>OU342741.1:481385272-482585272 GCA_910589775.1 Avena eriantha | reverse complement strand
GCCAATGCAATCGGAACGTTCGTGCACTTCGTGGCTTTCTGCGAGAGCTACCTCAGGATCCAGCCGGATCTCGGGCTCTTCTGCCGGCTCTTCCGAGTCCGGCCGCAGGTGCAATTCACTCACGGGCCACTAGTCGTCTGTGGCGGCGCCTCCATCTACTCCCGCTCGCAGACCGGCTACCCCAAATTCCTTCTTCACGATACGGTACGACTGTGGCAGCAGTCGTACTTCTACATGAAGAACCTCACCAACGTTGACCGGATCAATCTGATGGCCTTCCAGGACGTCGAGTCCAGCCGGCAGAAGTGGGACTTGAAGTTCCACGGCGACAAGGCGGAGACGGATGAGCTGCTGAAGCGCATGCGCTCGCTCGTCCACTGCCGGCTGACCGACCTGGACGTCACTCTCAGCTGGATGTCCCGGCCGATGATGCCGTTGCAGCAGCGAGCACACAAGATGTGCTACTACTCCGGCCGGTTGGACCCGACCCGGCTGTTGCGCCGCGATCCCCGCTACCACAACCTGAAGGAGTGGGTGTGGACGATCACCAAGGAACGGCTGCCGGAGAACTGGAAGTTCAGCCTGGCGCCTTATACTCGGGAGAACCGCACGCCCCGGGTAAGCTCTTCTAGCCGGATGCTCTTTTGGTGTTTCTTGTACTTGTTCTTTGTTTTCGTCTGGCTGATCTCTTGTATTCGGCAGATGTTCCCTTGCATCATCCGCGAGGAGGGCGCGGCTCCCCTTGAGGAATTCATGCTCGACCTGCCCGAGCCGCGCGCTCGGCGGACCAGCGAGGAATCGGATGGGGACGGCGACGCCTTCCCCAGCCGGAATGACGAGCTGGCCGCCGACCCGCACGCGGAGGTGCACGAGGAGGAGGCCGCGCCGACCACGGAGCCGGCGACGCGCTCCGCGATGGATTGGGAAGCGGGTGGGAGCGGCTCCAGTCGTTCCGGCTCCCGCCGCCCTGCGACGGAGGAGCCGGCGCCCTGCCGCCAAGCCGTCTCGGCTGGAAGAAAGGGCCGCCCCCGGTTGTGCCGGGGTATGCTGCTTCCCCCCTCCACTTTTTCTTTCGGCGCCTTCTGCCTATTTTCCCTTTTTCTTCTTTTTCTGACTTTGTTTTGTTTTGCCTTTGCCTTCTCCTTTTTCTCTTTAGCACACTGGTTTCCTTCGGAGCCGCGAGCCCGGCACGCACGCCAGCCGGGTCGCCGCCCCGTGCCCTGACTATGCCGACCAGCGCCCCTCCTTCTTCTGAGGCGCAACCTTCGCCTCCCCCTCGGGCCGAGCCGACCGCCTCCGCCCAGCCGGAAGTCCCCCAGCCAGAAGCGGGGTCCTCCCAGCCAGAAGGCTCCTCCGCGGGCGCGCGGGGGGCTGCCGACAAGGAGCTCGTCGTCGTTGGCAACGACAACTCCGACGAGGAGCCTGGGGAGGAATGGCAGACGGCGGTGGTCGCGGCGAAGGAGTCCTTGGCCGTCAACGCCGTGGACGACGACGCTTCTTCCGCCGCCTCGCTGTCGACCTTGCCGCCATGCTCGAGCTGGCGGTGAAGGAGATCCGGCTGCTGGAGGCCATAGCCGACGGGAACCGGACGTTGGAGCAGAAGCTCGCTGCCGCCAACGGGACTTCCTAGAGTAAGTTTGCTTCACCCGGTTTGCCTCTTTTTTTTGGTACTGATAGACGGTTTTGTTGCAGCCATCCTCGTGTGCGCTTAGCGCGAGATCGATCGCTTGAAGAAAGCGAACGACCGACTGAGCAAGTCCAATTCTACTCTGCGGTAGCAGAACAAGGATTGGCACGCGAGGGTGGACGGTCTGGAGGCCACCATTAAGGAGCGCGACGCCTCGCTCGCTAGCCGGACCGAAGCCTTCTCCCTTCTCGAGGCCCAGAACAAGGACCAAGAGAAGGAGATCAAACGGCTAGCGACCAAGGAGAAGGCGCTGGTGGAGGAGCTGATGCAGGTCGGCCACACTGCCAGGGGTGAGTCCTTTTCCCGTCTTCCTTTCTTTCCGGATCCGGTAGCCGGATTTGACTTCTCTTTTCTCACAGCCTTTTACCCCAGCATAGACCTGCTGGCCTACAACCGGCTGCAGGAGAACTAGCCGGGAGCGCAGCCGATGGCCCAGGAGCTCATCGTTCTCCTTGGCGAGGAAGCTGCCAAGCTTCGCCAGGCGGCGCGGGACGTCTTCTCCTTCGTGTGGCCGGAGGCTCCGGTTCCGGAGACAATGGCGCAGCTAGCTGCGAAGGTGGGGGAGGTGCCGGCTATGGTGGATCGGCTGCGAGACTTGGCGGCGCGGGCCAGAGCGGAGATGGCCTTGGCCCTCATGCTCTCCTGGTACAAGGACGCCCGCGTCGAGAATATCGACGGTGGCTTCCGTGCCGGAGCCGATCTTGCCGCCATCCGCCAGGCCCATTCGGAGCTCCGCGGATCCGCCATCAAGATAGCCGATTACGTGGATCCCGACGAGGTGCTCACCGACTCGGAGTCCGTTGGTACTCCTGATGTGGAGGTCCCGATGCTGCCGCCTGCCAGCGCCGGAACCGGATCAAGCTCCGCGCCTCCTCCGCTGCCCGAAGCCTCTGTCGGCCAAGAACTCCCTCGCGGCAAGGGTCCTGCCGTTTAGCTATTGCCCCGGGATGCCGGGTGTATTTGTCTTGTGTTACATACTTATGAACCTTGTCCGTTTGTGCCGGCCGTCTTTGACGCCGGGTAACTTATGGGAGCTTTGTCTCTCTTTTGTTTGTCATTGTTGAAATTCTTGAGTTTCCCTTGACTTGTGTGCTTCGAATTTTCTTTCAATACTTCGCCGGTTAACCTTATCCGGCTTACTTCGCCTGGCTACACACTTTTAGCCAGGGGAACTGCACCTCCATTGGGGGCGTGCGAGCGCACCCACTGGGTGTAGCCCCCGAGATTCGCAGTAGCTGGCGTAGCCAGGTGCTTCGAATCTTCCTTCTTTCCCAATTCTTCTATCTTTATCCGACTAGACTCATCTCAGTCGGTTGCTTTTGCTGGCTCAACACCTTCAGCCGGGGGAACTAACATTCCAGTGGGGGCGCGCGAGTGCACCCACTAGGTGTAGCCCCCGAGATTCGGAGTAACTGGCGTAGCCAGGTGCTTCGAATCTTCCTTGTCTTCTCTTGCTCCTGCCCTTGCCCTCACCTGGGCTCCGATCGGCCGGCTAAACGCCTTTAGCCGGTCGGGAACCACAAGATTCCACTGGGGGCGCGCGAGCACACCCAGTGGGTGTAGCCCGCGAGATTTGGAGCGCTTGATGAAGGCAAGGACTTCGAATCTTCTTTCCTTCTCCTGGATTCCGACTCTAGGTAGTCGGACAAAATGTACATACACATACACACATGTCCACATAGGTTAGTAGGTTAGTCTGCCAAATTGTAGCCGGGAAACGGCTTGTTTTTTCGAAAACTGGCTTGTCCCTTTCTAGACACTTAGTCGCTTTCCCGTGCGCTCTGCTGTTTTCGCTGCGTCCTTGCCGGGTAGCCGGGTTGCGGTCTGCAGCCGAAATCGAAGGGAGCTGACAGTACATTGCACACGGTACTAATGGCTTAGCAGCTGGATTGGTTCGAGCTAGTTGCAGGGCCGGGACACCCGATCTGTCGCGTCTCCTCCCTGTTTTTCGTGTGGGATGCCTCGGTCTTTTGCTCTTGCTAGCCGGACAGCTGGGTTGCGGTCTATAGCTGAGACGAAGAGTGGGCCTCTGACATCGTCACACAGTACTCAGCCGGTTTGTTGACTTAATAGGCCGGGCCAGCCGGCGAGCCCCGGGTAGGGGTTGCCAGAGCCGGAAAATCAGAACCGGAAAACAGATGCATACACATTTCTAGCAAGGAGCCCCCGAGATTTTCGTGGGGTCCGCATTTCCATTCATAGGGTTTTCGGGATACATACACTGCCTGGTGACTAGGTGTAAAACGGGCACAGCAGGGCCACGTTCCAGGGACGCTCGGTCTCCTCGTCTGATTTGTCCATCTTGTTCTTGCGTGGCTGCTGCGCGTCGATGAGGTAGTAGGAGTCATTGGGCAGCGCTCGGCTGATGATGAAGGGGCCCTCCCAGGGTGGCGATAGCTTGTGCATGCCCTTCGTGTCTTGCACCAGCCGGAGAACCAGGTCACCCTCGCGGAATGCGACTGGGCGGATCCGGCTTGAATGGTAGCGACGTAGTCGCTGCTGGTATAGGGCTGATCTGGACAACGCCAGCTCGCGGGCCTCCTCCAGGAGGTCCACTCTGTCCTCTCGCGCCTCCTGGTTGGCTTTTTCGTTGTAGAGGAGCTTGCGAGGGGAGTCGAACTCGATGTCAGCGGAGAGGACGGCTTCCGATTCGTAGACCAGGAAGAATGGCATGTAGCCGGTTGACCTATTCGGCGTGGTGCGGAGGCTCCACAGCATAGCCGGAAGTTCTTCGATCCAACATCCGGGTGACCGCTCTAACGGCTCGATGAGACGTGGCTTGATGCCGGCTAGCACCAAGCCGTTTGCTCTTTCGACTTGCCCGTGCCCTTGTTGCTGCAGAACCGGGCGAAGGCTCCCTTGGCGAAGTTCATGCCGTTGTCGGTGATGATGCTGTTGGGGTAGCTGAAACGGTTGATGATGTTGGTGAAGAAGGTGACAACCGTCGCCCCGTCCAGCTTCCGGATAGGCTTGGCCTCAATCCACTTCGTGAACTTGTCCACCGCCACCAGCAGGTGGGTCATGCCTGCGCGTGCTCGCTTGAAGGGACCGACCATGTCAAGGCCCCAAACCGCGAAAGGCCAGGTGATCGGTATGGTCTTGAGTACCGAAGTTGGCATGTGCCTGAGCTGCCCGAAGCGCTGGCACCCATTGCATGCGCGGACCAGCTGCTCAGCGTCCTCGAGGGCGGTGGGCCAAAAGAAACCATGGCGGAATGCCTTGGCGACTATCGCCCTTGACGAAACGTGGTGTCTACACTCGCCCTGGTGGATATCCTTGAGTAGCCGGTAGCCCGTGTCCACATCAACACATCTTTGGAAGATACCGGATACACTACACTTGTACATCTCACCGTTTATGATGGTGTACGTGTGCACGCGGCGCTGGATTTGCCTGGCCTCCACCTCGTCGTCCGGAAGTTCTCCATCGGCGATGTAGCTCATGAAGGGTTGTGCCCAGGATGGCACTTCCCAGATGACGAGGACGCTCTTGTCCTCCGGTTGACGGGTGTCGGGGGGTCGTCCGGGTGGCGTACCCGGAACGACAGCCCCCGAGCCGCTAGGCAAGCCGGCAGCCCCCAGGTCTTGTGAGCCGGAAGGCACTGCCTGGCTAGAATTGGTGCGGGTCTTCTTCTTTGGCGGTTCTGCCGGCTCCGCTTCCGCCGTTCTGTTAGCCGGAACGGTTCCTGCCCTGACGATGGAGTCCGATTCTAGCGACGAGTTGATGGATGGCTTGCGCAGGTGCTCCAAGGAGACCCCTGGTGGGATGGCCTGCCTGGTGGAGCCGATCCTGGAGAGCCCATCGGCTGCCTCATTGTTGACGCGGGGGATGTGGTGAAATTAGCACCCGTCGAAGGAGGTGCTGAGCTTCTGGATGTGGAACTGATAGAGAGCCATGTTTGCATCTCTGGCGTCCCATTCTCCGGATACCTGCTGTACCACCAAGTCCGAATCGCCGAAGCACAGGATCCGGTTGACACCGATCTCCTTGGCCAGCCGGAGCCCGTGCGCCAGTGCCTCATATTCGGCTACGTTGTTGGAGGCCTTGAAGTGGATCTGCAGTACATACTCCAGCCAGTCTCCCTTGGGCGAGGTGAGCACGATGCCGGCTCCCAAGCCCCCGAGCATCTTCGACCCGTCGAAGTGCATCCACCAATGGTCCAAATCTGGAACCGGTGGGAGATACTGGGTCTCGGCCCAGTCGACGAGGAAGTCCGCCAACACCTGCGACTTGATCGTGAGCCGGGGCTCGTACTAGATGGATTAGGTGGCAAGCTCGATGTACCACTTGGCGACTCGGCCGGTGGCGTCCTTATTGCCGATAATTTCTGAAAGGGGTGCAGTGCACATGACCTTAATCGGGTGCTCCTCGAAGTAGTGCTTGAGCTTCTTGCATGCCAGGTACACGCCGTAGCACATCTTCTGGTAGTGGGGGTAGTTCTGCTTGGAGAGGGAGAGAACCTCGCTGAGGTAGTAGACGGGTCTCTGAACCGGCTGAGCCTTGCCTTCCTCGGGGCGCTCCACCACCAGGACGACGCTGACGACCCGGCTGATGGCTGCTATATAGAGCAACATTGGTTCCTTACTAGCCGGCGTGGCTAGAACCGGAGCTGTGGATAGCATGCGCTTGAGGTCGTGAAACATGGTGTCGGCTTGCGAAGTCCAGGAGAACTTGTCCGTCTTCTTCATCAGCTGGTACAACGGGAGTGCCTTCTCCCCCAGCCGGCTGACGAAGCGACTAAGGGAAGCCAGGCACCCGGTGAACTTCTGGACCCCAAGCAGGTTCCTGGGTGGCTACATCCTCTTGATGGCCGTGATCTTCTCCGGATTCGCCTCGATGCCTCGCTGTGAAACGAGGAAACCGAGTAGCTGGCCGGACGGCACTCCAAAGACGCACTTCTTTGGGTTCAGCTTCATCTGGTACTGGCAAAGGTTGCCAAATGTTTCTCCCAGGTCCTCGAGGAGGGTGCGCTTCTCCTTGGTCTTGATGACCACGTCATCCACGTAATCGTGCACGTTTCGGCCTATCTGCGAGTGCAAGCATTTCTGCATACATCGCTGATAGGTGGCGCCTGCGTTCTTTAGGCCGAAAGGCATGGTTACATAGCAGAAAGCCCCATAGGGGGTGATAAATGATGTCTTAATCTGATCAGCCGGGTTTAGCCGGATCTGATTGTACCCGGAATAACAATCTAGAAAAGACAACAAATCACAGCCGGCCATGGAATCGATGACTTGATCAATACGGGGCAATGCGAAGGGGTCTTTCGGGCACGCCTTGTTCAGGCTGGTGTAGTCGATACACATGCGCCAGGTCTTGTTCTTCTTCAGCACCAGGACTGGGTTTGCCAACCAGTCCAGGTGGTACACTTCCATGATGAACCCGGCTACAAGGAGCCGGGTGATCTCGTCACCGATTATCTTTCTCTTCTCCTCCGCGAACCGGCGCAGAGGTTGCTTGACCGGCCTAGCGTTCGGACGCACGTGAAGCGAGTGCTCGGCGAACTCCCTCGGCACACCCGGCATGTCCTTGGGGGACCATGCGAAGATGTACCGATTCTCACGGAGGAAGTCGATGAGCGCGCCTTCCTATTTGCCGTCCAAGCCAACGCCAATGGTGACGAACTTAGTCGGATCGAAGGGGTCGAGCAGGATCCTCTTCGTCTCCTTTGCCGGCTGGAAGGCTCCTTCTCCAGCCGGCTTGCTGCTAGCCAGAATGTCCTGCTGGGCCATGGCCACATTGCGCATGATCACGCGCTTCTCCTCGGCTATGATGAGGGCCTCTGCCAGTTTGGAACCGGCTAAAGCGCACTCCATCGATCGCCTGAAGCAGCCGGCGACGGTGATCACGCCATGGGGTCCCGGCATCTTCGTCTTGAGGTAGGCGTAGTGGGGGATGGCCATGAACTTGGCGAGGGCGGGGTGCCCGAGGAGAGCATGGTAGGAGCTCGTCAGATTTACCACCTTGAACCAGAATTGTTCGCGGCGGAAGTTCTCCTCGGCCCCGAAGATGACGTCCAGCTAGATTTTCCCCAGCGGGGCGCAGGCTGGCCCCGGTAGTACGCTGTGGAATGTCGTGGTAGTCGGGCGCAGGTCGCTTTCGCGAATGCCCAGCTTCTCTAGCGAGGACTGGTAGAGGAGGTTGAGGCTGCTGCCTCCGTCAATGAGGACGCGTGAGAATCGGCAGGTGCGCGCGTTGGAGACGATGAGAGGGTCGAGCACCATGGCGTAGCCCCCGGGGGTCGGTAGATGCTCAGGCTGATCCACCCGGCTCTAGGTGATGGGGGTTTCCGACCAGTTCAGGTACTGGGGGACTGGAGAGATGATGGCATTGACCTCCTTGGAGCGTCACCTGCGGCTGTGCTTGTCGTCCTGCTCCGTCTCGAAGATATGGTAGGTGGCGTGCGGCTGGGGGTAGCCGTTGTTGTTGTTGTTGCCGTCGTTGCCGCCGTTACCATCATTGTCGGCTCCCCTAGCCGGTGGTGGAGGTCCACGCGGTGGGGGAGGCTGGGGTCGAGCCTGGTTGCCCTGGTCCTTTAGCTGGCGGGTCCAGCTGCAGTTCCGGGTGGTGTGCGTAGCTGGCTTGAAGGGACCGCTATGCCACTTGCACGGGCCATCGAACATCTGGTCGAAGGTGAGCCGTGGCTTCTGCCTCCTTGCTTCATTAGCCGGCGCGTCAGGCGCGCCCTCCACAGCATTGACCTGCCGCGCGTGGTAGCGAGGCTTTTGCTGTCCGGCCTGGCGGTCGCCATGGAACCGGCTGTCGTTGCCGTGGCGTCTGGAGGATCCGGCTTCTCCAGTCGGATTGCTGGGTCGGTCGCGAGCCGTACCGTGGGAGTCGGACATCCGTCCGCGTTTACTCGGAGGGGCTTCTTCATGGCGGCATCCGCCGTGGCGTACTGGTCCGCAACTGTCATGAGCTCTGCCATGGTTTTCGGCTCGTCACACAGTAGCCGGTGGCGAAGCATGGTGCCCTCTTGGCAACCCTCGATGAAGAAACCGATGGCCTGGCTCTCCAGGATGCCCTCGCAAGTGTTGCGCAGCTCCGTCCACTTGGCGAGGTACTCGCGGTCGGTCTCGTGGTTGCCCTGGACGCACAAGGCTAGGTCGCGCGGGCGCCCTGGGCGCTTGTACGTGCCGTTGAAGTTGCGGACGAACACCTTCTTGAAGTCAGGCCAGGCGTTGATGCTGTTGGGTGCGAGGCTATTGAGCCATGTCCTTGCCGACCCGGTTAGCATGAGGGGGACATAGCGCACGGCTGTGCGCTTGTTCCCGTGGGCGATGCCGACTGCCGTAGCATAGTCAGTCAACCAGTCTTCTGGCTTCATGCTACTGTCGTACTTGGGGGTGTCCCTGGGCAGGTTGAATTTATCTGGAAACGGCTCGTTCCGGATGCGGGGTCCAAAACAAACCGGACCGGTAGAATCTTCCTCCTCCGTGACGCGCGCTTGAGCGAGGAGCTCGATGCGGTCGCGGGCATCCGGAAAATCCGGGTTGGGCGCTCCCACCCAGCCCGAGAGACGGGAACCGGCTGGTCTGGGCGCTTCGGCTGGCGGAGGGGGAGGTGGCGGGTTGCTGTTCACCGTCTACTCCTGGCGCGGCTAGCCCCTGTTGCCAGAGCTGTGACGCCTACTGCGGGCCCTGGGCAGCTCAGGGGAGGACGCCTGCTGGGTGTCACGCGGCGCGCCCCTACTGTTGGCAGGTAGCCTGCTCCCCTAGAGTAGCTAAGGTCTTCCTGCATCTGCCGGTTGGCACCGGCCTGCTCGTCCGCGACACGGAGGAGCTCCTGCACACGTGCGTGCTGGCGGGCTCGCTCCTCGCCCTCCAGGCTGGGTAGTTCCTCTGCCGCGCGCAAGTTCTTGATGGGCGTGCTGTAGGTGGACCGTGTGAGGGCAGGCGCGGGATCCGTTCCCCGTCCTTTTCCATCCTACCGCCCAGCTCGCCGCCCTGACGCCGTACCTGGCCGTGCCGTCTTGGCTCCGCGGTAGCCGGAGTGAGGCCGTGCGCGTGGTCGTACTCACGCCGGGTGATCTCGAGCTGCTTGCGGGCTGCCGCTAGCTCCATGGCCTCATGGAGGCGGATCTGTCTCTCCATGCTGAAGTTGGCCTCCACCTCCTCCGGGTTATCCCCGAGGTTAACCGGCATCAGGAGCCGATCAATTGCATCCTCCACCGGGTTCTGGGGCTGCGAGGGAACGGAAGTTCCGACCTCGTCCGTGCCTCGCTCCCGCGGCTGGCGGGGATGAGGGTTGGAACCGGCCATCATGACCCAAGAAGTACCCAGGTTCTGGGCCCTCGTGGTGAGGTAAAGCTCCTACTCCTGCCGGATCTGACTATGTGGAATACTCGAACTACAAGTGCTCCTCGAGCTGTATACGCTAGCTACTGCCTTAAATGCTGTAAGACCAACCCTTTCTACCGAGGCCTTGTCTCTCCTTATATAGGCAAAGAGGCAGAGGTCTCACTGGCCAGTCTGACTGGCGGGCCCCACAGGTGGGTCCCAGCCGACTAGTCATCTACAGTGTCCGGTATGGCTTGTCTTATCGGAGTACGAGCGGTATGGCTGTCGTAGGCACCGTGGACGCCGTGCGTGCCTGTCATCAGCACCGGCCACTGTTCCTGTGTCACCCACGCAAAGTCTTCGGTATGGCTGGGTGGTTGCCAGTCTTGTCACCGTACAGGGCGTACCGTGCACTGATACACACGTCGCCCTGTCCCATTGATTGAGTCCGGCTACGTCGCCGTATCCGGCTGCCTCTTGCTGATCCGGCTACCGGGGATATCCGGCCTGTCTTGCCCTGTCCGGCTGCATCTGGTCAGCCGGACGCGATCCGACTGTCTTGTTTCTTATTCGGTTGGGGTACCTGGGGATCATCCCCCTGACACTATGGCTCCGGATCTGAGAGTTGCGGGAGCAGCAGCTTCCCCAATCACACCATGTGCGCCGTCATCAACGCAGGCGACACCTCCGCCAATCGCGACAACACGGGCAACCGTGGCAACAAAACCGACCCGGCGAACGGTGGCAACGACGGCAACGGTGGCAATTGCGGCAATCGCACTCCCTTCAACAACCATAACCAATAAGCAAACCAATAAGCAAACCGGCGAATGCGTCGTGGTCAGGCTCAATGAGCTTGAATGGGCTCGCTGCCGCAAGGCCCTACGGGGGAACCCTTTACCCCCCGGATCCTCGCAAGAACTTCTGATGGGCTACCATTGGCTCCTGAAGGAGGAATTTAAGTGCCAAGCGCAAACAATCGCGCAACTCGAAGCACGTAAAAAGGCGGGGGACGAGTCGAGCCTTCGATGTGCCGGGCTCTCCTCTCACGGAGGATCCTCCTCAAAGGGCAACGAGTACCTCGCGAACAAAAGGCGGTCTCGGATGGCCCATCTCACCGAGCAAGAACGCATAGAAGCTGCAAAGGTCCTCGACTTGAGCTCTATGATGGTTGACACACGTGGCAACGTGGTCCCCAAGACGCCACAAGCTGCGGTGACAACAGCCACCATGTACCTCCTCAAGAACCAGCCACCAGCTGGAGATCCCTGAGCCGCCAAGCACCGATCCATGATCGCGGGCTTGGGACTCGAGGCTGCTCTCGAAAAAGAGCCAACACCTGAGCCGAAAAAGGGCAGAGCACTAGCAAAGCGCTAATCCTCGCGCTCATCCAGCGACGACAGTCACGACCTATCTCGACGCCACTGCTCATGGAGACATGACCACGACTGTGATGCGCGCGATGACCTCACGTAGCACAAGATCGACAAATCAAGGGTGCGACGTGCCCGGTCGACTGATTCAGAAGAGGAGGATGTGGAGCTCTGTGGCGCCAGGTGCTTCAGCAGATCCATCAGGCAAAAACAAATGCCCAACAGGTTCAAACTCCCGTCAGAGAACCTGAAGTTTGACGGCCTACAGGACCCGAAGATCTGGCTGGAGGACCACATCTCCATCAGGCTACACGACGGCAATCAAAGCACAACCATGCAATGTCTACAGCTACAGCTGCAAGGCGCTGCTCGAGCAAGGCTCAACAACCTCCCACGCGGATCCATTCACACTTGGGATGAGCTAGTTTACAGCTTCGTGCGCAACTTTAAGGGCACATACAAGCGTCCTTCATCAATCGAAGAGCTGAGATGCTGCCAGCAAAGATCGGGCGAATCGCGTTCACTCCGACGAGGAGGCGGAACTCGAGCGCAGACCTGATCGCCGAGGCAAACGCCGCATGCGCATCTACGATGACCGTGATGATGTCAACATGGTTGCAGCTGGCTACGCTGACAGACGCGACGATAACCGCAACAACGGATACCGTAGCGGCGGATACCGCAACTCCGGGAAAACCACGCAAGTGTGGCAACGCCGCAATCGCGATGAGGCACCCGCAACATCCATTGAGGACAAACTATCCGGGCCATGTACGGTGCACTTCTACACCGACAAGCATGATGGGAAGAAGAAGTCCAGCCACCTCCTCAAGGACTGCCGCGAGTTCCTCAAGCTACAAGAGGGATTGGTTCGGATGGACCGCAACACAGTCGAAAGAGGCTACGGAGCCGCCCCAGGCGCCGTGGCACATGGCGCTCCGCCACCACCACCTGGGCCACCCCCGAATGCAGCTGCGCCGAACCAACACCACAGAGGCAAACTGTACCCATGGGCCATGGGCACCATGATGATCCAAAAGGGACGCCCCTCGAATCCTGTGCAGAAGGCCATCACTCGCCAAGTCAACCTGGCCACATACTCGCCACCATCTACTACTGAGTACCTCAACGGAAGCGAGTCCTACATCACCTTCGACAAACGTGATTATCCGCCTCAAGTACCCCGTCCAAGCCATTGCCCCCTCGTACTTGAGGCGCAAATCGGAGGCTTTGACATGAGCCGCGTCTTCATGGATGACGGAAGCGGCATCAACCTTATATTCGCGAGTACCTTGCGAGCAATGAGGATCCCTCTAACTTGCCTGGAGGCCTCAGACACAACATTCCACGACATCGTCCCAGGAAAAGGCGTATATCCCCTGGGCAAAATCAACCTCGATGTCATCTTCGGCACGCCGAAAAACTTTCGGCGCGAGCGCATTGACTTTGAGGTCATCGACTGGCCCTCATAGTACCACTGCATCCTCGGGCGCGTCGCGTTTGCTAGGTTCATGGCGGTGCCACACTACGCCTACCTGCAGATGAAAATGCCAGGTCCCAATGGCATCATCATAGTCAACGGGAGCTTCGAGAGATCTGACAATTGCGACAGGGAATTCAACATAATCTCCCAGTCCTTCGGCATGCAGGAAGAACTCGCAAGACTAAAGGAGTCAACATACAACAGTCTGCCTCCCTTGAGCCGGCCAAGTTCGCCCGATCTATCCTTCGACTCATCGGTGCACACAAAGAAAGTGCAGGTCCACCCATCGGATTCCGCCAAGACGACCCTCATTGCCAACAACTTGAGTCCCGCATAGGAACTCGTGCTCGTCGAATTCCTTCGTGAGCACTGGGAAATTTTTGCCTAGTGTCCAGCGGACATGCCAGGAGTTCCCAGGGAATTCGCCGAGCACGCACTCAACGTCAACCCAGACGCAAGGCCAGTCAAGCAAACAATACGGCGATTATCTGAGCCAAGAGCAAAGGCAGTCGGAATGGAGATCAACAGACACCTCGATGCCAAATTCATACGCGAGATCAAGGAAAGCACTAGGCTCGCCAACATAGTGCTAGTACCAAAAAAGGACACGGATATCCTACGGATGTGCGTGGACTTCACCTCTTTAAATAAGCATTGTCCAAAGGATCACTTTCTGCTACTGCGAATTGACCAGATCATCGACTCTACCGCAGGATGCGAGCGCCTCTGCTTCCTCGACACCTACTCAGGCTATAATCAAATTCGAATGAAGGAGGAGGATCAAGAAAAAACAGCGTTTACAACGCCCTTCGGTGTGTTCTGCTACAACACAATGCCTTTCGGGCTAAAAAACGCAGGAGCCACCTACCAGCGGTGCATGTAGGCTTGCCTCAAAGAGCAACTTGGTCAGAACATTCAAGTCTATGTCGACAACATAGTAATCAAAACCAAGGAGGAAGCCTCACTAATTGATGATTTGCGCGAAACCTTCGCCAACCTCGATCGCTACCGGATCAAGCTCAATCCGGAGAAATGCGCCTTTGGCGTACCATCTGGGCAACTACTCGGGTACCTCATCTCCGCGAGGGGAATCGAGGCAAACCCGAAGAAAATAAAAGCCATACTGGCCATGGAGAAGCCGAAAAACATAAGGGGCATCCAACAGCTGGCTGGGAGAATCACGGCCCTCAGTCGACTCATCAGCCGGATGGGAGAAAAGGCACTGCCCTTCTACCAACTCCTCCGCAAAGTTGAAAAGTTTGAGTGGAGCAATGAAGCGCAAGAAGCATTCGAAGACCTCAAGTGCCTGCTATCCACTTCGCATGTACTGGTGACCCCACGAGAAAGAGAACCACTATTGTTGTATATCTCCGCCACCAACCAGGTGGTCAACACAGTACATGTGGTCGAACGAGCCGAGGAAAACAAGGCCCACGGGGTACAACACCCAGTCTACTACCTCAGCGAGGTCCTCACGCCAACAAAACAGCGGTACCCGCACTACCATAAGCTGGCGTACGGCGTCTTCATGACCACCCGGCGACTGCGCCATTACTTCCAGGAGCACCCAATCGTGGTGGTCAACGACGCCCTGTTGGGGCATATCCTCAATAACCCCGACACCCTGGGACGAGTCGCGCTTTGGGGAATAGAATTGTCTCCACGGGACATTACATATGATAAGCGCGACGCAGTCAAGTCGCAAGTTGTTCCTAACTTCCTCGTGCACTAGATGGAGAACCAGCTCCCTGACAAACTAGATATTTCATACCTCTGGACAATGCACTTCGATGGATCCAAGCGGAAGGATGGAGCAGGTGCAGGTGTCATACTGACATCACCTCAAGGTGAGAAGCTGAAATATATCCTGCGAATGCAGTTCACCGCTTCCAACAATGAAGCTGCATACGAGGCCCTGCTGCACGGGATGCGGATGGAAAAAGCCTGCGGCGCCAAGAGGCTCATCATATACGGCGACTCCAAGTTGGTCGTCAAGCAAACAATGCATGAGTGCGACGCACTGAATGATAATATGATCGCGTACCGCGACCTCTACGACACACTCGAAGGGGACTTTGATGGCTGCGGACTGCGACACATAGGTCACGAAAGCAATGAAGAGGCAGACGCACTCACCAACATAGGCTCTACCTGCGCCCCCATACCACCTGGGGTATTTCTCGAGCGCATCTGCGAACGCTCCATCTAGCCAAAGGCCACAGAGAAGAAAACAAGCATAGCAACGGACTCGGGGGCTACGCCGCCCAATGAGCCAATGGCACTCGATGACTTGGAGCTGGACACAGGACTCGAGGGACCAATGAGCATCATGATGATTGAGCAATCTTGGACGCAACCATACATCATGTACCTCCTCAGCAAGAGGCTACCGGACGATCCGACTGATGCACGACACATCGCGCGGCGATCCAAGGTATTCGCAGTTATCAACGGCGAACTGTATAAACTCAGCATCACAGGAGTACTCCAACGATGCATCTCCACGGCTGATGGAAGAGCTGTTCTCCTCGACATCCATGAGGGGATCTGCGGGCACCATGCCGGCAGTCGTGCCCTCGTTGCCAAAGCTCTATGAGCTGGATTCTACTGGCCTATGGCCATGTGCGATGCCAAGGACATCGTCCAAAAATGCTTCGAGGACAAATTCGCCAAGTGGATTGAGGCCATGCCAGTGACCAACCAATCGGGGCACATCGCAGTCAAGTTCTTCGAGTCCATCGTCTACCGCTTCGGAGTACCGCACAACATCATCACCGACAATGGGACGAACTTCACATCCAAGGAGTTCCAAGAATTCTGCGAGAATCTGGGGACGAACATCAGCTACGCTTCGGTAGCGCATCCACAAACCAACGGTCAGGTAGAAAAAGCAAATGGGCTCGTCTGCAGCGGCATCAAGAAGCGACTCCTCCGGCCACTCGAGCAAGCCGCGGGTTGCTGGCTAGACAAACTGCAATCAATACTCTTGAGCCTACGCACA
Source organism: Avena eriantha (assembly GCA_910589775.1). Taxonomy (NCBI): domain Eukaryota; kingdom Viridiplantae; phylum Streptophyta; class Magnoliopsida; order Poales; family Poaceae; genus Avena; species Avena eriantha. The sequence continues at coordinate 482,569,449 of OU342741.1, read as the reverse complement.
ACTCCAAACAGTGCTACAGGCTACAGCCCGTTCTTTATGGTGCACGGGGCTGAGGAAGTACTACCCGCCGAGGTACGCTACAAGGCGCCACGCGTGGTCGCTCACAGCGAACAAGAGTCATCCCTCGCACTCGAAGACTCTGTCGACCTCCTTGACGAGGCAAGGGAAATCGCCGCGGAAAGATCAACGATCTACCAGCAGAACCTGCGCAACTACCACAGTAGGAGGCTACGCCCCAGATCCTTCGTCGAAGGCGACCTGGTCCTGCGACTGAAGCAACAGGGACATCTCAAGCTCGAGTCCCCCTGGGAAGGACCATACGTGATTACAGAAGTAATCCCAGGTGGCGCCTATCGCCTTCAAGATTTAGAAACAGGAGTCGCATACTCCAACCCCTGGAACGTCAAACAACTGCGACGCTTCTACCCTTAGTCGTTTTTCTTTTACATTACAAATAAGGCACTCAGCCAAGGCTACTTAGCCACACATTGTACTTCGTACTGTCCCTCGAATAAATAAAGCTAAGTGCCCCAAAACTCTGTGTTCTCCTTTATTTTTCCACAATTTATCTACTCAGGGGCTGCGCCACCCTGTACACATCTGTTCTACGAACTAAAATGCGATATCCTGAGTAGCTGGCACATCAATCGAAACCCTTGACACAACACCAACACAGTTGCAACGCTCCTGACAGGTTAACAAGGGACTGAGATAAGGAACATGGCCGTGCTAATGAAAAGGAATTGCATAGTGCAACGCACTCACACGCTAACAAGCTCTTTATAAATAATCTACAGTCAGTTATACACCATATATACGAACTTTACAACATTGGTACACTTATGTGCATGATACAAATTAAGCTACTACTACAAGAAAAGAATGTTGGTCTGCTCCTCGAAGAAATCAATGATCTCCTCGGATGGGCGGTCCACCGCTTGATAGTGCGGCACCATATTCCAAACAGAACCCACCGGTGGTGTGGGTGGACCAGCCGCAATTGCCGCAACATCTACATCAGGCCTATGAAGTCGCACCAGCGATAGAGCAGCCTTGGCACCAGCCACCAACTGTTGCCTTACGCACTCGAGAACCGCAGCCAAGTCTTGGAACTTGGCAAGAACGGCCAGCAGGCTTGAGGGGGCAACATCCAGCGGAAACATCATAAATATTCTTCAAGCATGACTGCGATTTCTTCAGAAACTGCGGCACTCACGATGTACGATCCTGCAGGGTCGCCAGCGCAATCGCACGATCATGATCCACCCAGAAGTACCCACTCTCCTGAAGTTGCTCTTGGGTCAGATCATGCATGCGAATGGCAATCCTATCCTTCTCATCCTACGGATGACGTGCGCTGACAACTATTCAACGCAACAACGGAAGCATAAGGACATCACATCACTGCGAGTGACTACAAAGGAAAAGATAAGAGTAAGCAAACTAACACTTAAATTGGTCGGCAAGCTGCTTCATCTCTCCGAGCAGATACTGCTCTCGAGTGGCAGCTTTCTCCGCCTTTGACTTCCATACATCCGCGTTACCGCGGAGCACGGGTAATTCATGCTCCAACTCCTTCACGCGGTCACGTAATCGTGAAAGCAGTGACAACTCATCTACCCTGGAGCGCGGCGGCACCAAAGTATCATCAAGGGACCGCGAGTCTTGAGGTCCCCTCAAAGGATCACTTGATGTACCCTACCACAAGCCAAGATAGAAGCAAATAAGACGATCAAATCGACACAAAGACAAAAGATTCAAGTGCATTCAAGTCTAGCAAAAGTATCAGCAGATACACTCGCCAACATGCATGTTCTTGACAAAGGACATAAACTAATTAACTATTACAAAGCTACTAAGGAGCGATCGGCTTCTTCGACTTTGACGGCTTCGGGGGCTTCATCGAGTCCGTGGCAGTGTCAGATGCCACTGACTTTCCGCGAGCCCCTGATGACGCAGCCTTTGCTGCCTTCTTGGCTCGTTGCAGCTCCTCAGAGTACTTCGCAACCGTGTTAATCAGCTGCGGCCCATATTTTCCACAGGCAGTCGCGAAGGGAGCAAAGACTACCTGTTGGCCGTCCACACTAACGGGCATCGCCATCGAAACCACTACAGGATCAACCTCGACTCCGTGGGCCTGCACTGTGGCAAGTGACATGGACACGCCAGCCGTGCAGAGTGAGTTCTTGAAGCTTGAAGGAACACCCCCGGCGAGAGACTCCACCAGCTCGTCCATGTTCTCAATTAGCTCAGCCTTGGGCATCAACTCCTCCTGGAGGCGACTGAGCATGCCCTTGGTCTTGGAAAGCATATCCTAAACGGCGGCGCTGTGGTCCTCGACTGCTAAAAGCGCAGCCGCCAAAGCGTCGTCGTGGCGGAGGGCCTGAGGGTCAAAGCTCAAACCCCTAGCATCTGTACATAAGCCCACACATGGACACAAACATCAGCACCAACGGCAAACATTGAACAAGAGAACAATAATGATATCCAAGCAAGGTACCTGAGAGGGCCTTGGCAATCGAGAAAAGCTGTTCTTTGAACAACTTCTCACTAGATGCAATGGAGGCACGCAGGCCCTCTTCACGCCTCTGTGCCTCGTCAAGCGCCGCGATTGCCTCATCACGACCCTTCATAGCCGCGGCGAGTGTTTTCTCCAAGGTGGCAGCGTCACGCAGGAGGGCATTATGTTCAGGTACAAAACAAAAATGATTGACTATACGTCGAATATATAAAGGGAGAAGAGGAAGAAGTGAAGGACACTTACTTTCAACCACGCGATGACGTGTCTCCAGCATTGCATGCTAGCGGCCCATCGCAAGCACTTGCTCCGCCAAGTGAGCGGCTTCCTTCACAAGGAGCTATCGGACAACAAGGGATCAACAGAAGCAATAGATAACATCGACTGCAACTTTTAAATAAGAACTCCTACAGTTACATGATCCTCCAATGACTCCGAAGTGGTCTGATGTGCCGTCATCAGGGCAACCATTCGATGCTCTGCTTCGTGCGGAGAGCTTGAAGAGTTGTGCTCGAAGTGGGCCGCCAATGGAGGGGAAGGAGCACGCTTGACCTCTTTCTTGGCCCTTGAAGATGTGACTCCCGATTCTTTCAAAAAATGGACGTCGCCAGAAGATGATGATGCCTGCTGACTGCAAGATAAAATAAACATCAAGAAAAAGCAACTACAAAGAAGAACCAAAAAAGGAAGATTTGAATACTTACCAGTCAAAATTATCAAAGTCAAAGGTTGGCTCCCCCGACTCTGACGAGGACTCCTTTGGTAGTCACATCTTCTTGCGAGAAGAGGGCGCCACAGCACTCACAGGAATGGCACGGATCGGCGAATCCGCACCAACACCTGCACCTTCCGGAGTCGAAGGAGACGACGCATCGGAATCCTTGCTGCACGAACGCTTGCGAGTATCTAGACTACCGGACTCGGGGGCTTCTTCCTCTACATCAGATGGGATGGTCGACTCTGACTCGTCCTCTTCCAAGGCTTTGCGAGGAATAACGCCCTCCGGAAGAGGGGGCATACAGGGTGATACCACCCAATCCTGCATATAGACAACAATTTAGGACAAAGATATGAAACAACAGAGAAGCAACCAACAAACTAAGCTACTGCGTAGCACAACCATACCTCTGGAGGATGGTTAACAGCATCAAACGGAGGAACACCTGGCTCACTGGGAAGCACATCCTTGACGGTGTACTTGGTGACCAGTCGAACCCTTTTATCCACCTCACGCGCGGACATGCCATCTGCAGACACGCGAGTGACACCGTCAGCGCCAGCCCACTGAAACATGGGGTGGACTCTGGCCTGCAGGGGCTGGACGCGACGGCACAGCCACGTGCGAATGAGGGCGCAGCCTCCCTCCTCTTTGCCTATGCGACTCTCGAGGTCGCAGACGCGCTCATACAACACATTTGTCTCCGCGGACTCGCCAGGCATGACTACATTCTTCCAGGAGCGCTTCCTCTTGCATGGTGTCGCGGGATCGAAAGGTGCGAGTCCAAAGTGCTCCCCGTCAGCCTTCTCGTCGCGGACGTAGAACCACTTGTCCCTCCATCCTTGGACGGACGCTGTGAGCTTGATGTCGAAATAGGTGGCGGATGGGTCGACGTAGATTCCGCAGCCACCTACATCATAGACTAAGGAGCCATACGCAGATTGGCGCTTCAACTTGAAGAGGCGCTTGAAGAGGCCGAAGTGCGGCTCGATTCCGAGCCAGCACTCGTAGAGGGTGATGAAGCAAGAGATGTGGAGGATAGAGTTCGGGGAATGCTGATGGAGCTGAAGCCCGTAAAAACAAAGGAGGCGCCTGAAGAAAGGTTGCAAGGGCAATGAGAGGCCGCGAATGATGAATGCCAAGAACATCACTCGAAAACTAGCGGGAGGAGAAGGGATTATCTCACCACCGGGGACGAGCGCGTTGGCGACTGCGGCGGACAGCACTCCGTCTTGGCGAAGAAGACGAAGATTAGAGGACTTGATGATGGACGGACGCCACGCATCATTCGTGACGCGGGTGCCCGTGCCCTTCTTCTTCCCGCTTGTGGCGGTGCTGGTGCCCGCAGCGGCGGAGCTGCCTTTCTTCTTTGCCGCCGCAGCGGTAGCCGCGGAATCGGCCGCAACACCTCCTTTCTTCTTCCCCATTGCACGGCGGCGATGCGACCGAAGGAAGTAGCAGGGAAACGTGCGGAGCTGGTCCAGCGCCGCGGAAGAAAAGAGCGTAGAGAAAGCAGAGAAGCAGCGGCAATGGCGATGGACGCAAAGGGTGAATGAAGGCAGATGAGAAATTACCGTCGCAACGTCACTACTTAACCCTAGAAGATGCAATCCAACGGCTCAGAAAAACCCTACTAGACGCACGGCGTTCATCGTGTTTGACACGTGGAGGAGCTAAAATGCGAACCGTCCCCCCACTGCTCCCATCACGCGCAGAAATCGGGGAGGCGTAGTTAAAATAACGATTACGCACGCCCGGTCAAATCAAAGTCAGGGAGTAGGACCCACCGCTCGTCACGTCCCGTCAAACTCGCTCACGCGGGCAACTAAGGTCATGGAATCGTCAGCACTGACATCATCAAAACTACACAGTACAAGGCTTCAACTACTTTAGTCCTTGCTCGAGTCTTCGACTCCACCAAGCACTCGGGGGCTACTCCCATAGGGAGCGCTGGTCGCGCACCCTACGATTTTTTGTTTTCTTTTGCAAGAATATGGACAATCAAGGTAAATCCAAACACTCGAAACACAGTTCGACTATGGACATGGGTTACTCCCATAGGGAGCCGCGGAAAAAAATTCGACTGAAAACAAGCAAACAAAAGACGACAGCTGTCGCAAAAGTTCTTTCGTCCCCGCCTGAGTCTTCGACTCAAGCAGGCACTCGGGGGCTACTCCCATAGGGAGCGCTGGTCGCGCACCCTATGATTATTTATACAAAGTACTGTGTGTCGATAACATCCACTCTCGAAGTTTACAGCGACACCGCCTCATAATTTTTCCCTACAAAGAGACTACGTCTCCTGGGTCACCCGAATCGTCTCCGTGATGATAAAATTTGGATGCCGCGCTTGCAACGTGAAGATAAGACCTGAATAAGGCCTAACAACGCATCTGCTGCGCACTACCAGAAATATATCCGTGCCTACAGGTACGATGAACATGCCTCGACGGATGCGTCGAGTGCTCACACCCATATAACTGGAATTCGACTCCTGTAAGAGTTCCGCGGCTTGAGTCGAATTACACCAGCACTTTTCCGGATTCGAGTCCGGAGACTCGAGTTCGAGTAGATTGCGTTTTTTACCCTAAGGTAGTTAACTGATGCCGATACATTGGTTAAATCAGGCACACACATCAACAATCCCTATGACACAAACAAAGCAGTCGAGAAACATACTCAGTCATGGACTCGAAAGGTTTCATAAGTCTACAGTCGAATCTGCGATTCCACTGGACACTCGGGGGCTACTGACATGGGTATACCCTATAGGTACTCGAGTTTGGTATATATGGCCTGAATACGGCAGAAGCCCTCGGTGTCGCCAAGGCCCAAGAGAGGACTCGAGTAGCCTACAGACTCTCGATTGCTTGAAGAATAAGAAGAAGATAAAGATAGAAAGTTCAAAGGGGAAAACCCTAACCTGTAACCGACTCGACCTACTACCCGAGACCTAGCCTATCTATATAAAGGCTAGGAGGGGGCGGCGAGAAGGACACACGCAACCCTAGTTTCCACAACCCTCGCCAGATTGCATCTGCGCACCATTGTAATCTTCAATTCCTTCGATAATTCCACAAGCAGACAAGCAGGAGTAGGGACCTCTATGAGGCCTGAACCTGGGTAAATCTTCGAGTCCCCTGTGTGCTTGTTTGCTAGCCGATAGATGTCTCCAGCGCTCCCTCCTTCTCCAAAACCCAAGTCCATAACAATGGGCATTGATGAGTTAAACCCTCATCAGGTAGTGTTCGCTCCTTTCGCCGGTACTTGTAGTAAATATGGGCCCCGGCTCATTGAAACAGTCGCCAATTACTCGGTGGAGTGATACATTGGAAACGTATCTATAATTTTTGATGTTCCATGCTTGTTTTATATCTACTTTCTTATGTTTTCTCCACACTTTGGAGTATTTTTACGCATTTTCTAGAACTAACCTATTAACAAGATGCCATAATGCCAGTTGCCAGTTTTCTTCTGTTTTTGGTTCTAGAAAAGCCAGAAAATGAATATTCTCGGAATTGGACCGGACAAAAGCCAAAGTCAATATTTTACCGAAAGTCTCACGGAGCCAGAAGACGAGACGGAGATGGGACAGGGGCTGGCCACACCATGTAGTGGCGCGGGTCCCCCTGGCCGCACCACCAGGGGGTTTGGGCCCCTAGTCCACCCTCTGACATCGCCCCTTCGCCTATAAGAAGCCTCCCGAAGAGAAAACCCTAAATAATCCAACCTCTAGCCATCAAAAATTCTGCAGCACCACCGCCACCGAAGGGGAGATTCGGGGGACAGAAAATCTCCGTTCCGGCACCCTACCGGGACGGGGAAGTGCCCCCGGAGCCATCTCCATCGATCTCCACCACCATCTCCATCGCCGTTGCTGATTCCCATGATGAGGAGGGAGTAGTTCTCTCGAGGCTAAGGGCTCTAGCGGTAGCTATGTGTTCATCTCTCTCTATGCATGATCATATTGTGATCATGAGCTTTGTAATCAAGTAGATCTACTTTGCTACTCAAGTGCTTTAATAGATCTCTGGGTCTCCCATGTGTTTGAAAGTGATAGCGTGTACACCATGGTGGCACTTAGGCTAGATATTACAAATACTTGTTATGAGTTATATTTGGAGTTGGATGTTTCTATGAAATTGTGGTGTTTGATGAAACCATCTAGAGCTCAAGGTGACGGTGTGGGGTTATCTAGATGGGGAAAGCAGACTTTGAGGTGTGTTGTTATAGCCCTACCATGGATTATAGTGTCCAACCGGAGAGTAGTGTAGAGTAGTATCATAAAGAGAATATATTTATATGAGAGTGTTCACTAGTGAAAGTATGATCCCTAGGCCTTGTTTCTAAGCATTTAAACACCGTTTGCAACTATATCTGTTACATGTTTCCTTGCTTCCATCTTTATTTCAGTTTGCCTTTAGTCTCTTCCACGCCATCAAGCTATTTTCTGGCACCGTTGTCTTATATCCATACCACTTGTATTTCACTATCTCTTCTGCGAACTAGTGCACCTATACACCTGACAAGTGTATTGGGTGTGTTGGGGACACAAGAGACTTCTTGTATCTTGATTGCAGGGTTGCTTGAGAGGGATACTTTTGACCAATTCCTCCCTGAGTTCGATAAACCTTAGGTAATCCACTTAAGGGAAACTTGTTGCTGTTCTACAAACCTCTGCACTTGGAGGCCAAACAACTGTCTACAAGAATAGAAGTGCGTAGACATCAAGCTATTTTCTGGCGCCATTGCCAGGGAGGTAAGGTAAAAGGTACTCATATCCTCTGGCTGCTAAGCTATCTTCTAGTACTGTAGCTGGTGTGTGAGTGCTCGAAGTTATTTCCTTTAGATTCTGCAATTATATCTTTTTGTTTCTTGTTTTTATTTTCACTAGTTAGGCTTAATGGAACAACAAAAAATTAGAGAGCTTTATAGTATTTATCTTGAGTTAGGACATGAGGTGTTTGAAGAGAAAATTAAAAAACCTATGGAACTTTATTTGCATGCTAATAGCAATGTTGTTAGTATGAATTCTTTGGACAACATTATTTCTAATGCTATGGAAAAGTCTAAGCTTAGGGAAGATAGTTTTATGAAAATGATCTTTTTAGTTCCCCAGCTTTGGACGATAGCTATTCTATTGCCGAGAATAACCTCTAATGAGAGGGAAGTAAGATTTGAGGAAGTGCTGTCCCGAAACATATTTTTGTGCTTCACTGTAAATATTCGTGCAAATTCTCTGTATGTCGAATTGAGCTGTAATTTTCTGAATAAATCCCCAGGTTGTTAGCTAACTTTTGTTAGTTTAACACGTTTCTATTTGAGCAACAGAAGGTCTTCGAAAAAATTGGTTTTTACCTGCTAGTCTGTTTTGACAGATTTCTGCCATTATTTGCATTTGCCACTTAATCTCTTTCTCTTTGAGTTCTCCTTGATCATTTGAACTTTTAAAAGTAATTGATACAGTAGCCTGTGTTTTGATGAAAGTTTTACTTGTGTTGAAACTGAACCTAAAGACTTATTATCTTAAGTGCACTAATGTTGCTAATGAAGATTGAGTGAAGTTTTGTATGAAGGAAATTTTGAAGTGTAGGGAAGAACAATGTGATAAGATGAAGTATGGACAAAATCTCAAGCTTGGGGATGCCACCCTTGTCACCCCAAGAAATATTCAAGAAGTACAAGTGTCAAAGCTTGGGGATGCCCAAGGCATCCCCTTCTTCATCAAAAAAATCTCAGATTTCTTCAAACACTTCATTTTTATTGTTTCATGCATAATTGTGTTGTTCTTGGAGCGTCTTTGTTTGTGTTTTTAGTTTTCTTTTGCTTTGTTAGCTGCAATAAGTTGGTTGGACCCCCTCATTCATACATTATTTTTCAAATAAGATTGGTTTGGATTGGAAAAGAGTAGGAAAAAGTTCATGCTTAAGTGGTAAAAAGGAGCTTGTTTTTGACTATGGCCTATGCTTTGTCATGTCATGCTTGATATTGTTTTGGCTTTATGCTTAGTGATTTTTTCTGTGGCATGGCATATTATAAACAATTGAGAGTACTTAATGTGCCTTGAAAGAATCATGCGTTGTTTTAGCATATAAAAGCATAATATTGTGGTATTGTCCTTTAAATGTTTTATTTGGGTTGACTTGGCGCATGCTCACACCATGTTAAGACTATCCCAAGTCACCATAGCCTCTATGATCATTTAGTTTTCGACTTGTAATATCACTTTATGCTTTAATTAATGATGTTTTGTCGCTTCACATGATTATGGCCATTATTGCTCTCTTAGTTGGTCGCTCCCAGTCTTTTGCTAGCCTCCATACCAAGTATGAGTTCCACTCATGCATCCAACTCCAAATAAAACCAAGTTATTCCAAAGAGTCCACCATACCTACCTATTAGCATTTGCTATTCCAAGTATATTCATGTTTTTATCTACCTTCCAAATTAAACTTGTTATGTGAAAAGTAGTGATTAAAGCTCTCACGAACTTGATGGCACACTTTACTTTCTTGCACTTAATAATCTTGGACCAGTGTGTCCATCTTTGTTACGTATATGCTTGCGCTTTATAAGTTGAAGTTAGCAGAACCATGTATCATGGGGAACGCTTTCAACATTGCACTTATTATTCTGCTGATATCATGATTCTTGTGCTTATGGATCTCGGTGGTGTGAAATAAAAGGGGAACTTGTAAGATCATGGGGTTTGTATGTGTGTTAGAGAAACGCCTGGGCCGCTAGCCTAAGCCATGCCTAATCATGGTGGAAACTTGCAGCATAACCATAATGAGCATTCTATGAAGCATCCTCAATAAAAACCTATGCAAATAGCAAATAAAAAAGATCACTGAGATGCTCATTGTATGTTGCATTGTCATTTTGATATGGTATAGCTCCTGTGTCATAGGGCAAGGGGTACCCCGTTGGTGGTTCTCTGTGATACATATGTACTTAGAATGACAAGAGCTTACTTGTGACTGGAGTTGAGTAGCATGAGGTTCGGTACTTGTAAGCAAGGGGCATGAGATTGCAACTTATATCTTGTCAAGCATATCCTCTTAGTTGTGTCACTTTAACCTTAATCACCTAAAGATGCTTATGATAGGGGCAATGCAAGCTAAAAGCTAATAAGTATCATAATTTTTGCAAGCTCTTTATGAGACTTGAATCCCTGCTTCATTCTATGAAGGGTCTTTCTTTTACTTTTATGTTGAGTTTCCATCTTCTATATTTATGCACCTATTGAGAGAGCATAGTGTCCATTCTTAGTTTAATGTGCATTGTCCCACGACTTGTTAATTGATTCATAACTTTGATATTGCTTGTCCTTAAACTATTTGTATCTAGTCACCCTTATGAACATTGAAGGTGTCCTATGCATTTATGTTTTGCTAATCTATGAGGGACAAGATGAATACCATTCTCATTATGTTTTCTATATGTGAAAAAAACAAACGTCTTTCAATGCGTCGTTATTCATGATCTTTGTTTGTATCCTTTCATGTTGCAACCATAGTCGCTATGTCTTATTGTTAGAACTGCATCTTTCATGCTCATGTTTAAAGTACTATGATCCCAGCTATCAATGTTCTGCAAATACTTTGATCAAGATTATGACGGTGCATGTCACCTCAAAAATTATTCTTTCTTTTTATCACTTACCTACTCAAGGAAGAGCAGGAGTTAAGCTTGGCGATGTTGATACGTTGGAAATGTATCTATAAATTTTGATGTTCCATGCTTGTTTTATATCTACTTTCTTATGTTTTGTCCACACTTTGGAGTATTTTTACGCATTTTCTAGAACTAACCTATTAACAAGATGCCACAGTGCCAGTTGCCTGTTTTCTTCTGTTTTTGGTTCCAGAAAAGCCAGAAAATGAATATTCTCGGAATTGGACTGGACAAAAGCCAAAGTCGATATTTTAATGGAAGACTCGCGGAGCCAGAAGACAAGACAAAGAGGGTCCAGGGGCTGGCCACACCAGGTGGTGGCGCGGGTCCCCCTGGCCATGCCACCAGGTGGTGTGGGCCCCTGGTCTACCGTCCGACATTGCCCCTTCGCCTATAAGAAGCCTCCCGATGAGAAAACTCTAAATAATCCAACCTCCAGACACGAAAAGTTCCACAGCGCCGCCGCCACCAAAGGGGAGATTCGGGGGACAGAAAGTCTCTGTTCTGGCACCCTACTGGGACGGAGAAGTGCCCCCATAGCCATCTCCATCGGCGTTGCTGATTCCCATGATGAGGAGGGAGTAGTTCACTCTCGAGGCTAAGGGCTCTACCGGTAGCTATGTGTTCATATCTCTCTATGCATGATCATATTGTGATCATGAGCTTTGTAATCAAGTAGATCTACTTTTCTACTCAAGTGCTTTAATAGATCTCTAGCTCTCCCCATGTGTGTGAAAGTGACAACGTGTACACCATGGTGGCACTTAGGCTAGAGTTTACAAATACTTTTTATGATTTATATTTGGAGTTGGATGTTTCTATGAAATTGTGGTGTTTGTTGGCACCATCTAGAGCTCAAGGTGACAGTGTGGGGTTATATATATGGGGAAAGCGGACTTCGAGGTGTGCTGTTATAGCCCTACCATGGATTAGAGTGTCCAACCGGAGAGTAGTTTAGAGTAGTATCATAAAGAAAAGATATTTATATGAGAGTGTTCACTAGTGAAAGTATGATCCCTAGGCCTTGTTTCTAAGCATTTAAACACCGTTTGCAACTAGATCTGTTACATGTTTGCTTGCTTCCATATTTATTTTAGTTTGCCTTTAGACTCTTCCACGCCATCAAGCTATTTTCTAGCACCGTTACCTTATATCCATACCACTTGTATTTCACTATCTCTTCACTGAACTAGTGCACCTATACACCTGTATTGGGTGTGTTGGGGACACAAGAGACTTCTTGTATCTTGATTGCAGGGTTGCTTGAGAGGGATACCTTTGACCACTTCCTCCTTGAGTTCGATAAACCTTGGGTAATCCACTTAAGGGAAACTTGCCGCTGTTCTACAAACCTCTGCACTTGGAGGCCCAACAACTGTCTACAAGAATAGAAGTGCGTAGACATCACGGAGCTGTGGCGAGTGAAGGCGGCAAAGGCTGCGGCATCTAGGGCTACAACTGGGAAGTCCATGGTGTCTAAGACTGCCACATATTTGAGGAAGCCCCCGAAGTCGAAAGCGAAAAAAGTAGTGCACTCCCTAGTTGCCTTGTGTAATAGCTTAGCTTTCCTTTTGTTGAACTATATTCTGTGGGGTACCCCTTTTGATACTTGCTGAATTTGGATGCACTCCTTCATTTTGTCGATGAATGGTTGGTATTATTGGCCTCTTGCTTTGGCTGTAATCGGGTCCTTCGAGTGGTCCTCCTGACTCTCCTCCCACCGATGAAACTATGGCACCACCGTGTTCAAAGGTAGAGGAGTTGTCGCTCCTTGCGCGACTGCGCGATCGCATAAAGCAGTTGGAGCGAGAGTTGCCCATGATCCGTGGTAACATGGATGTGTGGAAGCCGAAAGCTGAGAAGGCCGGTGCACGCGAGAAGTATCTCTTGGATGAAGTTGCTCAGTTGAATGTGCTATTTAAGTGTTAGTTATCTAGCTTCTTATCCTTTTCTTTAGCCATTCGCGGCGTTGTTGTGTCCTTATGCTCTGCTCTCCTTCTTGTAGTTGTTAGCGCTCATCACTCGCAGGATTAGAGGGATCGGGTTGCCATTCGAATGAATGACCTGACTCAAGGGTAGTTGCAAGCTAGTGGGTACTTCACGGGTGCTGCAGTGTTTGAAGAAGGCGTAGTCGTGCCTTAGCCATATTTTTCAGGTGATATTTCCCATGGACGTGGTGCCTTCAAGCTTGCTAGCTTTGCTGGCGAAGTTTTAGGATATCCGCGCAGTACGCGAGTGCATGCGCTAGAAGTTGGTCGCAGGTGCCAAGGCTGCACTAGCACTTGTTCGTTGCATCGGCCAGATGTGGATGTCGCAGCTGTTGCTGCTGGACTACCGCCTCCGCCAGAAGGTATGACCTGGAACATGGTGCCGCACTACCAGGCGGTTGACCGGCCAGCCGAGGATATTGTTGATTTCTTTGAGGAGCAAACAAATGTTCTTCTTTTGCGGCAGTAGTGTAGTTTATACCTGCACATGGATGTATAAGTGTTGTAAAGTTCATACAATTGTGCCAGGTGTTTTTGACACCCGTTAATGTGTAAAGAGCTTGTTGGCTTGTATATTTTTCGAGTGTATTGTAGTCTGTAGTTCCTTTTTGTTAGCCTGACGTATATTCATCTCAGCACCTTGCCAACTTGTTAGGTGCATTGCAGCTGGGTTGGTTTTATCAAGGGTTTGATTGGTAGTGTGTCAACTACTCAGGATACTGCGTTGTTCGTGGAACGAGGTGTAAACGGTGGCACAACCCCTGAGTGATATAATTGCAAGTAAAACAGAAAAAACACAAGGTTTGGGGCACTTAGCTTTATTTATTCGAAGAATATTACGAGGTACAATGTATGGCTAAGTAGCCTGGCTGAACAACCTTATTAGTAAAGTAAAAACATCTAAGGGTAGAAACGACATAGTTGCGCGACGTTCCATGGATTGGAGTATGTGAATCTGTTCTCTAAGTTTTTAAGGCGATAGGCACCACCTGGGATTACTTCGGTAATCTCATAGGGTCCTTCCCAAGGGGACTCGAGCTTGAGGTGCCCTTGTTGCTTTAGTCGCAGGACCATGTCTCCTTTGACAAAGGATCTGGGGCGTAGCCTTCTACTATGGTAGTTGCGGAGGTTCTGCTGGTAGATCATGGATCTCTCCAGTGCAACCTCGCGTGCCTCATCGAGGAGGTCGATGGAGTCTTCAAGTGAGAGAGTTGATTCTGTCTTGTTGTATGCTACTACCCGCAGGGCTTTGTAGCGCACTTCTGCGGGTAACACCACTTCGGCACCGTGTACCATGAAGAACGGAGTGTAGCCTGTGGCGCTGTTTGGAGTTGTGCGCAGGCTCCATATACCGATTGCAGCTCATCAGGCCAGCACTCGGCAGCTCTTTCGAGTGGTCAGAGGAGCCTTTTCTTGATCCCGTTGTTGACGAGGCCGTTGGCCTATTCGACTTAACCCTTGGTCTAAGGGTGTGCCACAAAGGCGTAGCTGATGTTGATCCCTAGTTTTTTGCAGAAACGCTAGAATTCATTCGAGATGAAGTTTGTTCCGTTGTCCTTGATGATGTTGTGTGGCATCCCGAACCGGAAGATGATGGACTCGAAGAATTTGACAGCGCTGACTCCCGATTGGTTTGTCACTGGCATGGCCTCGATCCACTTGGTGAATTTGTCGACCGCGATGAGGAGGTAGATGTATCCTCTAGGTGAAGACTTCTGGAGCTTGCCGACCATGTCGAGTCCCCATTGCGCGAAAGGCCAAGCCACGGGTATTGGCCTGAGCTCCGTGCCAGGTGCGTGCGGCTTGTCCGCGAATCGCTGGCAGGAGTTGCAATGCTGGACGATGTCCTTGGCATCGTGCATTGCGGTTGGCCAGTAGAATCCAGCTCGTAGAGCTTTGGCGACGAGGGCACGACTGCCGACATGGTGCCCGCAAGTTCCTTCGTGTATGTCGAGGAGGATGGCATTATGGACGCCATTTTCTCCTGGTCCTCCTCCTTCATTCGAATATGATGATAGCCTGAGTAGGCGTCGAGGAAGCAGAGGCCCTTGCACCCTGTAGATGAGTCAATTATTTGATCGATCTGTGGCAACAGGAAGTGATCTTTCGGGCAATGCTTGTTCAGGGAGGTGAAGTCCACGCACATCCCCAAGATATCCGTGTATTTTTAGGAACGAGCACCGGATTTGCGATCCAGGTGCTTTCCTTGATCTCGCGTATGAATTTTGCATCGAGGAGTCTGTTGACTTCCATTCCGACTGCTTTTGCCCTTGGTTCAGATAGTCGCCGTATTATTTGTTTGACTGGGCTTGCGTCAGGATTCACATTGAGTGAGTGCTCGGCGAATTCCCTGGGAACTCCTGGCATGTCCGCTAGACACCAGGCGAAGATTTCCCAGTGCTCACGGAGGAATTCGACGAGCGCGAGTTCCTATGCGGGACTCAAGTTGTTGGTGATGAGGGACATCTTAGTTGGGTCCGTTGGGTGGACCTAGACTTTCTTGGTGTGCACCGACATGTCGAAGGATTGGTCGGGTGAGCTTGGTTTTCTCGGGGGAGGCAGATTGTTGTCTGTTAACTCCCTTAACCTCACCAGTTCCTCTTGCATGCTGAAAGACTGGGAAACTATTGTACTGCCTATCACAGATGTCAGATCTCTCGAAGCTTCTGTTAACTGTGATAATGCCGTTTGGGCCCGGCATCTTCATTTGCAAGTAGGCGTAGTGTGGCACCACCATGAACCTCGCGGATGCGACACGTCTGAGGATGTAGTGGTATTGTGAGGGCCAATCGACAACTTCGAATTCGACACGCTCTCGCCGGAAATTTGCCGGTGTTCTGAAGATGATGTCGAGGCTGATCTTGCCCAGGGGATACACGCCCTTCCCTGGGACAATGCCATGGAAAGTGGTGTCTAAAACTTCCAAACATGTCAGAGGGATCCTCATTGCGCGAACATGAGGTTGATGCCGCTTCTGCTGTCCATGAAGACACGACTCATCTCGAAGCCTCCGATATGTGCCTCGAGCACCAGGGGATAGTGGCCTGGGTGAGGAACTTGGCGCGGATGATCTCTCTTGTCGAAGGTGATCACTCTTGTCGAAGGTGATATAGGACTCGCTTCCACTGAGGTACTCAGTGGTAGAGGGCGGCGAGTTCATCGCTAGATTAACTTGGCGAGTGATCGATTTCTGTAGTCAGGGGTGACCTTTTTTGGATCATCCCCATGTTCCCCAGCGGTCAGGGGTATGGCTCACCTCCATGGTTCTGGACTGGTGCAGCCGTAGGTGGTGGTGGCCGGGGCGGTGATGGAGGTGCTCCATGAGCGACGGCGCCTGGGGCAGCCCGATAGCCTTGGTTTATCACGTCGCGATTCACCTGGGCCAAGCCTTCATGGAGCTTGAGGAACTCATGGCAGTCCTTTAGAAGGTGGCTGGACTTTTTCTTGCCGTCATGCTTGTCAATGTAGAAGTGTACGTTGCATGGTTCGGACAGTTTGTCCTAGATGGATGTTCCGGGTGCCTCATCGTGAGTGCCGCGCTGCCACACTTGCGCGGCTTTTTCGCTCTCGCGGTATCCACCATTGCGGTATCCGCTGTTGCGGTTGTCGTCGCGTTTGTCGGTGTAGCCAACCGCGATCATGTCGACCTGTTCATGGTCTTCGTATCCGCGCATTCAACATTTTCCTCGATGATCGCGTCTGCGGCCAAGGTCGTCATCATCATTAGAGTGTACACGGTTTTTCACTGAGTCCTCTCCATCGGCCCACCTATTTGCGATCTCCATCAGGTGGTCGATTGTCTTGGGCTTTGAGCAGCCCAGCTCCTCCCTAAGCTCTCTACGGTGTATGCCACCATTGAACGCGTTGATTGCGTGATCCTTAGAGATATCTTCTATAGAGTTTTTTTATGATGGACCATCTCTGGATGTACGAGCGCAGCGACTCGCCGGTCTTCTGGTAGCAGCATCGCAATTCTTCGATTGATGCGGGCCTCTTGTAAGTGCCCTTGAAAATTCGTACAAAGCTCTAAACTAGCTCTTCCTAGCTGCGAATTGATCCGCGCGGGAGATTGTTGAGCCACGCATGGGAGGCACCTTGCAGCTGTAGCTGGAGGCATTGCATCGCCGTGCTCATGGTTCCGCCGTGCAGCCTGACGGAGGAGATGTGATCCTCTAGCCAGATCTTCCGGTCCCGCAGGCCGTCGAATTTTGGGTTCTCCGATAGGAGTTTGAAACCCTTAGGCATTCCCTTCTGCCTGATGGCTCTGCTGAAGCAGCTGGCGCCGCAGAGCTCTATCCCGTCATCCTCCAAGTCATTCGAACGGGCACGCCTCGCGCGCATTGTGTCGACCTTGTGCTGAGTGATGTCATCATGCGCGTCGTAGTCACGGTCATGCCACCATGAGCAGCACCGTCGAGACAAGTCGTGGCTATCATCACTAGAGGAGGGTGAAGAGTAGTGTTTGGCTAGAGCTTTGTTCTTCTTCGGCTCCGGCTTTGGATCCTTGATGAGGGCGGCTTCAACTAGCCCCAGGCCCACGGTCGTAGATCGGTGCATGGCGGCCCGTGGGTCCCCAGCCGGAGGCTGGTTGTTGAGGAGGTACATGGTGGCTGCCGTCACCGCCGCCTACGGTGTCTTCGGGAGCACGTTCCCTTGTGTATCCACCGTCATAGACGAGAAGTCAAGGACTCACGTGGCCTCTTCTCGCTCGTTGTCGGTGAGGTCGGCCAGTCGAGAGAGTCTCTTGGCAGCCACATGATCGTTGCCCTTGGAGAAGGATCCTTTCATGGAGGAGAGTTGAGCTCGCCGAAGGCTCGACTCGTCTGCCAATCGTCCGCGCTCGTGGAGCTGGGCAATTACTTGATGCTGGCGCTTGTACTCCTCCTTGAGTAGCTAGTGATAGCCCATCAGCATGTCTTGCGATGAGTTTGGTGGCAGGGGATTTCCCCGCAGGGCCTCTCGACAGCGAGCCCAGTCGGCTTCATTGGGCTTAATCAGCACGCGCTCTTCGGTACCTTCGTTTGCAGTAAGATGCAAGTTGCCTTCTATTCCGTTGTTGGTAGGTGCGCCATTGGCAGGACCACCGTTCGCGACTGGTATACCGCCACCGGTACCGGTGTTGTCTCGAGTGCTGCCGTTCTCGCCTGTGTTGAAGAGGCCACAAATGTAGTGCTTGGGGAAGCTGTTGCTTCCATAGCTTTCAGATCTAGAGCCATAGGCTCCATCTTCTGTGGCCAGATCACCTAGATCGGATCCGTGACTGCTGTCGCTGATCATATTCCCGACTACTGTCAAGGTTTTGAGTTTGCTCACGGTGCCGATCGGTGGTGGAAACCATGATGCTAGAGCAATCGCAGGAACCTTCGGCTGGTCAGGGAGGTGAAGTGTGCCTAGCTGGCCAACTTGGAAGCGTAAGCTCCCGATCACTAGGCCAATTCCGTCGCCTACAGACTCGAAATTCAGGCGATTTGCCGACGTGTGCACGGTGAAGTTGAAGGCACCGAATAGGAGGCGAATCTCTGCTATTGCAGAGTTGTAGATCACAGTTGATGGGGCCGAGGAAGCCGCAACATCAGCACTCCCAATTCCCACAAACGGCGCCAATTGACGAGGGTTAAACTCATCAATGCCCATTGTTGTGGACTTGGGTTTTGGAGAAGGAGGGAGCGCTGGAGGCATCAATCAGCTAGCAAACAAGGACACATGGACGCAAGGTTTACCCAGGTTCAGGCCTCGTAGAGGACCCTACTCCTGCTTGTCTGCTCTTGGAATTACCATGGGAGTCAAAAGTTACAGGGGGTGCGTAGATGCAATCTAGCGAGGTTGTGGAAACTAGGGTTGTGATTTTCCTCCTCGCCACCCCCTCCTAGCCTTTATATAGATAGGCTAGGTATCGGGTAGCAGGTCAAGTCGGTTACAAGTTAGGGTTTGTCCCTTTAAACTTTCTATATCTGAACTTGTCGTGTGCCGCAAGCAGTCGGAGTCTCCTTTGGTCACCTGAATCTTTGATTGGGACCTGGTAACACCGTGCGCTTCTGCCAGATTGGACCGTAAATGCCAAGTTCACGTACATGTAAGGTATTCCCACGTCACACGGTGATGATGCCTCCACCTATGATTGGTCCTTCACTTTGGGAGGATTGGTGCTCCAGGTAGCGCACAAGAATTGTGCCCAAGCTGAGTGACAAGTTATAGTTGGTGTAAGCAGCTTTTGCGAGGACTAAGATGTCCTCCTCATTAAGTCTCGTGAACTCATTACATGCATGCAAGGTGTTAGCAATAACATAGAACAAATAGCGAATTGCAGGATGTTGAATATTCTTCCCCTTGCTTACTCTAGTAGTGAAACTCATTCCATTATAATAAAGTTCCGGGGAAGGGTCTAAGCACGTAAAGGATGCGCGTAAGGCATTAACATCATTGTTTGGGAAATTAAAACATGCACACCATTCATCTAGTGTTAAAGTGTAATTGTTGTTCATAAGTCAGAAATAAATTGTGTCCTCTCCTTGCCATAGATTAACGGTGCTTTTCAAAGAACTTGGAAGTTCAATAGTTAACCGGCGATAAGTAGGAACATCATTGTATAAAAGTAGCAGGCCAGCTCTATTGCAAAGAAAATTTAATCATTATAAATACCGAGTTGGTTCAATATTATGGGGCAAGCCCACTTGGTTGCCTTTACTTCTTGATTCTTGATCTTGTGGAAGCAATCACGTTGGAGCTCATCCCTGAATTGTATCCCCATGCGTTCTTGAGTGGTAGCCCGAGAAGCGCTAGCGGCGTCATGAACACAAGTTTGGCTCCTTGTGTTCATCATCTAAAATAGCAAAGGAAGACAAATATAAAACTTTTTGATCCAACAATACTTAGCATAACATATTCCTCATCATAGCACACTAAAGAGTCCCCTCAAAATAATGATCTAGGCAAGAGAATCATAGCAATTAGTTCATAGTAGGTCTCACCCTAGATTGATAATGACAATAGATCTAAGATGAATTTGCAAAAAGTAATTGGAGGATCGGAGGAGAAACATACCGTAGATCACTTGTGTGCGAGGAAATCGAACGAAATTGAGTAGAGATGAAGATCTCTTAAGGTTTTGAGAGAGTTTGGAGGTAGAAGAGAGAAAAAGTATTGAAGTTTTGGTGTTGGAGGTACCTTTCCGTGTGATTTTATGGTCGGACACAACTATATGACCAGAACTATACGGCCGGAACAATGTGTTCCCGCCATATAGTTGGTCGATTGTCAAAAATTTATGGTTTCTCCTAGCAGCGTAGCTATATGATGAAGACTATATGGCCGGAACAATGTGTTCCCGCCATATAGTTGGTCTTCAAAGCTTTTGTACTTGGCAAAGGAAATTCACAAAAAGGCAATGATATCTATACGACCGGAGCTATACGTTCGGAATTTTTATTCCCGCCATATAGTTGGTGATGACCCACAAGTATAGGGGGTGTATCATAGTATTTTCGAGGGAAATGAAACCGAATTTATTTATTCGACACAAGGGGAGCCAAAGAATATTTATAAGCCTTAACAACTGAGTTGTCAATTCAGCTGCACCTGGAAACAATCTTGCTCACAACAGTTTATCAGTAGCAACAGTTTTGTAATAGCAATAGCAAAGTAATAGAAGTAGTAAAGTAAAGACGGTAGTAACAATTGCAGTAAACAGTAGGATTAAAGCGCGGTAGGCATATGGTTGGATGGATGAGCGTTGCATGAACAATACAATTCATATGGCAATCAAGACATAGGGCATTTATAGATAAATAAGATAAAGCATCCAAGTACTAAATAATCATAGGCATGTGTTCCATATATAGTCATACGTGCTTGCAATGAGAACTTGCACAACATCTTTTGTCCTGCCAGCCCATTTGCAGTGGGGCCTCAAGGGAACTACTAGCAATTAAGCTGCTCCTTTTAATAGAGCACCAGAGCAAAGCATTAATACTCCGTGAACACATGTGATCCTCACATCAAAGCCATTCCCTCCGGTTATGCCGATTGCTGTCACTTCGGGGCCTTTGGTTCCGGACAACAATATGTGTATACAACTTGCAGGTAAGACCATAAACAATACTATCATAACGAATCAGTAACTTGTTCACATCTGAAATCATGGCACTCGGGCCCTAGTGACAAGCATTAAGCATAACAAGTTGCAACAAAGTCAAAAAGCACTAATAATAGATACTAGGCACCATGCCCTAACAATCTGATGCCATTACATGAACAATCTCATCCAATTCCTACCATCCCCATAGCCTACAACACGGGATTACTCACTCATAGATGGGGGAAACATGGATGGTCGATGGAGAAGCGATGGTGATGATGATGGCGAGGATCTCCTCCAATTCCCTGCAGGGTGCCAGAATGGAGTTTCTGGTTCCGAATCACGGAATCTGGTGGTGGCGGCGCAGGGGAACTCTTTCTGGAAAAACGTCGAACCCCCCTTGGTTTTTAGGTCAAGCGGCAACTTACAGGCGAAGAGGGAGGCCTAGGGGGTGACCGAGGCGGCCACACCACCCCCAGGCGTGGCCTGGCCTGGCCCGCACGGCTAGGTGGTGTGGGCCCCTCGTGGCCCTCCTCCGTCTCGTCTTCTGGCTCCGTGAATCTTCTGGTGAAATAGGATTTTTGGCATATTTTCCGGGATATTTCCTGATAGTTGATTTTCTGCACAAAAACTAGACACCAAGCTAATTCTGCTGAAAACAGCGTCAATCCGTGTTAGTTGTATCCAAATCACACAAGTTTAGAGGAAAAACAATAGCAAAAGTGTTCAGGAAAGTAGATACGTTTTGGACGTATCAACTCTCCCCAAGCTTAGCTTATTGCTTGTCCTCAAGCAATTCAGTTGAAAAACTGAGTGTGATAAAAGAAACTTTCACGAACACATTTGCTTCATAAGATGTATATATTCTCAGCATATGATCAAATACTTAGGCAATTCATAATAAATAGTATGCAACTAAGTTTACTTAATAGTCACTGCAAGCTATGAAGAGATTCCAACTCAAAAATAATAAATAGCATGAAACATAAACATAAGCAACATTGCAATGCTCATAACAAGGTATGATAGAGTGGTATCTTGCTTGCCTTTGATTTGTAGAGCAAACATAACTTCCAAGGCACCTCTAAAGTTCAAGTGAAGACTAGAAGTAAAGATATCAAAGATACAAGCATCAAAGTCATGACACAATTAATCAAGTTTTGAGACAAGCATATTACACTAAGAATGACAACTATGCTCTCAAGAAAGTGCTCATAGAATATGTGGTGACTCAACAAGGAAATGAAAAGGTTACGAAAGGTTTGAAAGGCTTCCAAATGCTGAAAGTATGGTACTTATTAACTTTGAGTTCTCATTGCCCCTATCATAAGCATCTTTAAATGGTTAAGGTGAAAGTGAGGTCCAGTCTGAGTTATATGCTTGACATACCATAAACTGGAAATCTCATGTCCCTTGAGTACGAGGGCCACTCCTCATGCTACTCAACTTTAGTTACCGGTAAGTTCTTGTCATAGTAAATACATGCATATCATAGAGAACCGCCAACGGGGTACCCCTTGCCCGATGATACAGAAGAATCCCCATATCAAAACGACAAGGCAAGTAGACAACGAGCATCTCAGCAATCTTCTTATTTACCATGGGAAAATGGTGCTTTTTCTCTCTTTCCTCTTTTCTCATATCTTTTTTTTCTTTTTTCTCTTTTTTCTCAATATCTGACTCTTTTTATCAGAAGAATGCTTCATAGATTGCTCATTATGGTTACGTTGCAGGTTTCCACCACGATTAGGCATGGATTAGACCGGCGACCCAGGCGTTTCTCTAACACACATACATAACTCCATGGACTTACAAGCTCCCCTTTTATTTCACACCGACGACATCCACAAACAAAAGAGCATGATATCAACTGGGTATATATTTACAGGTGTTGAAAGCATTCCTGGTGATAGTACGGTTCTGCTAATCCCCAGCCTATAATTTGCAAGCATATAGCTTTCATGGACAGTCACAATGGTTCAGGTTTATTAAGTGCAAGAAATAAAGTGTGCCATCAAGTTCGTGAGAGCTTTACTAACTAACTTTCTCATAACAAGCAAACATTTTATTCGGAAGAAAACAAGGCATACTGAATATGCACGGAAAAGCAAATGATGCTAATAGGTAGGTATGGTGGACACTTTTGGCAATATTGGTTTTGGGGAATTGGAAACACGAGTAGAGCTTATACTTAGTGCAAGTGAAGGCTAGCAATAGTAAGGGAGAGACAAACGAGAGAGCAATAACTGTCATAATCATTCTTGCAACAAAATAAGACTAATCACGGCATTAAAGTGATTCAAGACCCCTAAGGCAAAATAATTCATCGAGGCTTAACTGATTATTGTTTCAGTCATATGCATGCGTGAGCATGTGCCAAGTCAATTCAAGTGAAACATTCAGAGGGAGATACCACAATGTCATACCAAGTTATTGATAGAGCAATGCAAGGAAACATTCATATGACATGCTAAAAACTATTACCAAGCTGGAACTAATCACAGGAAAACAAGATCTACTAAGCATCCATAAATAACATATGCCCTACATGAACAGACTAAGCATGCCCAAAATGATGAGTATATGTACAAAAATGAAAACAAATAGAGTTCGTTACTAGCCTCTTACCACACCTCAAGTTGTCATTAATCCCATTATTGCCCTTCACTTGTGTGGCTTGAATAATAACATGAAACCAAATTCCACTGAGGACTGCTGAACCCTGCAACAAACTTCACAAACCTAAAGAAGAACAACAAATATTTTGGGGTTTTTGATTTTTAAAGGCAAGAACCAAAAGGGAAGAACAAGTAAAGCAAAATATTTTTGGTTTTTTTTCGAATAATTAAGACAAAGCCAAACGGAAGAAGCAAGACAAGGCAAAAAGAAGCAAACAAAGAGAAACAAAGAAAATATTTTTGGTCTTTTTGTGTTTTAGAAAGCAAAAGTAAAGAAAAAACAAAAACTAAAAAGAGAACGAAGCATGGATATATAAAGTACCGACTAAACATGATATGTAGATGCGCGTGATGTCAGTGTACCTCCCCCCAAGCTTAGGCTTTTGGCCTAAGTGGGTATCAACCCCAACACGGGTAAGGGTTCCAAGCAGGCGGGTCATGGTAAGAATGATCGTGGTTAGGCCCTTGGGAAGAAGAAGCTCCGCAATCATAGGTAGGCTGCTGATATGAAGACTCCCCCTCATTCGAAGGCTGGACTGAATCATCTGTAACCTCCCCTCTAGTATCCTGATCCTGTTGGGAGAGCTCCCCCAGGTATGCATCGAGTTCTTACTCGGTGAGTGACCATCCAACCCTGGTATCAAGGTTAAACAAAACAGGTGCAGGCAAAAGAACAACTCGCTCAGACTTATTCCTTCTCCAACTAGCCTTGAGAAAGCTTATTTCATCAGAAAAATCACTCAAATTAGTCCAAGAAGAAACAAATTTATGTTGTATCATTGAATTAAGGTCAAGCCTCTCTGTGGGAAACTGCAGGTCTAGATGATGACGCACTGCACCATGCAAAGCTAATAGACGAGAGGCGATGAGGCCTCCACAGATTCCACCTTTCTCGCAGTTAGCAGCAAGACGGAAAGCTATCAAGGGACCCAAGTTATAAGTCCTATCTCGTTTTAAAGCAGCTGAGATAAATGCTAGATCATATGAGGATAACTTATTAGCAGTTTTCCTAGCGAGAACACACTTGGCAATAAAGTAAGCAAAGTAGCGAATAAACGGGAGATGAATGTTATGAATTTTCCCACTCTCCTTTGAGAAGCTGCTCCCTTGGCAAATCTTCGCATACAAGTCCATGAGTGGTGCAGGCCACTCTTTAATCCTTCCACACGATCCCTACTGAGGTACCTTAATAGCTGCACAAAAGTCATCAAGAGGAAGGTCGACAACTATATTGTAAATTTTGTAGTGAACCATGGGGTTAGGCCTATAGCACCTAAATAGAAAGTCCTGCACCACAGACATAGTTAGTTTTACAAATTGGTAAGGTTCATCTCCCACAAAATTCTCCAATCCTGCATTAGAAATTAAAGTATGGAAGTCCTGAGAAATCCCTTCAGCCCTCATGAATTCGGGGCATGTATAGATGGAAGGAAAAAATTCCTCCTCTCGATGAACCTTCATAACCTCAGGCACCCTCAGTTCATGTTGGTTGAGTTGGTGTTCATTCATCTTCTATTCTGAAATTCAAACATCCATTACACAAGTCAATACATAATGAAGGGAACTACTCATAGGGACTTGTAAGAGGCCTAAACATGCATCAAAAGAACATCTCTAAGCATTGAACAATCTTACAAGCTCTCATAACCTATCACCTACAGCAGCAAAATACTCAAGATATAAACCACTAAACACAAATCTACTTGGACAAGCGAAGGTGTCACATACCGGAGAACAAATGCTCCAAATTTCAGAAGCAAAGATGGGCTGAGCAAGAAGATCAAAAAATCATGGACAAGAACAGCAAGAATGCGATTTCGAGGAATGAGATGGTGTTTTCTCGGGAGAGAGAAGGCAGTGGGAAGTGAGAGAGTGAGTGGAGGGCCAGGGGTGGCATACACCATGGCCAAGCGCGCCCCTGGGCTGGCCGCGCCACCAGGTGGTGTGCCTGCCTGGTGGCCCCTCCGGTACTCTCCAGGCACTTCTTTGCCCCTTTTTTCATGTAAAAATTTAATATGAATTTTCTGAAATTTTTCGAGACACATTCTTTTTGAGCAATTTTCAGGTATAGATGAATGATTTTCTGACAGAAAGATGTTTTTGGAATGATGCAATAACAAAATGATACATTGCAAATGTATCTATAATTTTTGATGTTCCATGCTTGGTTTTATCCACTTTCTTCTGTTTTGCCCACACTTTGGAGTACTTTTCATATGATTTCTTGGACTAACCTATTAACAAGAGCCACAGTGACATCAGCCTATTTTCTGCTGTTTTTGGTTCCAGGAAAGTTAGAAAATGAATATTCTCGGAATTGGACGGGACAAAAGCCAAAGTGCCTATTTTTCCGGAAGTCATCAGATGCCAAAGTACGAGACGGAGAAGGGCCAGAGGGCGGCCACACCACCTGGCCGCACGGCCAGGCTTGGCCCGTGCCAGGGGGTGGTGTGGCTAGCCCAGGCACCCCCCCCTCGGCCTCCTCTTCCGCCTATAAGATGCCCTCAGGACGAAAACCCTAAGTACCCAATCAAAAATCCACGAAAGAGTCTATAGCCGCCG
The DNA here is from genome assembly GCA_910589775.1 of Avena eriantha. Classification (NCBI taxonomy): domain Eukaryota; kingdom Viridiplantae; phylum Streptophyta; class Magnoliopsida; order Poales; family Poaceae; genus Avena; species Avena eriantha. Next base: position 482,543,234 of record OU342741.1, on the reverse strand, counting down.
TCATCTCCATCCCTAGATCGGAAGGGATCTGAAGCTCTTCCCGGCAACCTGCCGGAGAGGGGAATTCACCCTGGAGGCCTTCTTCATGACCATGCAAGCCTCCGGTGTGATTCATGAGTAGTTCATCCTTGGACTACGGATCCGTGTAGTAGCTAGATGGCTGGTTCTCGTCATTTGTGCTTTCATGTTTAGATCTTGTGAGCTCCATTCATGATCAAGATCATCTATTTGTAATTCTGCATGTTGTGTTTGTGGAGATCCGATGGATATTGAGATGCTATTTCAGATTGATTATTGATTCTATCATGTCTTTGTTATTTGTGATCGCTTGCTTTCCATTGTTAGTAGCTATCTTGGCCAAGTAGATGCTAGCAACTCCAAGAGTTAGTATTTATGCTCGATAGTGGGTTCATGCCTCTAGTAATCTGGGGAAGTGACAAAAATCTCTAAGGTACTAGATGTGTTGTTGCTACTAGGGAGAAAATAACAATCCTTTGTTCATAGAACAATCGTATTGTTTACTTTACACGTAGTTCGTAAAGCAATAATCTGTTGCTTGCAACTTAATACTGGAGGGGGTTCGGATGATAACATCAAGGTGGATTATTAGTCATAGATGCAGTTGGATGGCGGTCTATGTATAATGTTGTCATGCCCAATTGAATCTCAAAGGATTCAAGATGATTAGTATATGCATGTATTGCTTTCTTGATGTTTGTCAATTGCCCCGTTGTAATTTGTTCACCTAGCATGCTGTCTATCTTAAGGAGAGCACCTCTAGTGAACTATGGATCCCGCTCATTTTTCTTTACATACAATCTACAAATTGTTTACTATTTTGTGTTTAGTTTCTGCAAACTATTACTTCCTTCCATTCGATATGTTTAATCCTTTGTTTTCAGTAAAACACGGTGAGATTGACAACCTCATCGCAAGTTGGGGACAAAGTTCCGTGGTTGTGTTGTGCAGGTCTCCACGTTGCTACTAGCACCGGTAGTGCGCCCTGCCAAGGCTCAGCTAGCAACACCTTTGGGGTGTTTCCTTGCTCCTACTGGTTCGATTAAACCTTGGTTTCATAACTGGGGGAAACTTGCTGCTGTGCTCATCATACCTTCCTCTTGGGGTTCCCACCGAGCTCTACATCAACACCGAGCCATCACAAAACAAAACTAAAACTTCAGAAGTTCTAAGACACTCTAATATGCAAGCAACTAACAATAGAAAAGTAAACTAAGCGAAAGCAAAAACTAAAATGGATAAAATAAAAGTAAGCAAAGATAATCATGGTGAAAACATTGTTTTGTTCATTAAAATCCTTTTGTTAACAAGGCTGATCAGGTCTTGTTACCAAAACAATTTTATATGAAACAAAAATTTGTATTCCACTAATGATTATGTTACCTCAACCTTGATACCAATGGTCCCAATCATAATAGTTTCATATTTTTCTCTTGGTATGGGACAATATATTTCTCCAACTTGGATGCCCTCAACATGTTCAATTGAATTTAAGCCATAAGTCCTATCAATCTTCTTGGGGAAATAGACAGTGTGCTCCTTGTCATTAAAATTAAAAGTCACCTTTCCTTGATTAGAATTAATAACATCTCATGCAGTATTAAGAAGGTCTCCCAAGAATAATAGACATATTATCATCTTCAGGCATTTCAAGCACAATAAAATCAGTTAATGTCAAGCAATTCTGAGCCACTTGAACAGGTACATCCTCACATATACCAATAGGAATAGTAGTAGATTTATCAGCCATTTGCAAAGATATATCAGTTGGTATTAATTTTTCCAATTGAAGTCTCTTATAGAGAGAAAAATGCATAACACTAACTCCTGCTCCCAAATCACACAAAGCAGTTCTAGCATAACTATTTTTAGTAGAGCATGGAATAGTTGGAATCCCTGGGTCTCCAAGTTTCTATGGAACCTTACCATTAAAGGAATAATTAGAAAGCAAACTAGAAATTTCTTCATTAGGGATCTTCCTTTTATTCGAAACAATATCCTTCATATACTTTGAATAAGGAGGCAATTTAATAGCATCAGTCAAAGGAATTTGCAAGAATAAAGGTTTCATCCACTCACAAAACTTGTTATAGTGTTCATCTTCCTTTGACTTGTGTTTCTTATCAGGGAAAGGCATAGGTTTTTGGACCCAAGGCTCTCTTTCACTACCATGTTTCTTAGCAACAAAATCTTATTTAGTGTATTTAGTATTCTTAGTGTGCCTTTCAGGTTATTCTTCAACTTTTTCTTTATCAGGAGCATCATTTTCCTCATTACCACTTTCAGTTTCAGCATCAGAGACAGATATACTATTAGGATCTTTAGCAGGTTCAGAGGATTCTACAATAGTTTTATGTTTATTTTTTCTTTTCATAGGAGTAGTACCACTATTTTTAGCTTGTTGAGAATCTTGCTCAATTCTTTTAGGATGCCCCTCAGGATATAGAGGATCCTGGATAGCAACACCACTTCTAGTTCTAATTTCATAAGCATGTTTTTCTTTAGCAACATTAACTAGCAAGTCTTTTTGTACCTTAATAAGCTGATCAATTTGAGTTTGAACCATTTGAAAATGTTTAACAAGCATTTTAACATCATTGGAGGTTCTTTCCACAATATCTTTTAACTCAATAATAGCTCTAGAGTTTTCCATTAAATGATTTTGCACCCTTTTATTAAAATTAATTTGCTTAACAATAAAACATCAAATCTTCTAAGCATTGATCAGGAGGTTTAGAGTAAGGAATATCACCTTCATCAAAATGTTGGAGAGAGTGTACCTCAATAGTGGATGAGTGGGGGATTGGCTTACATAGTTCTTCTATAGGAGGTAAATTCTTGACATCTGCAACTTTAATCCCCTTCTCGCTTAAGAAATTTCTTGGCTTCCTTCATCACTTCATCATTTAGTTCAATAACTCCCCTCTTCTTTGATGTTGGTATAGGCGCATGAATAGTTGGTTCAGGTATAGTTGTCTCAGTTATAGCTGGTTCAGGAGGAGTCCAGTCTTCATAATTCTTGCTTATTTTAGCCATTAATTCCTCAGCTTCCTTGGGAGTCCTATTCCTAAAAACACAATCAACACAACTATCTAGGTATGTCCTAGATTCTCTAGTTAGTCCATTATAAAAAGCTCATTCTTAGGTAATGGACATCCAGCCTGTGCGTGGATCGAAGCACAAAACCTTGCCCATGATTCATGCAATATCTCTTTCTCTCCCTGTTTAAAATCAAAAAGTTCCTGCAAAATAGCATGTCTAGGTGGAAAATATTTCTGAAGGAAGGTACTAATCAAGCAATCAGGGCTATCAATAGATCCAGGAGGCAAATTATTAAACCAAGTTTTAGCTTCTCCTTTCAGTGAAAAAGGGAAAATTTTAGCAATAAAGTAGGTGCGCATCTTAATATCAACAGAAAACAGGCCACTCATGGTAGAAAGCGCAGTCATATGTGCTATAACACTTTAAATCTTAGTCCCACAAAAAGGTTCTTTCTCAACAATAGTTATGTAAGATAAATCAAGAGAGAAATCATAATCCTTATCTTTAATGTTTATGGGAGATGCAGCAAACTTAGCATTAGGAGACAATTTGGATTTTATAGTGCGCCTCTCAGGGAGACTCTTCATAGCACTCCTATCATGTGTGTTTAATAAATTCATCGGTCATCTCTATATAACCGTTTTCAATATCATAGTTCTCTCTAGACTCAGGTGAACTGACAGGTGTAGTAGTGTCTTCATTAGGAGTTTCAGTATTTCTAGCTATAGTTCTAGCAATCGTAGCGTCTAGGAAAGGACCTAATGAACCACTCTTATCAAGCACAGTAGAAGCAACATCATAAGTATAAGAAGTTTTTGATTCAGCAACAGTAGTAGTGTGTGTAGCATGTGTATGTGGTGGTGTAAGGAACTTACTCATAACAGATGGTGAATCAAGAGCAACATAGGTGTTCAGAGCTGTACCTCTTCTTATAGTGGATGGTAAAATAGGGACCTTGCCATCACGAGAGTTACCCATGATGGATGGATGGCAGCGAGCAATAGTGATTCCAAGTGAACTTGATAAATAGAGCTATGCTCCCCGGAAATAGCGCCAGAAAATAGTCTTAATGACCCACAAGTATAGGGGGTGTATTGCAGTATTTTTGAGGGAAGTGAAACCCAATTTATTGATTCGACACAAGGGGAGCCAAAGAATATTTATAAGGCTTAACAACTGAGTTGTCAATTCAGCTGCACCTGGAAACAATCTTGCTCACAACAGTTGATGTCTACGCACTTCTATTCTTGTAGACAGTTGTTGGGCCTCCAAGTGCAGAGGTTTGTAGCACAACAACAAGTTTTCCCTTAAGTGGATCACCCAAGGTTTATCGAACTCAGGGAGGAAGTGGTCAAAGGTATCCCTCTAAAGCAACCCTGCAATCAAGATACAAGAAGTCTCTTGTGTCCCCAACACACCCAATACACTTGTCAGGTGTATAGGTGCACTAGTTCGGTGAAGAGATAGTGAAATACAAGTGGTATGGATAATTATAAGTGGTAACGGTGCCACAAAATAGCTTGCTGGTGTGTGGTTGACGTGGGAAAAGGCTAAAGGCAAATTGAAATAAAGATGGAAGCAAGCAAACATGTAACATATCTAATTGCAAACGGTGTTTCAATGCTAAGAACAAGGCCTAGGGATCATACTTTCACTAGTGAACACTCTCATATAAATATCTTCTCTTTATGATACTACTCTTAACTACTCCCCGGTTGGACACTCTAATCCATGGTAGGGCTATAACAGCACTCCTCAAAGTTCACTTTCCGCATCTAGATACACTATCACCTTGAGCACTAGATGGTTCAAACAAACACCACAATTTCATAAAGACATCCAACTCCAAATATAACTCATAACAAGTATTTGTAATCTCTAGCCTAAGTGCCACCATGGTGTGCACGCTGTCACTTTCACACACATGGGAAGAACTAATCCCTCATCATCATGGGAATCAGCAATGGTTATGGAGATGGTGGTGGAGATCGATGGAGATGGCTCTGGGGGCACTTCTCTGTCCTGGCAGGGTGCTAGAACAGAGACTTTCTGTCCCCCGAATCTCCCCTTCGGTGGCGGCGGCGCTGCGGAACTTTTCGTGGCTGGACGCTTGATGATTTAGGGTTTTTGCCTTGGGGGAGATATATAGGCAAAAGAGGCAAGGTCAATGGCCGGCCAGGGAGCCCACACCATGCCCTGGAGCGGCCAAGGGGGACCCGCGCCTAGGGGTGGTGTGGCCACCCTGTTGCCCCTCTCCGACTCTCCTTCTGGCTCCACGAGTCTTCCAGGAAAATAACAACTTTGGCTTTTGTCCGGTCCAATTATGAGAATATTCATTTTCTGACTTTTCTGGAACCAAAAACAACAGAAAACAGGCAACTGGCACTGTGGCATCTTGTTAATAGGTTAGTCCAAGAAATCATATGAAAAGTACTCCAAAGTTGGAACAAAACATAAGAAAGTAGATAAAACCAAGCAGGGAACATCAAAAATTATAGATACATTTGCAACGTATCAACAGTTTATCAGTAGCAACAGTTTTGTAATAGCAATAACAAAGTAATAGCAATAGTAAAGTAAAGACAATAGTAACAATTGCAGTAAACAGTAGTATTAAAGCGCAGTAGGCATAGGGATGGATGGATGGGCATTGGATGGACAAGACAATTCATATGGGAATCAAGACATAAGGCATTTGCCGATAAATAAGGTAAAGCATCCAAGTATTAAATAATCATAGGCATGTGTTCCATATATAGTCATACATGCTCGCAATGAGAACTTGCACAATATCTTTTGTCCTGCTAGCCCGTTTGCAGCGGGGCCTCAAGGGAACTACTAGCAATTAAGGTGCTCCTTTTAATAGAGCACCAGAGCAAAGCATTAACACTCTGTGAACACATGTGATGCTCACATCAAAGCCATTCCCTCCGGTTATCCCGATTGCTGTCACTTTGGGGCCTTTGGTTCCGGACAACAATATGTGTATACAACTTGCAGGTGAGACCATAAACAATACTATCATAATGAATCAATAACATGTACAGATCTGAAATAATGGCACTCGGGCCCTAGTGACAAGCATTAAGCATAACAAGTTGCAACAAAGTCAAAAAGCACTAATAATAGATACTAGGCACCATGCCCTAACAATCTGATGCCATTACATGAACAATCTCATCTAATCCCTACCATCCCCATAGCCTACAGCGGGGGATTAGTCACTCGTAGATGGGGGAAACATGGATGGTTGATGGAGAAGCGATGGTGATGATGGCGATGATCTCCTCCAATTCCCCATCCCGACAGGGTGTCAGAACAGAGTTTTTGGTTCCGAATCGCGGAATCTGGTGGTGGCGGCGCAACGGAACTCTTTCTGGAAAAACGTCGAACCGCCCTTGGTTTTTAGGTCAAGAGGCAACTTATATGCGAAGAGGGAGGCCGGGGGGGGGTGAACGAGGCAGCCACACCACCCCCAGGCGCGGCCTGGCTTGGCTCGCACGGCCAGGTGGTGTGGGCCCCTCCGTCTCGTCTTCTGGCACCGTGAATCTTCTGGTGAAATAGGATTTTTGGCATATTTTCCGGGATTTTTCCTGATAGTTGATTTTCTGCACAAAAACTTGACACCAAGGTAATTCTGCTGAAAACAGCGTCAGTCTGTGTTAGTTGTATCCAAATCACACAAGTTTAGAGGAAAAACAATAGCAAAAGTGTTTGGGAAAGTAGATACGTTTAGGACGTATTAGTTGGTCGTTAAACCGTCAGTAATTTTGAAAGAAAAATTGGCGATGTCAAAGATATCTATACGACCGGAGCTATACGGCCGGAAATTTTTATTCCAGCCGTATAGTTGGTCGTTGAACCTTCTGTACACATCAAAAAAATTCTATTTCTTCGAGACTGCTTTCTTATCCTGAAACTTAGCAAAACACCTTGTTTTTTACAGAAAATGACAGTAAATATTGTCGACCAACATTAGCATGTATATAGCAGGATTTTTAGTACTATCGAACTTCGTCTCCTCAACTAGAGTTTTCTAGCAGTCTTTATTAAACATAAAACTTAAACTAAAACTTAAAATTTTACTCCAACCTTTATTTCGCATGGGTTGCCTCCCATGAAGTGCTCTTTTATGGTCAATAGCTTGACCTTGATGTTGCTCACTTAGGCTAGATGAGTGGAACACCTACTCCAAAATAGTTGGCCTTCAAAGTGATGGCCTCCTTTTCATCATGCTTGGCTTTCTTCTTCCTGGGAAAATGTCGTGGTGGTGTCATGGCAGATGCCATGGATAGGCTAAAGGTGGGGACTAAATACACTAGGGGAATCCAGGGAGGGATAGTGTGGTGATTCCACATACGGAAGCTTTGTATTTTATTCTCCTTCATAGATTACAAGTGCTCCCTGAGCTGTATTGGAGAGAGGAGGAAGAAGGACCTCTCTTACTCTCGCCACTCGCTAGCCCTTAGGAACTCACTAGTAAATCGCTACCCACTAGAGCTCAATCTAGTCCAGGCCAAACAGAAATCAACCCCCTCTATAGAAGCCCTAGCCCTCCTTATATAGGGGTGGCTAGGTCTCCACTTAGGGCATACGTGGAGGCATATTACAGGGAATATGTCCCCTCCCAAAATAGTAAACCAATCGGGTCACTTTCTCCCGCGTCATCCATGCAGAGGCTACGTGAGCCTCCGCAGCGCCTGCGTCACCCGACATTGGCTTCGTCACCTTTGTCGGCCACGCCTCGATGGTCCGGCCTCTGTACGCTTCGCTCACGCTCTGTGTACAGTAGTCACCTTTGACCAACGAGATACCTTCCTTCTCTTACAAGCTTGATATAACCCGGATCCCACATAGTTGATCCAGCCACACCTGTTCCTGCATACAAGTTAGACACATCTTACCGGCATACGACTTAAGTCGGTTGAGACCAAGTTAGGTGGACGTCCCTTGGTCTGGGTTACTCCGTGATCCGGCCTGCCTTGAGGTGACTCGGCCAGCACATGCTTTGACCTTGTCGTACCTCGGCTAACTAGGCCTTTATACCCCGGCATGACCCTACCCGGGGGTATCCCCCAACATTAGTCCCCGAAGCTGGTGCGGTCTTAGCTGCCTTAGCCGCTAAGTCCACAATAGGTTCAATTTCTCTGATCTTTTTGCTCCTTCTCTGAGTTACCTCCTACTCTGGATTCTATGGGTTTACTTTCCCTTGGCACATTCCAAGTTTTTACTTGCTGGCCAGGTTAACACATACCTATCCGGGTCATTCTTCCTTCTCTCGTACGCTTCCCCACGTGGAGGCTAATCATTACTTTGCCTCATTTTAAGGGCCAGCAATAGTAACCGCCACAATTATTGTCAGAAGTTACTGTTGCACATGTCACGTCGCGCCTGCCTCCTCGTTAACCGCAACATAACGTCACGTCGTGGGATCCGCTGTGCCCTATGGCCCTTCGTGTGGCTCGATGCTGATTGGTCAATCCGGATTGTACATGGCCACACGGTGTGGCCCGCCCGCAAAACGCGATCCCACTACCCTCTTGAGGGAGCGGTTAAATAGGGGAGGGGCGCGCCCTTTGGGTCCTTTCCTCACTTCCGCGCCCCTCTGCCCCTTCTTCTTCCTCATCTTCTCCTGCGATAGCGCCGCCGCCACCGCGTTTGAGTAGCAGCGCCGACGCCGCTCTGCTTCCACGCGCGCCCGCGTCGCCGCCGCCTCTGCGCATCTCCTCCGCAACGGGTCCCCGTCTGTCCAGGCCGCTGCCACCCACCGCCGCTAGAGCCAGTGAGGGCAGTGATCTCGAGATGACAGAAGAGGAGCTCACCATCGTCGAGCAGGAGATGGAAGAAGACGCAGCGACCGCGGACCGCGGTGCGTGGGCTGGATCTTGGGTCTACCAGGATGACCTGGATTGGCTCTATCGCACTAGGCGCATCCCGGAGGGCGTCACTGCTCGCCTTGCTGCTGCCGAACTCGCCCCCTCACCCAATCCGGGTGAGTACGTGGTGTTTCTATCCCACTTCCAGCGGGGGTTTGGCTTGCCAGTTAGCGATTTTTTCCATGATTGGTTGAACACATACGAGCTCCAGCCGCACCACCTTCCAACCAATGCCATCACATCTCTCTCCGCCTTTGCCTCCACGATCGAAGGCTATGCCGGACTATGGCCCACGAAGGAGCTATGGATCCGGTTCTTCGGCCTTCGCCAGAACATCATTCCGAATGTAGATCTAGATCCGGAGGATAAGCAGCTCACGAAGTTTGGTGCTGTGTCCATCTCCCCCTGAAATTGTCCATCTTCCCCCGAGTCACAGGGCTTGACTCTTGCAAGGGATGGGCCCAGACTTTCTTCTACGTCCGAAACAGCACCACCGAGGACCTGATCCGGCTGCGCCCCTATACTCTGGGTCCTCCTAACCTGGATTTGTGGGACGCTATCCCCAAGAAGCCCACCGTTTTGGCTAACTAGGTCAACAAGAGATTCAAGGAGTTGAAGGAGCTCGGATTGCGCAATGAGGACGCCATGATCACATTTGTCCGCAACCGGATTTCCCCCTCCAGAAACACACACATAAAGTGTGCCACATGAGCTGGGGCCGCGACCCCAACCGGACCTCGTCTTTTGAGTTGAGCAATACCGAGATCTACCGCCGGGTCAAGGCCCTGTTCACCACCCACAAAAACTTCTCTTCTGAGTGGACGTGGGGGATTGAACACTATTGCCAAGATAGGCTTCCTCCTTTGGTAAGTCACGTGCTCCAAACCTTTTCCGAGTTAAATCATATGTCGGTATTGTTGTCGGTTTTAATTATGTTGCTTTTTCTGTCCCTTAGATGTTTCTTCAGCAGACCATTGACGACAGCACCGACCCTTCCTACAAATGGGCTCCTGACCGGGATACCTCAGACGAGGAGGAACCGGACCTGGAGATGTTCCTTCCTATGGCCGATGCAACCAAGCGACCCACCGGTAAACTCTATTCTATTAGGGATTGGCCCGACGATGAAGACGATTCGGATGTTGAGGTGATGGAAGCATTTGGCGCTGTCCCCCTTTCTTATGCTTTTCCGGCATCAGCTAAACCCGGTGGGCAGATCCATGAAGACCCTCCCCTTATCGTGGGTGATCCTTTCCTGGTGGTGCCGAAAAAGAAAAGGGAAGCTGCCTCTGCATCCTCCTCCGGACCTTCTCAGCCGGCTAAAAGGCGGAAGAAGTCCGGGGATAAAACCGCCACCAAGCCTCCAACCAAGGCCACGGCCCGGAGGGCTCGGAAGCCCAAGGATCCCCTGACCTCGGATGAGTAAGCCTCCTCACCTTTTGCCATTCACTTGTTCTTCTTTTGTTATAATTTCTCATCATACTTTATTTGATTTGGCAGAGCCGCGGTGGAGGTCACACAGAGTGGATCCGGCATTGCTTCACCGCTCCGACACAACCCCTCTCCTCCTCGTGGCGATGATTCATGCCTGTTGAGCCCCATTCCGGAGGGCAACCTCAGAGCGGGGGAGACTGGCTCTGCCGAAGCGGCAATAACCACCACTTCGGCTCCGCCGCAACCAGCTACCACCGAGGTTCCCTAAGCATCTCTGCCAAAGCAGAAACCAACACCAGTACCAGCACCAACTCCAGCACCAGCAGCAATAACCAAAGCAACAGCAGCAGCACCAAGCCCTTCTACCTCGTCCGAGTCTTCCAAGGCTCGGCGAGAAGACATCAGCAGCACCAAGGCTGGCGCCAAGGAAGCTCCCAAGGGAAAATCCACTGCAGCAACCTCAACCTCTCAGCAGCAGCCCAAGGGAAAGAAGGCACCTGAGGCTACCAGGGCAGCGTCCATCGAGGCTGGACAGCGCACACTTGCGTCCATGCTTCCAAAGAAAACTCCACCTCCGAAGGACACCCCTGCCGAGCCAGCTGATGCGCAACTTGTTTTGCACACCAGCCCGGCCCTTGCTCAAGTTGAGAGGAGGGAGGCGCATGCCAAGGGTTTAGTGGCACCACACATGCTAAGCGGCGAACGATACCCTCCGACCTTGATCGAGTTTGTAAATAACTGGAACAAGGCGGAGTTCGTCTACAATGACGATCTCCCGGAGAAGTTCGGTCTCGCCGAATTTTCTGTGCAGATGAATACCGCCGCCAAGGCCATTAACCTTGCGGGTCGGATGATGGAGGTACGTTACTTTGTCTTTTCTTTTAACAAGTTGTAGATATAATTGATATAGCCATTAGTCCCCGAGCCTCCAGGGGAGTAACTTGTTACTCGGCCGGATGCTCCTTAGAGAACTAACGTAGCTCCTTGATAACTTCAATTATGCACACACCTAAAGCCGGGTTAAGTTCCACTTGGCCCGGATTTTGTACACTTCGAATATGCACACACCTAGAGCCGGGTTAAGTTCCACTTGGCCCGGATTTCGTACACTTCGAATACGCACACACCTAGAGCCGGGTTAAGTTCCACTTGGCCCAGATTTTGTACACTTCGAATATGCACACACCTAGAGCCGGGTTAAGTTCCACTTGGCCTGGATTTTGTACACTTCGAATATGCACAAGACTAAGCTGTCCATCTTTGCTCTTTTAGGTGACCACCAACCGCCGGAGCGCTGAGTTTCAGCGTCTCCTTGATACTCACAAGATGCTGCGGGCAAAACATAATGCACTTCTCGCTGAACACGAGAAAAGGGATAAGTTTCTTCCTCGGCATTTTTCCATTTTCCTTCATCTTCTTCTGCCGAACTAATCCATCATTCGGTTTTCGCAGCTAGGGTGGAGGCTAAGAAGATGATCATGAGGAAAATTTTGGATCAAATCAAGGGTAAGTTATTTTTGCTCAACCTTGCTATGCTTTCCATCTCCTTTCCTCCTTGGCTCGGCAAACATTCATACCTCGGCTTTGCCGGGTCAACAAACTATTTCAGCATCTCTTGAAGATAGTGTGCCCGTGCCTGATATGATGCTCCATTTTCTCGAACAAGCAGGACAGCATCAGGCCGAGCTCAAAAAGAAAGATGATGAGCTTGCCCTTCTCCGAGCCAAAGATGATGAGATTGCCAAGCTTAAGGCAGATATGAAGAAATTGAAAGCAGAGCACCAAACCGAACTCCAGAAAGCCGGCCAGGACTATACCGAAGAGCGCGAGCGCCTCAATCTCTAGATTGCCAAGGACCAGGAATTACCCAAGGAGGCCGACATCAAGCTTGAGTCGGCGAATGCTAAACTTGTGCAACTCCGGGAGAGGCGCGACAACTGCATCAACAAGCTGTCCCGGGTTCACAGCCATATCTCTAGTAAGTTCTTTTCCTTCTATCGACGTTTATCTTTCTGGGTCTGCTTCCTTTACTTACCCCACTTGTTTTATCTTCTCAGGCAAATTCCCAGAGAGCGATGTCATTGGATCCAATGTCGTCACCAAGTTCCGCCAGCAGAGGGGTACTCCATTTGGCCCTGGCTCCATTCCTCTCGATCTCGAGGACTTGATAGTTAGTTTGTCCGCCCGAGTCAAAGTCGTGTGGAAATACGGCAAGGATATCTTGGATGTAGTAGTCCGGGTCTTCAACGCCTTTTGGCCTGAGGAGGATACTCCAGAGAATCTAGCTGTTCTTTTTTCCCGGCTCATGGGATGCGAGACTCAGCTCGATCTCTGGAGAGAATCTGCTGGACGCGCCGGAGCTGAGACCGCTCTCCACTATGTGCTCACATGGTACGAGAAGATCGACCTCAACCTCCTAGCGCACATGCGCACCGGATCCAAATGGTCTAGTGACCCGGAGTGGATTGCTCGGCGCAAGGCTTGCGCCCATAGCCTCATTGAATATGTCCCCATTCATGAATGGAACGAGGGACCAAGCTTCCTAGATGTCGCCGATGTCGAAAACGTTGAAAACGTTGAAGATGGCTCCGATGAGGACGAAGAGGATGATGCCTCGGATGTCGAAGGTAGCAAAGATGACGCCGAACTTCCTCCTCCTGCTGCTCCTTGATTATAAACACTTGAAATTTCATCAGATCCCCGGTATGCCGGGTGCAATTGTATTAAGCACATCAGTGATATTTTGCTACTAAGTTTCTATGCCACATTAACTTGGGCGTAGTCCCCGAGATTCATTTTCTTGTTCCTCCAATTTTTTGGCTCGGCTCGTGTCCACCTTGGTTCGGTTTTATGACTTACGAGTCCGAGCTTCAAAAATTGATTTAATAGTACTTGGAAACTTTAGGTTTAGCTTAAAATAATTCAACATGACAAATTTAAAGTACACGCAATGTTAGTCCAAAAAACAAATGTCGGCTCGATTAAGTTTTTTCCCTTAGTCGTTTTTCATCTGCTACGCAATTCCAAACTTGTTCTCTTGCTTGCCATGAAGCCAAATCTTGTTGGACAGCAGCAAGTCGAAGAGTTAGGTTTTTGGTGCTCACACACTACGAATCCGGCCTAAGCTGAAGCAACTTACGCCAGCCGACATATAAATAAGAAATATAGAAGACAACTAAAATTACTAAGGCAGTCCCTGAGTTACTGCTCGAGGTGCCGAGATTTCATTGATAAGCTCATTGCCGGCATACATACCGACATATGAGAGACTCATATACAAACACTTCTCTGCCAAGTGTAGAAAGGACGAAGTAGAGCTACATTCCATGGACGTTTGGATTCCTCGCCGGACCTGTCTGCCTTGTTCTTCTCCTGTCGTTTTGCATCAATAAAATAATAAGAATCATTGTGCAATGCTTTGCTCACGATGAATGGCCCTTCCCATGGGGTACGTTGTACCAACCGGAGTACCAGGTCACCTTCCCCGAAAACTCGGGGGCTTACTTTCCAGCTATGATAGCGTCGGAGATTTTGCTAATATATGGCGGATCTGGACAATGCCAATTCTCTCGCTTCTTCCAGCAGATCAACATCATTTTTCCGGGCTTCTTGCACTTCGGCTTCTGTGTATTGGGTGACCCTAGGCGAGTCATGCTCTATGTCAGCTGGTAATACAGCTTCTGCCCCATATACCAGAAAAAATGGCGTATAGCCTATTGATCAATTCGGAGTTGTTCTAAAACTCCACAGTCCCGCTGGTAGTTCTTCTATCCAGCACCCCGCTGATCTTTGCAGCGGCTCAATGAGCCGGGGTTTTATTCCGGATAATACTAATCCGTTGGATCTTTCCACTTGTCCGTTCGATGCGGGGTGGGATACCGAGGCAACGTCCAGCCGGATCTTCTTATCTCGGCAGAAACGCGCAAATGCTCCTTCAGCAAAGTTTGTGCCATTATCAGTTATGATGCTGTGAGGATAACCGTATCTCAAGATGATGTCTTTGAGCAATGTCACGGCCGTAGCTCCATCACATTTTATTATTGGCTTCACTTCAATCTACTTTGTAAATTTGTCAACCATGACCAGAATGTGAGTCATATTCCCTCTTGCTAGTTTAAATGGGCCAACCATATCCAAGCACCATACGGCAAATGGCCATGTAATTGGTATGGTCTTGAGCTCCGACATTGGCATATGTGTCTTTGTCGCATATCTCTGACAACCATTGGATTTTCGCACCAGATTTTCTGCTTGTTCTAAGGCACTTGGCCAGTAAAACCCATGGCGGAAAGCTTTTTCTACCAAGGCTCTGGATGAGGCATGATGCCCACATTCCCCTTGATGTATATCTCGAAGGACGTCAAGTCCTTCCTCCGGGTCAACACATCGCTGGAGGACATTAGTCACACTCCTTTTGTATAGCTTGGAATTGATGATCGTGTATGCTTTTGCTCTCCTCTGAGTTTGCCTGGAAAGTATCTCCTCAGTGGGTAAGATTCCATCTTTTAGGAATTGGAATATTGGCATTGCCCAAGCTGGTACAGCTCTCACTGGGAACACATCCTCATCAATTTCCATTAGATCCACCGGCATAACTTCTACCGGACCATGCTGTGCAGTCCCCGGGTTTGCCAAGGCAGTCCCCGAGTTTCGCGAACCACTCCCTACATCAATGTCCATGGCCACAACCTCTGATTCCGGATTTGCTGGGATAAAAATTGAGTCGGACTCCGGGGATGGCCTGATGGATGGTTTTTTGAGGTGCTTCAATGCTACGCCTGGTGGAATTGCTTGTCGGGTTGAACCGAGCTTCGACAATACGTCGGCAGCCTCATTTTCCACCCAGGGTATGTGGTGAAATTCGCATCCCTCGAAGTAACCAGATATCTTTTGCACATGAAATCTATATAATGCCATGTTTGCATCCAAAGCATCCCATTGTCCGGAGACTTGCTGGACTACGAGATCCAAGTCTCCGAAGCATTGGATCTGACGTATTCCAACCTCCTTCGCCACTTTGAGCCCATGTATGAGTGCTTCGTATTCTGCAACATTGTTTGATGCAGTGAAGTGGATCTATAACACATATTTCAGCTGGTCATTCTTTGGCGAGGTAAGCACAACTCCGGCACCTAACCCGGTTTTTGTTTTTGATCCATCAAAGTGCATTCTCCAGTAGTTCGGATCTGGCAATGGTGGCTCGTATTGCACCTCGGCCTAATCCACAAAAAAGTCCGCCACAGCTTGAGATTTAATCGCTTCTCTTCTGTCATATTGTGGCACATAAGGTGCTAGCTCAATTGCCCATTTTGCAATCCTGCCACTTGCATCCTTGTTGCTCATTATCTCCGATATGGGAGCCTCACATATTACCTTGATTGGGTGCTCCTCGAAATAGTGCTTCAGCTTCTTAGCTGCCATATACACGCCATACGCCACTTTTTGATAGTGAGGATAGTTTTGCTTTGAGGCTGATAATACCTTGCTCAGATAATACACTGGCCTTTGCACCGACTTACCCTCTTCATCGCGCTCTACCACAATCACTGCACTTACAACTTGGTTGGTTGCGGCTATATAGAGCAACATTGGCTCCTTTGATAGTGGAGAGGCTAACATTGGTGCAGTGGCCAACATTTTCTTTAAGTGAGCAAAGGCTTCATTGGCCTGCGGCGTCCAAATGAACTTATCCGACTTTTTCATGAGTTGATAGAGAGGCAGTGCCTTTTCTCCCAACCGACATACAAACCGACTCAACGATGCCAGGCAACCAGTGAACTTCTAGACATCGTTAAGACACTTTGGCAGATCCATTCGTTCTATGGCCCGGATCTTAGTTGGATTGACCTCAATACCTTGGCTAGATACGAGGAATCCGAGTAACTTTCCAGCCGGGACACCAAAGGTACATTTTTCCAGGTTAAGCTTCATCCGGAATCTCCTCAGGTTCGCGAACGTCTGCCTGATATCGTCAAGGAGCGTTTAGCTTTCCTTGGTCTTTATCACAACATCATCCACATACACCTATAAATTTTGACCAATTTGGTCATGCAAACATTTTTGCATACATCTCTGGTACGTTGCCCCTGCATTACGTAAACCAAAAGGCATGGTGCGATAGCAATAAGCCCCATACGGGGTGATAAACAGTATTTATTTGATCATTTGGGTTCAGAGGTATCTGGTGGAAACCAGAATATGCATCAATGAACGACAACAACTCACACCCAGCAGTGGAATCTATGACTTGGTCTATCCTTGGCAGGGGGAATGGATCTAATTTATACACATACGCCAAACCACTCCCACATTCGGATCATCCTTCTTCTTCTCCACCAGCACCGGATTAGACAGCCAATCCGGGTAAAGCACTTCCATGATAAATCCTGTTGCTAGCAACTGAGCTATCTCATCTCCTATCACTTTTCTCCTGTCCTCGGCGAAGCGGCGGAGAGGTTGCTTCACCGGCTTTGCTCCGGGTCTCACATTCAAAGAGTGCTCTGCCAACTCCCTCGGAACACCTTGCAAGTCCTGTGTGGACCAAGCAAAAATATCCCGATTCCCACGGAGGAAGTCAACGAGCTCGCTTTCCTATTTGTCATTTAACCCGGCACCAATCGTTATGGTACGCTCAAGGAACATATCATCAATAGGCACCTTCTTGGTATCTTTTGTCGCTTGGAATGAGACACTACCATGCGGGTTACTCAACGTCGGCATATACTGCTGCGCGGACTGAGCTAATGCTACCACTTCTTGGATCTTTCTCTTTTCTTGCGCAATCACGAGTGACTCGGCCAGGTTAGATCCGGCAGATGCACACTCAATTGAACGTCGGAAATCCCCAGCTATGGTAATTACTCCATTTGGGCCAGGCAACTTCATCTTCAGATAACTGATGTGGCAGCTCGCCATGAACTTGTTTAGTGCTGGTCTACCGAGTAACGCGTGATACGCACTCTCTAAGTTCACCACTTCGAACTCCAAATTCTCAGTTCGGCAGATATCTCTTGTGCCGAACAAAACATCAACCCGGACCTTGCCTATGGGCTCACAAAAACGCCTAGCACAATGCCATGGAAAGTTGTCCTTGTAGCTTGGAGCATGTTTTCTGAGATGCCCAATTTTCGCATCGTGTTCACATACATGATGTTGATGCTACTACCATTATCAATCAGCACCTTGGAGAATCTCACGTTGATGTTAGGCCCAATGAACATCGGATCCAGCACTAGTGCGTACGAACCAGGACTTGGCATAAGATTGGGATGATCTTTGATGCTCCAGGTAATTTCCTGGTCTGACCAAGGAATATACCTCGTCACTGCTGGCATTACCGCATTCACCTCCATATGTCGGCGCTGCAAGCTCTTCCTGTTCGTCTCTTCTGTAGTGAACACACAGTAACTCTGATGGTGTTCTCTGTACTCATTTCTCCCCTCGTTTCCGGGGTACCTATGATCCTGCTGGTTTTGGTTTTCCACCTGATGCACTGCATCCCTTCTCTCATGGTTGTCATACCTCGGTGGAGGGGGAGGCAACATTAACTGTTGCGTGTTCGCTCCAGAGAGCGATTGCTGCCGGGGTAACTCCTGCCGAGGTTGATCATTCCGAGGTGCCTGAGCATTCCCCGAACCACTTTGTTCTATCTTTCGCATCCACTCACACTGCCTAGTTGTGTGACCCGCCGGGTTACTTGGATTAGGCGTGTGGAATTTACATGGCTGATCTAGCATTGCTTCATAGGTATACCTCGGACGGTCCTTCTCTTGCCACTGTTTTTTCTGGTCTGGCGTCCAAGTTTTCTTCCCATCATTCTTTGGTGTCCATTGCTGCCCTCCAGTTTTCTGACGTTGACTGCTTCCTGCTCCGGGTTGGTCCTGATTCACAACTGCAACTTGTTGCGAACTGTAGCGATAATCCGGTTTGTCATCCCTTCTTTTACCTCGGTAATCATTTCTTCGGGATGACCCGGCCCCATCTCGCTGACAATTCTCCTCGCTTGACTCATTTGAGGTGAGCCTAGGTTGCGTCGGATCACCCAGAGCATATGAATCAGCAATCTGGATCGTTTATGCCAAGGTGGTTGGCATATCCCTTTGCAACCTTTGCCATAGCATGCTTGCATATCTGCATCCTTGCGCAAACCAAGCTATGGCCTGTGACTCAATCACACCCTCACACGAGTTTCGCATAGTGCACCAACGAGTTAAGAACTCCCGGTCTGTCTCATTTGGTCTCTGCCTGCACATCGCTAGGGTTTGTGGCCTGTTGGGCCTCTGATACGTACTTGAGAAATTGCTAACAAACATCTCCTCAAAATCTATCCAACAGTTAATACTTCCGGGTGGAAAATTGTTTAGCCATACCCTTGCTGGCCCGTCCAACATCTGGGGTACATATCTCACAGCCAAGCTCAAGTTGCATATGGCGATCTTGACAGCAGTTGCGTAGTTAATCAACCAATCATCCGGCTTAGTGCTGCCGTCATACGTCTTTGTGCCTCTAGGTAACTGGAAGTTTGGTACCGGAGGTTCCTTCATGATCCGGGGCCCAAAACATGCTGGACCTGGAGGACTTTGACACTCAATTTGCTCCGACCTATACAGCCAATCCAGTTTTAACCTGGCGTCATCAGGCATCAAGTTTCTACCTCCCAATCTTGACCCTATCACGTGATAGTCCAGTCTGGGATAGCCAGCGTTCACCATCTCTGAATCTCCATCATTGTATCTATCTTGGTCCTGTTGAGCTACTCTCTTTTGCATACCTTGGTCGGTGCTGCGCTCTTGCCGTGGTATATTCCGCTGCTGCGGTTGACCTGCAACTACCGAATTACGCTGTCCGACACTGTCGTTTACAACATTCCCTTGACCGGCATTGCCTTGGTCGCGGTTATCTCGGCCAGCTTCACCTCGGCTCACACTCCTTCGATCCTCATCTCTCTGCACTATGTTTCCTTTCCCTACCCTTGTCGGGTCATATGGGACTATCTGTTTATTCCTCCTGGCTGAAGTTACTACCTCTTCTCTCCTAGGACCACCATGAGGAGATGATGCGGCTCTAGCGGATTTTGTGAGTTACCCACCGCCAAATGAACGATCTTGGAGGCCCCAGCTCTCTCCGGGTTAGCCCTAAGCAACTCCTCGTTTTTCCTGTTTGCGATCCGAACCAGCTCATTGACCCTATCTTGCTGCCTCTGACGGGCTTCACCCGTCAGACCCTCTAACTCGGATGCAGCTGCATTTGCTGCTCTGAGGTTCTTTGCCGGGGTACTATACCTCGGCAGCCCCATGGACAAACAGTTCTCTGATTCGTCAATCCTAGTATCACCATCTCTATTCATCTCACTCATGAGATTTCTCCCTTTCACTTTTACAGCATCTACCTTATTTGCCTTAGCGTACTCACGCAGTGTCATGTTCAATGACTGCTGAGCCGCGGCTATATTTTTCGCACCCTCTAGTATTTTCTGCCTAGTTTCCTCTAGCTCGGCCTGTGCCTAAGCCGGATCTATTGTAGCTGCTACTGGGTTTGCCAAGCTATCCATCGCCTGCTGCAGCACATTCTTTGGCCTCTCTTGCGGAGGACCTCTACTTTTCCTCGGTGCCTTTGGCGTTACCTCCGGATCTGGAGCTAGATCCTTGCTTGCGCCTGCATTTGGCGCAGTCATCATCACCTCTGCACGGTCCGGGGAGCGAGTGATACACGCCCCGTGAACCACGCTAAGGGGTGGCTCGCCTCCTTTGACGACGTGCCGCGGATGAACGCACGACACATCGACAGCAACGTAGACCTTGTGCGCGCCGAGCTTTACGAAGAGGCCGTTGCACGGAAGAGGGCACGTTCCGAAGCAGCCAGCGTTGTCGCTGACAAAGTCCAGCGCTCCAAAGCACTAAACGAGCCCGGAGACGATGCGTTCGCCGGTGCCGATGAGGTTTCCCGTCCGGATCTTGACCCCTACTAGCACCGCTAGCCCCATGGTGGGCGCCAAGTGTCGTGGTGGTGTCATGGCAGATGCCATGGATAGGTAGGTGGGGACTAAATGCACTAGGGGAATCCAGGGAGGGATAGTGCGGTGATTCCACACACGGAAGCTTTGTATTTTATTCTCCTTCACATATTACAAGTGCTCCTTGAGCTGTATTGGAGAGAGGAGGAAGAAGGAACTCTCTTACTCTCGCCACTCACTAGCCCTTAGGAACTCACTACTAAATCGCTACCCACTAGAGCTCAATCTAGTCCAGGCCAAACAGAAATCAACCCCCTCTACAAAAGCCCTAGCCTTCCTTATATAGGGGTGGCTAGGTCTCCACTTAAGGCATACGTGGAGGCATATTCCAGGGAATATGCCCCCTCCCAAAATAGTAAACCGACTGGGTCACTTTTCCCCCGCGTCATCCATGCAGAGGCTACGTGAGCCTCTGCGGCGCCTGCGTCACCCGACATTGGCTTCGTTACCTGTCGGCCACGCCTCGGTGGTCCGGCCTCTGTCCGCTTCGCTCACGCTCTGCGTACAGTAGTCACCTTTGACTAGCGAGATACCTTCCTTTTCTTACAAGCTTGATATAACCCGGATCCCACATAGTTGATCCGGCCACACCTGTTCCTGCATACAAGTTAGACACATCTTACCGGCATACGGCTTAAGTCGGTTGAGACCAAGTTAGGTGGATGTCGCCTGGTCCGGGTTACTCCGTGATCCGGCCTGCCTTGAGGTGACTCGGCCAGCACATGCTTTGACCTTGCCGTACCTCGGCTAACTAGGCCTTTATACACCAGCGTGACCCTACCCGGGGGTATCCCCCCAACAGAAAATGAATAACAAAAGGATCCCGCGAAGGCAATTGAAGCTTCATGTTCCCTTCATGTAGATTAATAAAAGCCTTAATAGTTCTTAAAAATAGATGGCTTAATATAATAGGAGAAGTAGCATCTTTAGGCATGTCAACAATAACACAATCAATAAGAGCATGACAACCTTTAATGTATACTAATGTATTCTCCTTAATTCCTACAGCTTGTTTGTAGGTAGAATCTGCTAGATGCAATTTTAACTCGGTGATTTCAAAAGAGCCAAGACTTAACTTATAAAAAAGACTTATTGGAATTGTTGAAACGCTTGCACCTAGATCACAAAGTGCAGCTATCTCATTGGTCCCAATTTTAATCTTAATAGTAGGCTCAAATATATCATCAAGTTTAACAGGTAATTTTTCAGCAATATTCTTATATTCTTCCTCAAGCTCACGTACCTTTATTGCTACCTGATTAACAAAGTGTTGGTACATATCTTCCTCATTTCCTTCACTTAGGGCAATCTTGACATTGATCCTTTTCACAAGATCTTCAACGGTGTAACTTGGTGAAGGGGCATTATTATAATCAAGTTCTTCAGGCTTCTCCCTTTAGATTCTCATCATCTTAAGGTCTTCAACAGTGTTGGGCTTAGCTTTACCTACAAATTTAGCTAGAATAAGAGTTTGACTCTCGGTTATCTTACCTAGTTGTGCCTCAACGATGCTTGTTCTTTCTTGGAGGGCCTGCAAATCATTCCTCAAACTAATAGCTTGGTTAGATAATTTACCAACCATAGCATCATGGTTCTCCATTATTTTAACAAGGATACTGTTTTGCTTATTTTGTGAGTCTATAAAAGACTTAAGTGTTTCTTAGAGACTACCATTATTTGATCCTTTATTATTATTAGAGTTACCTGCAAGACTAGAATAATGTTTCTGAAAATTAGGATTATAATTCTTCTTTGAAGCAGGGTTATAATCATTACGAGCTATGAAGTCTATTTCTTCAATATTTTATTCTAGGATAGCTCTTACCTGGTTTTCCTTACCTTTTACGGCTAATATGAGCTCATCCAACTTAGCATTGAGATCTTCATTTTCTTGTGGTGAGACGGAGTTTACCTTGTTCATGTTTGATCTATCGACATGCCATTGGGCATGGTGTTCTTGCATATTGTCTAGCAGCTGCTTTGCTTCGGTAATATGTTTGCCCATAAATGTTCCTCCAGCTACAGTATCAAGCATAGACTAAGACATAGGGTAAGAGCATTATAAAATAAATGGAGAATTAACCAATCTTCCATCTCGTGACTAGGACAGTTTCTCATGCATTCTTTCATCCTCTCCCAGGCAAGCGCTAGTGGCTCACGCTCTTCCTGTGCAAAGCCAGTAATATTAGGTCTTAGTTGCATAGTCTTTGTAGGTGGGAAAATTTTAGTCATAAATAAAGAAGTACACTCCACCCAAGCTGCAATAGTATTTCTAGGCAAAGATAACAACCATTCTTTTGCTCTTCCTCTAAGAGAGAAAGGAAATAAGCGCAATTTGACCGCATCGGGGTCAACATCTTTTATGCGCATCATATCACATATTTCAGCGAAAGTATTCAAGTGCATACCTGTGTCCTCAACATCAGATCCTCCAAATTGTTTCTGTTGAACAAAACTTAAATAGTGGGGTTTAATTTCATAATCATTAGCAGTAATTTTTGGCTGAGTAATAGGAGTACACAAATAATCATTGTTGGGAGTTGCAAACTCCTCAAGCTTCTTTTCAGCCATATTTCCTATGTTTTTGTTTTTTTAAATAAAGACTTATGATAGTAAAAACAAGAATTTAAAGAGTAACTATTTTTTTTGTTTTTTCAAATAAAGACTGAAAGCAAACTAACAAAATTAAAAACAAGAATTAAAACTAGCAAGGTTCCTACTAACCTCACCAGGGTAGCTATTGCTTCCCCGGTAACGGTGCTAGAAAAAGGATTGATACCTTCGATCCGGATTACGGATATAGTATAGCTATTTTTCCCTAGTAGACCTAGGTTATCGAATCCTCGGGAAGCGAATGCATAGTGAAGTTACTTTAACGGACATTCGGGGGTTTTAGAATTCTTTTTGTGTTTTACCAGACCAAGAGTTTGCTGTCTTTTGTTGTTGTCAATGATGGAGAAGGAGGGCCTAGGGATTTTAGTTTCACCTGTAGCTATACAAAACATCTGATGGGATAATAGATAATAATAAAGTATGCATGTAATTGTTATAGAAAGATAATTATATGTGGGCAGTGCATCCATAATTGCTATTGCCTCCACAAACACTTATAGCAATAACCTACTAGTCTCATCCATAGAAGAAAGAGAACTAATGATATGCATAGTGACATCACCGTTAATCCCAAGTAAATCCCTCATGTACATCCGTACTACCCCTTCTGTCACTAGGGTTCCCAACCTACAGATTAGTCATTACTCATACTCCCTATACCTAGCTCAATCCTCGGGGTCTTGGGTACCTGACAAGTCCTTGGATTGAGGCAAGAGAGGATACAATAATCATCATGTGATACAAACTAATACATGATCCCATCTATAGTAAATAACATGCACAAAAGCTACATGGCTAGGCTGAAGCCCTTAGCCCAAGGAGAACTACTCACACATAGAGATGAAATAAAATATCATAAACTTTGTAATGGAAACCATGAGATTGATATAAAATAGTCTTACAATGTCACCATTTTAAGATGAGTTCTAGTATTACAAGTGGTGAAATATGGCTATGGTGGTGGAGAAGGGTTTTGAGATTAGATCTAAGTCCATTCCTCCTGTGGCTATGTGGTGTTGTGGATGCAGGGTTCTGGGGTGAGAGAGCGGGGAGAGAGAGAGCAGGCGGAGTTTCTCGTCGCTAGAGGCCTCTTTATATAGGGGTCCCTTCACAAAAGTTGTTCTGTTTGACCTAACGGTGGTGACGGCAACTATACAACTGCAACTATACGGCCAGAATTTTATTCCGATCGTATAGTTGGTCATTAAAGCGTCTGGCTCCACTTCAAGACTCCCGGTTTCTTCTGGCCATTGGAAATCTTGTATCTTTTACTTTAATGTAGTGATTCTCATCATCAAACGTCATTATCTGTGCAGAGAAAATTAGAAAGAAAGGATTGCATATCCCTTTGATCATTAGGCATTGGTGGTAGGGTTTAGAGAGATATTTTATCAAAAATATGAATAATATCCAGTTTAAATGTGGATGTAGATGGCTATACTTCAGAGCCATCAGCTTATTGCTTTCCTTAACCATGAGGTTATTGCAATAGATTTTTGATTGATGGCATCGACCATAATTGGCTTTACCAAAAGAAAGGATTTTGACAAATTTAAGTCAGATATATCTTCCATCCATCTTGTATGACAATGTAGCATGCCAGCAGAAATAAGAGGACGAGTAATATTTTGCATTAGTTTCCACCAGATCATTGAAGATTTTTCTCCATATTGAAAATAGACGAGACCACCTATAAGAGATTATTGATTACGTTCTTGAGAGAGCACTAGGGAAAAGCAAGGACAGAACTAAAAGTCTCGAGGGATAAAGGCCACTTCTGACGTCCGTGGAAGGAGTAAAATCGTGTTAATCCACCAATTCAATGTACAAGAGATAATGATAAGAGTAGTCGGATGGGCATCAGTCCATCACGCACCCGAAGCATTACTCCGTCATTGAATAGGCAAATTGTGCAACCCAACTCTCAGAAATTTAGATTGAAGATCTTGACAAACGGAATTCATGAAGCTTCATAAGGAAACAAGGATGTGATGCAAACACTTTATTGGATCCAAAGTAGATAAAGATGATGATGTTGTCGTCGTGTTGGAAGTCCCAGGCCATCGGAAATGATATGAACAAAGATCACGGAGACAGATAAAAGATTTGAGAGATAGAACAAGAAAAGCACCAAGGTATTGGATAGATGAAAAATGAAAGATCTGGAAAGTCTTCATGCCATCCGGTGGATTGAGGATCGAAGATAAAGATAAAGAGAGAGGGTTTCCAAAGTTTCCTTGATGTGTGGAAGACCAACATAATTTCTCATCCTTCTTAATAAGATCCGAGAGGGATTTAGCAGTCTTAAGGAAGATTACAACAGAACAATGATGATAACTTGACAAACAAGGAAGAACTCCGGATTTGGTTGAAGGTGGAGTATGGAATTAACAATTGACTTGATGATTCTATAATTGTAGCAATATCTTTAGTAGAAAGAGGTGGCCGATATAGGCGACTTTGAAAAATCTGGAATTCATACTTTGAGAACTTAGCACATAGGTGGTGTTCCTGAAGCTTGAGAGAAAAAGAAAAAGCTCTTCATGTGGTTCCATTGGTATAGAATAGGCAAGCATATCGTCAAGATATACCACCATGAATATCAAGTTCATGCGGCAAGAGAACGAACAAAAGCTCGAGACATGCATTGGAAGAATAGATTATCTGGCCCTTCGGATGAGAAAAAGAGATGTTGACTGGTTCACGCAGTCGATCGGATCACCGATTGCAAGGATAAGAAATCTTAGATGAAGAATCGATGATAACTCATACATTAAGCAAAGCTATCAGAGATAAAAATATGAGATTCTATCGTATCAAAGAGAACCTTGCAGATATGGAGTTCAAAAAGATGTGAAGCATGATAACGGATGATAATCTACCATAGTGCCTTAAGAAACCTCTGGATTGTCAAAGATACTTGAATACGACATAGATATGATCACGGTATAACTCAAAATCACAGGAGATAACCACCATCACCTGGAGGATTAGATTTATAGCATTGGCCATATCCCACACATAAGTGTCATGTAGCTATACCGAGAACCAAATTACAATCGCAAGCATCGAATCAATGCAAGTTGTGTATTTAGCCCAAAAGAATGGAAGATGAAGTAAAAACTTCAGATTGAGCATTGGTAGCAAAAGATCAAGTTCGCATGGACATGCCAATAAAAGAAGATATATAGCATATCACACACGAAAGGAGTGTGGAAACATAGATGTATCAAAGAATATTTTTCTGCATTTTTCGATATTAAAATACCAATCGATGCGAAAACAACTTAACGGATGGATATTAGCAACTCCACATTTTGTGAAAGCATGCCGGAAGGAAGAACACCCTTAACAAGATCGCGTCGCTCAACAAAGAGTCGGACAGATCACATCAGTTTACACATAATCCTGTTGGTATGGAATGTACCAACAGTTGATAACCAAAGGCAGATTGCGACAACAAGGTTGGATGCAACATATAGACAAGGTATTAACACAAATCCTATGGTACTATGGAAACCCTAATCACATGAATCCTAGTTTGAATTTTCAGATGAGGATAGACAAATGTTACACTTCCTTACCAGAAAAGGGTGGGTGGCTGGGTAAGAAGAAAAATGGAAGTAGTCCTACTCTCATATACATAGCTACCAAGAATATTTTCTAGACTGACAACGACCATCTTGGCTGAGATCCTGATGGGCGGAATGGCTTTGATACCAATTGTGATACCTCGGAAACTACGCTCTAAGCAATAAGCCAGCATGATCCATGATATGGACATGACATACTACCATGGGGTCGTGCAGCCACACACACAATAAGCCCACCTCGTGGAGCAGGGCACGGTACCGTCCAACCATCGGACCCACTTTTATGATCATATCTTCAGGTGTGAGCAGCGTAGTCGATAGGTAAAGCGATCAAAAACATGCACAAATGAGTATGTATGTCAGCGACATACAATAGTACATTAGAGCCACGCCATCTAAAAGAACTAGAAATATTGCAATGCCTCATATACAATCTCATCATCAGAGCCTCCATTGACAGAGGGTCGATGTTTACTAAAAGGCAGAGCCTCATATATAGCCTCATAGTCAGAGCCTACAAACTCTTGGTATTCTACATCAGTATGCACCACCTCCTCCTCCTCCTCTCCTTCGGCAACATCAAACTTATGTCTTTGAACTATTTTTTGAACAACCCGCCAGTTTTTGCCCTTGGCTGTGTCTAGCGCGTAGAACACTTGTGTAGCTTGGGTTGCCAAGATGTAACTGGCATCTTTGTACCAAAAATTGGTATTGTTGATACTCTAGAAGATTTTATCATACACCATATTTGCATCCTTGCGGCCCTCAAGCTAATACCAATCGTAGTGGAATAACACAATTGATCGTTGGTGTTCCAAAATCAGAGTTAAAGTCTACCACCCTGAGATCCTTGAGGACATAATAAAAATGGATATCCTTCTCCAAGTGATAACATTTTGCCACAATGCAGGCATGCATGACATCCTTTTGTTGTAGGTATTTCTATTTTTGTGCCCCTGGTTTGTTAGTTGTACTCACTTTTACCCAGCCACTTAACTTTTCCTCACTTTTGCCCCACTCCTTCTCGGAAACCCATTAAAGAGCTCAAACGACAGCTGCTGACAGGTTGACTGTTGGCTGACGGGTGGGGACGCGCGGTGTGGGACCACGTGAGGTTGTTTGATCAGGAACATGTTATGCTGACGTGTGGGGCCTGCCATGCCGGAATGGGTGGGGTTGGTTTGTTGGGAACACGTTATGGGGGACATGGTGTGGGACCATGTGGGGCGCATTTGGTGATTACGTGCACCCTATCCCCCTAACTTGGAAGTTATCTTTTTTGTTATTTTTATGATTGGCCTTTTAAGAGCGCCTTTTCCCCTCTCTCTTGCTAACACCTTGTGTTTTTCCCAAAAAAGGTAGAGAATCTAGAGCAGCTTCTCTCTTCATTCATTGTTCCTTTTGGCCCTAGTTTTCCCTAATCTGGTAGCATATCTAGAGCAGAAAATCTAACCAGCACCATAAATAAATTCAGTAAACAGAGCAGATGTAGATAAAGCAGCTGATATAGGTTAAATAGTACGATACTTAAAGAGGATCGACAATTAGGCTGCTCGGTAGCAACAGCGGACAAGTTCAACACAGATAAGACAAAAGAAGCTGCTTTACAGCAGCAGCAACATAAGATCAGTTGGCCCTCATGGCTTCTGCCTCCTCCCTCTGGTGCCTCCTCCACTTCTTGCTGCTCAGTCCCTTGACCTTGGGCACCTTGGGCTTGATCGGGGGCATGTGACCCTCCTTGATGGCCACCTTCTAGAGGTTGCGCAGGTGAAGACCGAGCGCCTAGTGCTTGGCTCTAAAGCCGTGGATGTTCACGGACTCGCTGCAGGTCCTCGTGTCCTCAACATGCTTCACGAGAGAGTTGAAGTCGGTGTGTGAAGCCTCCTGGTGGTGTAGAAGGGGCACATGTAGACGTCGTCGGCGAAGATGTTGTAGTACTGGCCGAATTTCAGCCTCCTCAGCACATGACGAGTCTTGGTGTCCTTGGACTCGTCGTCGTTGCTATCCTCCTATTGGAAAAAACAGTAGAGTGCAATAAGGACATGATTGAGATACTTTGATTATCAGGATTGATTATTTCATTAATTAACTGATTGAGATCCCCTGATTATTCCCCAAATCTCAAACCAAATCGAATACTGATCCCAACTACGAACAGGGGATTCAAATATGAACAAGGGATTCATCGAAACACGAGATCTAACATAAGAGGATTAGCTACTGTAAAAATATGTACAACTAAACCCTAATAACATACGATCTGACATCCAACGATGGGAATGGGGAAGAACAAGGGAAAGGGAGAAAACCCTAGTTATGTCCGACCATGGGTCGGCGATGCTGGTGTCATAGGGGTTCTCCGGCCTTATGTAATCAACCTCCTCGTAGGGGTCCCAGCCGAGCAGGATCTGCCTGAGACCAGCGGGGGTCTCCTCGCGGCGGCTACAGCAGATGCGGGGACGGGGATGGTGGCTGCCTTCGATGCCTCAATGCGGGCCTGTACGGGGACGGGGGTATCCTCGCCGGTGGCCTTGGAGGTGCCGATGGCCACCGCGCCATTCTTCTCCATCACTGGCGTGGTGGGGGTTTTCTTGGGGTTTGCAGAAGGTGATGGGACAGTGCAAACGGTTGAGTGAGCGAGTGAGTGATGAGTCAGAGTGAGGAGGCCTCTATTAAAGGAGAAGGGAAGTGATGTTTCATTGCACCACCGTGCACTGCGTAACCACGTACGCTACTACACCGTGCACTGCTACACGTGTCCGCTACCGCCCCATGCACAACACACGTGTACCGTGAGTCACGTTTTTCCCTCGTGTCTAACCCTGGCGACTTAGTTGTGCTGAGTTTTTCCCTCGAGTGTAACACTAGTAGTTTTGTTGTACTTAGTTTTGCCCTCTAGTACTAACACTGCCGTGTGCAATATACTCAGTTTTACCCTCCGGTGACTGGTCAACTGAGAGTCAACGAATGGGTTTTAGCTAGCTAACTGAGTCATTTTATGCACAACAAATTCAAAAAGATCAAACCATAGTGGCATCTACCCATGGAGTCTTATTATGTGACCTACCACCATATGAAATATATATAAATCAAGTTTTAACCTAAATCTCCACTTCTCAATTCACCTACTATCTGAAGGTTCATGGCTTTCCACTCAAGCCTCTTCCCAAACATCCGTCCCCAAAACATAGTTTGTCTGAATGAGGCAATAATTGTCAAACTGGTGTATATTTGAATTGCAAATAGTTTGATTTATGCCAAGATGTATTTTATTGTATAAACGACGCATTTTCCTTTTTTAAATCCTTTTCTATTTTCTATTTGAATCCCTTTGTCAGTCTTGCCCTTGGTTTTTAAGTTCTACTTAGTTTTTCACTTGGTTCTTAAGTTCTACTCAGTTTTCCCCTCTCTTAGTCACAATCTCTCACACTTGTGCTCATCTTCGCTGCTACGCTCTAATTGGTTGAGATAGTTGTCACGCGGATCGTGCCCACCAACCGTTAATCCTCTATGATCTAGCGAACAATATAACCCCTATATCCGTCGAAGGGCACCCCTCTAACCATGCAAAATAATGAGTTTGCCACCAGTACTTTAACTCCATAAACAAATGAACTTGAATATAATTTGAAGGGAATGTGTTCAAAGGTGTATAATTTGTGCATTACATTACACTCTATGAAAATGATGATCTCTCAAGATTTTCTTAGCACAATATTATCATGTATTAAGTGCGATTTCAAAGAGTTCAAATGTGTATAATTTTCATATATGCAAGTTTATACATTATATTCCACTCTATGAAAATGGGGGAGAAAATGATAATCTCTCAAAATTTTGCTAGCACATCATTATCTCGTAATTAAGTGCGATTTCACAGTGTTCAAAGGTTTAACATTTTCGTGTACACAAGTTTATGCATTATATTTCACTCCATGGAAATGATAAATGATCAGGATTTTATTAGCACAACATTATCATGTCATAAGTGCAATTTCAAAGAGTCCAAAGGTGTATAATTTTCATATATGCCAGTTTATGCATTACATTCCACTATATGAAAATGATAATCTCTCAAGATTTTCTTAGCACAACATTATCACGTATTAAGTGTGATTTCAAAGAGTTCAAAGGTGTATAATTTTTGTATATGCAAGTTTATGCATTACATTCCACTCTATGAAAATAATAATCTCTCAAGATTTTCTTAGCACAACATTATCACGTATTAAGTGTGATTTCAAAGAGTTCAAAGGTGTATAAACTTCGTATATGCAAGTTTATGCATTACATTCCACTCTATGAAAATGGGGGAGAAAATAATAATCTCTCAAAATTTTGTTAGCACATCATTATCACGTATTAAGTGCGGTTTAAAAGTGTTGAAAGGTTTATAATTTTCGCATATGCAAGTTTGTGCATTACATTCCACTCTATGAAAATGATAATCTCTCATGATTTTCTTAGCACATCATTATCACGTATTAAGTGCGATTTCAAAGAGTTCAAAGGTGTATAATTTTCGTATAGGCAAGTTTATGCATTATATTTCACTCCATGGAAATGATAAATGATCAGGATCTTATTAGCACAACATTATCATGTCCTAAGTGTGATTTAAAAGAGTTCAAAGGTGTATAATTTTCGTATATGCATTAGATTTCACTATATGAAAATGAAGCTAGACAAAGGGCCGCCGTTACCGGAGAAGAAGAAGAAAGGGGAGGCAACGACACTGGCTGGGCGCGGGGCTGGCTTGGGGTTCCATCTTGCAACGCCAACCTGGGTAAGTTATTGGTCCAACGCTCACGTGGATAAGCTGTGGGTCCGGCGCTCACGTCGATAAGTTGTGGGTCCAATGCTGATCTAGATAAGTGGAGAGAGGTGCCCACTACAGGAACTGAATAAATGCGGATCCACTTGTCAGCATGTAACGGCAAGGGTACACTACGGGACCCGATAGAACGCGACCCTACTCATTAGCACGTAACGGCGAGGGTCCACTATGGGACCCGACGGAACGCGGCCCCACTTGTCAGCATATAACGGCAAGGTTGACGTATGGCGAGTTTCAGACCATGTGAGAGTTTCGTACAAGGAGATGGGCAAAAAGGAGGAAAAGTTAAGCGGCTAGGGAAAACTGAGTACAACTAACGAACCGAGGGTACAAAAATAGAAATCCCTTTGTTGTATGGCCAGACATAGTGCTGCAAGTTGGGTAGTCATGGGTAAACCAAAGAACCGTTGCACGAAGATCAAACATTTCATTTTGAAATGCATCATAAGGACGCATGCCCTTCCAAAGCTGGTGCAAATCATCGACCAGAAGATCAATAAAGAGATCAAAGCCCTTTCTAGGACTTGATTTGCCAGGGATTACAAGGCAATTCATGTATTTTGATGCATCCATCCAATCCCATGGTGGAAGGTTGTACAGCAGGGAAAATACAGTCCACATACTGTAGCTCGTGCTCATGGTTCCATAAGGATTGAAGCCATTGGTGGCAAGGCCAAGCCTTATGTTTCTAGGGTCAGCTGAAAAGACCTGCCATGTTCTATAAAATTCCTTACATGCTTCACCATCAGCGGGATAACTAAGTATACTATCTTTGCGCATTCTCTTTAACTTGTGCCACTCCTTGTGGTCCACTATTTTCCTCAAAGAGTACAATCTCTACAGCCGTGGTGCCAAAGGAAAATGATGCAAGACGTTGACAGCCGGCGACCTTCTTTCCAGATATTTCCACCTTGAGTTGCCACACTTAACATAGTTATCCAACTTGTTATTGTCCTTCTAGAAGCGCATGCAACTGTATTTGCACATGTGTATGTTGTCATAGGAAAGTCCAATCTCCTTCAAATAAGTTTTTGCTTCACGGTATGATCTCGACAGGGTATTGGGGTCTAGCAATGCATTGGTAAATAACTTCATCCAATCATCAAAAGTAGTGTTGGTGATCCAATGATATGACTTGTGTTGAAGGAGCTTCTCAACAAATGCAAACTTGGAGTGTTTACTTCCTAGGTAAAGCTTGCACTTTCCCTCTTCCAACAAGTTTGCAACAATTTCTCATGTTTACCTTTAGTTGAGACATTAGCAGCTATCTGCTCTGCAGTTAATGCATCGCTTGCGTGCTTAAGGTATTGCAATATATCTGGAATGTTGTGGCCTCCATCATCATCGCCTTCATCATCTGTATACATATTTTCATTGTCATCACTGGCATGACCACCATTGTTACCACCATTGGGTGCATATTCAATAATAGCAAGATCAAGTGGCTCTCCATGATGTATCCACTGAGTATATGTGTGCGACATGCCACTGAGGAGTAAGTGGTGACAAATAAGCCCTACATGTAGTGTTCTCTAGTTCAAGCACTTACGACAAGGACATGGAACCTCAACATTCTCGCCATATCCCTCCTTGACAAATATGACAAAATCTTTCAGGCCAGCTTTGTAGGGTTCAGTAAACTGTCTTTCATGAACAATCCAACTCCTATCCATATGTTCAAAATTAAATAAACAAATCACACTTTCAGAACTGGCTATTGATTTTTAGAACAATTTTGTTCACAATGAACAATCCAACTCATATCATGTGTTGAATAATTAAAACAACTAATCTCATTTTTAGAACAAACTAGTCATTTTTCAGAACAATTTACTTTACCATGAATAAATCTAGCTCCTATCCATATGTTGGACAATTAAACAAACTAATCATTTCTCAGAACAATTTGCTTAACAATGAACTATCAAAGTTATATCCATGTGTTGAGCAATTAAACAAATTAATAACATTTTCTGAGCAGTATAATCCTTTTTAAGAAGAATTTTCTGTACCATAAACAATCCAAGTGATATCCATGTGTTGAGCAATTAAACAAATTAATCACATTTTTAGAGCAGAATAATCCATTTAAGAAGAATTTTCTGTACCGTGAGGAATCCAAGTGATATCCATATGTTGGACAACTAAACAAACTATTTTTTTACCTTGGTGGACACGGAGACGAGTGAGTTGAGCACGGAGATGGCGCCTGGAAGGGGAGCAATCGCGGTGTGCAGAGACGTCAACTAGAAGGGAAGTCCCAGTGGTCAGCCCTGGAGTGCGGACACTGACATGTATGGGGAGACGGTGAACGGACGTGAGCTCTGGTGCCGTAGCATGTGGTGGATTAACAAAGGCAGCGATGCCCTTGCTGCCACTGCCGCCGCATGTGGTGGACCGGATTTAAGGTCTGATTTCGAAATCTCCCAGGTGGAGTTCAGGTGAGTGTGTGGGCGGCAAAGAGGTGGGTCCCATAAGTCAGCGAAAGAAACTTCTCTTGTCCAACTGACATGTGGGGTTCAACATAGGTGGACCCACCTGCCAGGGACCTCTTGGTTGCTGGTTTAAGACCTAGAGGTGTCCATTTTATTGAATTTCTTCGTACTTTATTTTGGCTCCATTTTGTCAAAACTGAAGAGGCATGTAGAGAGATAGAGTGGAAGAGACAGATGCAGGTCTTCTAGAGAGAGACAGAGCATGCCACATCGCTTCCTCCGGTGAGCTCCTCTCCGGCGAGCTTTCACTGGAAGCAGGTGCGTGATTTATATATTCTCCAATCTCTGTCGAGCTTCGCATGTAGGTGCACGACACGCCGCCCAATCTCACGTGTTTTCTCGACAAATGCAGGGGAGCTGCAGCATCCTTGGGCATGCGCAATGACGGCAGAGTGAGGGATGAAATTGGCCGTAGAATAATCAGCCGTAAGGCTCTACAATAATGGTAATAATCCCCTTCACCAGAGTATAAACAATGACAAAGATCTTCAACAGCAGCAGCTCGATGAATCTATAGGGTTTTCAGAGCTACATAAATAGTACTAGTTCTTCATCGAATCCGTAGAGTTTTCTCTATGATTGCTTCATCGAATCCATAGCATTTTCTCTACAGTTGCATCATCGAATCTCTTGAGTAAATCTAGGATCTCCAAAAAATATATTGTAGATTTTGTTGGATTGAATTTCTGCAGATTCGTTGGTACAATTTCTTCTGATATTTTGTTAATAACAATCTTCAGGATATGTATGCAGAGCTGCATATTAGAGTAGTATGCACATCATTAGTTGTATTTTTGCAGGATATCTATGTAGAACTGTAGACTAGTTGTATTTCTGCATATATAGTACTAGTCGTAGTTAGTAGTATATATATACTAGATAAAGTACAATGTAATCAATATCATTAATATTCCTAGCTTGGGTCTAAATCCCATAATTTTCCTAGCTTGGATAATGTAGGTTTTCCTCAAAAGATCATTGCTACAAATTTATAGTTTAGTTTTGATATTTTTAATTACACTAGTAGTAGTATTCCGAGATAATATAAGTAACATCATACCATTTATATATTTTTACACTAGTAGTAGTGTTCAGAGATGATATTAGTAAAATATTCACTATATGTATGCATAACAGAAGATTAGTATAGTATGCACATCATTAGTTGTATTTTTGTAGGATATCAAACTAGTTGTATTTCTGCATATATAGTACTAGTTGCTGCTAGTAGTATATTTATACTAGATAAAGTACAATGTAGTTAGTATCATTAATATTCCTAGCTTGGATATAAATCCCCATAATTTTCCTATCTTGGATAATGTAGTTTTTCCTCAAAAGATCATTGCTGCAAATTTAGAGTTTAGTTTTGATATTTTGAATTACACTAGTAGCAGTGTTCAGAGATGATATTAGTAACATCATATGATTTATTTTCCTGATCTTTTATAATTTTTGTGTTCAGAAAAAAGTAATATGGCTCAAAACAAATGTGTGACATGTCAGCAGTAACCCGCCTAGTGTGGGAGTGGAAACCTAGAC
Source organism: Avena eriantha (assembly GCA_910589775.1). Lineage (NCBI taxonomy): Eukaryota > Viridiplantae > Streptophyta > Magnoliopsida > Poales > Poaceae > Avena > Avena eriantha. The sequence goes on along the minus strand of OU342741.1, from coordinate 482,507,772 downwards.
CATGTGATGTATTTTAGAATGAGGGTGAGATCACCCTTTTTTGCAGAGGAATTGTAAGTATTCTCGATTTTCATATACATATCTTATTTGAAATTTCTATATATATATATATATTGCTTTATGTTCATGATATTATGGGGTTTTTCTATTTCACAATTTTATGTTGGGTATTCCTTGTTGTTTCGTTGAGCGTATATGAAAATTCGCTCTTGGTCCACATCTGACCTGGATCCTCGCTTAGAGTGACCGCCATGATCAAGACAGAACAATTGATGAATACTAGTTCTATGTGCTGTATGATGGGAATTTTGGGAGGTTGGTAGCATTATGTGGGCCATATTGGAGGGGGTTCTATGCAACTTATAACATTGAACAAAATGATGTTCTCACGTTTGCATACGATAGAGTAGATAGGTGATTTGTTCTTAAAGTGTCAAATGCTGATAATGTTGTTGGTTCACCGGGTGCAGGATGAAGATGATCTTAATCAGATGTTAGTTAATCACTTTTTCCTATCATTTTCCTTCTTATTTTGTAAATTTATCAGGGTGGTCAGTTAACTAATATCTGTTATATATTTTTGTTACCCAGGATATCCCTTTGAGATGCACAAGGTAACACAAAATCCCAAAGAAAGGGTTCTATCGTGTATGCATGGAGAATAATTGTGATGAAGGCCAGAAAATCATGGGGCAATATCGCATATCGGAATTATATGACGATTGCATTGAGTTCACTAACGCCTGGCCTGAATTCTGTGGTGAAAACAAAATTTTCCTTGATGATCTGCTCGTTCTCCAAGTCAAGGTGATGAGGCACTATATCAAGCTGATTATTGAGGTGGTCACCGGTCCAACAGAGGGACGTGAGGATGTGGAAGACGACAACGACGAGCAGAGGAGGAGGATGAAGACGAGAGGTTGGCTCTGTGATGTTATTTGCAGCTCAAAACTTCTGAAAAATCATCAGATTTAAATTTCAAGAATGCATGCTCAGAAACTTTTGTGTTGTTGTATGTTAAACTAGCAAATCTCTTGGGTTGTACCAACTTCATTCTGTTTAATTATGAAAGTGGAAATACAAATGATTTCTCGCATAGAAAAATGTACAAGTAATTCCATATTATCGCAGGAACCAGACCCACTTGTTGAACCGACAGCGCTGCCATGATCTCCACGTAACCATGGTGAGTTCTCGAACCAAATCTGCATTTACTCATTATTACCACATATCCACGATCTCTACAGTTATTCCTAGAGCGCTTCTTTTTCCTCCTCCTTTGTTACTCTGTTCCTCTGTTATAGAACCGACGGTTCTTCTTCTTCCATTCTTACTCGCGGGCATTTCCTTGTAGACATTTCCTTTCACCCATTTCCTTGCAGGCATGAACGATGGAAAACGCACAATAGAGACCCACTTCATCCCTGCCCATGGCACCATGACTTTGATGGTGGTGTACACAAATGATGAAGTGACTGTGGAGGCAACTCTCGCAAGGTATAAGCAATTCCTTGAGAATGAGAAGTACATGTTCGTATGGCTACACTTGAAGTACACTTGTGCAAATAAGCGAAAAATCCTTCACAAGAGATTATCGTCATGCAAATCGCCATAAGTGAGGAGGTCCTCGTTTACCTCTTCTGCAGGTATGTGAAATTTAAATTTGAGATCACCACTTCTGCATCCCTTGTTCCCTTACATCCCTAAAACCCTCCAACTTCAGGAGTAAACCAACTGAGAAGCATTGTCCGGCTCTGGTCAAGTTCTTGTGTAGGAAAGGGATAACTTTTGCTAGCATGGATATCACTGATACGTCCAAAATGTATCTACTTTCCCAAACACTTTTGCTATTGTTTCTCCTCTAATTTGTGTGATTTGGATACAACTAATGCGGACTAACGCTGTTTTCAGCAGAATTGCTTTGGTGTCTTGTTTTTGTGTAGGAAATCAACTTTAAGGAAAAATCCCGGAAAATATCGCAAAACTCCTATTTTACCAGAAGATTCACGGAGCCAGGAGATAGGACGAAGAGGATCCACGAGGGACCACCTGGTCGCGCGGGCTAGGCCAGGCCATGCTAGGAGGTGGTGTGTGATACATTGCAAATGTATCTATAATTTTTGATGTTCCATGGTTGGTTTTATCCACTTTCTTGTGTTTTGTTCCAACTTTGAAGTACTTTTCTTATGATTTCTTGGACTAACCTATTAACAAGAGCCACAGTGCCAGCTGCCTGTTTTCTGCTGTTTTTGGTTCCAGGAAAGTCAGAAAATGAATATTCTCGGAATTGGACGGGACAAAAGCCAAAGTGCCTATTTTTCTGGAAGGGATCAAGTGCCAGAATATGAGACAGAGAGGGACCAGGGGCCCACCACACCACCTGGCCACGCGGCCCAGTCTAGCCCGTGCTAGGGGGTGGTGAGGCTAGCCCCGGCACCCCCTCGGCCTCTCCTTCCGCCTATATATTGCCCTCGGGACGAAAACCCTAAGTACCCGATCAAAAATCCACGAAAGAGTTTGTAGCCGCCGTCATCTCCATCCCTAGATCGGGAGGGATCTGAAGCTCTTCCCGGCACCCCGCCGGAGAGGGGAATTCACCCTGGAGGCCTTCTTCATCACCATGCAAGCTTCCGGTGTGATGCGTGAGTAGTTCATCCTTGGACTACGGATCCGTGTAGTAGCTAGATGGCTGGTTCTCATCATTTGTGCTTTCATGTTTAGATCTTGTGAGCTCCGTTCATGATCAAGATCATCTATTTGTAATTCTGCATGTTGTGTTTGCGGGGATCCGATGGATATTGAGATGCTATTTCAGATTGATTATTGATTCTATCATGTCTTTGTTATTTGAGATCTTGCATGCTTTCCGTTGTTAGTATCTATCTTTGCCAAGTAGATGCTAGCAACTCCAAGAGTTAGTATTTATGCTCGATAGTGGGTTCATGCCTCTGGTAATCTGGGGAAGTGAAAGAAATCTCTAAGGTACTAGATGTGTTGTTGCTACTAGGGAGAAAACAACAATCCTTTGTTCATAGAACAATCGTATTGTTTACTTTACACGCAGTTCGTAAAGCAATAACCTGTCGCTTGCAACTTAATACTAGAGGGGGTTCGGATGATAACCTGAAGGTGGATTATTAGTCATAGATGTAGTTGGATGGCGGTCTATGTATTTGTTGGGTCCGCGGCATAGAAAACAAAAAAATTCCTACGGTGTGAACTACATGCCAAGATCTATCTACTAGGTACAAAGCAACAGGTGGACATACATCCAACGAGAACTTACCCTCGAAGACAACCAGTTTTGTTAACGAGTTAGAACTCGTGGTTGATGTAGTCATACACTTGCCGATCTCAAGATCGTGAGAAAGTCCGAGCGCTGCAACTCAGCAACGCATCCACACTTGCACACACGTTCAAGCCACAGGACAACCTCCACCTCCTCGCTCCAGCGATCCAGCGGAAGCAGCAACTCCTTCCAGACGAAATGCCACCGGGAACATGTATCTCGCTATTCCGAGACCATGTGGGAATAATTCTAGAGGGGGAGAGAGATCCTTCACAAGGAGGTGTGTGGATTAAGGAGGGAATGGGTGGCCTTTTATAGGAGGAGGGGGGTGCCCCCTCTCTCCATGGCCGGCGCATGGGGGGGTGACCCCTCACCTCCCCCATTCATGTGGTGGTAACCCCTCCACATTAAAATGCCTCTTCACATTCCCTTTTAAAGTCTCCACTTTAAATGCATTAAATTTCTCCAAATTTAATGCTCTCTCAATTAATAAAACTCTGTTTATTAAATTTATTCAGAATTTTGTTAATTACTTTAATTAACAAACATTCACGTATAGCCCCTTGCAATATTTCAATATCACATGCAGAACCACTTTCTGCAATTTCACCTGAAACAATTTCTGGTTTCTATTGAAACAATTCCTGTGCTTTGCAATTCTTTCGTCTAAAACATATGTGCTCCAAAATCATGTCCGGTAACTCTTAAGTGTGCCACCCTATGGTTCGCGAATAATGCAGACATGATCGAGACCCTTCTCCGATCAATAATCAGCAGCGGGACCTAGAGATCCGTACTGACTCCTACACATTCAACGATGACTTCTGTGATCGTGAGAACCTTTAACACATGTAACTAAATCCCTTTGTCTCTCGATATATTACATGTCCAAGATTCGATCATCGGTATCTCCATACCTAGTTTGATCTCGTTACCGACATGCACTCTTTTCTTGTTCCCGTGATATAACATTCTAGTGATCACATCACTTGCTTGCAAGCTATCTTAATGTGATATCACCAAGAGGGCCCAGAGTATATCTACCCGTCATCTGGATTGACAAATTCCACTCTTGATCCATGAGCCTCAACATAACACCTTCGTAGTACTGAACCCATCTTTATAGTCACCCTGTTATGGTGTGACGTTTGATGTTATCAAGATACTCTTCCGGTGTTAGCAATTAACATGATCTCATGGTCTAAGGATAAAGATTACTTCGTATGATGTTATAGCAATATAAACATAATGACTTGATCGTAATGCTATACTTCGGATGAATGTTCATCACATCATTCCACCATTGGTGTGACCTTGTTATTAACAACATCCAATGTCCATGATCAGGAAACCTTGATCATCTTGTTAATCAACAAGCTAGTCTATAAGAGAGGCATAACTAGGAACCCTTTTTGTTTATTAAACACACATGTATTGATGTTTCCGATCAATACAATTTTAGCATGTAAAATAAACGTCTATCATATATAAGGAATATATAATAACAACTTTATTATTGCCTCTCAGGGCATATTTCCTTCAGTATTATGTTGTAATGCCCAATCAAATCTCAGAGGAGTCAAGATGATTAGTATATGCATGTATTGCTTTCTCGGTTTTTGTCAATTGCCCCGCTGTAATTTGTTCACCCAGCATGTTATCTATCTAAGGAGAGCCACCTCTAGTGAACTATGGATCCCGATCCTTTTTCTTTACATACAATCTACAATTTTTTACTGCTTTGTGTTTACTTTCTGCAAACTTTTACTTCTTTCCATTCGATACGTTTAATCCTTTGTTTTCTGCAAAACACGATGAGATTGACAACCTCATCGCAAGTTGGGGACAAAGTTCTGTGGTTGTGTTGTGCAGGTCTCCACGTTGCTACTAGCACCGGTAGTGCGCCCTGCCAAAGCTCAGCTAGTAACACCTTTGGGGTGTTTCCTTGCTCCTACTGGTTCGATTAAACCTTGGTTTCATAACTGAGGGAAAACTTACTGCTGTGCTCATCATACCTTCCTCTTGGGGTTCCCAACGAGCTCCACGTCGAAAGTCGAGCGCATCAATGTGTGAGTATTTCATCTCTGGACTAAGGTTCCATGTAGTAGCTAGATGGCTGGTTCTCCTCCTTTGTCCTTTCATGTTTAGATCTTGTGAGGTCCGTTCATGATCAAGATCGCCTATTTGTAATTCTGCATGTTGTGTTTGTAGGGATCCGATGGATATTGAGATGCTATTTCAGATTGATTATTGATTCGATCATGTCTTTGTTATTTGTGATCTTGCATGCTTTTCGTTGTTCGTAGCTATCTTGTCCAAGTAGATGCTAGCAACTCCAAGAGTTAGTATTTATGCTCGATAGTGGGTTCATGCCTCTGGTAATCTAGGGAAGTGACAGAAATATCTAAGGTACTAGATGTGTTGTTGCTACTAGGGAGAAAACAACAATCCTTTGTTCATAGAACAATCGTATTGTTTACTTTACATGCAATTCGTAAAGCAATAATCTATTGCTTGCAACTTAATACTGGAGGGGGTTCGGATGATAACCTAAAGGTGGATTATTAGTCATAGATGCAGTTGTATGGCGGTCTATGTATAATGTTGTAATGCCCAATCAAGTCTCAAAGGAGTCAAGATGATTAGTATATGCTTGTATGCTTTCTCGATGTTTGTCAATTGCCCCGTTGTAATTTGTTCTCCCAGCATGTTATCTATCTTAAGGAGAGCCACCTCTAGTGAACTATGGACCCCGGTCCTTTATTTTACATATAATCTACAAACTGTTTACTGCTTTGTGTTTACTTTCTACAAACTATTACTTCCTTCCATTCGATACGTTTAATCCTTTGTTTTCAGCAAGACCGGTGAGATTGACAACCTCATCGCAAGTTGGGGGCAAAGTTATGTGGTTGTGTTGTGCAAGTCTCCATGTTGCTGCTGGCACCGGTAGTGCGCCCTGCCAACGTTCAGCTTGCTACACCTTTGGGGTGTTTCCTTGCTCCTACTGGATTGATAACCTTGGTTTCATACTGAGGGAAAACTTGCTGATGTGCTCATCATACCTTCCTCTTGGGGTTCCCCAACAAGCTCGATATATTTTGGGCTATCTGTGTGGCCGCCTCGAACTCCGTCTCGACCTCTCCTTTCGCCTATAAAAGCCCTCTGACCTAAAAAACGAGGGGTTCGACGTTTTTCCAGTTAGAGTCCCAAACATTTTTCCAATGCCTTTCCCTGATAAGAAACATAAGTCAAAGGAAGACGAACACTATAATAAGTTTTGTGAGTGGATGAAACCTTTATTTTTGCAAATTCCTTAAACTGATGCTATTAAATTACCTCCTTATTCAAAGTATATGAAGGATATTGTCTCTAATAAAAGGAAGATCCCTAATTAGGAAATTTCTACTTTGCTTGCTAATTATTCCTTTAATGATAAGGTTCCAAAGAAACTTGGAGACCCTGGGATTCCAACTATTCCATGTTCTATTAAAAATAGCTATGTTAGAACTGCTTTATGTGATTTCGGAGCAGGTGTTAGTGTTATGACTTCTCTCTACAAGAGACTTCAATTGGAAAAATTAATACCAACTGATATATCTTTGCAAATGGCTGATAAATCTACTACCATTCCTGTTGGTATATATGAGGATGTTCCTCTTCCAGTGGCTCATAATTGCTTGATATTAACTGACTTTGTTGTGCTTGAAATGCCTGAAGATGATAATATGTCTACTATTCTTGGGAGACCTTTTCTTAATACTACAGGAGCTGTTATTAATTGCAATCAAGGAAAGGTAACTTTTAATGTTAATGACAAGGACCATGCTGTCTATTTCCCCAAGAAGATTGATAAGACCTATGGCCTGAATTCAATTGAAAATGTTGAGGGCATCCAAGTTGGAGAAATATATTGTCCCATACCACGAGAAAATATGAAACTATTATGATTGGGAACATTGCTATCAAGGTTGAGGTAACATAATCATTTAGTGAAAAGAAAAGTTTTGTTTCATATAAAATTGTTTTGGTAAGAAGACCTGATCAACCTTGTTAACAAAGGGATTTTGATGAACAAAACAATGTTTTCACCATGATTATCTTTGCTTACTTTTAGTTTATCCATTTTAATTTTTTCTTTCACTTAGTTTACTTTTCTATTGCTAGTTGCTTGCATATTAGAGTGTCTTAGAACTTCTAAAGTTTTAGTTTTGTTTTGTTATTGCATCATTCCAATATTATCTTTCTGTCAGAAAATCATTCATCAATACCTAAAAATTGCTAAAAAATAAAGTATCGCGAAAAATTCTAGAAAATCCATATTAAATTTTTACGTGAAAAAAGGGGCAGCAAAGTACCTGGAGTGACCTAGGGGGCCCACCAGGCAGGCACGCCACCTGGAGTGACCTAGGGGGCGCACCTGGCCATGGTGTGGCGCCACCCGTGACCCTCCACTTATTCTCCCTCCTGCCACTCCTTTCTCTCTCCCGAGAAAACACCGGTTCATTGCTCAAACCTGTGTTCTTGCTGTTTCTGCTCACGATTTTCGATCTCCTTGCTCAGCCCATCGTTGCTGCTGAGATTTGGAGCATTTGATCTCCGGTATGTGACTCCTCCGCTTGTCCAAGTAGATTTGTGATTAGTGGATTATATCTTGAGTATTTTGCTACTATAGGTGAAAGGTTATGTGATCTTGTAGGCTTGTTCAATGCCTAGAGAAATTGTTTTGATGCATGTTAGGCCTCTTACAAGTCCCTATAAGTAGTTCCTTTCATTATGTAATCACTTTGCAATCACTTGTATGATGGTTGTCTAAAATTTCAGAAAAAGAGATGAATGAACACCAACTTAACCAACATGAATTAAGGGTGCTTGAGGTTATGAAGGTCCACCGCGAGTAAGAAGTTTTCCCTTCTATTTATCCATGCCCCGAATTCATGAAGGCTGCAGGGATTTCTCAAGATTTCCATACTTTAATTTCTAATGCAGGATTGGAGCATTTTGTGGGAGATGAACCTTACCAATATGTGAAACTAACTATGTCTGTGGTGCAGGATTTGCAATTTAATTGCTCCTTGCCTAATGCCATGGTTCATTACAAAATTTACAATATAGCTGCCAATCTTCGTTTTGATGATTTTTGTGCAGCTATTAAAGTACCACAGAGGGATTCGTGTGAATGAATTAGAGAGCGGCCTACACCACTCATGGACTTGTATGCAGAGATTTGCCAAGGGAGCAGCTTCTCAAAGGAAAGTGGTAAAATTCGTAATATTCACCTCCCGTCTATTCGATACGTTGCCTACTTTATTGCCAAGTGCGTTCTTGCTTGGAAAACTGCTAGTAAATTATCCTCATATGATCTAGCCTTCATCTCAGCTACCTTAAAAAAAGATAGGACTTATAATTTGGGTGCTTTCATAGCTTTCCGTCTTGCTGCTAACCGCGAGAAAGGTGGAATTTGTGGAGGCCTCATCGCCTCTCGGTTATTAGTTTTGCGTGGTTTAGCACCTCATCATTCAGACCAACAGTTTCCCATAGAGAGGCTTGATCTTAATTCCATGATACCACATAAATTCGTTTCTTCTTGGGCTAGTTTGAGTGATTTATCTTATGAAATAACCTTTCTCAAGGTTGGTTGGAGAAGGGGTAAGTTCGGGCGTGTTGTTCTTTTGCCTGCACCTGTTTTGTTTAACCTTGAAGCCAGGGTAGGATGGTCACTCACTAAGGAAGATCTCGATACATATATGGGGGATCTCTCTCAGCAAGAGTAGGATACTGGAAGGGAGGTTACAGATAATTCGGTCCAGCCCTCGAATGAGGGAGAGTCTTTGTACCAGCAGCCTACCTATGATTGGGGAGCTTCTTCTTCTATGCAAGGGCCTAACTACGATCATTCTTATGATGATCCGCCAGCTTGGAGTTCCTTCCCGTGTTGGCGTTGATACCCACTTAAGCCAAAAGCCTAAGCTTCGGGGGAGGTATACCGACATCACACTCATCTATATATCATGTTCAGTCGGTACTTTGCATATCCATGTTTCTCTTTCTTTTTAGTTTTTGTTCTTGCTTTATTTTTGCTTTCCAAAACACAAAAAGACCAAAAATATTTTTGTTATTTCTCTTTATTTGTTTCTTTGTCTTTTGGCCTTGGTTGGCTTCATCCTTTCTAGCTTTGTTTTGATTATTCAAAAAACCCAAAAAGATTTAGCTTTGCTTGATTTTTCCCTTTGCTTCTTGCCTTTAAAATCGAAAACCCAAAAATATTTGTTGTTCTTCTTTGGTTTTGTAAAGTTCGTTGCAGGGTTCAGCGGTCCTCAGTGACTCCTTGGAGTTTGGTTTTATGCTATTATTCAAGTCACACAAGTGAAAGGCAATGATCATTTATGACAACTCGAGGTGTGGTAAGAGGGTGGTATGAACTCGATTTTTTTTCATTTTTGTACATATACTCATCATTGTGAGCATGCTTAGTATTTTCATGTAAGGTGTATGTTATTTAATGGATGCTTAGTAGTTCTTGCCTTCTTATGATCAGTTCCAATCCATTGCTAGTTCGTAACGTGTCATATAACTGGTTACTCGCATTGTTCTATTCATAACTTGGTATGATATTGTGGTATCCTCCTCTACATGTTTTATTTGAATCGACTTGGCACATGCTCACGGATGCATATCACTAAACAAAAATTTAGTTAAGCCTCGATGATTTATTATGTTTCAGAGTTCTTGTGTCACTTTTATGCCACTATTTATTTTGTTTTGTCGCAAGCATGATTATGATAGTTACTGCTCTCTCGATTGTTGCTCCCTTTCTATTGCTAGCCTTCACTTGTGCTGAGTATAAGCTTTACTCGTGCATCCAACTCCCCAAAACCAAGGTTGTCAACAAGAGTCAGCATATCTACCTATTAGCGTCATTGCTATTCCTTGCATGATTATTATGCTTTGTTTTCTTCCAATAAAAATGTTTGCTGGTTATGAGAAAATTAGTTAGTAAGCTCTCACAAACTTGATGGCACACTTTAATTTCTCGCACTTAATAAACTTGAACCACTGTGCCCATCTATGTTGCGTATATGCTTGCGCTTTATAAGTTGTGGATTAGCAGAACCATGTTACCATGGGGAACACTTTCAAGATTGCACATCATTTAGTTGTTATCATGATTCTTTTGCTTATGGATCCCGGCAGTGTGAAATAAAAGGGGAGCTTGTAAGCTCATGGAGTTTGTATATGTGTTAAAAAACACCTGGACCGCTTGCCTAAGCCATGCCTAATCATGGTGGAAACTTGCAGCATAACCATAGTGAGCAATCTGTGAAGCATCCTTAATAAAAACCTATGCAAATAGCAAATTAAAAGATTGCTAAGATGCTCATTGTCTGCTTGCCTTACCATTTTGATATGGGAATGCTTTCGTATTATCGGCCAAGGGGTACCCCGTTGGCGGTTCTCTATGATAGACATGTACTTACAATGACAAGAACTTACTCGTGACTAAAGTTGAGTAGCATGAGGTTCGGTCTTCGTAAGTAAGGGGCATGAGATTTCAACTTATAACTTGTCAAGCATATCCTCATATTTGTTCACTTTAACCTTAATCACTTAAAAGATGCTTATGATAGGGGCAATGAGAGCTCAAAGCTAATGAGTACCATACTTTCAGCATTTGGAAGCCTTTCAAACTTTTAAATATTTTCCTTTCACTTTTATGTTGAGTCATCATTTATTCTTTGAGCACCTTCCCGAGAGCATAGTTGTCATTCTTAGTTTAATGTGCTTGTCCCAAAACACGGTAATTTGTGGCATAACTTTGACACTTGTATATTTGATATTTTTATTTCTAGTCTTTGCTTAAAACTTCAGAGGTGCCTTGGCATTTATGTTTTGCTCCAAATTAAGGCAAGCGAGATACCACTTTATCATATATTGTTATGAGCACTACAATCCTGCATATGCTTATGTGTCATGTTGCTTATTATTAATGGATTGGAATCTCTTCATAGCTTGCATGACTACTGGTTAAACTTATTTGCATACTCTTTATTATGAATTGCCTAAGTATTTGATCATATATTGAGAATATATACATCTTATGCAGCAAATGTGTTCATGCAAGTTTCTTTTATCGCACTCAGTTTTCAATTGAATCGCTTGAGGACAAGCAATAAGCTAAGCTTGGGGGGACTTGATACGTCCAAAACGTATCTACTTTCCCGAACACTTTTGCTATTGTTTCTCCTCTAATTTGTGTGATTTGGATACAACTAATGTGGACTAATGTTGTTTTCAGCAGAATTTCTTTCGTGTCTCGTTTTTGTGCAGGAGATCAATTTTCAGGAAAAATCCTGGAAAATAACGCAAAACTCCTATTTTACTAAAGACTCACGAAGCCAGAAGACGGGACGAAGAGGAGCCATGAGGGGCCCACACCACCTGGCCGCGCGGTCAGGCCTGGCCCGCGCTAGGGGGTGGTGTGGCCGCCTCAGGCACCCTCTCGGCGTCCCCTTTCACCTATATGTCGCCTCCGATACAGAAACCCTAAGTACCCGATCAAAATTCCACGTAAGAGTCTGTAGCCGCCATCATCTCCATCCCTAGATCAGGAGGGATCTGAAGCTCTTCCCGGCACCCTGCCGGGGGGAGAATTCACCCTGGAGGCCTTCTTCATCACCATGACTGCCTCCGGTGTGATGTGTGAGTAGTTCATCTCTGGACTACGGGTCCATGTAGTAGCAAGATGGTTGGTTCTTCTGCTTTGTGCTACCATGTTTAGATCTTGTGAGCTCCGTTCATAATCAAGATCATCTATTTGTAATCATACATGTTGTGTTTGCACGGATCCGATGGATATTGAGATGCTATTTCGGATTGATTATGGATTCTATATGTCTTTTTTATTTGTGATTTTGCATGCTCTCCGTTGTTAGTAGCTATCTTGGCCGAGTAGATGCTAGCAACTCCAAGAGGGAGTATTTATGCTCAATAGTGGGTTCATGCCTCTAGTAATCTGGGGAAGTGACAGAAATATCTAAGGTACTAGATTTGTTGTTGCTATTAAGGAGAAAACAACAATCCTTTGTTCATAGAACAATCGTATTGTTTACTTTACACACAATGCTTAATGCAATTATCTGTTGCTTGCAACTTAATACTGGAGGGGGTTCGGATGATAACCTGAGGGTGGATTATTAGTCATTGAAGCAGTTGGATTGCAGTCTATGTATAATGTTGTAATGCCCAATCAAATCTGATAGGAGTCAATATGATTAGTATATGCTTGTATGCTTTCTCGATGTTTGTCAATTGCCCCGCTGTAATTTGTTCACCCAACATGTCATCTATCTTAAGGAGAATCACCATTAGTGAACTATGGACCCCGATCCTTTCTTTTGCTATCAATCTACAATATATTTACTGTTCTTTGTTTACTTTCTGCAAGCTATTACTATCTTCCACACAATATGTTTAATCCTGTGTTTTCAGCCAAACCGGTCAGATTGACAACCTCACTGTAAGTTGGGGGAAAAATTTTGTGGTTGTGTTGTGCAGGATTCCAAGTTGGAAACAACACCTTGGAGGTGTGTCCTTGCTCCTACTGGTTCAAGAAACCTTGGTTTAATAACTGAGGGAAATTTTGCTGCTGTGCTCATCATACCTTCCTCTTGGGGTTCCCCGACGAGCTTGATATATTTTGGGTCATCAAGCTATTTTTCTAGCGCCGTTGCCGGGGAGTCAAGGACATCTTCACAAGGGGAGTCCCTCATAACCAATCTCTTTACTTTGTTTTATTTGTTTTTCTTAGTTTATTTCTGCTTTGTATGGTTGTTTTTTATCAAAAATACAAAAAAGTTCCTACTATAGTTGTTATTTTCGTTGGTCTGTTAGTGTCTTCCTTTCTCATGCTTTCTATCAATGGTTGATTTCTTTGAAACTGAATCTAATTAGCAAGATGGGTTCACGGAAGAACAAAAATATTATTATAAGGAACACCGCTTGTCACAAAAAGGGGAACAGTTATGGGAACAAATTGATAAATTGTATACCATTGCTAGAAACGTGTGCTCTACTTATAATGTTACTTATTGCTTTGATAAAGTTGTTGCTGTAAGAGGTATAAACACCTCCCTTTTTAGTGTGAGTATAATGATGATGTTACCATATCTTCTTATGTTAAGGGAAATTATGACTTTTATGATGTGGAACAAATTGAAGAATTTATTGCTTGGAAGGGTGCATTCTAACTAGCTTATTTGCTTGAAAATACTGATGATGCACCTTAAAAATATGAGGTTTATGATATACTTCAATTTTTCTTTGATAATTACAAGGAAGAAAATGGCTATATTCTTGAATATCTTAATAGATGCTCTCCACCAGCGGAAGAAACTAATGCCTTGCAGGAGCCTATGGAAGAACGAATTGCTGAAACTAGAAGCTCATTGGATGAAAAATAGGAGGAGAGTGATGATCAAGAGGAGGAAGAATGGATCTACCCATTCCTACCTTCTAATGAGAGTAACTCTTTACGCCTTACAATATTTCATTGTCCCCCATGCTTACTAAAGGAGGATGAATGTTATGTTCCTGAGGATTCTTTTGAAAATGTTTATAATAAAGCTCTAGTGTTTTTAGATCATGAAAAGCATGCTTTATGTGATAGTTATACTGTTGAGTTTATTCATGAGGCTACTGAAAATTATTATGAGAGAGGAAAATATGGTTGTAAAAGTTTTCATGGTACTAAAACACCTCTCTATTTGCTAAAAGTTTTGAAGTTACTCTCGTTTTATCTTCCTATGCATGTTGCTTTGTTCTTTGTGAATTTATTTGCGTATAAGATTACTATTCATAGTAAGTGGGTTAGACTTAAATATGTTTTGAATTTGCTTCTCGATGCTCTCTTTTACTTCAATTCATATTTCTTATGTGAGCATCATCGAAATTATCATGCCTAACTTAAAGGCGTTAAAGAAAAGTACTTATTGGGAGATAACCCAAAAGTTTTAGTTGAGTCTTGGAAGTTATTGCTTCAGTAATAACCTCTCCTTATCCTTTTTATTTGCTTTTTGTGCCAAGAGTAACTTCTAAAGAGAGAGAAGTAATGCTTGGGAAAGTTGTTGTCCTGAAACAGATTTTTGTGCTTCGCTGTAAACATTCGTGTAAAATATCTGTACGTTGGCTTGAGCTGTGATTTTTTGTGCTTCTGCCCAGGTTGTTATCCAACTTTCGATAGTTCAACATTTTTCGATTTGAGCAACAGAAGGTCTTCGAAAAAATCGGTTTCTACCTGTTGGTCTGTTTTGACTGATTTCTGCCATTATTTGCATTTGCTTCTTGTTGATTCCTTTTGGGGTTTTGGGGGAAATTGAAGTTTTTGAGGGAAGTGATACAGTATCTTGTGTTTTGATGGAAGTTTCACTTGTGTTGGAACTGAACCAAAAGACTTATTATCTTGAGTACACTAATGTTGCTGATGAAGATTGTGTGAAGTTTTGTATGAAGGGAAAATTTCAGGTGTAGGGAAAGAATGATGTAATGAGATGAAGAATGGACTAAAGCTCAAGCTTGGGGATGCTACCCGTGTCACCCCAAGAAATATCCAAGAAGTACAAGCGTCAAAACTTGGGGATGCCCAAGGCATCCCCTTCTTCATCAATAAAAATCTCAAGTTTCTTCCAAACACTTAATTTTATTGTTTCATGCACAGTTGTGTTGTTCTTGGAGCGTCTTCGTTTTTGTTTGCTTGGTTTTATTAGTTTGCTTGAATAAATTGGTTGGACCCCCTCATTCATACATTAGTTTTCAAATAGATTGGTTTGGATTGGAAAAGAGTAGGAAAAGTTCATGCTTAAGTGGTAAAAAGGAGCTTGTTTGTGGACTGTGGCCTATGCTTTGTCATGTCATGCTTGATATTATTTTGGCTTTATGCTTAGTGATTTTTGCTATAGCATGACATGTTATAAACAATTGAGATTGCTTAATGTGCCTTGAAAGAATCATGCGTTGTTTTAGCATATTAAATCATAGTATTGTGGTATTCTCCTTTGATGCTTTATTTGGGTTGACTTGGCGCATGCTCACACCATGTTATGACTAGCCCAAGTCACCATAGCCTTTATGATCCTTTAGTTTTCAACTTATAATATCACTTTATGCTTTAATTAATGATGTTTTGTCGCTTTGCATGATTATAGCCAATATTGCTCTCTTAGTTGGTTACTCCCAGTCTTTTGCTAGCCTCCATAACCAAGTATGAGTTCCACTCATGAATCCAACTCCAAATAAAACCAAGTTATTCCAAAGAGTCCACCATACCTACCTATTAACATTTTCTATTCCAAGTATATTCATGTTTTTATCTACCTTCTGAATTAAACTTGTTATATGAAAATTAGTGATTAAAGCTCTCATGAACTTGATGGCACACTTTACTTTCTTGCACTTAATAGTCTTGAACCATTTTGTCCATCTTTGTTACGTATATGCTTGCGCTTTATAAGTTGAAGTTAGCAGAACCATGTATCATGGGGAACACTTTCAACATTGCACTTATATTCCGTTGATATCATGATTGTTTTGCTTATGGATACCGGCAGTGTGAAATAAAAGGGGAACTTGTAAGATCATGGACTTTGTATGTGTGTTAGAGAAATGCCTGGGCCGCTAGCCTAAGCCATGCCTAATCATGGTGGAAACTTGCAGCATAACCATAATGATCACTCTATGAAGCATCCTCAATAAAAACCTATGAAAATAGCAAATAAAAAGATCGCTGAGATGCTCATTGTCTGCTTGCCATGTCATTTTGATATGGGATAGCTCATGTGTCATTGGGCAAGGGGTACTCCGTTGGCGGTTCTTTATGATACATATTTACTTACAATGAGAAGAGCTTACTTGTTACTGAAGTTGAGTAGCATGAGGTTCGGTACTCGTAAGTAAGGGGCATGAGATTTCAGCTTATAACTTGTCAAGCATATCCTCTTAGTTGTGTCACTTTAACCTTAGTCACATCAAATATCCTTATGATAGGGGCAATGAGAGCTGAAAGCTAATAAGTAGCATAATTTTTGGAAGCTCTTTATGAGACTTGAGTCCCTGCTTCCTTCTATGAAGGCCTTTGTTTTACTTTTATGTTGAGTCTACATCTTCTATCTTTATGCACCTATTGAGAAAGCTTAGTGGTCCTTCTTAGTTTAATGTGCATTGTCCCAAGACTTGTTGATTGATGCATAACTTTGATATTGCTTATTCTTAAACTATTTGTATATAGTCACCCTTATGGACTTTGAAGGTGTCCTATGCATTTATGTTTTGCTACTCTATGAGGGACAAGCTGAATACCATTCTTATTATGTTTTCTTTATGTGAAACAAACAAACGTCTTGCAAAGCATTGTTATTCACGAATCTTTTGTTTGTACCTTTTCATGCTACAACATAGTTGCTATGTCTTATTGTTAGAACTATATCTTTCAAGCTATGTTAAAGTACTATGATCCTAGCTATCAATGTTTTACAAATACTTCGATCAAGTTTATGATGATGCATGTCACCTCAAAAATTATTCTTTCTTTTTATCACTTACCTACTCGAGGACGGGAAGGAGTTAAGCTTGGGGATGTTGATACGTTGCAAACGTATCTATAATTTTTGATGTCCCATGCTTGTTTTATATCTACTTTCTTATGTTTTGTCCATACTTTGGAGTATTTTTCTACACTTTTTTGGACTGACCTATTAACAAGATGCCACAATGCCAGCTGTCTGTTTTCTGCTGTTTTTGGTTCCAGGAAAGTCAGAAAATAAATATTCTCGGAATTGGACGGGACAAAAGCCAAATTCAATATTTCACCGAGGGGGACACGGAGCCAGAAGACGAGACGTAGAGGGGCCAGAGGCCAGCCACACCACCTGGCCGCACGGCTAGGCCTGGCCCGTGCCAGGGGGTGGTGTGGCCGTCTAGGGCACCCCCTCGGCCTCCCCTTTCTCCTATATATCGCCTCCAATACAGAAACCCTAAGTACCAGATCAAAATTCCACGAAAGAGTCTGTAGCCGCCGTCATCGCCATCTCTAGATCGGGAGGGATCTGAAGCTCTTCCCGGCACCCTGGCGGAGGGGAGAATTCACCCTGGAGGCCTTCTTCATCACCATGACTGCCTCCGGTGTGATGTGTGAGTAGTTCATCTCTGGATTACGGGTCCATGTAGTAGCTAGATGGTTGGTTCTTCTCCTTTGTGCTACCATGTTTAGATCTTGTGAGCTCCATTCATGATCAAGATCATCTATTTGTAATCTTACATGTTGTGTTTGCGGGGATCCGATGGATATTGAGATGCTATTTCGGATTGATTATGGATTCTATATGTCTTTTTTATTTGTGATTTTGCATGCTCTCCGTTGTAAGTAGCTATCTTGGCCGAGTAGAAGCTAGCAACTCCAAGAGGGAGTATTTATGCTCGATAGTGGGTTCATGCCTCTAGTAATCCGGGGAAGTGACAGAAATCTCGAAGGTACTAGATGTGTTATTGCTACTAGGGAGAAAACAACAATCCTTTGTTCATAGAACAATCATATTGTTTACTTTACACGCAATGCTTAATGCAATTATCTGTTGCTTGCAACTTAATACTAGAGGGGGTTCGGATGATAACCTGAAGGTGGATTATTAGTCATAGATGCAGTTGGATTACGGTATATGTATAATGTTGTAATGCCCAATCAAATCTCATAGGAGTCAAGATGATTAGTATATGCTTGTATGCTTTCTCGTTGCTTGTCAATTTCCTCGCTGTAATTTTTTACCCAACATGTCATCTATCTTAAGGAGAATCACCACTAGTGAACTATGGACCCCGGTCCTTTTTTTACTATCAATCTATAATCTATTAACTGTTTTCTGTTTACTTTCTGTAAGCTATTACTATCTTCCACATAATACGTTTAATCCTTTGTTTTCAGGAAAACCGGTGAGATTCACAACCTCACTATATGTTGGGGGCAAAGTTCTGTGCTTGTGTTGTGCAGGATGCCAAGATGGAAACAACACCTTGGAGGTGTTTCCTTGCTCCTACTGGTTCAATAACCTTGGTTTCATAACTGAGGGAAAACTTGCTGCGGTGCTCATCATACCTTCCGCTTGGGGTTCCCCAACGAGCTCGATATATTTTGGGCCATCAAACACCCGTCCATCCATCCATATGCCTACCACGCTTTAATCCTACTGTTTACTGCAATTGTTACTACGGTCTTTACTTCTACTACTGCTTTTTACTTTGTTATTGCTACTATAAAACTATTGCTACTGATAAACTACTACGAGCAAGGCTGTTTCCAGGTGCAGCTGAATTGACAACTCAGTTGTTAAGGCTTATAAATATTCTTGGGATCCCCTTGTGTCGAATCAACAAATTGGGTTTTACTTCCCTCGAAGACTGTTGCGATCCTCGATACTTGTGGGTCATCAATCACAAATGACACAACTATGCTTGCCCGTGCGTTGATAAAAATTCCACATGGGTACCATGTCGACATCCACAATCTATACAAGATCAAACCATACCCAGAGAAGGATGGAATGGGTTATCTGGCAGCGGAAATCATCGATAGCTCCTACGCAGAACTTAAGAAATTGCAGCGAAGTGAGCACAACTACTGGGAGTGGAAGCCGATGATCTAGTTGTGCCTTGAGTATGAAGTGAGAGATGCCTACATGGTGTAGGAGTTGCACCGTAGGCTCATTACCATGAAATATGGGATGGTTCAGGGGTTTTCGCGATAGAACTATGCCCGAGTTGCAAGTGAGCCCAGCAGAAGAAGCATGAGGAGGATAGAAAGCAGTATCAGCGGGAGCAGGAATCTTGGAACGGTGGGGACAGCAAGCGGTTAAAGGGGAAGCAAGTCAAGGACGACAATCAGTGGTGATAAATTATGTGTTTGAACTATATTAGTTTATAGTTTATTTTGTGTAGTATATATTTTGGGATGTACAGATCAGTTTGGGATCTAAGCATTGGAAGGGGGAACATGTATCAAACATGCATGTACAATACAGTTAGTATCTTCGAATGGAAAATGATGTTTCCCAAAGATATATTTCCATCATCTTATGTAATTAATCCTGCAATATCTAGTTGTAGTTTCCGGGTGCAACCGAGCACATTCATGTCCATGCGATTTAGATATATAGTTCACTTAGTATCCGTCTTCTAGCACCTGCGTGTGTCAGATCAATCGGAGAATCACTTGAGATCTTGGGCTCAAACTTGGTCTACCATGACCTAAATTAACCAAAATAAGGACAAATGTCCATTAGTAAACCCTCGTAGGTGGACAAATCTAGGTGGTTGAACTTTAGGGCCCACGGTGTAGGATTTCGTTGAAAACCGAGCACCAAAGCATCGGAATCCCTCTAGATCTTGCATGTGCCTATAATATGTCCAATAGTGTGATGTGTTGTTGACAGCATGTTCACACATATATCGATATGTGTAGCATGCACGCTGCACTACCCATGTGGGGTCAATCGGAGGGGATCCTTCTTTGAGATCTTGGGCTCAAACTTTGATCTACCATGTTGCTATGACCTAATAATAACCAAAATAAGGATAAAATCCCATTTTTTTCAACCCCTCATGTGGAGAAATCTCTAGGGGTAGATCTATGGGGCCCACGGCTAGGGTTTCGTTGAATACCGAACACCGGAGCGTCGGAATCCCTCTAGATCTTGCGTGTGTTCCTAGAATATCTACAAAATTGTGATGGGTTATTGTTGTTGAGATATAGGAAATATCCAGGCCGCCCCTGGTGCGAGAAAGTTCTAACTACATATATCGATATACACAATAATAGTGTGCACTGTGCACTAGTCAAGGGGTCGATCCTTATTTGAGATCTTGGGCTCAAACTTTGATCTACCATGTTGCTATGACCTAAAACTAACCAAAATAAGGATAAAAGTCCATTGTTCAACCCTCACCTGGATAAATTTAGGGGGTAGATCTGTGGGGCCCACGGTCTAGGGATTAATTGAAAATCGGGCATTGGAGCGTCGGAATCCCTCTAGATCTTGCATGTGTTCCTAGAATATGTACAAAAGTGTGATGGGTTGTTGATATAAGTATTATATAGGACCCTAGTGAGCATGTTCTCACATATATCGATATGCGCATGCAACGCGCTAGCTGGGGATCCACCATCTTATTGGGCTCAAACTTTGATATACCATGTTGCTATGACCTAAACTAACCAAAATAAGGATAAAAGTCCATTATTCAAACCCTCATGTTGAGAAATATGGGGGGTAGATTTGTGGGGCCCACGGTCTAGGGTTTTGTAGAAAACCAAGCACCAGAGCTCCTGAATCCATCCAGATCTTGCATGTGTTCCTAGAATATGTACAAAAGTGTGATGGGTTGTTGAGATAAGCATTATATAGGCCCCTGGTGAGCATGTTCTCAGATATATCAATATGCCCATATAGCGCACGCTAGCTAGACGTACTACCCACGTTGAATCTTTTATTATAGGGGATACACACTATCTTGGGATCAAACTTTGATATATCATGCTGCTATGACCTAAAACTAACCAAAATAAGGATAATAGTCCATTATTCATCCCTTATGTCGAGAAATCTAGGGGGTAGATCTATGGGGCCCATGGTCTAGGGTTTAATTGAAAACTAATGCTCTAGAGCGTGGGAATCCCTTAGATATAGCATGTATGTGTTGCTATAATATGTACAAAACTGTGATGGGTTATTGAGATAGGAATTATCTAGGCCCCCAGTGCGAGCATGTTCTCACATATAACGATATGCGCATGCAACGTGCTAACTGGACTACCTGTGTCGGTTCTATTATATTATTAATTAGAGGGTGATCCATCTTGGGCTCAAACTTTGATCTACCATATGTTGCTATGACCTAAACGTCCATTGTTCAACCCTCATGTGGAGAAATCTAGGGGTAGATCTGTGGGGCCCACGGTCTAGGGTTTTGTTGAAAACCGAGCACCGGAGTGTCAGACTCCCTCCAGATCTTGCATGTGTTCCTAGAATATGTACAAAAGTGTGATGGGATATTGAGATAGGCATTATCTAGGCCCCTTGGTGAGCATGATCTCACATACATCGATATACGCACATGCAATAGCTAGCACGCTACCCGCTTCAGGTCTATTAATTAGAGGGGACCCACTCATATGGGCTCAAACTTTGATCTACCATGTTGCTATGACCTAAAACTAACCAACATATAAATGTCCATTGTTCCACCCCTCATGTGGAGAAATCTAGCTAGGGGGTAGATTATTGTGGGACCCACTAGGTCTAGGGGGTCTGGAAAAAATCGAGCACCGGAGTGTCAGAATCCCTCCAGATCTTGCATGTGTCCCTAGAATATGTACAAAACTGTGATGGGTTGTTGAGATAGGAAATTCAATATCTAGGACTCTGGTGCGAGCATGTTCTCACATCTATCGATATGCGCAATAGCGCGTGCTACAGTAGTACTACCCCTTGTCGATCGGGTCAATCATCGGAGGGGATCCTTCTTTGAGATCTTGGGCTCAAACTTTGATCTACCATGTTGCCATATGACCTAAGCTAATTAATCAAATTAGAACAACCCTCATTTGGAGAAATCTATTGGGGCAGATCTTGGGGGCCCACACCGTCTAGGGTTTCATTGAAAACCAATGAGCACCATACCAGAGCGTTGGAATCCCTCCAGATCTTGCATGTGTTCCTAGAATATGTACAAAAGTGTGATGGGTTATTGAGATAGGCAATATCCAGGCCCCTCGTGCGAGCATGTTCTCACATATATCGATATATGCACATGAAACATAAATAGCTAGCGTGCTATCTGTGGACTACCTACATTTTGAATGTTATCTAGATTTGAATATATTATCCAAAATACTTTTACCTCTCTTGAGATCATTATACAAGTCGGAATATAAAGTAGTAGTCCACATTATTTCTTTTTTCAAGAATTATTTGTCAATAATTTATAGTTTTATTCACTAGGCCCTTTTAGTGAAGACTTTTTAAAATCTAGTTAATTTATTTGAACCCTCCATCATGCATCCGATGGCTAGGACACCAACCCAAAATTTCCAGGTCAGGTCCTCCAGTCGACGCGAAATTTGGCGCCAGCGTGGGAGAGTTTCTACCCAAATGAAAAAAAATCTGCTGCAATTAACTTTCAGCCCACCCACACAGCGCCATGCAAGCATTCGTCTAATGGTCGTTTACGTAATCTATTCAAAAACCTTTTTATCCCCTTGATGAAATGAGATAGATCCAAATTTCCCCATCTTCCTCGGCGCCGTCCTCTCCCTTCTCCCCTTGCCCTCCCTGTCGTCCTCTCCCTTCTCCCCTCAACAATGTTCCCCACTCTGCCCTTTGCCTTTACTCCCCTTGTCTCCATTTGTCCCTCAAGTAGTAACCTCTCCGTCACCCTAGCGCAAGCCCTAGCCCCTCCTCACCATCCCGGTTTTCCACCATGCTGTCGACCTCGCCGGTCGTCCACCTCGCTGACAGCCCACTGACCTGGTCTACCATCTCGTCGTACACTTCACCGGCAAAGTCAGCCAGCTTGCCATCCATATCGCTGTCCAGCTCGCCGTTCACCTCGCCGAAAATTCCCATCACCACACTGACAAGGCCCGTATACCTCGTCGTCCACCTCATCGCCCACCTCGTCGACGAGGTATGCTACCTCGTCGTCCAGCTTGATGCCACTTGCCCGGGTCACTATAAGAAACACGGTATCAAAAAGGACCTATTGTCTGTAGGCAAAGAAACACGCTCATCCTCGATGCTCATGTTTTTAATTTGTTTGTGAAATGATGTTCATTCTTCTATTTATGCCACCAATTTGCCTGTTTTGTTGCAGTTATTCTCTCTTATTTGTTTAGCCTATGAAATTGCTTGTGATTTTACAAGTCTTGTGATCAGGGTTGCATTATCCAGTCTATTGGATTAGTTTGACTGCTTCATGACATGTCTCATTAGCAGAGTATAAATTGTTCATAGTTGTCTCTTTTACATGCTGATTACTGTTGAACAATCAACATCATATGTTATGGCTTGTTTAATTGCCTATTTAATTGCATTAAAGATGCTTATCCTTCTTATGTTTAATTGTCCTGCCCTGCTTATTAGTGCAACCAGTCAGCCAATTGAGAAGTGAGATTTGGAGTTTTCGACTTATGATTAGTTTACATACATATAAAGTTTGCACTATCTTGGTTCACTAGAAGAAAAGTTGGCGTTTACAACGAACGATTTAAGTGGTTGAAGGACCATTTTTAATGGTTAAAAAGTCTTCTACGATGAATGTCCTTCGTGGTTAGATCCCCATCACAAATGAATCTACCATGATTTTTTTGATCGTGGCGGATCACACCCTTCAGCCATGAAAACTTGTTCCATCGTAGATCTGTTCGCCAGCCATGCTGACTGCTGATTTCATGCAAACTGCCACATGGAAAACGTCTAGTTACCACCGTTAATGGTCATAAAAACCATGGTAGAAGCCAGGCACAGCCAAGGCCTGCTAATTAACAAGTGGGCCGGCCCATGAGGAGATCCCAATAAGAATACAACCATTTACTGTTCTGTCCTGCACTATTTGAAATTAGCCTAGTACTGCAGCCAACCGCGTCCCATACACTTTTGGGCCTGATACTGTTTTGGCCTACATGACGCCCAAGTTAGCCCAACACTGTGAGGCCACTTGAGGCCTGCACCATGACGGCTCAATACTTTTAGGCCTGGTGTGAATCTAGCCATTTATTGTTTAGGCATGTTACTGTTCTAGCCTTTTAGGATTTCTCCCTGTTCCTGTTTAGGCCATTTAGTGTTTGGGATTTTGGAAATTCAGGGCGATACTGTTCGGCCTGTTACTATAGTGGCCTTCCACTGTACTGGTCTTTCAATGTTCTGGCCTTTTACTATTCTAGCCTTTTACTATTCTGGCCTTTTACTATTCTAGCCTTTAAAAGTTCTGGCCTTGTACTATTCTTCCATTAGGAGTTCCAGCCTTCTACTATTGAGGCCATTCACTATTCTAGCTTTCCACTACTCAGGCCTTTCATTGTTCTGGCTTTCTACTATTCAGGCCTTCCACAGTTTTGGTCTTCTACTATTCTGGCCTTTCACTATTCCGACCTTCTATTGTTCCGGCCTTGTACTGTTCTGGCCTTTAGATTTCTGGCCTTCTACTATTATGGTCTTCTAGTATTTTGGCCTTCTACTGTTCTCCCCTTTAAATTTGCGTTTTGACCATCTATCTTCACATTGTTTCAATGTTCAGCATGTTACTGCTCCGGCCTATTACTGTTTCGGCCTTTTTGGTAGCGCCTACTTTTTTGCAGAACAACACAGGAATGTCAAGACATCAATTAATAAACATCACTACAAGAAATGTGTTGACTAGTGACCTTTTCTTAATGACCCTGAGTTTTTTGGTCACAGATCTATGACCATTTCGAACCAACTGGTCATAGGCCATTTGGGAGGGTCCAAACCCTGAAAAACTATGACCTTTTTTGTCAGGAAGGTCATATATTGCTTAAACCAGTTGGTCATAACGTAAATATAGCTAGTCCATGACCTTAACTTTGGACCACTATGACCAATTTAAATGGTCGTTATGCTGATACATGACAACTAGGCTGCCAACTAAGCAGTTTGGCCTATGTGTCATGTCCACGTGTCAAATTATGGTCAAAATGGCGGTCATGAAGATAGGGGATGAGCCTCACTAAAACTTGCATTAGATCTCTAAAGAAACATCATATTGTGAGTCTAAAAATGATTTTTACAAAAAATCATGAGCATTAGATCATGTCCCTATAGTTCAAATCGGACCCACTTCCTCCCGATTCGGCACAAATTTTTCTTTTTCACTGTGGATGAACGGAAAGGTTTGAGATATCCTACTTGTGACATTGTCTATGTAAGGTGGTCTAATATTTTTGAAAAACATGGTGGCAGCAATTTGAAATAACCATTTTGTGGTTGCTTCACAAAATGCCCCGTTTTTGGCACTCGGAAAATGGAAAATGCATTTTCTGTGCGACGAAATGGAAAACTTCCTCCTGTAATATTGTTTTCCATCCCAAGATGCACATGTGTGTACAATATGGGAACATTATCACAAACTATGTTGCGATTCTGGCCATAACATTGGTCGTTTGACCCGGAAGCCATGAAACCTCGAACATGATAGGTCATTTATGTGAAGGTTTTTTCGAGATGTTCGCACTATACCAAGTTTGGTATTTTTTCCTTGCAAATATGTCACATAATATGACACCACGCGAAGGTTTTACATTGTTTTGACCGTTTTTGAAATTTTTCATACCCGTTTCAAACTATGGTCAAAACGGCAGGCACGAAGGTTCATAGATAGGGGATGATCCTAGCTAAATTTGCATCGGATCCCTGAAGAAACATCATATTGTGAGTCTAAAAATGATTTTTGCAAAAAATCATGAGCATTAGATCATGTACCTGTAGTTCAAATCGGACCCACTTCCTACCGATTTGGCAGACATTTGTCTTTTTCACCAAGGGTGGACGGAAAGGTTTGAGATATCCTACTAGGAAAATTGTCTATGTAAGGTGGTCTAGTATTTTTTTAAATATGGTGGTATAATTTTGACTTAACCATTTGGTGGTTGCTTCACAAAACGCCCTGTTTTTGGCACTTAGAAAATGGAAAATGTTTTTTTTTGTGCGACCAAAAGGAAAACTTCCTCCTACAACATTGTTCGTCATCCCAAGATGCACATGCATGCGCAATATGGGCACATTATCACAAACTATGTCACGATTCTAGCCATAACATTGGTTGTTTGACCTAAAAGCCATGAAACCTCGAACAAGATAGGTCATTTTTGTGAAGGTTTTTCGAGATGTTCGCAATATACCAAGTTTGGTATTTTTCCATGCAAATATGTCACATAATATGACACCATGCGAAGGTTTTACATTGTTTGGACCGTTTTTGAATTTTTCATGCCCTTTTCAAACTATGATCAAAACAGCGGGCACAAAGGTTCATAGATAGGGGATGATCCTCGCTAAAATTGCATCAGATCCCTGAAGAAACATCATATTGTGAGTCTAAAAATGATTTTTGCAAAAAATCATGAGCGTTAGATCCTGTACCTGTAGTTCAAATCAGACCCCATTCCTACCGATTCGGCTGGAATTTGTCTTTTTCGCCATGGGTAGACGGAAAGGTTTTAGATACCCCTGTTGGGACATTGTCTATGTAAGGTGGTCTAGTATTTTTTTTCAATATGGTGGTAGCATTTTGACTTAACCATTTGGTGGTTGCTTCACAAAATGCCCTGTTTTTGGCACTTAGAAAATGGAAAATGTTTTTTTTGTGCGACCAAAAGGAAAACTTCCTCCTACAACATTGTTCGTCATCCCAAGATGAACATGCATGCGCAATATGTGCACATTATCACAAACTATGTCACGTTTCTAGCCATAACATTGGTTGTTTGACCTAAAAGCCATGAAACCTCGAACAAGATAGGTCATTTTTGTGAAGGTTTTTTGAGATGTTCACAATATACCAAGTTTGGTATTTTTCCATGCAAATACGTCACATAATATGACACCATGCGAAGGTTTTACATTGTTTGGACCGTTTTTGAATTTTTCATGTCCTTTTCAAACTATGGTCAAAACAGCGGGCACAAAGGTTCATAGATAGGGGATGATCCTCGCTAAAATTGCATCAGATCCCTGAAGAAACATCATATTGTGAGTCTAAAAATGATTTTTGCAAAAAATCATGAGCGTTAGATCCTGTACCTGTAGTTCAAATCAGACCCCATTCCTACCGATTCGGCTGGCATTTGTCTTTTTCGCCATGGGTAGACGGAACGGTTTTAGATACCCCTGTTGGGACATTGTCTATGTAAGGTGGTCTAGTATTTTTTTTAAATATGGTGGTAGCATTTTGACTTAACCATTTGGTGGTTGCTTCACAAAACGCCCTGTTTTTGGCACTCAGAAATGGAAAATGCTTTTTCTGTGCGACGGAAAGGAAAACTTCCTCCTGCAACATTGTTCGTCAGCCCAAGATGCACATGCATGCGCAATATGGGCACATTATCACAAACTATGTCACGATTATAGCCATAACATTGGTTGTTTGACCCGGAAGCCATGAAACCTCGAACAAGATAGGTCATTTTTGTGAAGGTTTTTTCGAGATGTTCGCAATATACCAAGTTTGGTATTTTTCCTTGCAAATATGTCACATAATATGACACCATGCGAAGGTTTTACATTGTTTGGACCGTTTTTGAATTTTTCATGCCCTTTTCAAACTATGGTCAAAACGGAGGGCACAAAGGTTCATAGATAGGGGATGATCCTCGCTAAAATTGCATCGGATCCCTGAAGAAACATCATATTGTGAGTCTAAAAATGATTTTTGCAAAAAATCATGAGCATTAGATCATGTACCTGTAGTTCAAATCGGACCCACTTCCTACCGATTCGGCAGGAATTTGTCTTTTTCGCCATGGGTCGACGGAAAGGTTTTAGATACCCGGTTGGGACATTGTTCATGTAAGGTGGTCTAGTATTTTTTAAAAATGGGGTGGTACCATTTGAAACTATTATTGGGTGGTTGCTTCACAAAACGCCCTGTTTTTGGCACTCGGAAAATGGAAAATGCATTTTTTGTGCGACGAAAAGGAAAACTTCCTCCTGCAACATTGTTCGTTATCCCAAGATGCACATGCATGTGCAATATGGGCACATTATCACAAACTATGCCACGATTCTAGCCATAACATTGGTTGTTTGACCCAAAAGCCATGAAACCTCGAACATGATAGGTCATTTCCGTGAAGGTTTTTTCGAGATGTTCGCAATATACCGAGTTTGGTATTTTTCCTTGCAAATATTTCACATAATATGACACCATGCGAAGGTTTTACATTGTTTGGACTGTTTTTGAATTTTTCATGCCCTTTTCAAACTATGGTCAAAACAGCGGGCATGAAGGTTCATAGACAGGGGATGATCCTCGCTAAAATTGCATCGGATCTCTGAAGAAACATCATATTGTGAGTCTAAAAATATATTTTGCAAAAAATCATGAGCATTAGATCATGTATCTGTAGTTCAAACTGGACCCACTTCCTGCCGATTCGGCAGGAATTTGTCTTTTTCGCCATGGGTAGACGGAAATGTTTTAGATACCCCGGTTGGGACATCGTTTATGTTAGGAGGTCTAGTATTTTTGAAAAATAGGGTGGTAGCATTTTTAAATTAAACATTTGGTGTTGCTTCACAAAACGCCCCCTTTTTAGCACTCAAAAAATAGAAAATGATTTTCTTGTCTACAACCAATGAGATTGCAGGAATGCTCCTCCCACAGATCGTCCATCTTGGCCTGATCAGGACCGTTAAAAATCTATCCAATGCTTTGTATTCACTCGAAGAAACACACCTGAGCCACTCACTCGCGTTGCCCACTATCTCCTTCGATCCATATCCACTCCCCCACCCCAGTGTCCCCATTAAACCCTAATCCCATCGCCGCCCCCTCCTACTCGTGCGGCGCCGCGGCTCACCGCAGCCCCTCCGTCTCCCCACCTCCGGCCACCACTCTCTACCTCGCGTGCGTGACACCCCTCTATCCCCCTCTGTCTCATTCCTCCGTAGCGAGGTCACCATCTCGAGCTGCACCTGCCTCATCGAGCCGCCTAGATCTATGTCTGCCGCCAACCCCCTCACTGCTCCGGCCTCACCACGATGGAGCCCTCCTCCTCCTCGTCGTTCGAGGTGGCAAGGCAGATGTGGGAGCTGGAGAATAACATCCCGGCGAACACCATCGACCCGGACGCACTGGACGAGATCTACCACTACGATGAGAAGGCCCACCTCTTCGATCCCTTTCCTCGTGACATGCGGCGGCCTTTCGATCCCTTCGTCTCGCCTCACCCCGACATGGACGGCATCGTTGGCGGCGGCTGTGAGATCCTCGGTGGATTAATCCACGGGGCCTCTAGATTGGTCATCAGGGTCGTCGGATGTAGCAGGATGGCCGGATCTATGTCACTTCTCCCCCACTCTCTATCTCGGTTTCTCTCTAAGTCCATTTGTATTCTCTCTGCAGGCACTCTCACCGATGTTAGCACAACAGCCTCATACCCGCGCGAGCTTGCTAGATCTAAGGTTCCCTCCTTTTCCGATTCAATTTGACTCTGGTTTTGGTGTTATTTTATTCCTGCAGCGATGGTTTCAATTAATTCTTTAGTTACCTGAGCTCTAGGTCATCGGATTGTTTGCCCTGGTGCTATGTTAGTATTGCTCGTGGCAAGGTCTGGCTGTTACAGGGTTTAATTTGGTAGCAGCATGTTTAACTCAGTGATATGCTAATAGGACCATAGGAAATTGAATTTAGTTGCAGATATATGCACAAGGTTATAATGTTGATAGCTCTGGTTTTATAATGTCGCTAGAAATTATAATGTTGATAGCTTTGGTTTTATTCTAGACTATGCTCCTGATTGTATTCTGGATGATATGTCTATTGATAGGAAGTAATCAAATATTGTTTATGTATGCTAGATCCAAATTTTGTGTGTGTGCTCAACTTGTTTTGGGTTCAACCTGAAAGTGTGTTCTACTTCGAGTAAGTAGTGTAATGGTGTGCTACTAAAGTGTGAAACCTTTTGTTACTGTGTTTGGATATATTTGGGTCTGAGTTGCTACTATGGTATCTGTTAAAATATATATCTACGAAATAATAGTGGAGAAGGGGTGTAGCCCATGATGCTACCATTTGTTACTGCTACTCATGCCGGCTCAGTCCATTCCTTTGTTGCAACTCTGTATAAGTTACTCTCTACTTCCCTAAGTTGTGCATGTAGGTAAATAACATATACTATTGGAATATTAATATTTTGTTCTGGATGTTCATCTTCTGTATGTTTTCTACATCGTGGTGAATAGTAGTTTGCATGTTCCTGTAATTACTACCATGAATGGGAATACAAGGAATCTGGTTACTGTTATTACTATCTTGAATATTGAATTTTATGTGGCTCTTGACGTATCCATCAATGGCACAGAGGCGTGGATTAGGAGCTGGTCGGAGTCACGGAGGAGAGAGAGTTCCTGGAGGTGTTCCTGGAAGTCCTGGAGGTACCGCTGGATATTAATATTTTGTTCTAGATGTTCATCTTCTGTATGTTTTCTACATCGCGGAGAATAGTAGTTTGCATGTTCCTATAATTACTATCATGAATGGGAATACAAGGAATCTGGTTACTGTTATTACTATCTTGAATATTGAATTTTATGTGGCTCTTGATGTATCCATCAATGGCACAGAGGCGTGGAGAAGGAGCTGGTCGAAGTCATGGAGGAGAGCGAGTTCCTGGAGGTGTTCCTGGAAGTCCTGGAGGTACCGTTGGATATTAATATTTTGTTCTGGATGTTCATCTTCTGTATGTTTTCTACATCGAGGAGAATAGTAGTTTGCATGTTCCT
Source organism: Avena eriantha (assembly GCA_910589775.1). NCBI lineage: Eukaryota > Viridiplantae > Streptophyta > Magnoliopsida > Poales > Poaceae > Avena > Avena eriantha. The sequence continues at coordinate 482,476,926 of OU342741.1, read as the reverse complement.
GTAATTACTATCATGAATGGGAATACAAGGAATCTGGTTACTGTTATTACTATCTTGAATATTGAATTTTATGTGGCTCTTGACGTATCCATCAATGGCACAGAGGCATGGATTAGGAGCTGGTCGGAGTCACGGAGGAGAGCGAGTTCCTAGAGGTGTTCCTGGAAGTCCTGGAGGTACCGCTGGATATTAATATTTTGTTCTGGATGTTCATCTTCTGTATGTTTTCTACATCGCGGAGAATAGTAGTTTGCATGTTCCTGTAATTACTATCATGAATGGGAATACAAGGAATATGGTTACTGTTATTACTATCTTGAATATTGAATTTTATGTGGCTCTTGATGTATCCATCAATGGCACAGAGGCGTGGAGAAGGAGCTGGTCGGAGTCACGGAGGAGAGCGAGTTCCTGGAGGTGTTCCTGGAAGTCCTAGAGGTACCGCTGGCCGGAGGAGGAGCAAGTTCGTGGAGGTGTTCCTGGAGGTGTTGCTCTTCGTGGAGGTGTTCCTGGAGGTGTTGCTCTTCGTGTAGTTGAAGCAGCAAGTTCGTGGAGGTCCTGCTCTTTGAGCGAACTCGAGGTACGGCCAGCAGCGTGGCAATCTATAGTGTAGGGCGAGACAATCTGTAGGTAGAGGACAAGGGCGAGCTAAACCTAGCGATCTGGAGTTGTTTAGTTCATTGTTGTAATTGCAAGTGTTTATTTGTGAAATGATAGTGCTTAACGAGTGGGGCACTATAATTGGAAGTGCTATCTATTGTAAATAACTGTTGTCTACTATCATATCATGGAAAGCTTTTGTTTACTGTCAATTCGCAGAAAGCTAAAACCTGGCAGTATTATCTCTTTGAACACTATCTATGTGGAATTGAAATTTGACGAGTGGGGCTTGTATAGAACTGACATGTGGGACCAGCAGTAGGAAACTAACACTGTCACGGACCTACAATAAATTTAAATGGGAATAATGAAAATATTGGGCTAAACAAAATGCCACGGACCAAAAATATATGGGCTAAAGTTTTGGGCTTGGCCCATGAAATAACTTGGCAATAAAACCTAGGCTTATAGAAACCAAAAGGCTATAGTTGTTGGGCTTGGCCCATGTAAAGCACTAAACTGGATTGGGCTGAATTTGCTGCCACGTCACACTCCACGCCGGATTGGCTTACGTGGACATGCCAGAATGCCATGACCAAAATTTTGGTCATGGATACTATGACCATCTATTTTGGTCATAGTAGTCCATGACCAATTCAAAAAAAAGGTCGTTAGCTATCTATAGTGACCCTCGCTATGTGACCTACTGTTTTTGGTCATAGAAAGGTCATAGATGAATTACTATGACCTTTCTATGACCAATATTTGGGGTCACTAGTTATCACATTCCTTGTAGTGGATGCACAGATTTAAACTACTTATTACACAAAAATAAAAGTTTATTACAACAGATTATACAACAAGATCGACATTCTGAAATATTACAAAGTGTTGGTATCATCAATAAGAGATCGGTACAAGGCGATTCGCTTCAATGTATTATCTGTCTTCTTCTTCAACATTTCAGCTACAGATCTAAGAGAATCTACACCCTTTCTTTCTACATGCAATAGATCCTTTATATATTTATCACCTGTAGGAGTTGTTCTAGGTGGACTATTAAGTAAGTTGTTTGCTTCAGAAGTGCAATGGGAGGATGAATGGGAAGAGGGGTCACAACTTTCAGTCCTGCCTTCCGACGACTCCTGCTTGGTTTTAACTGCAGCCCACTAAAATATGGTTAAAGAGGTTAAAACAAAGAACAAGGGAAACAATTAGTACTATATAAATTAGAGATCATTTATGGTAAGTATGAACTCACAATAGCACGTTCAGGCAAACAGTAGATCATTCTCAAGCGGGTGTGACTTCTGGTCAATCTGCTTGAAGAATCTGAGCCGAGCAGCTGTAAATCTGGTCCTTGTACTCCATTGTCATTTCTCTACATTAAGGCATGACATTTACAACCCAGTTAGCTGGTTTGGAAGGATGAAAACTCTTGACAAAACACGAAAAACATAGCACTAAAAATTACCATATGTATGATTCAAACTAGATAGCTGGTTTGGAAAGATGAAATCAGGTGAAAACATCAAAAATATAGCATTAAAAATGACCAAGTATATGATTGAAACTAGATGGAAATTTTCTGAATTACGCATTCGCACATAGAAACACAATAGAACATGAATGCAAATGTCATGGCAAGGTTTTAGATAGAATGACTAATTAACTTATTAGGCATGTAAGTTATATAACTTATTAACATGACAAGAAACTGGCCTAAGTAACACAAGGAAACCTCGCACTTCAGCCTTGCTTGGCATTAGATTGTCAGTGTTGGATCCTCTATGAGCTATTTGCATGACCCATGCGAGCACTCGGAAAGAATAGCATCTATGAGTTAGTGTTGCGGGATTATACCGATAGCATGAGAATGTAAGAAAGGGATACAACCAAGAAGCTAATGACGTGGATAGGACCTACCAGATGTGGGTGCAAACAAAATGGCAATAACATGAAGGATATTGAGCAACACTCTAACGATTTCGTAGCTTACAAGTACCAAAAAATAGCAAACATGCAAGACAAATTACCGTTGCACGGCAAGGACGGGTAGGACGGCCAAGAGGGCAGCGACTGGGCATTTCCGGCTCAGCAAGGAGTGATTTGGTGAAGCGCCCCCGTAGGGTAGATGACTGTATTGGTGAAGTAGATCCGGTGCGGCGAGAGAGTCATTGAAATATTTTCGGTGTGGAAGAGAGCACTTGCAGTGAAGGAGCTCCGGTGTGGAAGAGAGGGTCGACAGTGAAGTAGCTGGAGGAAGGTTGAGGTCAGAGGGGTGTGGGTGGGGAAGATGCGATGGGGGATATAGGTGGATGACACACATTTACCACCTATATCCCTCTATTATTGCATTACTCCTCCGGTCCTTGTTTCTAGACCAGGGATAGAAGAGGAATTTTTCATTTGCAAAAAGGAGGGCGAGATATTTGAATAGATGCACATGATGTTTTGGCGCTCTGCGGAAATTTTGAGGTTGAAGTTTCCGACGTACGCTACTCCGACGTGGCCTCTCTCATGTGTTGGCCCCGTCTAGACCCACTCGCCAATGACAATATGCTTACCAACATTTAAATAAGTTTCACACATTTGCCGAAATTGATAGACATTATGTTTTGAAGGTTTTGATACAAGATAACCAAGGTCACAGCCATATCTCTGCTATAATTTATGATAGCATGTCAATATCTGGTAGATCGCTGCATCTTGGCATTTCAAAAGAAGATTCCAGATTTGATGGATAATGCCATACTTTCATGAATTTCCAAGCTTCGTATCTAAATCTATGCAATAAAATGACTTTTTGACAATATGAAGTAAGTATGTCTAATTTCGAACTACAAAGTGATATAGATTTCTCTTGAGTTTTTAAAATAATTCAAAGGTACCAAGTAATCAAATACTAGCGAACCACCGTGAGTTTTGCAAGATTAATCTTTTTTATATGAATGGCAACGACACCAAATTTTTCGGCCATTTTTAAAAAAATATGAAGAAACAAAATATAAAACTCTTTTCTCTCTTGGTGTCTCACTATGTGCACTAGCTAGTTTCCATGGAAATATATATTCTTAAAATTTGATAACTTTTGGAAAAAAACTAGTTTCACAATATATGGAGTACCATGTATGAATATGCATGGCTTTCAAACCAGATGACCAAGGTCACGGGCATATCTTTTGTATAGTTTATAATAACCTATACATATTTGGTTATTGGTGTGTATTGGCATTTAAAATATTATTTACAAAGGAAGCTTCCAAATTTGAAGTTATTTCAATTTTCTAAGGCATAATAATGGATTTTCTCATGAAGCAACTACATAATATGGCTCAAAATCCTACTGCCCCAGTTTTCACACAAAGTATATATAGCCTAGGGTTTAGGGTTCGTGGTTTATTTTGGGTTGAGGGTTTAGGATTTTAGGGTTTAGGCTTTAGGGGTTTAGGGTTCAAGATTTAGGGTTTAGGGTTGTTTAGGGTTTATGATTGTTTAGGTTTTAGAGTTTAGGGAATTTTCAAAAATAATTTTCAAGCTTGATATATATTCTTATATTTGTGGAATAGAATGGCATTATCACAATTTAATGAAAGTATCTCATATTTAGATCTATAAGTGCATTATACCTTGTTGGTAAGGGTTTAGGGTTTATGGTACTAGGGTTAGGAGGTTAGGGTTTAGGCTTAGGAGTTAGGGTTTATGGTATAGGGTTTTTGGATTCCAATAATGTTCAAGCTTTATGCTTATATTCGTGGAATAGAATGATGTTACCACAATTTAATGAAAGTACCTCAAATTTTAATCTATAAGTGCACGATACCTGCTTGGTTAGGGTTTAAGGGTCCATGATTCAGGGTTTTAGGGTTTTACGATTTAGGTTTTATGGGTTTTTTTAGGGTTTAGGATTTATAAAATTTTCAATAATTCTCATGATTTATGCTTATATTCGTCGAATAGAACGGCTTTATCGTAATTTAATGAAAGTATCTCAATTAAATAGAAGTGCATGGTACCTGCTTTGTAAGGGTTTATGGGTTGACGGTTTAGAGTTTAGGTTTTAGGGGTTGTTTAGGGTTTAGGGTCTAGGGAATTTTCGATAATGCTTAAGCTTTATGCTTATATTCGTGGAATAGAATGGTGTTACCCAATTTAATGAAAGTATCTCAATTTTTTATCTTTAAGTACATGCTACGTGCTTGGTCGGGATTTAGGGTTTTAGGGTTTAGGGGTTTAATGTTTGGGTGTTAGGGGTTTAGGTTTTAGGAATTTTTAATAATGTTCAAGTTTTATGCTTATATTCTTGGAATAGAATGGTGTTACCCAATTTAACGAATGTATCTCAAATTTTGATCTATAATTGCACGATACTTGCTTGGTCAGGGTTTAGGGGTTTAGAGTTTATGGTTTAGGATTTCATCAATTTTCAAGGCTTCCAAACAAGATGACCAAGGTCACAGCCATAGTTTATGTACCGTGTCCATGTTTTATACTACTCCGTACATTGATACATATTCTCCAATCAAGCTTTGCTTACAAAGGTGTCCATATTTGGTAGATCGGTGCATCTTGGCATTTCAAGCAATGTTTACAAAAGGAGATTACAGATTTGATGGATAATTCCCTACTTCGTGAATTTCCAAGCTTCCTAGATAAATATGTGCAATAAAATAACTTTTTGACAATTTAAAGTAAGTATGTCTAATTTTGAACTTCAAAGTGTGTGATATAGCTTGCTTTTGACTTTTTAAAAATAAGTTAAAGATACCGAATGGTAATGACACAAAATTTGGGGAACCACCAAGAGTTTTGCAAGATTCAACTTTTTGATATGAATGGTAATGACACAAAATTTGGGCCATTTAAAAAAATAAAGAAACAGAATATAAAACGAAATACAACCATTCTTTTCTCTCTTGGTGTCTTACTATCTGCACTAGCTAGTTTCCATGAAAAAATATAATCTTAAAATTTGATAACTCTAGAAAAACTTGTTTCACAATATGGCGTACCATGTGCAAACATTCATGGCTTTCGAAAACTAGATTACCATTGTTAAGGCCATATGTGTTACGACACTTTATGATAATGTAACCATGTTTGGTAGATTGGTGCATATTGGCATTTAAACATTGTTTACAAAAAGATCTTCCATATTTGAAGTTATTTTAAAAGCCCCAATCGATAATAATGGTTTTAATTTTATCATATGATATATGGTGTACCATGTATGAATATGCATGGCATTCAAACCAGATGAACAAGGTCATGGCCATATCTTTGCCATAGTCTATAATAACATGTCCGTATTTGGTATATTGATCCGTATTGGCATTTAAAATATTATTTACAATCCAAATTTGAAGTTATTTTCAATTTTTCAAGCGAGGATAGTGGATTTTGTCATGAAGCAACTACAAATAAGTATGGCTCAAAATCTCACTTCCCTAGTATTCACACAAGATAATATAGCCTAGGGTTTAGGGTTCGGGGTTTTTGGGTTAAGCGTTTAGGGGTTTAGGGTTTATGTTACATGGTTTAGGATTTTAAGGTTAAGGGTTTAGGAGTTTGAGGTTCAGTATTTAGGGTTTAGGGTTCAGGATTGAGGGTTTTAGGGTTGTCTAGGTTTTAGGGTTTATCTATTATTCAATAATAATGTTCAAGCTTTATATATATATATGCTTATATATATTCATGGGATAGAATGGTGTTATCGCAATTTAATGAAAGTATCTCGAATTTTGATATATAAGTGCATGATACCTGCTTGGTAAGGGGTTGAGGGGATGAGGGTTTAGGGTTCTAGGGTTTATGGTTTTTAGGCGTTCGGGATTTAGGGTTTAGGTTTTAGGGAATTTTCAATAATGTTCAAGATGCTTTATGCTTATCTTCATGGAATAGAATGGTGTTAGGACAATTTGATGAAAGTATATCTAAAATTTTGATCTACAATTTCATGATACCTCATTTGTCAGGGTCGTTTAGGGGTAGAGGGTTTAGGAAATTTACTATAATGTTCAAGCTTTATGGTTGTATTCGTGGAATACAATAGCGTCACCGCAATTTAATGAAAGTATCTCAAATTTTGATCTATAAGTGCACCATACCTACTCGGTTAGGGCTTATGGATTGAGGGTCGAGGGTTTAGGGTTTTATGGTTTAGGTTTTATGGGTTGTTTAGGGTTTAGGGTTTAGTGAATTTTCAATAATGCTCAAGCTTAATGCTTATATTTGTCGAGTAGAATGTCTTTACCTAATTTATTGAAAGTATCTCAAATTTTGATCTTTAAGAGCATCTCCACTCGGGTTCCTAGCAGGTCGTTCCCAGGGCATTTTTTTGTCCGGACACAAAAAATTGGCTAGCAGGGTTCCTAGGTCGCCGGTTTCGTCCGAAGTTAGCCCAAAATAGCTCTGGCGTTTCCAAGCCAATCCTAAAGCTCTGGGAACACGTTGGGAACGCCGGATGAAGCGAATTCGGCGGGAAAAAAAGATCTCGGTCGTGGACCCGCCCAGTCAACGACCGAAGGTCGTTCATCGTCATCCTTCCGTCTTGGCTCCCGCGAAGGACCGCTAGACGAACCGTCGGGCATTAAGTGCCCATCTCGTCGACCACGCGTCAGTGTAGTGGCGTGCCAGCGCTGCCTCGGCTTCTCGTCGTTTCCCCTTTTCCCACCGAATCATCTACACCCCTCCCGCCTTCGCCGCCCGCGACCGGCCTATAAAAGCCGGCCATCGCATGGCTCACGACTCACACTCTCCAACCCCCACTCCAACTCCGGCGAACAGTAGAACTCGGCGATACACCCCATGGCGGAAAGGTTGCTAGGCGATCCCACGGCATCCAACGTCTTTGGCCGGCGCACTCTGCAGCCGTGGGAGGCGCAGATGCTCTACGACACTGGGTGCATGGCGCTGCCAGATTTCTACTGCCCGCCCGGCTGGAAGCTCAGTGCCGATGGCATATCGATGCCACCGGTGCCGGAGGGCGAGCAGATGGTCGAGGCAATCTAGGAGTCCATGATACATTGCAGATGTATCTATAATATTTGATGTTCCATGCCTAGTTTTATCCACTTTCATGTGTTTTGTCCACACTTTGGAGTACTTTTCATATGATTTCTTGGACTAACCTATTAACAAGAGCCATAGTGCAGGTTGCCTGTTTTCTGCTGTTTTTGGTTCCAGAAAGTCAGAAAATGAATATTCTCGGAATTGGACCGGACAAAAGCCAAAGTTGATATTTTACCGGAAGACTCACGAAGCCAGAAGACGAGACGGAGAGGGGCCACATGGTGGCCACACCATGTGGTGGCGCGGGGTAGCCCTGCCCGCGCCACCAGGTGGTGTGGGCCCCCTGGACGCCCACTGACCTTGCCTCTTCTCCTATAAGAAGCCTCCCGATGCATAAACCCGAGATAATCAAGCCTCCAGCCACGAAAAGTTCCGCAGCGCCGCCGCCACCAAAGAGGTGATTCGGGGGACAGAAAATCTCTGTTCCGGCACCCTGACGGGATGGGGAAGTGCCCCTGGAGCCATCTCCATCGATGTCCACCGCCATCTCCATCACCATTGTTGATTCCCATGATGAGGAGGGAGTAATTCTTCCTCGAGGCTAAGGGTTCTACCGGTAGCTATGTGTTCATCTCTCTATCTATGCATGATCTTGTTGTGGTCATGAGCTTTGTAATCAATTAGATCTACCTTGCTACTCAAGTGCTTTATTAGATCTCTGCTCTCCCCATGTGTGAGAAAGTAGCGTGCTCACCATGGTGGCACTTAGGCTAGAGATTACAAATACTTGTTATGAGTTATATTTGGAGTTGGATGTCTTTATGAAATTGTGGTGTTTGTTGGAACCATCTAGTGCTCAAGGTGACAGTGTGGGGTTTTCTAGATGGGTAAGACTTACTTTGAGGTGTGCTGTTATAGCCCTACCATCGATTAGAGTGTCCAACCGGCGAGTAGTTAAGAGTAGTATCATAAAGAGAAGATATTTATATGAGAGTGTTCACTAGTGAAAGTATGATCCCTAGGCTTTGTTTCTAAGCATTGATACACCGTTTGCAATTAGATCTGTTACATGTTTGCTTGCTTCCATCTTTATTTCAGTCTGCCGTTAGTCTTTTCCACGCCATCAAGTTATTTTCTATCATCGTTACCACTTATAATTATCCATACCACTTGTATTTCACTATCTCTTCGCCGAACTAGTGCACCTATACACCTGACAAGTGTATTGGGTGTGTTGGGGACACAAGAGACTTCTTGTATCTTGATTGCAAGGTTGCTTGAGAGGGGATACCTTTGACCACTTCCTCCCTGAGTTCGATAAACCATGGGTGATCCACTTAAGGGAAAACTTGCCGCTGTTCTACAAACCTCTGCACTTGGAGGCCCAACAACTGTCTACAAGAATAGAAGTGCGTAGACATCAGTCCATCACGGCGATGGAGGACCCGGAGCTTGCCGAAGACCCTGGCAACCTGGTCCACTAGGAACAGTTCTTCGCCGAGCGGCGGCTCTGCGAGCTCGCCGCCAATGAGGGGCTGCCAGACACGCCGCCGAAGCGCAACAGCTCAGCTGAGCACTGTCAGTGGTGGAGTGCGCCGGGACACATGCTCGTTGTTGTCCTTGAACACATCCACGCTAGAAACAACCCCTGCCTCACCTTCTCGTGCTCTACAGCACCAGAACCTCGCCGCAGAAGCCGACCTCTGGTGAACTAGTTGCCCAGGAGGATGGGCAGCCTCGCCTCCTCCTCCTCCGCCGCGATGCGCTCGTCCAGACGACACCTGCGCAGTTGCCGCCGAGCAGCGGCGAGTTATTTTAGCCTCCCAAACACGAGGCCGACACGCCTAGGAACTCGCCGCCGAGGACACGCGCACGGGGCATCGTCATCAACGAGCCCCGCACGGTGACGACACTGACAGGACGGCTCCGCCTTCGATAGCTGAAGCCGGAGCATGCCGATTAGGGCGTGGCTGTCGACGAGGACTGCTTCTCCATGAAAATGGTGATCGAACGTTCTCTGCATGATGCCGTGCCACTAATGCCGATCCCGGAGACAAACATCCTTGCCAGGTCTAGGACGGACAGGGAGCAGGAGGAGGCACGGCGCGTCTAGCACCTGCAGGAGGCGGCCGAGCGCCAGGCCAGAGCGCGTCACGAGCCTGCCTACCATAGCATGCCTCTCGTCGTCCTTGACGATGACGACGATGTCGGCCCATCCTACCAGCCTTGGAGGTACGGCGACGCAAGCCAGGGCAGCTCGCGCCCCTCGCAGACACCGAGCAATGATGACGGCAAGGCGGAGCCATACTACACCAGTTTCTACCGCAACTTCGGCATGTAGGCAGCGTCCACCGGCATCGTCAACATCGGCATCGGCATAGTATTTGGTGTCGTATTTTCTAGTTCTTTTGTAGTTTTTTTTAGCCTAAGTAAGTCAGAATTCGGGAGCCCGCCTGAATTCAATGTAATGTTTATGAATCGCTCATCTATCAGTGAAATCCGCCTATATTAACCCAAATTTCACCAAATTTTGTTAAAATTTGTCCAAACCTAGGAGCTCGGCCTGGGAACGCAACTGGAAAACCGGTCGTTCCCTGGCCGAAAAATTTCTTCATTCGTGCTATTTAGCTCCGGATTTCGGCCTAGGAACGGCCAACTGATAACCCAAAAGTATAGGGGGTCGTGTGTAGCCTTTTCGATAAGTAAGAGTGTCGAAACCAACGAGGAGCTAAAGGTAGGATAAATATTCTCTCAAGTTCTATCAACCACTGATACAACTCTACGCACACTAAACGTTTGCATTATCTAGGAAATAAAACTAGAGCAACAATACGAGTAATAGAGATAGCTTTGCATGATAATAAATAACAAGAAACTAAAGCTAGTTGCTGCAGCAATAAAATACACTAAACTAACAGAACCATGAGTGTGGAATAGCGGTGGTAATTGTGGTGACTTTGTCCAAGTTTAAATAGCGAATAGATCGGGTTCATTGTCTTCGATGCAGTTTTCTATGTGGGAGAGGCTAAATATACATGCGCTTCACTACTTGGAATTACATGTACTATATGATGGGATTGTTAGCAAACATCCGTAAGTACTAATAAATGCATTAAGGTTTCCCCAACCATAGCCTTAAGTTTAATGGTCCTCTTACTCCCATACATGCAACGTTCCGGTTCGCGTCCTCAGGTTTCTGTCACTCCGACAGAACTCCCCCCTTCCTTTTACACATACTACAAACCCTATGATGTTTAATCCATACGCGCATAAATATAATGGACACCAAAGGACTGTACCATATCAACATACAACTCTAATGAACCAAAGACGTTCAACCATTCAATCTAAGAACAAAGAAACTACACAAACATGACATAGATCATAGGATTATAACTTATAGCATCAAACACCATGTTTACATAGGACGGTACAGAGGTGTATGGGAGGATGAACCACTGCATACTAGGAGGATTATGTGATGGAGATGGCGGTGAAGATGGTGAAGAAGGCGGCGGCGCTGCCGGCAGCAGCGCGGGGGACTCCTTCCCCGCCGCTAGTATCATGGGGGAGCACCGCCCCTTAGCCCCCTTCCTTCATGGCTTCTTGGGAACCCTCCCCCATGGAGATGGGATCCATGGGGGGCAAAAACGTGGCTTTGGTGGTTGCAAATTCGTGGGTGGAGATGCCCTGGGCGAATTAGGTTTCCTCCCTTTATATAGCTTCTCGGATTCCTGTCACCCCATCTTGGGCTGCAGTAAATCGGGATTAAAAGGCCCGTCCGGACTCATAATCAGGTAAATTTTATGTCCAGAACATTTGTCCCGCAATTTCCAACAACTTTGTAGTTGAAGCGTTTTCCGTTTGACGCTGTCTTCGACGCAAAACATGACCATCTTCAAAAAGAGTTCTGAGACAGATTTCTAGAAAAATCCCAATTTGACTCCAACAAGGTTTCCACTTGTATTCTTGGTAGTTCCTACATATCAAAGTGTAAAAGAAGAACATTGTGCACTTTTGCAACTATTATTAGGTTAGTCCAAATAAATCATAAACTTTATACAAACAGGAGTGTCAAAAGCATATTATTAGCATGAAACCATCAAAAAATATAGATACGTTATGGACGTATCACCAACGAGTGGAGATGCTCTGAGTGCATGATACCTGCTTGGTTAGGATTTATGGGTTGAGGGTTTAGGGTTTTAGGGGTTGTTTAGCGTTTAGGGTTTAGGTAATTTTTTATAATGATTAAGATGTATGCTTATATTCGTCGAATAGAATGGCGTTACCCAATTTAACAAAAGTATCTCAAAATTTGATCTATAAGTGCATTCTACGTGCTTGGTAAGATTTTAGGGTTTCCAAAATTTTCAATAATGTTCAAGCTTTATGCTTATATTCGTGGAATAGAATAGCATTACATCATTTAATGAAAGTATCTCAAATTTTTATCTATAAGTGCATGGTACCTGCTTGGTTAGGGTTTATGGGTCGAGGGTTTAGGGTTTTATAGTTAAGGTTTTATGGGTTGTTTAGGGTATAGGGTTTAGTGAATTTTCAATAATTCTCAAGCTTTGTGCTTGTATTCATCGAATAGAATGGCGTTACCTAACTTAATGAAAGTATCTCAAATTATGATCTATAAATGCATGACACCTGCTTGGTTAGGGTTTATGGGATGAGGTGTTACGGTTTTAGGGTTTAGGGTTTAGGTTTTAGGGGTTGTTTAGGGTTTAGTTGTGAACATAACTATGAAGGTGGCGGTCGGCTATGCCTTGTCATTAGTTCGACCGGTACCAACTTAACATTGTTCTCTGGTTCCACAGGGCTACGCTATTGCCTGGGTGGATGAAGTTCTGAACGGATTCGCGCATCTCAAGCTTGACTACCCTGCAGGTGAAGGGGATGTGACTGAACTGGCAGAAGCAAAAACATCACCATTCTATGGCGAATGGAACACATCGTGCTTCCAAATCGGACGTCAAGGCCATTGACTCCTCTGAACACTCCATCTTTGTCGCAGCCTCGCCCATCTCTAGCGCATCAGTCATCTTTGCCATCGCCTCGTCAGGTGACGTCTCCACCACAATAGGCCCTTTCTCCAGTGCAGCCGTCTCCACCAAAATAGGCCCTTTCTCTAGCGCAGCCATCTTCGTAGCCACATCAGCCATCTCAGCCCAGTAAGTACCAATGCCAAAAGCGAAAGAGTAACCGATCACCGAAACATCGACTCGAGCCCCTCCCAAAAGTACCAAAGGTTCCTCCCATGATATCTTACGACTATACCGATGAGGAGAATATGGTGATTGCAAAGGCAGAAAAGCAACAGTGGTTTGATAACCTTAAGCGGCCAAAAGAGCCAGAGTTCCTGAGCACCAAAGAAGAAGAAGCCAAAGTGCATAAAATGTTGAAGACCCTTCATCAACCCGAGCCAAAGTTCTCATCAGACTATGAACGCTCTATTCTCAAGTCACGTGAGTCAATGGTGCGGACAGAGAGTAGTAGTTCAAGCGGGAAATCAGTTCCCCAGCTCGGTTTATAGAAAAACCAAACAGGCACGCTGCTCAAGGTGATTTCCGATACCGGGGTGGGGTCGAGCAAAGGTGCGGATGAGCAATATGATCCAGAAATTGTTGCATTGTATGGAGAAGCGGCCGCTACTCATGGTTTGACTATTGCTTAGTACATAGACCAGTTAGAGTTCCCCGTGGCTGAGGAAGCATACAAATACAAGTATGGGAAATCTCTCGTCAAACCTGAGGAGGTCAAGTATCTACCAACAAAAATGCGAAGATTGCATAATTCGTACATGAAAGCCACAAAGGAAGGGCAAACTGGATAGTGTTGGGAGTTCGAAACAAGCATTACCAGTATGGAGATGCCCAGATACTGATTGAATTTTCTAAACTACATCAGTTTTACAATCAAGACACCCTCAACAAATCGATTGTCAGTGCCTATTGTCTATAAGTATTATTTCTGTAATTAAGTCTCTAGTTATCTCACATCGTTTATTGCATGTATAATCATACTCACTATATTAAGCAGACTGAAGATTCTCGAATGCAAAAGAGGACAGATTTATGACATTGGGTTCATTGACCCATATTGGGTTCATGTACTTACTGTGAAACTTAATCCCAAGGACACAGAGGATAAAATTGTAAGGTTTCAAGAAACCAAAAGGGAAATACTATTACCTTACAACTTCGAGTGAGTGTTATTACCTTGTACACATTATATTTCGCTTACTCGATGTTAACTGTATAATTGATGAGTTCTGCATGTGCAGATTCCATTTTATTCTACTAATCATTCAACCTGACAATGGAGTAGTACAAGTCATGGACTCGAAACGTAAACCCCTTGAGAAGTGGGCGAACATGCAGCAAATTCTCTAGCGGAAATTTCAGTCATTATGACACTATATCAACAACTTTCGTTCATTTACTGATATCAAGTAATTAATAACTCCTTTTATTCAATTTATTTACCGGGCAACATTTGGAAACCGTTCACCAACAAGGCTAAGGGTGCGTGGAAAGAGGAGCTTACATTTAAACAACTAAATGTAAGTACTACTAGCTATATCCGCACATCTCTATGATTCTAGTTTCAATACCATTATCATGCTTAATTATTATTATTTTGATCAAACTTTGTTCTTGTAAAGTGTCTGAGGTAGGCAGACGGAAATAATTTATGTGGATACTATGTTTGCGAGTTCATTCATCAGACGACCTGTGAGAAGGGCAGAAATTTAGAACAACTCCAAGTACGTAAACAATATCTAGAATTTTGTTTTATTACCATCAATTGTGTTTAGTTTCATTCATATATGTTGACTCCTTTTTAAATTAGATCAAACGGTTGCAGGTCCATCTTCTACCAAAGGATCGCGTATAATAAATCCAAGAGGAAATTGTGGGATTCTTAGATGTAGAGGTCCTAGATCCAAAAGGAGAATACTATCAGAAGATGATGATAATGTAATAGCGATCGTAAAAGACTATATTATATATATGCATGAATGTAATATATTCGATACTTGCTGTGTAATATAATCGGGAGATGTTGTGTAATATAATGGTTCCTTCATTGCTCATTGAAAAACACAAAATAAAAAGGAAATACATAAAAGGGAAATAAAATAAATGAAAATATACAAAATGAATTCTCTGTCGCGGCACAAAAAGTGCCAAAATTCCTGCCGCGGCAGAGACACATAAATGAAAATATACAAAATGAATTCTCTGCTGCAGCACAAAAAGTTCCCAAAATGCTGCCGCGGCAGAGACACATCGATCCCGGTTCGAAATACGAACCCGGGACAAATGCCCCTCCCCCTTGCGACAGCCAGCGGCCACGTGGACTTCCCTTTCGTCCCGGTTCATAGCCCAACTGGGACTAAAGGCTTGCGGCTTTAGTCCCGATTGCCTCGTCCTAGTTGGACAACCGGGACTAAAGACCCTTACGAACCAGGACTAAATGCCCCATTTCTACTAGTGCGTGTATATTTTTTAAGCAAGTGCTGGCTTATCCATTATTCTGGTTCGTATGCTTGACCTTTCGTGAGACGGAAGACTCGTAGAACAGAACCATGCTCTCAGGCAATGATGCTAAATATCACCATCAAAAACCTAAGAGTAAAATTGTCGGCTCTGAGTGCTGAAAAGTCACTACTCCAGAATCTACATAAAACATCAGAAAACGTGTAGACCAGAAAACTTACGCTCACGCCCGTAGGCGGAATTTTCACAAGTGCAAATGCAAACTTGCGCATAAAAGGCTTTATATGATCCAAAAATGAACACTAAAGGAGGTAAAAGACTAAGAAAATATGAGTGAACCAAATGTTTTATTTCATCGATCAAATAAGGTACTTATTACATAATATAAAATATTCTAAGTGTAAAAGGGACATAGTTGTGCTATGTTCAATGGCCAATCTATCTCCGAGAAATAATCATCAGAGTCACATTGCTTGCACTTGCGGTTTTTTGTCCTATATTTCAACTCAAGAATATCGACGAGGTAATAGGAACCATTGAGAAATGCTTTGCTTATGACGAATGGCCCTTCCCAAGGCGGGGATAATTTGTGTGACTCTTCCTACTTGAGTAGAAGAACCAGATCCCCCCTTTAAACGAGAGATGCCTAATGCTTCAACTATGGTAGCCACGTAGCTTCGGCTGGTAGATGGCAGATCTCTAGCATGCCAGCACGTGTTGGATGAGCATAGATAAGCATTTGGATAAGCATTTGGATAACCAGATCCCCCCTTTGAGTAGGTCCATAGATAAGCATTTGGATTCTTCAGCACCATCTTCGTCGTAGGTGGCAACTCTTGATGCATCGTGGAGGATGTCGGATGGTAGGACATGTTCTTCTCCATAAACCATGAACAAGGGGGTCAAGCCGGTAGATCTGTTGGGTGTTGTTCTAAAACTCCACAACATAGATGGCAACTCCTCCGCCTAGGCTCCAGCTGCTCTATGTAGCGATTCGTCTAAGCGTGTCCTGATTGCTTGCCGAATTAGTCCATTGGCCCGCTCAACTTGCCCATTTTACTGCGGATGTGCCATAGATGCTAGGTCAAGGTGGATGCCTTTGTCATAACAATACTCCTCAACTTATCCGAGAGACAAGTTTCTGCCATTGTCGGTGATTATGCTATGTGGGAGACCAAATCTCACCACTAAATCCCGAAGAAATTTTAGGGTTGTTGCCCCATCGAACTTTCTGATGGGTTTAGCTTCAATCCATTTTGTGAACTTATCGACTGCTACTAGCAGATGTGTAAATCCACAAGGTGTTGTTTGCAAAGACCCAACCATGTCTAGCCCCCAGACTACAAAAAGGCCAAGTAATTGGTATTGTTCACAATTCTTCAGTTGGAACATGTGCTTGCCGTGCATAAAACTGGCACCCAATACAGGTTTGTACTAGCTTGTTGGTGTCCTCCTTGGCGGTCAACCAGTAGAATCCTTGTCGGAAAGCTTTTGTTACCAGCAAACGGGGAGCAGCGTGATGCCCGCAGTCTCCGAGATGTATTTCTCTAAGGATATACATACCTTGTTGTTGGGAGACACAACATAGCAAAAATCATGTGGTACTTCTTTTGTATAGCTGGCCATCAATAATGACGTAGCCCTTTGATCTATGTACGATCTGCCGGCTTTCAACTTCATCGACGGGTAGTGTTCCGTCTTGAAGGTAATCCATGAGCGGTTTCGTCCAAGCCGGAGAGGTCACTGTTACTGGATTCACAAATGATCCCACTCTATCCGGATTGTCGGGGTCCACTCCTTTCATGGATGAGATCCACAAATGTTCCAGGAAAACGCCTGGCGGAATTGGTTGGCAAGTAGATCCAAGCTTAGATAGCAAATCCGCCGCCTCGTTGTCCTTCCTTTTGACGTACTTGACTTTGTATCCGGCAAAGCACTTGGCTATCTCGTCTACCTCTTCTCGATATGCCGCCATCATATGGTTCCAAGAATTCTAGGTGCTAGCCACCTGTTGGGCAACCAAGTCGGAATCTCCACAGCAAACTATGTGCTCGATGTCAATATCCTTGGCCACACAAAGTCCATGAATGAGGGCCTCATACTCTGCCATGTTGTTGGTAGCATTGAAGTGGATTTGCAGGACATACTACAACTTTTCTCCTGTTGGTGATTGCAGGAATACACTAGCCCCCGAGCCATTGAGCAACTTGGATCCGTCAAAGTGCATGAACCAATACTCCGGCTCTGGTGTAGGAGTGTCTTCTGGCAGTTCTGTCCAATCTGTGATAAAATCCGCCAATGATTGAGATTTGATGGTGTCACGTCTCTTGTAAGTGGTTTCAAAGGCGGCAAGTTCAATGCCCCACTTTGCCACTCTTCCTGTAGCGTCGCTGTTATTGATGATGTCGGATAGCGGAGCTTTTCTCACCATTGTGATGGGGTGCTCCTGGAAATAATGCCTTAGCTTCCGTGAAGCAAGGAAAACTCTATAGTCTAGCTCTGGTAGTGCGGGTACTACTGCTTGGATTCCATCAAGACCTCACTTACATAGTAAACTGGCTGCTAAACTCCATATTCATGCGCTGGTTCCTTGCGCTCCACCACCATGATGATGCTGATAACCCGGTTGGTTGCCGCCATGTATACTAACATAGGCTCCATTGATTCCGATGTTGCGAGTATTGGTGTGGAGGAGAGTATTCTCTTTAACTCCTGAAGCCTTACCTCTCCTTCGTCTGTCCATATGATTTTTTCTGCCTTCTTCAGAACCTTGTAGAGCGCCATAGCCTTCTTTCCAAGTCGGTTGATGAACCAGCTTACTGCTATGATGCAACCTGTGAGCCTTTGTATGTCCTTCAAGCATGTCAGGCGTTTGATGGCGAGGATCCTTGATCTTCTCCGGATTGACCTTAGTTCCGTGGTGTGAAACAATGAATCCCAACAATGTTCCGGATGGCAGCCCGAAGACGCACTTCTTGGGGTTAATCATCATGTTGTACTTTCGAAGATTGTCAAAGGTTTCATGTAAGTCGGTGATGAGGTCGTTTGATTTCTTTGATATCACCACAATGTCATCCATGTAAGCATGTACGTTGCGACCTATCTGGTCATGTAGGCAGTGCTGCATTTTCTGCTGGTAAGTAGCACCAGTGTTTTTCAACCTAAAGGGCATCGTGACATAACAGTATGTGTCGTAAGGTGTGATGAACAAAGTGGCCGATTGGTCTAACTTTTGCATCTTGATCTAGTGGTATCCTGAGTATGCATCAAGAAAACACAGAAGTTCTGAGCCAGCCATTGAGTCAATGACTTGGTCAATGCGAGGTAAAGCAAACGGATCCTTTGTACACACTTTGTTCAAGCCGGTGTAATCAACGCACATTCTTAACTCTTTGGTTCCCTTTTAGGGGACAAGTACATGATTTGCCACCCATTAGGTGTGAATAACTTCTTGGATAAAACTAGCTTTAAGTAACCTAGCTATCTCTTTGCCTATAGCTCATCGTTTTTCATCACCAAAGCGTCGTAGAGGTTGTTTCACCGGTTTTGCTTTAGGATCTATGTTTAGGCTGTGCTCGGCAAGTTCTCTAGGTACACCCTTCATGTCGGCATGTTACTAGGTGAAGATGTCCCTATTCTCATGGAGGAACTCAACAAGCGCGCCTTCTTATTAGTGATCCAGGTTCGTGCCAATGGCGGTGGTCATGGAGGAATCTCCTTCAACAAGCTCCACTTGCTTGGTCTTGATGGCAACCTTGAATGCGGGTTCGGAGTCAGAAATCTACTTCTTCGAAGCTGGCATCTCCAAGGCATCGACCTGGCGCTAGATCTCCTAGAATTGTTCACTCTAGAGGACCGGTTCAGCGAAGGTGGCTTCACTCAGCTCGCACTCCCTCGCCTTTGTGAAGCTTCTGGCAACGGTGATGATGCCCTTTGGTCCGGGTATCTTGAGCTTGTTGTAGACAAAGAATGGTCTGGCGAGGAAAGAGTGGAAGATTTCATGTCCCAATATTACGTGGTACATGCTCTTGAAGGGGGCACTTCAAAGGTTATGCGCTCTTGGCGGTAATTATTGACATCACCAAAGGCGACCGGAAGGGTGATGCAGCCAAGGGAGTTAGATTACTGGCCAAGAACGACGCCATGGAACACAGTGTTTCTCTTCCTTAGCTCTATCTCCATCAAGTTCATCTTGTGCAGTGTATCCAAGTACATGATGTTGATGCTGCTTCCACTGTCGATGAGGCACTTCTTGAACTCACTGTCGTTAATCAAAGGGTTGATGACCATGGCATACTTGTTCACTATTGGGATAAGCTTTGGGTGATCTTCTCTATCCCAAATGTTTGGAATCTCCGACCACCTCACCTACTGGGGAACTAGTGGAATGGTAGCCATCAGTATCATTAGTGAGGTTTTCTAGGCCTGGGCGGTGGGAGTGCCAAGGAAGGTGTGGTAGACTGGAGCCTTCTTTTCAAAGGGGTTTTCCCCTTACCATCGCGTTTGTCGGCAGGTTTAGGGTCCACGTCTCCATCCATATTGTCGAAATCCTTGGACTCTTCCTCCTCCTTCTTCATTTTGCATTTTTTGTGGGGTCTATTCTTCCAACTTTGCTTGTAGACGGACTCAGGGTCTTCCTTGAGGTTGTTGTTAAACTTGCATTGGCGGTTGGTGTGGGTGGCTTTGCCATTTGCGTCTACATGGACGAAACACGACATATCACGGTACTCCTCGTATGTCTGGGGAATGTGGGGCGCCGAGTGTGTAGAATCACCTTGTTGCTGTCCATGACTAGCCCCCCGACTACGACCACGTTGTCTGCCATCGCCTCTACCAGTGAACCTTGTGGCGACCATGTCGACTATTTGCTTTTCTTCTAGCAGATTCTTCCACTTATTGTTATTGTTCTTCTTGGCCTGGGTAGGTATGGCCAGTGTCAGCAACGACCTGCGAGCATCATCATGAGAGGTGGCAAAATCGCTAGCCATGGCAATCATCGAGTTGAGGTCGAGCTTGCGGTTGTCCTGATGGCGCTTTAGCATATGACGGAGCGATGTTCCTTTTTCTAGGTCGTCGATGAAGGCGGCCATAGCGGTTTGATTGTGTACTCCTATGCATGAGTTTTTCATGTCAAGACAACAGGAGAGGTAGGCGCGAGAAGACATTTCCTTTTCTCGCACACACCAATGTAGTTCACCAATGGTGTAGGGACGCTTGTAGGTATTCTCGGAGTTCTTGGTGAATGCTTCATGCATGTTCAACCAATTGTAGATTTGATTTTGCCGGCAAGTCGTCGATCCATTGTTGGGCGGTGCCAGTGAGCATGAGTGGTAGGTACTTGATAGTGACATTGGGGTTTCCCCCCGCTATCTGGATCGCTTCACGGTAGTCCTGAACCACGTTACTGTTGGAAATATGCCCTAGAGACAAATAATAATAAGGATTATTATCGTATTTCATAAAGTTTATGATTAAGCTTTATATCATGCTATAACTATATTGAGAGGAAACATCAATACACGTGTGATATATAAACAACCAGGAGTTCCCAGTGAAACTATAGTCACTGGTTCATTGGTCAACAGATGATCAAGTTTCCTGATCATGTGGTATTTATGCCAGTTGGAAATGGAGTCAACTCATTCTGTGAATGAGATGATGAACCAATACCCAACCTAAACATCGTGACCCGATCATGTCACGAAGTTCAAGTTACGATGATTAGAAAATGATCCTCATAGACTATTCCTTAGACCGTGAGGCTATATCAATCACTGTCTCCCGAGAATGCTTAGATAGCATCAAACGTCACTTGGTAATAGAGTGACAATAAAGGTATGTTCAGGTATTCGGAGGAACCCTAGAGGCAATATATGCCAAGAGCAGGATGTGTCCGTCCACATGATGGAAAGATACTCAACGGCCCACTCGGAGAAGTTATATCCAATAGCTGCGCAATGTGTGATTTGATCACAAGGATATCACTTATCGGAACGAGTCAAGGAGCATTGTTAGGTAACAAGATCGAACACAACATGGTGATGTCATTGATCAGATCTCAGGAAATGCGAGTGTCGAGATACAAAGGGAATAAGACACGATGGTCCCGGTTCAAACGCCGAAAGATCTTCGTGGAATGCACAGGGGTCACATGGCCATCCATATCCCTCTATTGATCATTGGTCTAGGCATGTCCCAACCATGTCTGGAGTATTCCCGAACCATGGGGTATCACGCTTAAGGGTTTTATGATGCTTAGAGAGTGTTTATAGGATCGGTAGAATCACCGAAGAAGAGTAGAGAGAAAATCGGAAGGGTTTCGGTAAGTCCGGAGGATGTCCGGAGTGGAGGTGGAAGGTGTTCCATAGCCATGGAGATTGAATAATATGTGAATGAATGTTAAATATTGATTTACTCATTTATTCATGATTATTTAATAAAAGATAAAATCAATTAAAAGGTCAAAATGCTTAATTGGCTAATTCCGGAGGGAAAAGGGCCAATTAGGGAAAGGCAAGAGGGGAGAAGGGGCAAGGGGGTGGTCGGTTGGGCCAAGACCCCCGTGCGGGGCCCACTAGGGCCGGTAGGTGGCTGCCCCCCTCTCCCTTTCCTTTAGTCCCAGCCCGGGACTTTGAGGGAGGTAGTACCTGCCCTCCCCCTATATATAGGGGGGTATTTGGCCAGATAAATACACACAATATTAAGTAAAGGATTCCTCAATTTTGGGGAGACCTCCAATTGATATTCTCTCTCTCTCTATCTCTCTCTCGTGACCGTGGTCCCAAGTTTGGACTGTGCAAATGAGAGACATCTTCATCACGGAGCGCCGTCGCGTTGCGGGATTCAGATCCAGGAGCTCTACTTCCGCAACTAATGCTGGATCGGGGAAGCAGGAGTCATTGTCAGGCACCGGATGTGTGTAACTCCCTGCGAGGTGTCACACTTGAGGCACTTAAGTCGTTGGAGCCATAGGAGCGCAAGGACTTCATCATGACCTTGAGGTTGGCTTCGGCTCGTCTACATCCACCACGCTCTCCTAAGCATTGACAACTCTTTTCGGTCTTCAAGGGTAAGTTCGTGAAAAGCCCCTCCTGTTACGGTATTACTAATAGATAGGTCCTGGCAACATCAGGGGTTTAGGGGCGTAGGTTAAAAATTATTGTTTTCATACGCGGAATCCCTACAGTGGTATCAGAGCTAGATCTATGCGTAGTAAAGCTAGTACGGGTAGAACACACGAGATGTTGCATGTGGGCATTGGTATTTTAGTTGTTACCCTCCCACAATACTTATGTATACCGTAGTAATGCTTGATGAAGCGGCCCCCAACCGACTTTACGCGTTCATTCGCGAGACTGGTCCACGATTGACATACGGCTTGTACCGTATAAAGTGGCTTAGGGGGTGTATGTCTCTCTCGCATTAGTTGGTATGTCATTTGCAACGGAGGGCCTCGAAAGGGGTGTAGTATAGACAACTACTTGATCAGCGTTGTGGTGAAAGTTCGTAGGTAAGAACGATTCTTGTGCGAAAGCCCATTCAACCATGTAAAATATGCAAAGATAAAGTAGAGGCATAAAACTTTGTTTTGTGGGGGGTGTTGCTTTGTGATATGGTTGTCACAAAGGTAAAGTGATTACCTCATGTTACATAGTAGTAGATAGTCACGGAGGTGATGGACTACCACGCTGGAAAGACACTGGTACATGTATTTGGAAAGACGCCAGGTGGTGTGGCCGCCCCTGGCCCCTCTCCGTCTCGTATTCTGGCTCTTTGTCCCCCTCGGTGAAAAACTGACTTTGGCTTTGTCCCGTCCAATTCCGAGAATATTCATTTTCTAGGGGTGGTGCGGCCACCCAGGGCACCCCCTTAGCCTCCCCTTTCGCCTATAATATGCCTCTGATATAGAAACCCTAAAGACCCGATCAAAATTCCATGAAAGCGTCTGTAGCCGCCATCATCTCCATCCCTAGATCGGGAGGGATCTGAAGCTCTTCCCGGCACCCTGCCGGAGGGGAGAATTCCCCTAGAGGCCTTCTTCATCACCATGAAAGCCTCCGGTGTGATGCGTGAGTAGTTCATCCTTGGACTACGGGTCCATGTAGTAACTAGATGGCTGGTTGTTCTCCTTTGTGCTATCATGTCTAGATCTTGTGAGCTCCGTTCATGATCAAGATCATCTATTTGTAATCCAACATTTTGTGTTTGCGGGGGATCCGATGGATATCGATATGCTATTTCAGATTGATTATTGATTCTACCATGTCTTTTTTATTTGTGATCTTGCATGCTTTCCGATGTTAGTAGCTATCTTGGCCAAGTAGATGCTAGCGACTCCAAGAGTTAGTATTTATGCTCGATAGTGGGTTCATGCCTCTAGTAATCTGGGGAAGTGACAGAAATCTCTAAGGTACTAGATGTGTTGTTGCTACTAGGGAGAAAACAGCAATCCTTTGTTCACAGAACAATCGTATTGTTTACTTTACACGCAATGCGTAATGCAATTATCTGTTTCTTGCAACTTAATAGTGGAGGGGGTTTGGATGATAACCTGAAGGTGGATTATTACTCATACATGCAGTTGGATTACGGTATATGTATAATGTTGTAATGCCCAATCTAATATCAAAGGAGTCAAGATGATTAGTATATGCATGTATGCTTTCTCGATGTTTGTCAATTGCCCTGCTGTAATTTGTTCACCCAACATGTCACCTATCTTAAGGAGAGCCACCACTAGTGAACTATCGACCCTGATCCTTTCTTTTATCATCAATCTAAAACTGTTTACTGCTTTCTATTTACTTTCTGCAAGCTCTTACTTTCTTCCACACAATACGTTTAATTCTTTGTTTTTAGCAAAACCGGTGAGATTGACAACCTCACTGTAAGTTGGGGGCAAAGTTCTATGGTTGTGTTGTGCAGGATTCCTTGCTTCTACTGGTTCGATAACCTTGGTTTCATAACTGAGGGAAACTTACTGTTGTGCTCATTATACCTTCCTCTTGGGGTTCCCCAACGAGCTCGTTACTACACGAGTCAGCAAGTATTTTTCCGGCGCCGTTGCCAGGGAGTCAAGGACATCTTCACAAGGGGAGTCCCTCATAACCAATCTCTTTACTTTGTTTTATTTGTTTTGCTTAGTTTATTTTTGCTTTGTTTGCTTGTTTCTTTATCAAAAACACATAAAATTAGTTGTTCTAGTTTGCTTTCTTTATTTAAAAACACAAAAAATGACTACTCTTGAAAACACTAAGTTGTGTGACTTCACTAGCAACAACAACAATGATTTGATGTGCACACCTATTGCTCCACCTGTTCCTGAAGCTACTTTCTTTGAAACAAAACCTGCTTTACTCAATCTTGTTATGAGAGAACAATTTTCTGGTATTGGTAATGAAGATGTTGCTGCTCATCTAAATAACTGTTGAACTTTGTGAGATGCAAAAGCATAGGGCTATAGATGGAGATATTATTAAGCTTAAAATGTTTCCTTTCTCTTTGAGAGGAAAAGCTAAAGAATGGTTCCAATCCCTAACTAGAAATAGTATTGATTCTTGGACTAAATGAAAGATTTCATTGGAAAATACTATCTCCTTCTAAGATTATATCTATGAGAAGTGAAATAATGAAGTTTGAACAATCTGATAATGAACATATTTCTCAAGCTTGGGAAAGAATGAAATCTCTGGTAAAGAATTGTCCCACTCATGGACTGACTGCTTGGATGATTATCCAAACCTTTTATGTAGGATTGAACTATTCTTCAAGAAATCTATTGGACTCTACTACTGGAGGCACCTTTATGACCATTACTTTGGGTGCTGCAACAAAGCTTCTGGATAATATGATGGTTAACTATTCTGAATGGCATACTGAGAGAGCACCACAAGGTAAGAAGGTAAATTCTGTTGAAGAAACCTCCTCCTTGAGTGATAAAATTGATGTTATTATGTCTATGCTTGTTAATGGGAAAGCTCATATTGATCCAAATCATGTTCCCTTAGCCTCTTTGGTTGCTCAAGAAGAGCAAGTTGATGTGAACTTTATAAGAAATAACAATTTTAGCAAAATTGCCTACAGGAATAATTTTGGTAACAACAATTATAGGCCATATCCTCCCAACAACGGTAATGCTTATGGAAATTGATATAACAATAATATGAGTGCACCCTCTGAACTTGAAGTTATGCTTAAAGATTTTATTAGTAAACAAACTTCTTTCAATAAAACTATTGAGGAAAAACTCTCTAATGCTGAAAGAAATATAGCATCATTAGCTGAAGCTCAATCTTCTTTGAATAAAATGGCTGCTAAACCTGAAACTATTGATAATCCCTTTGTTGCTACTAATGCCATTCCAATTAAATTGATGAAAATGTTAGATTATTAGCTAAATTGCATGCTAAGTGGGAGAGAGAAGATAAAATTGCTAAAAACATTAGTGTTTCTACTATCACTACCACTAGTTTTGAAGCTAGTAATAGCTCTACTACTTTAGATGATAATTATGATTTTGATCTTGATGGTTGCAACATCTCTGAATTTATTAAGTTTCTACAAAAGCTTGCTAAAAGTCCTAATGCTAGTGCTATGAATATGCCTTTACAAAACACATTACTGATGATCTCATAAAAATTAAACAAGAAAAGATGAAACATAAAGCTTCTATTCCTATGAAAGAAGAAGATGGTTGGGAACCCATCATTAATATGAAAGTAAATGATTTGATTTCAAAGCTTTATGTGATCTTGATAGTAGTGTTTCTATTATGCCTAGAAGGATTTATGATATGCTTGATTTGCCACCATTGGAAGATTGTTATTTGAATGTCCCACTTGATGATAATTCTAAAATGAAACTCATGGGGAGTATTAATGATCTTCTTATTATGGTTAACAATGCCTATGTCCCTGTTGATTTCTATGTTTTGGATGTTTAATGCAATGCTTCTTGTCCTATTACTTTGGGAAGACCTTTTCTTAGAACTGTTGGTGTCATTATTGGGATGAAAGAAGGCACTATTAAATATCAACTCCCACTCAAGAAAGGTATAGAACACTTCCCTAAGAAGAGAGAGAAGATTTGTTTTGCCTCTCCTATGAAAACAAAATTTTCTCTTAATGCTTCGTCATTTGAGAACACCTGATTCTTTTTTGTTGTTTCTTATGCCTAACTTAAAGGCGTTAAATAAAAGTACTTATTGGGAGATAACCCAAAAGTTTTATATGAGTCTTGGAAGTTATTACCTATGTAGTAACCGCTCATTATCTTTTTATTTTCTTTTCCTGCCAAGAGTAACCTCTAGTGAGAGAGAAGTAGTGATTGGGAAAGTTGTTGTCCCGAAACAGATTTTTGTGCTTCACCATAAAAATTCGTGTAAAATCTCTGTACGTCATTTTGAGGCGTGCATTTTTGTGCTTCTGCCCCAGGATGTTATCTAACTTTCGTTAGTTCAACACTTTTTGATTTGAGCAACAGACGGTCTTCGAAAAATTGGTTTTTACTTGCTGGTCTGTTTTGACAGATATCTGCCATTATTTGCATTTGCTTCTTGTTGGTTCCTTTTGAATTATTTTGGGGAATTGAGATTTTTGAGGGAAGTTCTATAGTAGCTTGTGTTTTAATGGAAGTTTTATTGGTGTTGAAACTGAACCTAAAGACTTATTATCTTGAGTGCACTAATGTTGCTAATAAAGATTGCGTGAAGTTTTGTATGAAGGAAAAAATTCAGGTGTATGGAGAGATTGATGTAATGAGATGAAGAATGAACTAAAGCTCAAGCTTGGGGATGCCACCGCGTGTCACCCCAAGAAATATTCAAGAGGTACAAGCGTCAAAGCTTGGGGATGTCCAAGGCATCCCATTCTTCATCAATAAAAATCCCAGGTTTCTTCCAAACACTTCATTTTTAGTGTTTCATGCACAGTTGTGTTGTTCTTGGAGCGTCTTCGTTTTTTTTTGGTTTTCGTTTGCTTGGTTTTCTTAGTTTGCTGAATAAATTGGTTGGACCCCCTCTTTCATACATTGGTTTTCAAATAGTTTGGTTTGGATTGGAAAAGAGTAGGAAAAGTTCATGCTTAAGTGGTAAAAGGAGCTTGTTTTTGACTGTGGCCTATGCTTTGTCATGCCATCCTTGATATTGTTTTGGCCTTATGCTTAGTGATCTTTGTTGTAGCATGAGATGTTATAAACAATTGAGATTGCTTAATGTGCCTTGGAAGAATCATGTGTTGTTTTAGCATATTAAAGCATAGTATTGTCGTATTCTCCTTTAATGCTTTATTTGGGTTGACTTGGCGCATGCTCACACCATGTTATGACTATCCCAAGTCACCATAGACTTTATGATACTTTAGTTTTCGACTTGTAATATCACTTTATGCTTTGATTAATGATGTTTTGTCGCTCTGCATGATTATGGCCATTATTCCTCTCTTAGTCGGTCGCTCCCAGTCTTTTGCTAGCCTCCATAACCAAGTATGAGTTCCACTCATGCATCCAACTCCAAAAACCAAGTTATTCCAAAGAGTCCACCATACCTACCTATTAGCATTTGCTGTTCCAAGTATATTCATGTTTTTATCTACCTTCCGAATTAAACTTGTTATGAGAAAACTAGTGATTAAAGCTCTCACGAACTTGATGGCACACTTTACTTTTCTTGCCCTTAATAAACTTGAACCATTGTGTCATCTATGTTGTATATGCTTGCACTTATATGTTGGGGATTAGCAGAACCATGCTGTCATGGGGAACGCTTTCAACATTGCACTTGTACTTTGTACCTAGTTGATATCATGCTCTTTTGTCTATGGATGTCGTCGGTGTGAAATGAAAGGGGAGCTTGTAAGTCCATGGAGTTATGTATGTGTGTTAGAGAAATGCCTAGGCCGCCGGTCTAATCCATGTTGTCATGGTGGAAACCTGCAGTGTAACCATAATGAGCTATCTATGAAGCATTCTTCTTATAAAAAAAGAGTCAGATATTGAGAAAAAAGAGAAAAATAAAAAAAGATATGAGAAAAGAGGAAAGAGAGAAAAAAGCACCATTTTCCCATGGTAAATAAGAAGATTGCTGAGATGCTCGTTGTCTGCTTGCCTTGTCATTTTGATATGGGGATTCTTCCGTATCATCGGGAAAGGGGTACCCCGTTGGCGGTTCTCTATGATACACATGTACTTACTATGACAAGAACTTACTGGTAACTAAACTTGAGTAGCATGAGGAGCGGCCCTCGTATTCAAGGGACATGAGATTTCCATCTTATACTTTGTCAAGCATATACTCCATAGTTTGTTCACTTTAACCTTAATCACTTCAAGATGCTTATGATAGGGGCAATGAGAGCTGAAAGCTAATAAGTACCATAATTTTTGGAAGCTCTTTATGAAACTTGAATCCCTACTTCCTTTTATGAAGGCCTTTCTTTTACTTTTATGTTGAGTCTCCACCTTCTATCTTTATGCACCTATTGAGAGAGCATAGTGGCCATTCTTAGTTCTATGTGCATTGTCCCAAGACTTGTTGATTGATGCATAATTTGATAGTGCTTGTTCTTAAACTATTTGTATCTAGTCACTCTTATGAACTTTGAAGGTGTCCTATGCATCTATGTTTGCTACTCTATGAGTTACAAGTTGAATGCCACTATGACATGTTTTATTTATGTGAAACAAACAAACGTCTTGCAAAGCATTGTTATTCATGAATCTTTTGTTTGTGCATTTTCATGTTACAACATAGTTGCTATGTCTTATTGTTAGAACTTTGTATTTCATGCTATGTTGAAGTACTATGATCCCAGCTATCAATGTTTTACAAATAGTTTGATCAAGTTTATGATGGTGCATGTCACTTCAAAAGTTATTCTTTCTTTTTATCACTTACCTACTCGAGGACGAGCATCAGTTAAGCTTGGGATGTTGATACGTTCCTAACGTATCCATAATTTTTGATGTTCCATGCTTCGTTTTATCTACTTTCTTATGTTTTGTCCACACTTTTGAGTACTTTTTATACACTTTCTCAAACTAACCTATTAACAAGATACCATAGTGCCAGATGCCTATTTTCTGCTGTTTTTGGTTCCAGGAAAGTTAGAAAATAAATATTCTCGGAATTGGACGGGACAAAAGCCAAAGTCAATTTTTCACCAAGGGGGACACGAAGCCAGAATACGAGACAGAGAGGGGCCAGGGTCAGCCAGGCCTGGCCCGCGCCAGGGGGTGGTGCGGCCACCCAGGGCAGCCCCTGGCCTCCCCTTTCGCCTATAAGATACCTCCTATATAGAAACCCTAAAGACCCGATCAAAATTCCATGAAAGAGTCTGTAGCTGCCGTCATCTCCATCCCTAGATTGGGAGGGATCTGAAGCTCTTCCTGGCACCCTGCCGGAGGGGAGAATTCACCCTGGAAGCCTTCTTCATCACCATGCAAGTCTCCGGTGTGATGCGTGAGTAGTTCATCCTTGGACTACGGGTCCATGTAGTAGCTAGATGGCTAGTTCTTGTCCTTTGTGCTATCATGTCTAGATCTTGTGAGCTCCATTAATGATCAAGATCATCTATTTGTAATCCTACATGTTGTGTTTGCGGGGATCTGACGGATATTGAGATGTTATTTCAGATTGATTATTGATTCTATCATGTCTTTGTTATTTGTGATCTTGCATGCTTTCCGTTGTTAGTAGCTATCTTGGCCAAGTAGATGCTAGCAACTCCAAGAGTTAGTATTTATGCTCGATAGTGGGTTCATGCATCTAGTATTCTGGGGAAGTGACAGAAATCTCTAAGGTACTAGATGTGCTATTGCTACTAGGGAGAAAACAACAATCCTTTGTTCATAGAACAATCGTATTGTTTATTTTACACGCAATGCGTAATGCAATTATCTGTTGCTTGCAACTTAATACTGGAGGGGGTTCGGATGATAACCTAAAGGTGGATTATTATTCATAGATGCAGTTGGATTACGGTCTATGTATAATGTTGTAATGCCCAATCAAATCTCAAAGGAGTCAAGATGATTAGTATATGCATGTATGCTTTCTCCATGTTTGTCAATTGCCCCGCTGTAATTTGTTCACCCAACATGTCACCTATCTTAAGGAGAGCCACCACTAGTGAACTATGGAGCCCAGTCCTTTCTCTTATCATCAATCTACAACTGTTTACTGCTTTCTGTTTACTTTCTGCAAGCTTTTACTTTCTTCCACACAATACGTTTAATCCTTTGTTTTTAGAAAAATCGGTGAGATTGACAACCTCACTGTAAGTTGGGGCAAAGTTCTGTGGTTGTGTTGTGAAGGATTCAAAGTTGGCAACAACACCTTGGAGGTGTTTCCTTGCTCCTGCTGGTTCGATAACCTTGGTTTCATAACTGAGGGAAACTTACTGCTGTGCTCATCATACCTTCCTCTTGGGGTTCCCCAACGAGCTCGTTACTACATGAGTCGGCAGTAGCCTAATAAGATGATCCATGTTGAAAATTACCAATGATTGTGTTCCCCTTAGTCTGCACTACCAAGAAAGTTCTTCGGTATGAGGAATGCCTTGATGAGCGGGTGTTATACATATCTACGTTCGGATACAGTGGGTGTAAGCCATGTTGCACAACAAATACACTAAGGTTGATTTGGTGAGCCTAGCACGTTATAGAGACGTGGCCTCGAAATGCGGATGGTTGAAAGATCAAGCATGAGTCACATGAATGATGTGACCGACATTTAGCGTCCACCCTAGAACCCACATTGATGGCCGTGATGATCAGGGGAGATGTGGGGAAAAGGGGTCGTGTTATCACTAGAACCCTTCAGGGGATAGGTGTTTCTGAGTGGAGTTATTGTTAACTCGTTTAATTATAAACTTAGGCTAAAATCCTTTTGCAATTATAAATGTAGAAAATGGTTCTCCCCGATGCTACCTTTCATGTTGACGATTGGTTAAAAGGAGAGAAGCTTAGGCTAGACAGATCAAACTTCTCCATGTGGGTTGCGCGTCTCCATGTTCTCCTCAGCAAGAATAACGTGGTCGACTATATACTCGACGAGATGGATTTGGAGCAGCCCTATTTCTACGAGACCCAGAACAGCGGGAGGGCAGCTATTATCATCGTGAGATGTCCACCTTCATATCAGTTACAATGTGCTACAGGATTGTGGATGAGCTGTCGCCAGTCGTGGGCAATCTTGACCCTCGGGCAACTATGTTACAGCTTAGGACACATTTCGTGGAACAAGCACGCATATGGGAGCGTGAGCTGATGGGAGACTTCCTCTCCATTAAGATGGAGGAATACTCATCGATTGACGACCACTTGGAGCGCATGCATGATGCGTACATGAGGCCTGCATACTTCCTGGATAGCTGGATGGCAGGCTCTTTTGCAAATGGCATTGTGCTGCGGTCGCTGCCACCAAGCTACCAAGCACAAGTCAGGACTTGCATTATGAGAGGCGACGCGGAAACACAGGATTTCCACGAGTTCATATCACATCTCAGGAATTTGATGGTTGAACCCATTGTCGAAGAAATCATCGATGACAAAGGTATATATTTGATATACAATTTTATAAATGTTATAATCTTGCAAATACATTTGCAGTGTTAAGTATATTTGATACTTGTTCTTTTTTGCTGAAAACAGGTCCTTCTGCATAGAGGTGCTTGCTGGAGAGGAGGTGATGTTGCGTGTTGATGGAGATCATGATGATGATGGCCACCAAAACTCTCCCTCAACATTTATTATTTATTTTATGGTTTTGAATAGTTATTGTAATCAAAAGATTGTGAACCTCTTTATTTTGTCTCACACTTTGTGAGACGGTTATTCATATGAGCTTGTAACAAATAGTTGTTCCACTTTTATGAATGATCTCTATTCGTGTCCATATCTTGTTCGATTATGTGTGAATTATCCTTGTTATGAAACTAATAGATAATACATGAACATTTGTAAAATATTGAAATGCCTTGAAAAATACCCAACTTAATGATATATTCTTTAGTGAATGAAACCATTGTTTAAATTCAAAGTTATGTTGATAATATGTGAAAACATTCGATTTCTTGTCACATATAAATCAGGCCTAAGTTCGACAAAATAACTTGAACACCATGTATTACATTAATACAAAGTGTTTGATGAATTGTTGAAAGTAAATACATATTCGATGTACCGTGTTTTGACAAAATTGTAATTATCATTATATGATTGTTTAAAATGTGTAAAGAAGTTTACCAAAGGAAACATGAGTATGAAACTATTTGATATGATCAAAGTGTTTCATCAACAAAGGGTATTAAAGATAAAAGAGAATCTAATTAGTACGATTTGATCAATACTAATGAAATTCAACTTTATAAGAATGGCATAAAATAAAATTGTGAAATGCGATGCATTTGAAACGTCAAATTGCAAAGCATCACAAATGTGATATTAGATATCAAAATGGGTGAATAGATGGCACCAAATAAATCTTTGTAGTGTAGATGTAGAGACCATTAGTTAGAAATAGTTAGCACTCAATTAGAACATATAGTGAACCATTTGGATTCGTGAGATTGGCTCCATATCTAGTATGGATCGTCATGAAAGTTTTGGGGTTATTCGATATAACCAAAACAATAGCAAATAAGTCCTTGTAGAGTATTCATTGGAAACTTTGAATACAAAATCCATAGCCGAAACCAAAAGGAAAGCAAAACTTGTATTGCTTGGATTTTGGCGCATTCTTGAGAAAGTTCATTTTAAGTGATATTTCTCGATTGTGGAGAAAATGGAAGATAGTGTAAAATATGATGAGGATTCAAAACCCTACATCAGAGTGTTGAGAAGCGCAACGGAAAACATTCCTGAACGATACTCTTCACAAAGGAAAGAATCAATGATACTGATCATTGTGTTTCCCCACTAGTGTTTTTACTACATCAAGTAGGATTCAAAATGTAGCCCATATCTTGTATGGAGACATTTGTGAATCATTTGTCATGATTACCATAATATGACATACCTACAACCTACTAAGAAAATAATGGTAAACTAGAATTATGAGAAATCCTAGAAGCAAAATTCCCTTGAGATTAGAAAGCAATTCATTGCTGAATCTTGCAAAGTAAAGGAGTTACTTGAATTTTCGCAAATGACTGCAAAGCCATAATGGAAAAGGGGGATGAATGACAAAAGCACAATTTGTCAAGTATTGGACGAATTCAAATGAATTCGATTCAAGTGTGCTGAATGTCTAGTGGATTTAAAACTAGTTAAAGTACTAGTATCTCATAAGTAAATCTCAGTTTGATATTTGATCAAAGGATTTTGAATTCGTTCAAAATAGTGAGTGGATATGCAATTTGCATGAAATTGAGTGGGAGCTATGAAAATCTTCCTAAAACAATATGTGAATGACATATTTTTGAGTGGGAGCAATATAAGTCTCAGATTCAAATATGTAGGAACATAGTTTGAGTAAGAGCAGTGACTCATACCCAAATATGTTGGGAACATATTTTGAGTGGGAGCTTATAGGAGTGATTCTTAAGTGTGTATCCAACACATTAAGAATAAAAGCGCAAGTACCAATAAATAGTGATTTATAAAGGGTAGAAGTTGATAATAAGTGTATTGTGATATTATGTAGTATTCCTTAAGGGATTCTGAAAAGGGTTTCGGAATAGAAGTTAATTAAGGAAACAGTCCTTAATAACTCAAGTTAGGAATAGTATTAAGTTTAACATCAATGGTTGAAAGAAAGAAAAGGAATATCATCATCGACTATGTTGAGACATAGGTTCTATCTTAGAAACCATGATGATAGCTTAACATAATATATGATCCAAGAAGGAACGTTTGAAAAGTGATTAAGTTTGAATCACAGAATGTTGAGCTAAGTTTGTCCAAAGTGTCTGATAGAGAACTGTAGACATGTTTTCCAAATCCATAAAGGATGGCATATCTTAAAGCATAAAGAGTTATGTTATAAGGGAATATGTTGGAAACTCCTGAGAATACCGACTAAAGTCAAGTAGGAAGCGAGGTGAACAAAACATCGAAATTTGCACATAGTACACTCGTGTTTCGATGAATACATTTATAATAATAGATAAGGGTACCATCTAAAGTGTTGTATAATGTTATGGCGGGGCTAGTTCGCTTTTAACATAGAATGATGTGTCCTAGGGCACAGTGCCCATGAGAAAGCCCTTGAGGTTGATCTAAAGTCACTGTAGGCTCCTAGAATTCGGCCTCGTTCTGCTATCATAGCAACGATGCATACGCAAAGATGTTATCATGTGATGATAAAGTATTAATGTCAATCAAGGTGACATTAGTAAGTGGCAAAGGATTTGGGACTGTAAAGTACAGGCCCAAGACTCAACCTCTTCCATGAGCAAGCATGTTTAGGGTACCGGATATATGGTGCCAATGATAAAGAACAGATGCAGCTAGTTTATTTATACTCTGGTGCAAGTGGGAGACTATTGGAAATATGCCCTAGAGACAAATAATAATAAGGATTATTATTGTATTTCATAAAGTTTATGATTAAGTTTTATATCATGCTATAACTATATTGAGAGGAAACCGCCACACACGTGTGATATATAAACAACCAGGGCCCGGTGAAACTCTAGTCACTGGTTCATTGGTCAACAGATGATCAAGTTTCCTGATCTTGTGGCATTTATGCCAGTTGGAAATGGAGTCAACTCATTCTGAGAATGAGATAATGAACCAATACCCAACCTAAACATCGTGACCCGATCATGTCACGAAGTTCAAGTTATGATGATTAGAAATGGATCCTTGTAGACTATTACTTAGATCGTGAGGCTATATCAATCACTGTCTCCCGAGAATGCTTAGATAGCATCAAACGTCACTTGGTAATACAGTGACAATAAAGGTGTGTTCAGATATTCGGAGGCACCCTAGAGGCAATATATTCCAAGAGCGGGATTTGTCCGTCCACGTGATAGAAATATACTCAAGGGCCCAATCGGAGAAGTTATATCCAATAGATGTGCAGCGTGTGATTTGATC
The DNA here is from genome assembly GCA_910589775.1 of Avena eriantha. Classification (NCBI taxonomy): domain Eukaryota; kingdom Viridiplantae; phylum Streptophyta; class Magnoliopsida; order Poales; family Poaceae; genus Avena; species Avena eriantha. Next base: position 482,441,758 of record OU342741.1, on the reverse strand, counting down.
ACAGGGATATCACTTGTTAGAACGAGTCAAGGAGCATTGTTCGGTAACGAGATCGGACATGACATGGTGATGTCATTTATCAGATCTCGGGCAATGCGAGTGTTGAGAGACAAAGGGAACAAGACACGACTGTACTAGTTCAAACGACGAAAGATCTTCGTGGAATGCACAGGGGTCACATGGCCATCCAGGTCCCTCTGTCGATCATTGGTCCGGGAGTGTCTCGACCATGTCTGGAGTATTCCCGAATCGTGGGATATCACGCTTAAGGGTTAGATGATGCTTAGATAGTGTTTATAGGATCGGTAGAATCACCGAAGAAGAGTAGAGAGAAAACGCGAAAGGGTTTCGGTAAGTCCGGAGGATGTCCGGAGTTGAGGTGGAAGGTTTTCCATAGCCACGGAGATTGAATAATATGTGAATGAATGTTAAATATTGATTTAATCATTTATTCATAATTATTTAATAAAAGAGAAAATCAATTAAAAGGTCAAAAGGCTTAATGGGCCAATTCTGGAGGGAAAGGGCCCATTAGGGAAAGGCAAGAGGGGAGAAGGGGCAAGGGCTGGCCGGCTGGGCCAAGACCCCCCCCCCCACCCCCCGCGCGGGGCCCACTAGGGCCGGCTGACGGCTGTCCCCCTCTCCCTCTCCTTTAGTCCCATCCCAGGACTTTGAGGGAGGTAGTACCTCCCCTCCCCCTATATATAGTGGGGGTATTTGGCTAGATAAATACACACAATATTCAATAAAGGTTTTCTCACTTTTGGGGAGACCTCCAATTGATATTCTCTTTCTCTCTCTCCCTCTCTCTCTCACTCTCTCACTCACTCACTCACTCTCTCTCTCTCTCTCTCTCTCTCTCTCTCTCTCTCTCTCTCTCTCTCTCTCTCTCTCTCTCTCTCGTGACTTTGGTCCCAAGTTCGGACTGCACGAACGAGAGACATCTTCACGGTGGAGCACCGTCATGCTGCGGGATTCGGATCCAGGAGCTCTACTTTCGCAACTTCTACTGGATCGAGGAAGCGGGAGTCATCGTCAGGCACCGAACGTGTGTAACTCCCCGCGAGGTGTCACACTTGAGGCACTCAAGTCGTTAGAGCCATAGGAGCGCAAGGACTTCATCATGACCTTGAGGTCGAGCTCGGCCCGTCTACATCAACCACGCTGTTTTTGTCATGATTTTATAGGTTATATATTTTTATAGGTTAAATATTTTCAGATCATATAAGCAAGATTTGTCATCAAGTAAGACAAAGAGGATATCACAAATATGGAGAGACATGGATATTTCAGATCAGGTACTACCGTCCGTACTAGCAAGGGCATGGCAAGCATTGAGGGGCATACATCGTATTAGGTAAGAGTTTTGCATGAGGAAAACTATTACGAGTGGGACCCACTATGAAAAATAGGCAGCATGTATTAATCGATCGATGGATAACTTGGTCCATGTACCCACATACCGTACGTGCAGCCTAGAGATCGAAGTCGTGCACATGTACGTGCTGGTACATGGACCAAGTTATCCATCGATCGTTATCCATCGATCGATTAATACATGCTGCCTCCTTTTCATAGTGGGTCCCACTCGTAATAGTTTTCCTCATGCAAAACTCTTACATAATACGATGTGTGCCCCTCAATGCCTGCCATGCCCTTGCTAGTATGGACGGTAGTACCTGATCTGAAATATCCATGTCTCTCCATATTTGTGATATCCTCTTTGTCTTACTTGATGACAAATCTTGCTTATATGATCTGAAAATATTTAACCTATAAAAAATATATAACCTATAAAATCATGACAAAATGTCATCAAACACACGCTCTTCTGAGCGTTGACAATGCTTTTCGGTCTTCAAGGGTAAGTTCGCGAAAAGCCCCCCCGTTACTGTATTACTAATAGATAGGTCCTGCCAACATCAGGGGTTCAGGGGCGTAGGGTAAAAATTATTGTTTTCATACGGGGAACCCCTACAGTTACTGGCCTGGCAATGCGTCATAGGGCTTGATAATCTTGTCAACCCGGAGGCCCTTGGGGTAAGTTGTGGCCCAGATTACTGGTCCAAAACAACGTGGCCCCAAGTATGGCTCTTCCGTGGCTTCTTGGATCTTGTCAAGCCTTGAATGTGCATCGTACGGCTCTGGTTCTTGTTTGTCCTGCACTCCACCATGTGGAGTGGAGTCTCGTCCCGAGTCGCGGTACCCACGCGATCCTCCTCCATGGTGGCTCCTAGGTGGCGATGGTGGCGATGGGTTAGCCATCTTGCTACTCCCTCCATACGAATCCCCACGCCTATCAATATTACTTGTCGGACACGAGGCTTCCTTGTGGGATTTGCTCCTATGTCCTTTAATGCCGTTGCGCTCTCTGTCATGTCGGGCTACTCCCCCTGATCGCGTATGACAATGCCAACTTGGGGATGCCTAGGAGGTGGATGCTTGTATGGTGGCGCAGCTATGGTTCCTCGTGATGTCGGGGGTGTGGAGGTGGCGGCGAACGACGAGGATGAGCTTTGTCTTTGTTGCTGGAGGATACTTTGATAGCATCAGTCATGTTTCGCGCCTCCCTTCGCCTTCGCTCCATGGAGCCCGTGTGGGATCCTTCATCACGAGGAGATCTTGACCTTCGGTGGTTGTTGATGATTGACTGGCAAAGCTCCAGATTGGACTCTAGCCTCTACAAAGTGGCATTTTCCTATTGCTTGCAAGCATTGGCAATGAGGTCGTAAACCTAGTCCACCGCTTTAGGTGATCTGTCTTGTTTGAGTAGGGTCTTGGCGACGATGATGTTAATGGCAGGGGTTGGCATGACTTTCTTCTCGACAGAATCTATATAGTGGGTAGCCTTTGTAAGTTTGGAAGGAGCCCACCCTAGGTTGCATCGAATGCCTGGATCCTCAACGACATGAGCCGGAGCTTTCTTTGCCTTGTGCTTTAGTAGCAGCTGCCTGTACTCAGCCTCCATGGATCTTTTCACCTTGATTGATAGTTGTGCCTTGGCCAGGTCCTTGTCCAGCTGGGCGACGGTTAACGGATCGATAAGGACCGGACCGTACATCACTTTATCGGCTGGAGTAACCAAGGGATTGCCGGCTATTGACATGGACGGCGGAGGCAGTATGTTTGCTGTGTTCGCGGCGCTAGGCCTGGTGGTGAGTTCCTGTGGCTGCGACAGGGGAATAGCCGGAGGCGGCATGGCCTTTGCCATACCCATAGGATCAGCGGCTTTCTTGCCTTTAACTACGACAGCTCCTGCCTCCTCCGCTGCTGACAGAGCTTTGCCGGCCTAGTTCTGCTGGTCTTCTTCTATCACATTCCCGATGGCCACTAGTACCTGGCGGGAAGTGACAGCCTTCCCGATGAGCTCCTCCCTCTCGATCTCCTTCTTGATCTCCCTCATAGTGGCATCGTATTCCTCCGAGTTGGCATCTGAGGCACTGCCATCCATGTTGATATCAGCGTAGAGTGCGTCAAGCACTAAGTCAGAGTTGGCCTCGGTGTTGTCGATGGCGGAGCCTGAGGGGGATAGTGATGGGACGTTGTTGTTACCTGCTCCGGTTGCGGCAGCAATGTTAGACTCAGCTTCCTCATTGGTGTCAACGAAACTACTAATAGTTGCGATCATCTCATTGAGGGTAAGCAAGTCGGCAGCCTGTCGCCTCCTAAGTGTATGCCAGAGGAGTGTTCCGGGCATGAGCCCTTCCACAGAGTGGTAGACAAGATCATCGGTGCAGTCACCCTCTAGGGTTTCCTTCACCCTTAACCATCTGGCAAGGTACTCACGAGGGGATTCTCCCTCCCTCTAAACACATCTGGCCAGATGAAGTGTGACTACACCGACGAAGTGTGACCACTGCTTCTCGAAGATCGGGGAAGCCAAGTGGATCTGCGGGGTCCTTCCACCATTATATCCTGCACAGGCGCGGTTTGGATGGGCCTTGAATTTTTCCGATCTGAGTCAGCAAACTCCGAAGAGAGATCTAGGCCAAATCCTTTCGCAAACATGTACTGCTCAGAGGCGGTCTGTGCGAGCCTTGGCAAGTTTTCGACTTCCTGGGAGCTAGGACCCAAGTCGGTTTCACCGATGAATATGTGGATGTCCCTGATACATTGCAAATGTATCTGTAATTTTTGATGTTCCATGCTTAGTTTTATCCACTTTCTTGTGTTTTGTCCACACTTTGGAGTACTTTTCATATGATTTCTTGGACTAACCTATTAACAAGAGCCACAGTGCCAGCTGCCTGTTTTCTGCTCTTTTTGCTTCCATCAAAGTTAGAAAATGAATATTCTCGGAATTGGACAGGACAAAAGCCAAAGTTCCTACTTTTTCCGGAAGTCATCAGATGCCAGAATACGAGACAGAGAAGGGTTGGGGGCTGGCTACACCACCTGGTCGCGCGGCCAGGCCTGGCCTGCGCCAGGGGGTGGTCTGGCCAACCCCAGCACCCCCTCGCTCTCTCCTTCCGCCTATAAGATGCCCTCGGGACGAAAATCCTAAGTACCTGATCAAAAATCCACGAAAGAGTCTGTAGCCGCCGTCATCTCCATCCCTAGATCGGGAGGGATCTGAAGCTCTTCCCGGCACCCTGCCGGATAGGGGAATTCACCCTAGAGGCCTTCTTCATCACCATGCAAGCCTCCGGTGTGATGCGTGAGTAGTTCATCCTTGGACTACAGATCCATGTACTAGCTAGATGGCTGATTCTCCTCCTTTGTGCTTTCATGTCTAGATCTTGTGAGCTCCGTTCATGATCCAGATCATCTATTTGTAAATATGCATGTTCTGTTTGCGGGGATCCGATGGATATTGAGATGCTATTTCATATTGATTATTGATTCTACCATGTCTTTGTTATTTGTGATCTTGCATGCTTTCCGTTGTTAGTAGCTATCTTGGCCAAGTAGATGGTAGCAACTCCAAGAGTTAGTATTTATGCTCGATAGTGGGTTCATGCCTCTGGTAATCTGGGGAAGTGACAGAAATCTCTAAGGTAATAGATGTGTTGTTGATACTAGGGAGAAAACAACAATCCTTTGTTCATAGAACAATCATAGTGTTTACATTACACGCAATTCTTAAAGCAATAATTTGTTGCTTGCAACTTAATACTGGAGGGGGTAAGGATGATAACCTGAAGGTGGATTATTAGTCATAGATGTAGTTGGATGGCGGTTTATGTATAATGTTGTAATGCCCAATCGGATCTCAAAGGAGTCAAGATGGTTAGTATATGCATGTATTTCTTTCTTGGTGTTTGTCAATTGCCCTGCTGTAATTTGTTCACCCAGCATGTTATCTATCTTAAGGAGAGCCACCTCTAGTGAACTATGGATCCCGGTCCTTTTCTTTTACATACAATCTATAAACTGTTTACTGCTTTGTGTTTATTTTCTGGAAACTATTACTTCCTTCCACTCGATATGTTTAATCCTTTGTTTTCAGCAAAACCGGTGAGATTGACAACCTCATCACAAGTTGGGGACAAAGTTTTGTGGTTGAGTTGTGCAGGCCTCCATGTTGCTGCTGGCACCGGTACGCCCTGCCATCGTTCATCTAGCTACACCTTTGGGGTGTTTCCTTGCTCCTACTGGATTGATAACCTTGGTTTCGTACTGAGGGAAAACTTGCTGCTGTGCTCATCATACCTTCCTCTTGGGGTTCCCCAACGAGCTCGATATTTTTTTGACATCAAGCATATTTTCTGGCGCCGTTGCCAGGGAGTCAAGGACATCTTCACAAGGGGAGTCCCTCATAACCAATCTCTTTACGTTGTTATTTTTGTTTTGCTTTGTTTGCTTGTTTCTTTATCAAAAACACACAAAAAATTAGTTTTACTAGTTTGCTTTCTTATTTCAAAAACACACAAAAAATAGTTCCTTTCTTAAGTTTCCACTATGTCTGCCCTTGCTCCAATCACTATGTTACCTGAGGAAATGATTTTCACTTTTAAACAAGGAATTGAGGAGAGCTTCAAGGAAGCTTGGTCTAAAATCTCTGATCTACATTAAAAAACCTGAGCCTAAAATGACACAAAGCTTGTTCCTTAGCAGTTTCTACCTTGGAATTGTTCTTTTCTATAGATATGCTTTAGATGCTGTTGTGGGAGGCGATTTCCTCCAATGTAATGAGGATGATGTTGTTAATGCTATAAAGAAATTGATCCTTACTTACAACTTGCCTAGCCAAACTGATATTTCTTTCGCAAAAATATTTGCTAGATTGAACACTCTTGAGACTGGCACTGCTAGCTTAAAAGATTGCTAAAATACGCTTAGGGAGCATCACAATTATGTTCCAATAAATTTTGAACCATCAAAGTGGCTCCCCACAGTAAAGATTGAGATAAACACTGAAACTTTTCAAACCCGGTGTGATATCATGTCTGAATTTTGTCTTATGCCCAAAGATATTTATGAATCTTTGAATCTTTGGGGGCGTACTGAAGGAGGAAAAGAAATATCTCTTGCTAATAATGCTACCATATTACCTACTGGAATAGCTGAAGGAGTGTTTACAAAGATCCTTGGGAAAATGAGTTCTACTGATTATCTTGTCATTGAATGTGCAGGAAAAGGACAAATTACACTTGGAAGGTCCCTATTAGAATGCCTTGGAGCAATAATAGATTTGGAAAAGGGGACCATGCACCTTTCTTCTCCACCAAATAATCATATTTTCCCCAAGGTTAAGAATAAAAGTAAGAGAGGTAAGGGCAAGAAATTTGATCTTAATGCTTCTTCATTTGAGAACACTTGATTCTTTCTTGCTTCTTATGCCTAACTTAAAGGCGTTAAAGAAAAGTACTGATTGGGAGATAACCCAAAAGTTTTAGATGAGTCTTGGAAGTTATTACTTCAGTAATAACCACTCCTTATCCTTTTTATTTGCTTTTTGTGCCAAGAGTACCTCTAATGAGAGAGAAGTAATGATTGGGAAAGTTGCTGTCCCGAAACAGATTTCTGTGCTTCACCGTAAAAATTCGTGTAAATTTCTGAACGTCTTTTTGAGGCATGAATTTTTGTGCTTCTGCCCAAGGTCGTTATCTAACTTTCGTTAGTTCAACACTTTTAGATTTGAGCAACAGACGGTCCTCGAAAAATTTCGTCTTTACCTGCTGGTCTGTTTTGACAGATTTCTGCCATTTTCTGCATTTGCTTCTTGTTGGTTCCTTTTTGAGTTCTTTTGGTGAATTGAGCTTTTTGAGGGAAGTGCTACAGTATCTAGTGTTCTAATGGAAATTTATTTGGTGTTAAAACTGAACTTTAAGACTTATTTATCTTGAGTGCACTAATGTTGTTAATAAAGATTGTGTGAAGTTTTGTATGAAGGAAAAATTTCAGGTGTATGGAAGGAATAAGTAATGAGATGAAGGATGGACTAAAGCTCAAGCTTGGGGATGCCACGTGTGTTACCCCAAGAAATATCCAAGAAGTACAAGCGTCAAAGCTTGGGGATTCCCAAGGCATCCCCTTCTTCATCGATAAAAATCTCAGGTTCCTTCCAAACGCTTCATTTTTATTGTTTTGATGCACAGTTGTGTTGTTCTTGGAGCGTCTTCTTTTTCGTTTTCATTTTGGTTTTTCATTTGATTTTGTTTGCTTAGTTTTATGAATAAATTGGTTGTACCCCCTATTTCATACATTGGTTTTTAAATAGTTTGGTTTGGTTTGGAAAAGAGTAGGAAAGTTCATACTTATGTGTTAAAAGAGCTCGTTTGTTACTATGGCCTATGCTCTGTCATGCCATGCTTGATATTGTTTTGGCTTTATGCTTACTATTCTTTGTTGTGGCATGACTTCTTATAAACAATTGAGATTGCTTAATGTGCCTTGGATGAATCATGTGTTGTTTTAGCATATTAAAGCATAGTATAGTGGTATTCTCCTTTGATGTTTTATTTGGGTTGACTTGGCGCATGCTCACACCATGTTATGACTATCTCAAGTCACCATAAGACTTTATGATCCTTTAGTTTTCAACTTGTACTATCACTTTATGCTTTGATCAATGATGTTTTGTTGCTCTGCATGATTATGGTCATTATTGCTCTCTTAGTTTGTCGCTCCCAGTCTTTTGCTAGCCTCCACAACCAAGTATAAGTTCCACTCATACATCCAACTCCTTAAACAAAGTTATTCCAAAGAGTCCACCATACCTACCTACTAGCTTATGCTATTCCAAGTATATTCATGCTTTTGTTTACCTTCTGAATTAAACTTGTTATGAGAAAACTAGTGATTAAAGCTCTCACGAACTTGATGGCACACTTTACTTTTCTTGCCCTTCATAAACTTGAACCATTGTGTCGTCTATGTTGTATATGCTTGCACTTATTTTTTTGGAATTAGCAGAACCATGCTGTCATGGGAACGCTTTCAACATTGCACTTGGTACTTGTACCTAGTTGATATCATGCTCTTTTGTTTATGGATGTCGTCGGTGTGAAATGAAAGGGAGCTTGTAAGTCCATGGAGTTATATATATGTGTTAGAGAAATGCCTGGGCCGCTGGTCTAATCCATGCTGACATGGTGAAAACCTGCAGCATAACCATAATGAGCTGTCTATGAAGCATTCTTCCTATAAAAAAAAGAGTCCTATTGAGAAAAAAAGAGAAAAATAAAAAAAGGAGATTATGAAAAGAGGAAAGTGAGAAAAAAAAAGCACCATATTCCCATGGTAAATAAGAAGATTGTTGAGATGCTCGTTGTCTGCTTGCCTTGTCATTTTGATATGGGGATTCTTCCGTATCATCGGGCAAGGGGTACCCCGTTGGCGGTTCTCTATGATACACATGTACTTACGATGACAAGATCTTACCGGTGACTAAACTTGAGTAGCATGAGGAGCGCCCCTCGTATTCAAGGGACATGAGATTTCTAACTTATACTTCATCAAGCATGTACACCATAGTTTATTCCCTTTAACCGTAATCACTTCAAGATGCTTATGATAGGGGCAATGAGAGCTAAAAGCTATAAGTACCATAATTTTTGGAAGCTCTTTATGAAACTTGAATCTCTGCTTCCTTCTATGAAGGCCTTTCTCCCACCATTATATTGAGTCTCCACCTTCTACATTTATGCACCTACTTTGAGAGTATAGTGGCCATTCTTAGTTCTATGTGCATTGTCCCAAGACTAGTTGATTGATGCATACCTTGATATTGCTTGTTTTAAACTATTTGTATCTAGTCACTCTTATGAACTTTGAAGGTGTCCTATGCATTTATATTTTCTACTCTATGAGGGACAAGCTGAATACTATTATGCTATGTTTTCTTTATGTGAAAAGAACAAACATCTTGCAAAGCATTGTTATTCATGAACCCTTTGTTTGTGCCTTTTCATGTTGCATCATAGTGTCTTTGTATTATTGCTTGAACTTTGTCTTTCATGTTATGATTGCAGTACTATGATCCCAGCGTTGAATGTTTTACAAATACTTTGATCAAGTCTTTGATGGTGCATGTCACCTCAAAAATTATTCTTTCTTTTTATCACTTACCTACTCGAGGATGAGCAGGAGTTAAGCTTGGGGATGTTGATACATTGCAAATGTATCTATAATTTTTGATGTTCCATGCTTGGTTTTATCCACTTTCTTGTGTTTTGTCCACACTTTGGAGTACTTTTCATATGATTTCTTGGACTAACCTATTAACAAGAGCCACAGTGTCAACTGCCTGTTTTCTACTGTTTTTGGTTCCAGGAAAGTCAGAAAATGAATATTCTCAGAATTGGACGGGACAAAAGCCAAAGTGCCTATTTTCCAGAAGTCATCGGATGCCCGAATACGAGACGGAGAAGGGCTGGGGGCCTGCCACACCACCTGGCCGCGCGGCTAGGCCTGGCCCGCGCTAGGGGGTGGTCTAGCCGACCCCAGCACCCCCTCGGCCTCTCCTTCCGCCTATAAGATGCCCTCGGGACAAAAACCCTAAGTACCTAATCAAAGATCCACGAAAGAGTCTGTAGCCGCCATCATCTCAATCCCTAGATCGGGAGGGATCTGAAGCTCTTCCCGGCACCCTACCGGATAAGGGAATTCACCCTGGAGGCCTTCTTCATCACCATGCAAGCCTCCGGTGTGATGCGTGAGTAGTTCATCCTTGGACTACGGATCCATGTAGTAGCTAGATGGCTGGTTCTCCTCCTTTGTGCTTTCATGTCTAGATCTTGTGAGCTCCGTTCATGATCAAGATCATCTATTTGTAATTCTGCATGTTGTGTTTGTGGGGATCCGATGGATATTGAGATGCTATTTCAGATTGATTATTGATTCTATCATCTCTTTGTTATTTGTGATCTTGCATGCTTTCCGTTGTTAGTAGCTATCTTGGCCAAGTAGATGCTAGCAACTCCAAGAGTTAGTATTTGTGCTCGATAGTGGGTTCATGCCTCTGGTAATCTGGGGAAGTGACAGAAATCTCTAAGGTACTAGATGTGTTGTTGCTACTAGGGAGAAAACAACAATCCTTTGTTCATAGAACAATCGTATTGTTTACATTACACGCAGTTCGTAAAGAAATAATCTATTGCTTGCAACTTAATATTGGAGGGGGTTCGGATGATAACCTGAAGGTGGATTATTAGTCATAGATGCAGTTGGATGGCGGTCTATGTATAATGTTGTAATGCCCAATCGAATCTCAAAGGAGTCAAGATGATTAGTATATGCATGTATTGCTTTCTCGGTGTTTGTCAATTGCCCCGCTGTAATTTGTTCACCCAGCATGTTATCTATCTTAAGGAGAGACACCTCTAGTGAACTATGGATCCCGGTCCTTTTCTTTTACATACAATCTATAAACTGTTTACTGCTTTGTGTTTACTTTCTGCAAACTATTAATTCCTTCCATTTGATACGTTTAATCCTTTGTTTTCAGCAAAACCGGTGAGATTGACAACCTCATCGCAAGTTTGGGACAGAGTTCTGTGGTTGTGTTGTGCAGGTCTCCACATTGCTGCTGGCACCGGTAGTGCGCCCTGCCATCGTTCATCTAGCTACACCTTTGGGGTGTTTCCTTGCTCCTACTGGATTGATAACCTTGATTTCATATGAGGGAAAACTTTCTGCTGTGCTCATCATACCTTCCTCTTGGGGTTCCCCAACGAGCTCGATATATTTGGGGTCATCAGTCCCCGATTGAGACAACAGAGCAGCGGGTGGGGTTCGTCTTCGCCAGGATCCAGAACTCGTACAGAGGAACGATCAGAATGTTGACGGAGAAGAGAACGCGCCCAATGGCTATGGTGTCGCTGATTCCTGCGAAGAGATTGGACCTCGCCCGATGTAGAGCTCGAAGCGCCTCTTGCCCCATGGTGGGCGCCAATTGTCGTGGTATTGTCGACACGTATGCCATAGGGGTATTCCACGGCGAGTTTAGAGACGTGAGGTAAGGCGGAGAGCGTCCGGGATGACGTGACATAGCTTAACCAAGTTCAGATCTCATGACGGTGGCGTGATCCTACTCCTGCTATAAATCGCTAAAATGGCAATACGCCGAGTTACAGAGATTATGGGGTTTGCTATATGCGAGTAGTGCTATGCACTTGTGTGTTGCCCTAAAGGCTCCCGTAGGCCGGGTTATAAAGGCACCAAGATCTAGGGTTACAGGGAAAGACCTTGTCGGACAGGTTGCGGAGTCCCACACTAATACTAACTAGTTTTTGTGTCTTGTACTCCAAGGCTCCGCGTATGTCGGTGACTTCCACCTAGCCTTCCTTTATCCGGCATGAGCCTCCCTTCTGGATCCGTCTAACTAGGTCGCCCAGCAGGCCATAGGCCGTGCTACCAACTATGGGCCACCCAGGTTAGCCGGATTAGAGACATGCAATGGTGATACCCATTTAGCATATCCCCAAAAGGCACCAACTTCGCCAAAAGGGCCTTCGGGTGTTTCTGCGGAGAAAAGGGCATCTACTTGGACCTTGATTCCGTCGCGCACCCCTAGTCCAATGGGCAGTGCGAGCAAGCGAACAGCCTGGTCCTAGCTGGAATCAAGCCCCGGCTAATCGAGCCACTAATGAGATCCCCCGGGTGTTAGATAGAAGAGCTGCTGGCTGTACTGTGGAGTCTGCGCACCACGGCAAATCGCTCCACCGGCAACACACCATTCTTCCTCGTGTACAGAGCGGAGCCAGTCCTGCCAACTGACATCAAGTTCGACGCACCTCGCAAGCTGTTGTACACAGAGCAGCAGGACAAATAAGCATGTGAGGATAGCGTCGACCTCCTCGAAGAGGCATGCGAACTGGCCTTGTCTAGATCTACCATCTACCAGAAGAACCTACGCGCTACCATGCTAGCTAGATCTGCCACGTCTCATTCCGAGAGGGCGACCTAGTGTTGTGACTAGTACAAAGCACCAAGGGGATGCACAAAATATCTCCACCTTGGGAAGGGCCATTCATCGTCATCCAAGTGCTGCAGAACAACTCATACTACCTCCTTGACGCCCACCAGCCGGAAAAGAACAACATGGACCGTTCTGATGAGGAAATTGAGCGCCCATGGAATGCGAACCTGCTTCGCCCATTTTACAATTGAACAAGAAGTGTATTATCTTACTTTTATGTAATAAACAAGCTAAGGAGCCTTGAAACAATTTTAAGGACTCCATAATCATTTAGCATTTCTTGCTGCATAATTTTGCATTTTTTGGCGGCATTATTTTTTAACCCCGGATCCGGAAATCTCTCCTAGAGACTCACCGGGTATCCCAAACGGCCGCAAGCTCCAAATGATGAAGTATTTTATGCGGCTTCGAGGGCTTCCTCTTCGGTTCCGGCTGTAGAACGCAATCCGGCTGACAGTTCGGCAAGAGCAGAGAGCTTGAGGACCCCTACACAAAAAGTCATAAGGAAAACAAAAATGTCTGGAAGATTCCGGTTGCGCTCGCTTGCTCGACACTGATAATAGAAATCTGAAGTATCGTGCAGTATGCTCACTAGTTACCCCTTCAGTTCCGGCTGCAGACCAAAACCCGGCTCGTGGCCGGCAAGGGCACATCTTAAATGGCATATGATCACTAAGAAAAGGACAAAGTTGTTGGCCTTGCGCGAAATGGCAAAGTTTCCAAACTTAATGAATGAACTGCAAACTATGTTCCCCTTATGCATATCTAATGCAGAAACCATTACTTGTGTTTTATTTTTGCACGAGTCAAAATCCAAGCCAAGCACTAGGGTCGGGTGCTAATCACCCTCATACGGTAGAAGGCAGAAAGGACCTTCGACCCGGCTGGATCCTTCAGCTGGCCTGCACCTCGGGGACTACACCCTGTGGGTGCGCTCATGCGCCCCCACATGAAAACCTGCAAACAGAAAAGAAAGAAGAGAGCTTTGACCCGGCTGGATTCTCCAGTCGGTCCAAACCTCGAGGACTACACCCTATGGGTGCACTCCTGTGCCCCCACATAGAAACGAGCATGCAACAAACGCAGGCCAAGCAGTCAGAAAATGCAAGAATCAGAAGCACACGACAAATATTGTAACATAAAAGAAGGCAAAGCTTCAATTAGAGTTCAAAAAGGACAAGTTGTTCACAAAGACCGGCGACAAGTTTCACGGGATACAAATACTCCTGGCATTCCAGGGATCAGGCTTGGGGCTCGACAGAAGGATCAGAGGTAGATGTTGGAGGCTTCCTGTTGAAGGCGATATCGGTGACGGTCGGGTCGGAGCTTGGCACATCAGCTTGAGCCAGGTCAGAAGACGACAGAACAAAGCAAAACGCCTCTAGCCTCTCCGGGACGCTGAAGTCCCGATGCAGCTGGATGAAGCTACGAATCTTGACACCTTAGGAGCGGATGTCAGGGACCTTAGAGCAAATCTGGTCGTAACTGGTCCCTTGCCGGAACCCTCGGGAAAGGCTCCAAAGATCTGTGACAGGGTACCAGGACTTCAGCAGTGCGAGCACCATCTCCGTGTCGCCGCGTGCCGCCATTCCCCCATTGCGTCCATGAGATCACTAGCTGGGCCAAGATTGGTAGTCAGGGCATCGATCGAAGCAGGCAGTGCGTTGTCAGGCCAGAGGTAGGCGAAGATGTCCAGGGTTGTGTTACGTAGCCGACTAGCATGCTCACTCACCACCACAACCAGCTCCTCGGGACACAGGTCGTGTTCGACCTCCGCCTAGGGCACGCTGGCAAGATCTTGGTCAGTTGCCTCAGGGTAGTGAGCTGCACCCGGCCAAACGGAAACTGTTACCACCGGCTACGGCAAGCCAAAAACAAGTTCAGCATATGAAGAATGACTTACTGATGACGATCTTGGCAATATGATTCAGCTCCGCCTTCTCCCGGGCCTTCCCAGCCTTCAACACCTCCTCCTGCTTATTGTACAGATCCTCGAGGTTCTTGACAGCACCAGCGAAGATACCGGCAGTTTTATTAGCCTGGCCGGCTGCAATATCCATCTTCTTTTGACGCTCCACCAGTTCATTAATCTGAGCTTGACGAATATTATTGGAGTCATGCAGTCGGAGCACCTCTGCCTTCAGCCGTTCCACCTCTCGCTCCATGTCCGCTATCATGGCTGTAGGAGGGTACCTGATGGTCAACAAAAACCACGAAAATTTGTGCAATTGGGAGGACATGGCATAGAGGAATCTTACGCCCTAGGTCCTGCGTATTCTTGGTCACCTTAGAAAAAGATTTCTGTAGAAAATAAGAAGTGACAAAGAGAACAAGGAAACCGGCTGAGGAAAAAGAACAAAACCACGAGGAGATATTTACCTCCAACGAAGCCCCCAGCGCCTTGGCCTAGCCAAGTTCCTGCTCCCTACTCCACTGACTAGTACGCCATGGCTGACGCCGCGATGAAGAAACCCCTCTAGGTGAACGCCGAAGGTCGACCGGTTCCCATGGATCCGGGTCACGAACGACCGAGTAACTCGGGCGGGGAAGTCGTATCGTCATGGCGGCAAGGCAACGACAACCATTTCCAGGGTGACCACCAAGCCGGATAGCAGAAACCTCACTACCACGTGCGGCAGGTCAATGTCGTGGAGGGTGCACCAGAGGTGCCAGCTGGAGACGCAAGGAGGCAGAAGCCGCGGTTCACCTTCGAACAAAGGCTCGACGGCCCGTGCAAATGGCATAGCAGAACCTTCAAGACGGCTACACATACCACCCAGAATTGCAGCTGGACCTGTCAGATGAAGGAGCAAGGCGGCCTACCCCCGCCCCCTCCCGGTCGACCGCCACCGACTCCACCAGCTAGTGGAGCCAACAACAACAACAATGGGTACCTGTAGCCGAATGCCAACTACCACATCTTTGAGAAGGAACCAGATGACAAGCATAACCGCAGGCGGTGCACCAAGGAAGTGAACGCCATTGTTCCCTCGATCCCCCAGTACCTGAACTGGTCAAAGACTCCCATCACCTAGAGCCGGGAGGATCAGCTAGATCTCTTGCTGAATCCCAGGGGCTACAAGATGGTGCTCGACCCTCTCATTGTCTCCAACGAGCACACCTACCGCTTCTCTCACATTCTCATCGACGGTGGCAGCAGCCTCAACCTGATCTACCGTTCCTCCTTGGAGAAACTGGGCATCCGGGAGTGAGACCTACAGCCGACCACCACGGCGTTCCACAACGTGTTGTCGGGACCAGCGCGCGCCCCGCTGGGAAAAATCTGGCTCGACGTCATCTTTGAAACTAAGGAGAACTTCCGTCGTGAGCCGGTGTGGTTCGAGGTGGTGAACCTGACCAGCACCTACCATGCTCTCCTCGGGCGTCCCGCCCTCGCCAAGCTCATGGCCGTCCCCCACTACGCATACCTAAAGATGAAGATGCTAGGGACAAACGGCATGATCACCGTGGCTGGCTGCTTCAGGCGGTCGATGGAATGCGCAACATCAGGCTACAAGATAGCAGAAGCCCTCATCATTCCTGAGGAGAAGCACGATATCATGCGCAATATTGCGTTGGGTCAGCAGGAGGTGCCGTCTAACAAGAAGCCGGCTAGAGACGCGGGCTTTCAACCGACCAAGGAGACGAAGAAGATCCTGCTCGACCCATCCAACCCGACTAGGTTTGTCACCATTGGTGCCAACTTGGATAGCGCAATAGGAAAGCGCGCTTGTCGACTTACTCCGTGAGAATCGGGACATCTTCACATGGTCGCCAAAGGACATGTCGGGTGTACCGAGGGAGTTCGCCGAGCACTCACTTTATGTGTGGCCGGATACCAAGCCAGTTAAGCAGCCCCTCACTACTTCGAGGAGGAGAAGAGAAAGATCATCGATGATGAAATCACCCAGCTCCTAGCAGCCGGATTCATCATGGAGGTGTACCAACCGGACTAGTTGGCCAACCTAGTCCTGTTGTCGAAGAAAAAAGACCTGGCGCATGTGTATCGACTACACCAGCTTGAACAAAGTGTGCACGAAAGACCCCTTCGCCTTGCCCCGCATCGATCAAGTCATCGATTCCACGGTCGGCTGCAGCCTATTGTCCTTCCTGGGCTGCTATTCTGGCTACAATCAGATCCAGTTAAATCCGGCTAACCAGCTGAAGACGTCATTCCTCACCCTATATGGGGCATACTGTTATGTAGCCATGCCTTTCGGTCTAAAAAATGCAGGCGCCACTTATCACCGCTGCATGCAGAAGTGCTTGCACTCATAGATTGGTCGAAATGTGCATGCCTACATGGATGACATCGTCATCAAGACGAAGGAGAAGTGCACCCTTCTCGATGACTTGGGGGAGATGTTCCGCAACCTCCGTCGGTACCAGATGAAGCTGAACCCGGAGAAGTGCGTCTTCAGTGTCCCATCTAGCCAGCTCCTCGGTTTCGTTGTTTTGCAACGAGGAATCGAGGCAAATCCGGAGAAGATTGCAGCCATCGAGAGGATGCAGCCACCCAACAGCTTTCTTGGAGTCTAGAAGTTCACCAGATTCCTAGCCTCCCTTAGCCGTTTCTTTAGCCGGCTGGGAGAGAATGCACTCTTGTTGTATGATACATTGCAAATGTATCTATAATTTTTGATGTTCCATGTTTGGTTTTATCCACTTTCTTGTGTTTTGTCCACACTTTGGAGACTTTTCATATGATTTCTTGGACTAACCTATTAACAAGAGCCACAGTGCCAGCTGCATGTTTTCTGCTGTTTTTGGTTCCAGGAAAGTCAGAAAATGAATATTCTCGGAATTGGACGAGACAAAAGCCAAAGTGCCTATTTTTCCGGAAGTCAGCAGATGCTACAGTACGAGACGGAGAGGGCCAGGGGGCCACCACACCACCTGGCCGCATGGCCCAACCTGGCCCGTGCCAGGGGTGGTCTGGTCTGGCTGCCTCCGACACCCCCTCGGCCTCCCCTTCCACCTATAAGATGCCCTTGGGACGAAAATCCTAAGTACCCGATCAAAAATCCACGAAAGAGTATGTAGCCGCCGTCATCTCCATCCCTAGATCGGGAGGTATCTCAAGCTCTTTCTGACACCCTACCGGAGAGGGCAATTCATCCTGGAGGCCTTCTTCATCACCATGCAAGCCTCCGGTGTGATGCGTGACTAGTTCATCCTTGGACTACAGATCCATGTAGTAGCTAGATGGCTGGTTCTCCTCCTTTGTGCTTTCATGTTTAGATCTTGTGAGCTTCGTTCATGATTAAGATCATCTATTTGTGATTCTGCATGTTGTGTTTGTGGGGATCCGATGGATATTGAGATACTATTTCAGATTGATTATTGATTCTATCATGTCTTTGTTATTTGTGATCTTGCATGCTTTCAGTTGTTAGTAACTATCTTGGCCAAGTAGATGCTAGCAACTCCAAGAGTAAGTATTTATGCTCGATAGTGGGTTCATGCCTCTGGTAATCTGGGGAAGTGACAGAAATCTCTAAGGTACTAGATGTGCTATTGCTACTAGGGAGAAAACAACAATCCTTTGTTCATAGAACAATTGTATTGTTTACTTTACACGCAGTTTGTAAAGCAATAATCTAATGCTTGCAACTTAATACTAGAGGGGGTTCGGATGATAACCTGAAGGTGGATTATTACACATAGATGTAGTTTGATGGCGGTCTATGTATAATGTTGTAATGCCCAATCGAATCTCAAAGGAGTCAAGATGATTAGTATATGCATGTATTGCTTTCTCGATGTTTGTCAATTGCCCCACTGTAATTTGTTCACCCAGCATGTTATCTATCATAAGGAGAGCCACCTCTAGTGAACTATGGATCCCGGTCCTTTTTCTTTACATACAATCTACAAATTGTTTATTGCTTTGTGTTTACTTTCTGCAAACTATTACTTCGTTCCATTCGATACGTTTAATCCTTTGTTTTCAGCAAAACACGGTGAGATTGACAACCTCATCGCAAGTTGGGGACAAAGTTCTGTGGTTGTGTTGTGCAGGTCTCCACGTTTCTACTAGCACCGGTAGTGCTCCCTGCCAAGGCTCAGCTAGCAACACCTTTGGGGTGTTTCCTTGCTCCTACTGGTTCGATTAAACCTTGGTTTCATAACTGAGGGAATCTTGCTGTTGTGCTCATCATACCTTCCTCTTGGGGTTCCCAACAAGCTCTACATCAACACCGAGCCATCAAGCATTTTTTGGCGCCGTTGCCGGGGAGTGAAGGATATCTTCACAAGGGGAGTCCCTCATAACCAATCTCTTTACTTTTTTATTTTTGTTTTTCTTAGTTTCTTTTTGCTTTGTTTGCTTGTTTCTTTATCAAAAACACACAAAAAACTAGATTTTACAAGTTTGCTTTCTTTATCAAAAACACAAAAAAATTAAGTCTCCCTTAGTTGTTGCCTCTTCCTTAGCTCACCATGTTGATCCCTAAATTCACCCTGAAAGACCTTTCAATTGGTAGTGGTTCTATAATTGGGAAAGATAATATTGAAGAATTCTTTAATCATGTTAGTAAGCATGAAGATACTGAGAATAGATCCCTTGCAGAACTTGCTCCAAACTATGAGATTTCTGTAGCTTCTTTAATTCAGATGTTAGAAGCTAGGTTTGTTAACCTCAAATCCTTAATGCAAGTAATGTTTCTTAAGCTTAAAGAAATTGAGGACCCTGAAAAGAGGGATTTTATTCTAGAAACTTTGTTTAAGGAGTTCTATGATGTTGCCAAGGAAGCTAGGAAAGTCTTTGAAAGTTTCAATATGCTAGGCTCATGTGTAGATGTTGTTGGTACACGAGAAAAGATGAACAAAACCGAACCTAATGGTGAGGAACCTAAGATACCAATACCCTTTAAACTAGCAGCAATACATGAAGCCATATAAAAGAATCTTGATTGTATTGTTCCTCAAAACCCTTTTGATGAAAAATAGTGCACCTAAGAGCATTGAGAGAGGATCCTCTAGAACTTATTTGGATGATACACCTTGCCTTGTTGAAGATATTTCTGGTATTAATTTTAATGCTTCTTCATTTAAAAACACTTGATTCTTTTCTTGCTTCTTATGCCTAACTTAAAGGCGTTAAAGAAAAGTACTTATTGGGAGATAACTCAAAAGTTTTAGATGAGTCTTGGAAGTTATTACTTCAGTAATAACCGCTCCTTATCCTTTTTATTTGCTTTTTGTGCCAAGAGTAACCTCTAATGAGAGAGAAGTAATGACTGGGAAAGTTGTTGTCCCGAAACAGATTTCTATGCTTCACCGTAAAAATTCTTGTAAAATCTCTGGACGTATTTGTGAGGCGTAAATTTTTGTGCTTCTGACCCAGGTTATTATCTAACTTTTTTTAGTTCAACAATTTTTGATTTGAGCAACAGAAGGTCTTCAAAAAAATCGTCTTTACCTGCTGGTCTGTTTTGACAGATTTCTGCCTTTTTCTGCATTTGCTTCTTGTTGGTTCCTTTTTGAGTTCTTTTGCGGAATTGAGATTTTTGAGGGAAGTGATTCAGTAGCTTGTGTTTTAATGGAAGTTTATTGGTGTTATAACTGAACCTTAAGACTTATTTATCTTGAGTTCACTAATGTTGCTAATAAAGATTGTGTGAAGTTTTGTATGAAGGAAATATTCCAGGTGTATAGAAGGAATGAGTAATGAGATGAAGGATGGACTAAAGCTCAATATTGGGGATGCCACTCATGTCACCACAAGAAATATCCAACAAGTAGAAGCGTCAAAGCTTGGGGATGCCCAGGGCATCCCCTTCTTCATCAATAAAAATCTCAGGTTTCTTCCAAACGCTTCATTTTTATTTGTTTCATGCACAGTTGTGTTGTTCTTGGAGCGTCTTCTTTTTTGTTTCTGTTTTGGTTTTCGTTTGCTTGGTTTTCTTAGTTTTCTGAATAAATTGGTTGGACCCCCTCTTTCATACATTGGTTTGCAAATAGTTTGGTTTGGTTTGGAAAAGAGTAGGAAAGTTCATGCTTATGTGGTAAAAAGAGCTCATTTTTGACTGTGGCCTATGCTTTGTCATGCCATGCTTGATATTGTTTTGGCTTTATGCTTAGTATTCTTTGCTGTAGCATGACTTGTTATAAACAACTGAGATTGCTTAATGTGCCTTGGATGAATCATGCGTTGTTTTAGCATATTAAAGCATAATATAGTGGTATTCTCCTTTGATGCTTTATTTGGGTTGACTTGGCGCATGCTCACACCATGTTATGACTATCTCAAGTCACCATAGCCTTTATGATCCTTTAGTTTTCAACTTGTAGTATCACTTTATGCTTTGATCAATGATGTTTTGTCGCTCTGCATGATTATGGCCATTATTGCTCTCTTAGTTTGTCGCTCCCAGTCTTTTGCTAGCCTCCACAACCAAGTATGAGTTTCACTCATGCATCCAACTCCTTAAACCAAGTTATTCCAAAGATTACACCATACCTACCTACTAGCTTATGCTATTCCAAGTATATTCATGGTTTTGTTTACCTTCCAAATTAAACTTGTTATGAGAAAACTAGTGATTAAAGCTCTCACGAACTTGATGGCACACTATACTTTTCTTGCCCTTAATAAACTTGAACCATTGTGTCGTCATTGTTGTATATGCTTGCACTTATTTGTTGGGAATTAGCAGAACCATGCTTTCATGGGGAACGCTTTCAACATTGCACTTGGTACTTGTACCTTGTTGATATCATGCTCTTTTGTATATGGATGTCGTTGGTGTGAAATGAAAGGGGGGCTTGTAAGTCCATGAAGTTATGTATATGTGTTAGAGAAACGCCTGGTCCGCTGGTTTAATCCATGCTGACATGGTGGAAACCTGCAGCGTAACCATAATGAGCTGTCTATGAATCATTCTTCTTATAAAAAAAGAGTCCTATATTGAGAAAGAAAAAAAAGAGATTATGAAAAGAGGAAAGAGAGAAAAAAGCACCATATTCTCATGGTAAATAAGAAGATTGCTGAGATGCTCGTTGTCTGCTTGCCTTATCATTTTGATATGGGGATTCTTCTGGATCATCAGGCAAGGGGTACCCTGTTGGTGGTTCTCTATGATACACATGTACTTACGATGACAAGATCTTACCGGTGACTAAACTTGAGTAGCATGAGGAGCGGCCCTCGTATACAAGGGACATGAGATTTCTAACTTATACTTCGTCAAGCATGTACACCATAGTTTGTTCACTTTAACCTTAATCACCTTAAAGATGCTTATGAAAGGGGCAATGAGAGGTGAAAGCTATAAGTACCATAATTTTTGGAAGCTCTTTATGAGACTTGAATCCCTACTTCCTTCTATGAAGGCCTTTCTTCCACCATTATATTGAGTCTCCACCTTCTACCTTTATGCACCTACTTTGAGAGCATAGTGGCCATTCTTAGTTCTATGTGCATTGTCCCAAGACTAGTTGGTTGACGCATAACTTGATATTGCTTGTTTTAAACTATTTGTATCAAGTCACTCTTATGAACTTTGAAGGTGTCCTATGCATTTATATTTTCTACTCTATGAGGGACAAGCTGAATGCTATTATGCTATGTTTTCTTCATGTGAAACAAACAAACGTCTTGCAAAGCATTGTTATTCATGAATCTTTTGTTTGTGCCTTTTCATAGTGCATCATAGTTTCTTTGTCTTATTGCTAGAACTTTGTCTTTCATGTTATGATTGAAGTACTATGATCCCAGCTTTGAATGTTTTACAAATACTTTGATCAAGTCTTTGATGGTGCATGTCACCTCAAAAATTATTCTTTCTTTTTATCACTTTCCTACTCGAGGACGAGCAGGATTTAAGCTTGGGGATGTTGATACATTGCAAATGTATCTATAATTTTTGATGTTCCATGCTTGGTTTTATCCACTTTCTTGTGTTTTGTCCACACTTTGGAGTACTTTTCATATGATTTCTTGGACTAACCTATTAACAAGAGCCACGGTGCCAGCTACCTGTTTTCTGTTGTTTTTGGTTCTAGGAAAGTCAGAAAATGAATATTCTCAAAATTGGACAGGACAAAAGCCAAAGTGCCTATTTTTTCGGAAGTCATCAGATGCCAGAGTACGAGACGAAGTACCCGATAAAAAGTCCACGAAAGAGTCTGTAGCCGCCGTCATCTCCATCCCTAGATCGGGAGGGATCTGAAGCTCTTCCCGGCACCCTGCCGGAGAGGGGACTTCACCTTCGAGGCCTTCTTCATCACCATTCAAGCCTTCGGTATGATGCGTGAGTAGTTCAACCTTGGACTACGGATCCATGTAGTAGCTAGATGGCTGGTTCTCCTCCTTTGTGCTTTCATGTTTAGATCTTGTGAGTTCCGTTCATGATCAAGATCATCTATTTGTAATTCTGCATGTTGTGTTTGCGGGGATCCGATGGATATTGAGATGCTATTTCAGATTGATTATTGATTCTATCATGTCTTTGTTATTTGTGATCTTGCATGCTTTCCGTTGTTAGTAACTATCTTGGCCAAGTAGATGCTAGCAACTCCAAGAGTTAGTATTTATGCTCGATAGTGGGTTCATGCCTCTGGTAATCTGGTGAAGTGACAGAAATCTCTAAGGTACTAGATGTGCTGTTGCTACTAGGGAGAAAACAACAATCCTTTGTTCATAGAGCAATCGTATTGTTTACTTTACACGCAGTTCATAAAGAAATAATCTGTTGCTTGCAACTTAATACTAGAGGGGGTTCGGATGATAACCTGAAGGTGGATTATTAGTCATAGATGCAGTTGGATGGCGGTCTATGTATAATGTTGTAATGCCCAATCGAATCTCAAAGGAGTCAAGATGATTAGTATATGCATGTATTGCTTTCTCGATGTTTGTCAATTGCCCTGCTATAATTTGTTCACCCAGCATGTTATCTATCTTAAGGAGAGCCACCTCTAGTGAACTATGGATCCCGGTCCTTTTTCTTTACATACAATCTACAAACTATTTACTGCTTTGTATTTACTTTCTGCAAACTATTACTTCCTTCCATTTGATACGTTCAATCCTTTGTTTTCAGCAAAACACGGTGAGATTGACAACCTCATCGCAAGTTGGGGACAAAGTTATGTGGTTGTGTTGTGCAGGTCTCCACGTTGCTACTAGCACCGGTAGTGCGCCCTGCCAAGGCTCAGCTAGCAACACCTTTGGGGTGTTTCCTTGCTCCTACTGGTTCGATTAAACCTTGGTTTCATAACTGAGGGAAACTTGCTGTTGTGCTCATCATACCTTCCTCTCGGGGTTCCCAACAAGCTCTACATCAACACTGTGCCATCATTATACTAGCCGATGAAGAATACAGACAAGTTCTCCTGGACCTCGAAAGCGGATGCCGCGTTTCACGACCTCAAGCGCATGATATCCATGGCACCTGTTCTCGCCACGCCAGCTAGCAAGGAGCCGATGTTGCTCTATATAGCATCCATCAGCCAGGTCGTCAGTGTCGTCCGTGTGGTGAAGCGCCCCGAGGAAGAGAAGGCCCAGCTGGTTCAGAGGCCCGTCTACTACCTGAGCGAGGTCCTCTCCATCTCCAAGCAGAACTACCCCCACTACTAGAAGATGTGCTATGGAGTGTACCTGGCATGCAAGAAGCTCAAGCATTACTTCCCGGAGCATCCGATTAAGGTGGTGTGCACTGCACCCGTCTCGGAGATCATCAGCAACAAGACACCACAGGTCAGGTCACGAAATTTTCTATCGAGCTCGCCGCCTACTCCGTCCAGTACGAGCCAAGGCTCACGATCAAGTCGCAGGCTTTGGCCGACTTCCTGGTCGACTGGGCCGAGACCCAGTAGCTTCCTCCGGTTCCTGACTCAGGTCATTGGAAGCTCGAAGATGCTCGAGGGCTTAGAGCTAGCATCGTCCTCAGCTCGCCCAAGGGGGACCGGCTAGAGTATGTCTTCCAGATCCACTTCATGGCCTCAAACAACATCGCCGAGTACGAGGCATTGGTGCACGGCCTCCGGCTCGCCAAGGAGATAGGCATCAAGCGGATCCTCTGCTTCGGGGACTCGGATCTGGTGATGCAGCAGGTATCCGGAGAGTGGGACGCCCATGATGCGAACATGGCCCTCTACCGCTTCCACATGCAGAAGCATAGTGCCTGCTTTGACGGATGTGAGTTCCATCACGTCCCCCGTGCCAAATATGAGGCAGCCGACTCGCTCGCATGATTTGAATCCACCAGGTAGGTGATCCCACCAGGGGTTTCCTTGGAGCATATGCGCAAGCCATCCATCACCCCGTCTCCCAAGTCCGACTCCATCATCTGGGCCGGAAACCCGAGGGCTGCCGGCTCAACCGACCTAGAACCTTCGGAACTTGCAAAGAAGAAGGCTCGCACCAACTCCGGTACGCACGCACCCTCTAGCTCGAAAAACGGATCATCAAGCAGCTCGGGGGCTGCCGTTCCGGGTACCCCCACCCGAGCGGCCTCCCGACATCCTCTAGCCGGAGCAAGGGAGCGTCCTCACAATCCAGGAGATACCATCTTGGGCACAGCCCTTCATGAACTACATCGCCAATGGGGAGCTCCCGAAAGACGAGGTGGAGGCCAGGCAGATCCGGCGCTGCACGCACACATACACCATCATCAATAAAGAGTTGTGCAAGCGCAGCGTATCCGGCATATTCCAGTGATGCATCTATACGGACACGGGCTACTGGCTGCTGAAGGACATCCACCAGGGCGAGTGTGGACACCATGCTTCATCTCGGGCAATAGTCGCCAAGGCATTCCACCATGGCTTCCATTGGCCCACCGCCCTTGAGGATGCAGAACAGCTAGTCCATGCGTGCAACGGGTGCCAGTGCTTCGGCCAACTGAGGCACATGCTGACTACAGTGCTCAAGACCATCTCGATCATGTGGCCCTTCGTTGTTTGGGGCTCGCTCTAGCATGACCCATCTACTGGTGGCGGTGGACAAGTTCACCAAGTGGATAGAAGCAAAGCCTATTCGGAAGCTGGATGGGGAAACTATCGCCACCTTCTTTACCGACATCATCAACCGGTTCGCCTACCCCAACAGCATCATCACGGACAATGACATGAACTTCGCCAAGGGAGCCTTCTCCCGGTTGTGCAGCAACAAGGGGATCCAGCTAGACCTCACATCCGTCACACACCCGCAATCCAACGGGCAGGTGGAGAGGTCAAATGGCCTAGTACTAGCTAGCTTCAAGCCGCGACACATCCAGCCCGTGGAGCGGTCTTCCGGATGCTGGATCAAGGAACTTCCGGTTGTGCTATGGAGCATCCGCACCACCCCAAATCGCTCAATCGGGTTCACCCCGTTCTTCCTCATCTACGGCTCAAAGGCCGTCCTCTCGGCGGACATCGAGTTCGACTCGCCCCACAAGCTCCTCTACACCAAGAAAGAGAATCAAGAGGCATGGGAGGACAGCGTGGACCTCCTCGAGGAGGCCCGTGAGCTGGCACTATCAAGATCGTCGTTGTACCAGCAGATTCTATGCCGCTACCATTCAAGCCGGATCCGCACCGTCACGTTCCGTGAGGGCGATCTGGTCCTCCGGCTGGTGCAAGACACGAAGGGCATGCACAAGCTATCGCCGCCTTGGGAGGGGCCCTTCATCATCAGTCGGGCTCTGCAGAACAACTCCTACTACCTCATCGACACGTAGCAGCCGCGTAAGAACAAGATGGACAAGTCGGACGAGGAGATGGAGCACCCCTGGAATGCGGCCATGTTCCGCCCATTTTACACATAGTTGTATGATAGTGTATGTATCTCATGAACCCTATGGATTAATGAAAAATGTGGAACCCGGAGAGACACTCGGGGGCTCCTTGCCAGAAATTTGCATAGTGTTCTTCTTCGATTCAGATTTTTTCTGGCTCTCGCTTGCCAATTCTAAAAACCGGCTGAGTAGTGTGCGATGGTGTTAGAGGCCCACTCTTTGTCTTAGCTACAGACCGCAACCCGGCTATCCAGGTAGAAAGAGCAAAACGCTGAGGCATCCCACATCAAAAACGGCAAAAGACGTGACAAACTGGATGTTCTGGCCAAGCGTCTAGGTTGTGTTTTCAAGCTGCTCGGCCCTTAGTACCGTGTACAATGTATTATCAGCTCCCCCTTCGATTCCAGCTCCACACCGCAACCTGGCTGGCTGATACGTCCAAAACGTATCTACTTTCCCGAACACTTTTGCTATTGTTTCTCCTCTAAACTTGTGTGATTTGGATGCAACTAACGCGGACTGACGTTGTTTTCAGCAGAATTGCCTTGGTGTCTACTTTTTGTGCAGAAAATCAACTATCAGGAAAAATCCCAGAAAATATGCCAAAAATCCTATTTCACCTGAAGACTCCAGGAGCCAGAATACGAGACGGAGAAGAGCCAGGGGTGGCCACACCACCTGGTGGCACGGGCCAGGCCAGGCCGCGCCAGGGGGTGGTGTGGGCCCCCTAGGCACCCCCTCGGTCTCCCTCTTCGCCTATAAGTTGCCTTCTGACCTAAAAACTCCCGGGGGTTCGACGTTTTTCCAGAACGAGTTCCGCTCCGCCGCCACCACCAGATTCCACGAAACAGCACCAGAAACTCCGTTCTGGCACCCTGCCGGGATGGGGAATTGGAGGAGATCATCGCCATCATCATCACCATCGCTTCTCCATCGACCATCCATGTTTCCCCCATCTATGAGTGAGTAATCCCCCATTGTAGGCTATGGGGATGGTAGGAATTGGATGAGATCATTCATGTAATGGCATCATATTGTTAGGGCATGGTGCCTAGTATCTTCTATTAGTGCTTTATGACTTTTTTGCGACTTGTTGTGCTTAATGCTTGTCACTAGGGCCCGAGTGCCATGATTTCAGATCTTAACATGTTATTGATTCATTATGATAGTATTGTTTTTGGTCTTATCTGCAAGTTGTATACACACGTTGTTGTCCGGAACCAATGGCCCTGAAGTGACAGAAATCGGGATAACCGGAGGGAATGGCTTTGATGTGAGGATCACATGTGTTCACGGAGTGCTAATGCTTTGCTCCGGTGCTCTATTAAAAGGAGAACCTTAATTGCCAGTAGTTCCCTTGAGGCCCCGCTACAAACGGGCTGGCAGGAAAAAAGATGTTGTGCAAGTTCTCATTGTGAGCACGTATGACTATATATGGAACACATGCCTAGGATTATCTAGTACTTGGATGCTTTATCTTATTTATCTGCAATTGCCCTATGTTCTGATTGCTATGTGAATTGTCTTGTCCATGCAACGCCCGTCCATCCATCCGTATGCCTACCGCACTTGAATCCTATTGTTTACTGCTATTGTTACTACTATCTTTACTTTACTGCTGCTATTACTTTACTATTCCTACTACAAAACTGTTGCTACTGATAAACTGCTGTGAGCAAGATTTTTTCTAGGTGCAGCTGAATTGACAACTCAGTTGTTAAGGCTTATAAATATTCTTTGGCTCCCCTTGTGTCGAATCAATAAATTGGGTTTCACTTCCCTCGAAAATACTACGATACACCCCCTATACTTGTGGGTCATCAAGACTATTTTCTGGTGCTGTTGCCGGGGAGCATAGCTTTATTTATCAAGTTCACTTGGATTCTCTATTGTTCGCTGCTATCCATCCATCATGGGTAAGTCTCGTGATGGCAAGTTTCCTATTTTACCATCCACTACAAGAAGAGGTACGGTTCTGAACACCTCTACTGCTCTTGATTCACCATCTGTTATAACTAAGCTCGTTACACCACCACATACACATGCTACACACACTGCTACTACTGTTGAATCTGAAACTTCTGATGCTTATCATGCTGCTTCTATTGTGCTTGATAAGAGTGGTTCATTAGGTTCTTTCCTAGATGCTACGATTGCTAGAACTATAGCTGGAAATACTGAAACTCCTAATGAAGACACTACCACACCTGTTAGTTCACCTGAGTCTAGTGAAAGTTATGATATTGAAGATGGTTATGTTAAGATGACCGATGAATTTATTAAAGAATTTAAAAACACCCATGATAGGAGCGCTGCTAAGAGTCTCCTTGAGAGGCGTACTATTAGACCCAAATTGTCTCCTATTGCTAAGTTTGCTGCTTCTCCCATAAACATTACATATAAATATTATGATTTCTCTCTCGATCTATCTTACATAGCTATTGTTGAGAAAGAACCTTTTTGTGGGGCTAAGAATGAAAGTGCGGTAGCACATATTAATGAACTTTCTACCATGAGTGGCTTGTTTTCTGATGATATTAAGATGCGTACTTACTTTGTTGCCAAGATCTTCCCCTTTTCACTGAAAGGAGAAGCTAAAACTTGGTTTAGTAATTTACCTCCTGGATCTATTGATAGACCTGAGTGCTTGATCAGTACTTTCCTGCAGAAATATTTTCCTCCTAGTGCTAGACATGCTATTTTATAGGAACTTTTTGATTTTAAACAGGGAGAAAAAGAGATATTGTCGTCGGATTGATGACAAGTATGCCATGAGGGGGTCCTCGAGGCGTGCGTAAGAGAGGGGCGTGAGACGTACGGTATTCCGGGATGGTGAGCACACAAGTTTACCCAGGTTCGAATCCGCCGGCTTTGGACGGATCCTACTCCTGCTAGCAATCCAGTAATACGGCAGAGCCGGAATATGGGTTACAAGGGTTTCGCCTGTGCGAGTTGAGGGTCTAAAGTATTGGGTTCCCTAAAGGCTCTCCCTAGGACGGCTTATATAGATGTCCGGCCTAGGGTTTACAGGAGAGATCTATCCGGCTACGACTAAGAGTCGGTTACAGAGTACATCTTGAACTACAAGTAACATTGTGGGCCTAAGTCGGTAAGTCTTCTGGGCCTTCCCGTAGCCAGATTGGACTCCGTCTTTCTCCCCTTACTAGGCTGCCCTTGAAGCAAAGCTCTAACCCAAAGTGGGCCACCCTGGTCAGTGAGGAACTGTGAGGATACCCGGAAAGTATATCCCCAACAGCAGCCCCCGGAGGCCTCCAAGATCCAAAGTTGGATTTATCATCGTCTAGCTTGATCTTCGGCTTGCAGAATCTTGAAGGGTTCCTGAAACTTCACAACAAAAAATAAGTCGGACCTATTAACAGGTTACTCGGATTTTCCAGCTTCATTTCAAACTAAGCCGGAACTTGGTCTCTAACGCCACTTGACACAAGTCATGGTCAAGTCACGTCATCTGACAGACATCCTGTCAGCACGACCGTTGGTGGGTCCACAGTTCGCGGAACCGAGGCGCCGTTTCAATGCGTGCGTGGAGATCGAGGCGAGGTAATCATCGCGTGGGTCCTTCCCAGTTCCTTCCATGACGTGTGGCGGTTACACTATAGCATTTGCACGAATCTTGGCGCAATTAGGTGGATATAAGGGGTTAGGATTTGCTCCTTCTCCTTTCACCAGTCCTTTGCCTTTTCCTCTCCTCCCAATCTCCCTGCGCGCACATAGCTCCCCCGTTCCTCCCCAAAGAACTCCCAGCGCCGCCCATTCTAGGTCAACTGCCCGTCGGAGAAATGGCTTCATCTTCCTCTTCTGGCCTGGCGGTAGCGGCGACGGCGGCGACGGAAGCGGTGGCGGAGAAAGAGAGCTTTCACGGGCTCTAGATTCCCTGCAAGCTCAACGACGAGGGTCTCAAGAATGTGGAGAAGGAAGGGCTCCTCCGCGCCGGCGACTGGCGAAGCGGCTTTGAAGAAACCATCCCCAACCCATGCGCCGGCGAGCGGGTCCACTTCGGCACCCACCTCGACAGAGGTTTGTCGTTTCCTCCCTCGAATTTCTTTTCCGAGGTGATTGATCATTACGGAGTTCAAATCCATCATCTTCCTCCCAACTCTATTTTAGAGATGAGTGCTTACGCATCTTTGTGTGAGGGCTTTCTCGGCATTAGGCCGAGTTTGACTCTTTTCCGGTACTATTTTCATGTCCGGAGAAACTCTATCACTGCCGGTGTTTCTTATATCACCGGTACCATTAGTTTTTCGCTTAGACATGAGCGTCTGTATCCCAAAATATTAGCTAGTGACTCGGTCAAACAATGGCCAGCCACATTTTTCTATCATAGGGATATCCCGGCTCCCAACAAAGATACTGCTTTGCCCGCTTTTGTTGACGGAGCTGCCACAGCCCAACCGTCTTGGGGCGAGGCTGCTCCGGCTCTCTCTGACGATCTAATCCTTTCCAAGAGGCGGATCGAATACCGGATCAAACATAAGGGACTGAAGGGATCCGACTTGGTCCAATGCTGGGTCTCACGTCGGATCCAGCCCCTTCAGTACCACAGGAATCGACGGATGCACTCCATCACGTCATCCAAGGAAGATGTAGCACCCCGATAAAATCACTACTAGAAAATCGCGTGTTGTTTTTATTTTGTGCATCATCATGACCACATTGCATTTGAGCATCGTCATCATCATGCATATGTTTTGTCTAAAACTATTTTCTAAAAGCCTAGTTTTGTTTTCTAAAATATCCCCTGTCTTTATTCAAATCAAAACCCTGGTCTCTCCCGAATATTTTGTTTGTCTAAAAACAAATTACAAACGTCTGTTAAACTAATAACCAAAATTTATATTATTTTTGGGAGGTAGCCAGCCAGGCCAAAAAACCCAGCCGGCCACCTCCAAACCCTAACCTAGCCGGACCTAAACCTAACCCTAGACCAGACTCTACCTAGCCAAGCCACCCAGCTGCACCACACCACACGCAGCCGCCGCCACTCTCCTACCCAGCCGACCCGCGTCGCGCGCCCCACCCTGCCGCAGCTCAGCGAACCACCCACGCATCGCACGCACAAACACAACCACTCGCACCTGCATGCAGTGCGACGTGACACACAGCGGCGCACGCAACATGCAAGGCAACGCACGCCATCGATCGTTCCACCCCCCAGTTGCCCCGCACGTCACCTACCCCCACCCGACAACACCAAGCTCGCCCGGTCCCACCTCCCGTCCTCCCCATGTTGCACGTCGCTCTCCCTAGCCCCAACCTCACAAAACATGACCGCCTCCCTCTGCTCGATCCCCACCAACCCTCCTCGCGCTCTCTTCCTTACCAACCACCGCTGTCGTGGGCGCCCCTCCCCTCGGCCCCTTCCTGGAGCACGACCCCGCGTCTCTGCAGGCCGCGTCCCGCGAGCTGCCGCCGTCGTGGCCCTTCTCCTCCGCTCGAGCCCTGCCTCCCCATCGAGCCGCGCCGCCGCCCGTCGGCCTTCCTCGACCCCGGCCTCCTCTCAGAGCTCCACTGCCAGCGGGCCCGTCTTCGGTCGCCCTACTCCATGCTCACCAGCGAATACCGAGCCCCACGCCACCCGGTGCCCGCCGCTCTGTGAGTCAGTGCCTCTTATCTTCCCCACTGCAAGCAGCCGCCACCGTGGCCCCTTCGCCATCGTCGACCGCCACCCCTCCACGCCGGATCCTGTAGGCCCTCGACCTCGGCCTCCTCCCTCGCAGGCGAGCACATCGCCGTCGACTGCTACCTCGCGTACCTCAGCCCCGCGGCTTCCCCAGCACCCTCTTCCCAGCCGACCGGTCGAGCTTCTCCCCGGCTGCCCCGTCTTCCTCCCGGAGCCCGGCAGCGTGTCATCGTCGGCATCCCTCTACTGCCAGCGCGACCATCGCGGCCTCACTATCCCTGCGAGCTCCGCGAGCGACGCCGCGCCCCTTCCTTCCCTACCGCAGGCGCCGCCATAGTTATCTTCGCGGACACGCGCGCGCGCCGACGCCCGCAGGTCCCTACTTGTCCACCTCGTCGATCCCTCTGTCGCAGGTGTCTTGCGCCACGCTGTCGCGGGCCTCCTCTGCCTCAAATTTGTGAGCTCCTAGAGGCCGTACCGCACGGGCTCCTGGACTAGTTCGTTGTCCTCCAACGCATTGGATCCGTCACCCGGTTTCTCGTTTACTGCCTAGAGTACCCATTTGGGTTGGAGATGCCCTGGTGATGTATAGATGATATGGTGTGGCTTGCTTGGTGGATATGTGGTGTTGCTCCTGGGTACTTTGGATCATAGAGTGCAGCTTATCGGTGTTATTCGAAAGACCAAGACCACACCAACAATCAAAGGCTCAAGACCTCAAGTTCTCCTACATGGACAACGAGTGACAAGATCTCGACACGGACAAGATGGCCGAGGCCCGAACACGAAGACCTCCACGGACGCCAAGTCCTCCTTTGGGGATCCAATGATCGAGACCCTGGACACCAAGGTCCCCATCATGGAATCAAAGACCCCGGATCCGAACCTGAACCCCAGCACACCAAGCTCTCCTTCCTAGAACTGGTCAAGATGGAACACCAAGTTCTTCTTCGTGGATTCCGAAGCCCTGAACCCCTCTAAACCAAGATCTTCGGCCTAAAGTGTGTCCCCTTATCCGAGACCCTATTTTTATAATATGACATTATCAATTGTTGCATATTAAATGGTTCATGTCGCATACATATTGTGTGGTTCAGGGGTATTATGTCGATTCACCTAATAATTAAATATGGAGGCTATATGTAGGCTATTCTAGTCTTATATAGACTCCATTTAAATTGTGTAGTGAACTGATGCCATGTTTTTCCTTGCTAAGACAACCTATAAATTGCGGGGTACCTAAATAACATGAACCTTATAATTAATTGTAGGGACCCCGGTTCCGCTTAATATTGCCTAATTGCATCACATATTTGCCATGTCATCCATCATCTCATAAACATGCCCGATCTTCTGTCGTAGTATTAAATAGTGCATCCGGTGTTTCTTTTAGTGCTTTGCTTCTTCATGGATTAGGCTGTTGAGTGGATCCGAGTATCGACAAGTTCTCCGGTGTATCTTCTGCAGTGTTTCCCAGGCGAGCATCTCCCCCTTTCTACCTATTTTGCTTTTATAGTCTTTATTTCCTCCTGTTGATCTATTTCTATCTGTGTTGCGATGCTTTAGTTTCCGTGCACCATTTATATTCCTTGCAGTCTCTATATTGCCTTGGACACATCCTATTGCCCGTTGATCGATAGACAGCCGGCCTTGCGAGTCGTAGTTGCTTGCTCAGGTGCTGCTTCGCGTCGTTGTTGTTCCACCGTTGATAAAAGGTTGGCACATGCTTAATGATAGAGATGCTTAATTGTGGAGTTGATCATGACTTTAAATGCAACTGTTAAAATGTTGGGAATAGATATAAATAATGCAAAGGCATCGGTGGGCAATAGATGTTATTTGGTTTTTCCACGCTCACTTGTGTCCCGTAGGACCCCGAGTACTTGATACCTGTTCCTTGACTATCGCACTATCCGCATATGGGACCATGAATCCACTTAGCCAGAACTTGATTCATTTCTTATTTCTTGGGGCCACAAAGTAGTTTGGGGCTTTATTACTATCCTGTACTTATGCCATGCTTTACTGTTTTATTTACGATTGTGCGTGGAGCACCTGTACTGTTTAGGAATGTGGAATGTTTTCGCCGTATCGACAAGCCCAGTCACACTTTCGGGTTCCCAGTCGTTTATAGCCATTGGCACAAACCTTGGGTCCGTCTTGGAGCCGGCCAACTTCGTTGCGGGTAGCTTAATGGGGTGGCCCCCTGAAATATTTTATGAATCCTGTGATTGCCTTGTCGTGAAAGCCTCGTTGGGTTTTGAGTTGGTTTTTCTGAGGTTGATCGTGTGTGTGTTGCTATTTGTGCACCCCTGCAGGGTAAATCTTTCTGAAAGCCGTGTCCGCGGTTATGGACGACATGGAGCACAGTATCTCGATCATAGACAAGCATAACTAAAGTAGTGCTATAAATTTGACTTAATATGTGACTAGTAATCAGCTTCACTACAATGGAATGGATAATAAAAGTGCAAACAACTAGTGGAATTGGTGTGTATCATGTCATGTTATACATGTCTAGTAAGTATCGCAACTCCAATGGAATGAAATAAAAGTGCCAACAACTGCTGGGTTTGGGATGTCACATGCTAATTGTATCTGCCTAGTAAGTATTGCAACTACAACAGAATGGTTAACTAAAACTGGCCACTACTTATGCTATCAGGATGACTCATGCTATCTATATCTGACTAGTAAGTGCTTCAACTATAATGGAATGAATAAAACTGCCAACTGTGTGAGTTCCTCGGTTTGACTTCCTCGTTTAGTCTCGAGGGGGAAATCCCAGGATGGGTATGTTTGGTGTTACTATCAGGTTGGATCCGAATAGGTCTTTCTTATCCCTCTCTAATAGCCGACAGTTTAATCGAGTCTCTATAGGTTGTTTAGTGCATGTTGTGTTGCCGCTTCAGTCCACCATACCTATGTAGGCGAGAGCCACCGAATTCTAGCCTCGCCGTGTACTGGACTCAGTACTGACGCTCCTCTTTTTCCTTCGCCCTTTGTCGGCACCCCCTTTTTGTTTTAGCAGGTTTGCGATCAACGTCGTTAGCAGGGTTACCCTTCCGGCTTGGCCTGGGCAGGGTTATGGACGCCATTGGTTATTATTCAGGGCTCTTAGCCCCATTTGCATCTTGTCCGTACTCGGACGTTCTATTGGTTTCAAGGTGATTTGGATCTTGTACTGTATATCTGTATTCTTGACTCATGGAGTCGTGTTGTATCTGTTCTGTGGGTTCCATCGTGGACTACTGTGTAATGGTATTACTTCATTTTCCACCCGCACGAAAGTGCCTGGTGGGCGTCCTTGAATCATTTCTCTGCGGGTTTGGCGAGAAGCGCTGAAACTTGCATAGGGCCGATTCGAGGGTGTTACAGAAGACTCCCTCCGCATTAGTCCCAAATCCTACACCACTCAGGGCTACATAAGTCAGATCAAGTGGCTGATCAGGGAGCGGATCGAGAGGAAGATCCCAGAGATTTCTCTGGATATGCACACGGCAGAAAACCCCGTAGTGCCGGTAAGCTTCTATCAGTACACCTTTTCATGTATTTCAATCTTTGAGTTACATTGTAATATTGATATGTTTTCTTATTTTTAGCTTGCTGACCTCCCCGAGTCGGAATTTGCTCCGCTCGAAGGATATCCTCCTGAGTTTTCTCAAGAGACAGAGGTGGTCCCATTGCCGAATGCTGCACTCAAGAAGCGCAAAGCTCCGACAGTGGATGTTGGAACAAAGGAGGTGCCCGTCGTGAAGAGGTAACTTTCAATCACAACTTCCCCCTTTGTACTTTACTCGAATTTCCTTCTGAGATGTAACGTTTCCGACTTTACCACATTCTCAGAGCAAAACCGCTTCTCAAGGGCAAGGGGAAGGGGATTTCTTCGAAGCCCCTGCGACAGATGATGCTTACCATAGCTTCTCCTGTCGTGGCTCCTCCAACTCCTGCCCCTCAGCCTTCCGCAACGCCGGTGATAATTCCTTTTTCGGCTGTCGCAGAAGATCCGGCTCCTTCCACGGAGCCTGTGATCCTTGAATCGCAAACTGACGTCACCATGGGTGAGTCAGATCTAGATAAGGGTGAACCCTCTTTGGGTAATGATCCCTCGGCAGAAACCTTCGCCGAAAACCTTATCAGCAATCCAGGACTTGCCAAGTTTGGCCTGTCCCGGAAATCTGTAGAAGAAATCCAGCGGCTCGCTAGGCAATGCCTGGAGAAAAGTACTTTATCTGCCGAAGAAGAAACGCAAGAAGCAGAGGACGTCAATCAGTCCAATCTTCTTGGACAAGTGCTTCTTCGCAACGAGAGGATCAGGTTAGGGGAGCTTCCAACTGCTCCTGTGACCCCTCTGACTCTCGCTGAGAAGGTTGTCGTTGAGGTGAACGCGAGTTTGGATAAACTCACTCGCGAACATTATGTAAGTCGGAATTCCAACTCCTGTTTTTCCTTTATTTCATATCATATCCTCTAGCCCCCAAGCATGAAGTAGGATAAATAATCCGGGTTTATGCTTCATTAGGTTGCCAAAGAATGAACTAGTGTAGCCCCCAAGGCTCGTGCTGATATTAGCAAAAATATTAGCCCGAGTCTTTAGTAGCTTTCTGACTTTGGGTATTCTGACTTACAGAAAGTATATTCCTATAACTAGGATTTATTGAAGAATGTCTGTGATAAGCGGAGAGAGATCAAGGCTCTTCGACTTAAAAATGTTGACCTTAAAGTTGCCAAGGATGATGTCGAAGGTAAACATTCCGAGACTGAAACCTTGCCTTTGTATTTTCAATGTCGAATTTTTCTGAACAGTTGTTCTTTTTGACTTACAGCACTGGTGAAACAATCCTGCGCCATGATCGAAGAGGCCGAGAACCTTAAGACCTTGGTGGTGGAGAACAAGGAGCTTCGCCAAGAGCTAGATAAGCTCAAGGTGGATCATGAAAAGAGCATAGCTCAAGTCCTTGAATCCTCCTCCATGGCTACTGAAGAGCGTGATCGCAAGATCGCTGCTCAAGATAAAACAATCTCGGACCTCAAAAGTGAGCTTAGCAGAGAGAGGGACCTTTCCCAGGCGCTCCGAGATGAACTCCAGAGTCTCCGGGAGGAGAAGACCAAAATTGACGACGTAATTTTCGGTACGTTCCATCTGTCTGACTTGTTTTTTCTTCGACTTCTATCAATGTTGGATTTTCTTAACTTGTTTTGTGTATAGGTCCTCTGAACTTGACGGACTCTTCTTCCACCGAGCCCCGCACCCACCGGCTTACCCAAGTCGGTGTCTTGCTTCATGACTGCTGCCAATCCCTTGAGGACATCGGCGAAGCTCTCAAGATTCTGGACATGCACAGCATGTCGGATTTTCCGGTGCGGGACAAGGCAAAGGAGATAACGCAACTTGTTCGGGACTGGAACATGTCCTACGCGCGGACTACGGCGCAGGACGCTCTCACCATGGTCATGAGCCACCATGGAAACATGGAAATATGGCAAGTGACCAGAGGGTACTGCAAAGTAGATGAAGACGGACATGAGCAAGACCTTCAAGCCATCATGCACTCCTGCGCCGGATATGGGTGTCCCGTGGCTGACCTGACCAGCTACGAGATTCCTTTCTTCACCCGTGTGGATACTCCGCCTCCTCCTCCAGAAGAATCAGCAGAAGTCTCCGATGATGAATGCACCATCTCGGATACAGACATCTCGGAACGATACCAAGGCGGTGCCTCCAGCGAGCCGGCAGCTCCTTCATCTCCTCCTGCATCATAGATTGCCAGAAACATTTTGTATTATCTGAAAAACATGATGCGCTTGTAAATATGAAGTACTATTATTTTGCTAGTGCTAAGATTTTGATCTATTCAGCAGTTTTGGCTTTTAAACTTTTTACGTGCCTGAAATGTATACATAAGAACTTGTACTTTTTCGTCTATACTTATCATTTATCTGGCTTTCCGCCTCGTCCCTTTCGTGAGCCGGCTAAACCTTCTGTCGGAAACTTTGCTGAGCAACGGAGGTCAATTGCTAAACCAGTTTAAACTCGGAAACAAAGCTGGCTTCCAATACCAACAATTCACTACTCAGAAAATGCCCGCATTCAGCAATCAGACAAATAACCAAAGTAAAGACTAGAATTTTTTTTAGAGTCATACCCGAGGGTAGCAGTTTGAGAATCGGAAATCTAAACCAGAACGAGCATGCGCATAAAGTACTTTCAAGCATTCTGGGATTTTCGACTATGACATGATCATTCGGAAATAAGATGGTAAAAACTTCTCAAAAAAACTTGAGGCAACCAAAACTTTTATTTCTCACAGAACATGCACATATATATGATTACAAAGAAGGATAAACTAAGAATAAAAGGGATGTAGCTGAGCAATATTCCACGGTCTGTCTAACTCATCCAAATTTGTACTGCCTCTAGCTCTCTTTCTATTCTTAGTAGCAGGTCTTTCTTTGACTGGCCTCATGTCAGTTAAGTAGTACGATCCGTTGTGCAATACTCGACTAACTAAAAAGGGCCCTTCCCATACAAGCCGGAGAACCAAATCACCTTTATGGAAAGATCTATTTCGGACTCTTTGGCTATGATACTTGCATAACTTCTGCTGTTAGGCTGTAGATCTCATTTCAGCAACGACACGAACTTCTTCGACTAAGTCGAGATCATTTTGTCGAGAAATCTCGGCATCCTCTTCAATATACGTGGCCACTCTAGGAGAAGTATGAATCAAATCACTAGGAAGAACTGCTTCTGCGCCATAGACCAAGAAGAAAGGTGTGTATCCTGTTGACCTGTTTGGAGTTGTTCGTAAACTCCAAATTACAGAGGGTAGTTCCTCTACCCAAGCCCCCGCATCACATCGTACTGGTGCTACGAGTCTCGATTTTAGCCCATGTAGGATTAAACCATTTGCTCTTTCGAGTTGTCCGTTAGCCTGTGGATGTGCGACTGACGCAATGTCAAGCCGAATATTTTGCTCGTTGCAGAATTCTGCCAATTCTCCCATAGAGAAGTTACTCCCGTTGTCCGTGGTAATGCTATGTGGATAACCATACCGGATTATAACATCCTCGACAAATCTTTTGGCTGTTGCTCCATCACAACTTGTGACGGGTTTAGCCTCAATCCATTTGGTGAATTTATCTACCATCACTAAGAGGTGAGTAAATCCACTTGGAGCTAGTTTAACTGGTCCTACCATATCAAGCCCCTAGACCGCAAAAGGCCATGTTATAGGTATTGTTCTCAGCTGATCAGCCGGAACATGAGCTTGTTTGGCGTACTTTTGGCAGCCTTTGCACGTCTTGACTAATCGTTCGGCATCTGCCTGAGTTGTAAGCTAGAAAAATCCGTGTCTAAAAGCTTTTGCCACTAAAGATTTGGCTGCAGCGTGGTGACCACATTCGCCTTCGCGGATTTCCCTTAAGATTTCCACTCCTTCTTCCGGAGATACACAGCACTAAAAACCCCAGAAATACTCCGTTTATGGAGCTCACCCTTAACAATAGTATAGGCTTTTGCTCGTCGGATAATCTGCCGGCTCAGAACCTCGTCTTCGGGTAATTTGCCATCTACCAGATAATCTAGGTAGGGTTGAGTCCAGCTGGGAATTACAGCCAGAACTGTTATGAAAGGTGAGTCGGATTTAGTCGGATATTCCTCATCTACTCCCTTTATTGAGGGAACTTTGAGGTGCTCTAAAAAAGCGCCATCCGGGACCTCTTTCCGCGTAGAACCTATCTGAGATAGTGCGTCTGCTTCCTCATTTTATGCTCGAGGGATGTGTTGAACTTCAAACCCTTCGAATGATTTAGATAGATCATCCACGACAGCTTTATATGCTGCCATGTGCTTATTTGCATTACAAATATCCGACACTTGTTGAGCAACAAGATCCGAATCTCCGTAACACATCAAACGTAGGATGCTGATATCCTTAGCAATCCGGATTCCATGTAGCAGTGCTTCATACTCGGCAATATTGTTTGTCGCTGTGAAGTGGATCTGCAACATGTATAGAAGTTTATCTCCTTGGGGTGATTTGAGCACCACGCCAGCCCCCAAGCCCCCTCGAGCCTTAGACCCATCGAAGAAAAGGGTCCAATATTCTGACTCGAGGAGGATCATGTTCTCCTTCGTCTCTGTCTAATCAGCGACAAAGTCAGCAAGGATCTGGGATTTGATTGATATTCAGGGTTTATACTCAATATCGAAAGCTGAAAGCTCTATGCCCCATTTGGCGACGCGTCCTGTAGCGTCACTGTTGTTGATTATATCTCTCATGGGAGCTGTGCTCACCACGGTAATTGGATGCTCCTGAAAGTAGTGTCATAACTTACGACATGCTAGAAAAACACCGTAAGCCAACTTTTGATAGTGCGGATACCGCTGTTTTGATTCTGTCAGGATCTCGCTAACAAAGTAAGTCGGATGCTGCACTAGGTGTTCCTAATTTTCCTCTGGTCTCTCCACCACCATGACGATACTAACGACCTTATTTGTCGCAGCAAGAGAGAGCAACATCGGTTCCTTAGGTTCCGGCGCTGCAAGGATAGGAGCAGATGAGAGTACTTTCTTCAGGTCTTGTAGTGCAGCTTCAGCTTCATCAGTCCAAATGAAATCCTTGGTCTTTTTCAGGAGTTTGTATAATGGTGCGGCTCTTTCACCAAGCCGGCTTACAAATCGACTGACCGCAGCGATGCAACCAGTTAATCTTTGTACGTCCTTCATGCGAGTTGGCCTGGAAATATTGAGTATAGCCTTGATTTTGTCTGTGTTCACCTCTATGCCTCTTTGAGACACGATGAAACCTAACAATTTTCCGGCTGGTATTCCAAAGAAGCATTTCTTCGGGTTAAGCATGATGATGTATTTTCATAGATTGGCAAATGTCTCCTCCAAGTCGAAAATCAGCGTTTCCTTCTTTTTGGACATCACCGCGATATCATCCATGTATGCATATACATTGCGTCCGAGTTGATCATGGAGGCAACGCTGCATCGTGCGCTGGTACGTAGCTCCTGCGTTCTTCAGCCCAAAGGGCATCATAACAAAACAGAAAGTTCCGAAAGGGGTTATGAATGAAGTTTTGACTTTGTCAGATTCCTTCATCCGGATTTGGTGATAGCCGGAATATGCGTCGAGAAAACAGAGGAGTTCCGAGCCTGCCGTAGAATCTATAACTTGATCAATTCTAGGCAGAGCGAACGGATCTTTTGGACAAGCCTTGTTCAAGGCAGTATAATGAACACACATCCTTAAATCAGTGGTGTCCTTTTTAGGGACCATTACATGATTGGCCAACCACTCAGTGTGGATGACCTCTTCTATGAATCCGGCTAACTCGAGCCGTGCTAGTTCCTTAGCTATTGCCTTACGCTTTTCGTTGCCAAACCGTCGTAGGGACTGTTTGACGGGTTTAGCGTTCAGGTTTACATTTAGAGAGTGCTCGGCAAGTTCCCTAGGTCCTCCGGTCATGTAAGATGGCTGCCATGCGAAGATATCTTGATTTTCTTGGAGGAACTTGATGAGCGCGCTTTCCTATGCGCTACCGAGGCCTACGCCTATCTGGGTCACCTTGGAGGGGTCATCATCCTTCAATGGCGTTTTCTTCGTCTCTTCTGATGCCTTGAACTCCGGATTTGGCTTTGTCACCTCCTTCTTCATTGTGGGCATCTCGGACGGATCTATGCTCTTCTTGATCTCCTAGTACTCCTGGGCGTGCAGCACGGCTTCAGCAAAGGCGGCATTTCCATCCTCGCACTCTCGCGCTTTCTTCGGGTCTCCCCTGATGGTGATCACGCCGTTGAAACCTGGAATTTTCATCATATTGTAAATGTAACACGGACGATCCATAAAAGCCCAGTAAGCCGGACGTCCGAATATAGCGTGGTACGCGCTCTTGAACGGGACCACTTCGAAGAAAAGTGCCTCCGTCCAATAATTCTTTGGAGTTCCAAAGGTGACATCCAAAGTAATCTCTCCCAGGGAATTAGCTTGTCTTCCTGGGACAACTCCGTGAAAGATCACAGAGCTATGGTTCAGCTGGGTTTCCGAGATCTTCATCCGGCGTAGCATTTCGACATAGAAGATATTGATGCTGCTACCACCGTCCATGAGGGTCTTGGAGAAACCATAACCGTCAATAAGTGGATTGACGATTAAGGCGTATTTTCCTCGCCTGCGCAACTTAGGCGGATGATCAGCGCGGTCAAATGTGATTGCTACTTCCGACCAGTCCAAATATTGAGGGACAGCCGGAACTGTTGCGTTGGGCTCGTGTAGAACTGCTTTCTTGACCTTTGCTGGTTGAGATCCGAGGAAAGTGATATAAGTGTCCTTCTTGGTGGGAAAAGTCTTCTTCCCTTCTGGCTTGGGATTTGAAGCATCAGCTTCCTCCATGTCGGAATCTTCCTTGGTCTCTTTGTCTTTTTCGGGATTTTTCTTTCCCTTCTTCCGCTTAGCTTTGTAGCCCGCGGTGTCATCTCTTTTGATGTCGCAATTGAAACGACATTTGGCGTTGGTGTGGGACGAGCCCCCATTGGTGTCTAGGTGATGCACGCATGGGTTGTTAGCAATGTCGGCCCAAGAGTAGGTTTTTCCTGGTTGCTGTTCTCCCCTACCTTGGACCCTTGAAGTCCCACGGCCACGCCCGTGGCCTCCGCCGCGTCCTCCTCGTCCTCTAGACCCGGAAACAGTAGTAACCACCGTTGTTTCCGTGTTGGGTTTTTCTTCCGAGGTATTTTTGCGCTTCTGAGCTTGTTGCTTTGGTTGTCTAGCTGACTAAGGCACAGCCATGACGTTGAGTAATCCCTCCGCATCGTCGTCAGAATATGCATACTTGCTCGCTGTTTCTATCATCTCTCCCAAATCAGTGACCTTGTCACACTTCAAGCGGTGACGCAGTAGACCAATTGGGAGTCCTGCGATGAAAGCTTCAAT
Organism: Avena eriantha; assembly: GCA_910589775.1. Taxonomy (NCBI): domain Eukaryota; kingdom Viridiplantae; phylum Streptophyta; class Magnoliopsida; order Poales; family Poaceae; genus Avena; species Avena eriantha. The sequence continues at coordinate 482,399,081 of OU342741.1, read as the reverse complement.
CGCGGTTTGATTGTTTACTCCTTCACAGGAGTTCTTGGTGTCGATCCATCGTCCGAGGTAATCCCGGCAAGTTTCTCCGGCTTTCTGGGTGCAACGCTGTAGGTCTCCGACCGAACATGGCCTCCGATATGTGCCTTCGAAATTCCGAAAGAACGCACTTTGCATGTCATACCAGTTATGGATGGTGTTCTCCGGAAGTTCATTGAGCCTTGATCGCGCCATCTTCCGCAACATAAGTGGGAGATATCGGGTTGCGACCAGGCTGTTTCCGCCTTTGGCAATGCGGTAAGCTTGGAAAAAATCCTGTAGCCAAGTATCTGGCCGAGCAATGCCGTCGTAGGCTTGGATGTGCCTTGAGATAGCAAATCCTTCCGGGAATCTTGTAGCTCTGATGCGTGGTCCGAAGCACTTTGGGCCCACATAGATATCATCGTTTTCGTAGCGCCGCGCCTCTATGTTGGAATTGATCCTGTGCCTTGCATCGTTCGGGGATAGAGATCGTCCCGAATGCTGGCTGTGGCTGCGGTGCCTTGGAGCCGGACTTCGGCTTCTGCCACCACCTCCTCCACCACGTCGTCCTCCTTGTCCTCCTTGGGAGCCGTTGTGGTGACTGCTTGGTGGAGAGGGTGGAGCAGCTGAATTGTTTCCCGCTGATCGCCAGCCTCCGTCCGGAGCGTCATTATTTCGGTTCCGGGGAGGGTCTTCACTACGACGAGCCCCCTGCTGGCTTGTACCAGCACGATTTCCGTCGTTCCTTCTCCCGTCTTTCCCACCATGGTGAGGTTCAGCCGGACGGCTTGTGTGTCTAGGAGGTGGCATTTTTTGACGATCCTCCTCCCGACGTTTCTCTTTATCTTCTCCCCTTCGATCGTTAGACTCTAGTCGGGGAGGGTTCCTCGGATTCAGTGCAGCAATGGCCTCTTTTTCGGCCACTGGAGCGACGTTGCTCCAGTTACGCATAGTTCTGTAATGCTGTCCTGACGATCCGGTTCTTGAATCATTGTATTCCCGGCGTTCGAGGCGATGATACTGCTCCCGGACGTGATGGGGTCTTACATCAGCCCATGCCGGATCTGTGCGACACTGGTCGGAATCCGAGACCAGTTTTTGACTTCCGGACAGGGCGACCTTTTGCTGCTCCAGTCCCTTGTTGAGTAGTTTGATACCCAACCGGATCTCCTCCGGTCCTGGATTAGCCGATAAAATTTCTCAGGCCGCCACGGTATTCTGTACTAGGGTTGGGTATACCCAATCTCCTTTGCTATCTTTCCGTGGCTTCCCCATCTCAGCTCCGAAAAGGACGGCACGGACATGTGGGAATTGGTCGTCATTGGTGTGACACTTCCGTGTCTTCTGATGCAACCGAGACATGTAGTCCTTAGTTGCCATGCGTTTCTTCTCCACCTCGATGTTTTTGGCTTCATTGAGGAGTTGTTGAAGACGCACTTCTAGGGCTTGGGCCCTTTCGTCCAGCTTTTCAGTAGTAAGTTCTGCAGCTGTAGGGATAGGTGTGGTTAATGCAGCATCGATGAGTTTACGCGCACCTTCGGTGATCACGTGGCCATCCACCAATTCTTCTTATTTTGGCTCTTCTGGGATAAGTGCTCCATCCGAGTCTTCTTCGTATTCCTCAGCAATCGCCTCCTCCGTCAGAGGGTCTTTTGCCGGGGTCTTGTTCTTCTTGTTCTTCTTCTTTGCCTTCTTGGCAGCGCCGGTAGCAAAGACGGTTTTGGGTCCAGTTCTCGGAGTCAAGCTCTGATCGGTACTTTCGGACATCTGGACTTCGAGATTGTCTCGGGCGTCGATGTCATCCTGCGCTTTGGGAGAGTGTTCCCCGGATCCTTCATCCATGGCTTCTCCTTCTTCTGCAGCTTTGGAGTTATACTCCTCTTCACATTCCGCGGAGAACTTTCGTAAATCTGCTGACGTCATCGATTCATCCGAGGATGCGGGTACGTCGGCGTTTGTTCCAATTGCCTCCAGCACAGAGTCGGTGTTCTCTCCAGCATCAGCAGAGCCGGATCCGGATCCCACGTAACTGACGAAGTGCGACGCGTGCTTCCTGAGGTACCTGCGGCTTTCGCGATCAGCCATGTCGAAACTTTTGATGGTCTCGAGGATTGCATCTGTGCTTTCGCCTTGCAGTATCATACGTCTCAGTGTATACCTCAGGAAAGGCCTGTCTGTCCCGGCGTCATCAGAGCTAGAATCAGTGTCGTTGACTAGCTCCTCCTGAACTTCGACTTCCACGGGTGGGTCGATCTGGGATCCGGCTTCTCCTGGGAGATCCACTCCAGATTCGACTTGGACCGCTAGGTCTTCTTCAGGCTCGGATTTCTCCACTATCTCCACAACTGGTGCGGGCTGGGTGGGATTAGGGTTTTCTAAGATCCGGAACTCTGCCGCCTCCGCGGACAAACGGGACCCAGAAGATTCTTCTGCTTTTATCATCACCGCTGGGGTGGGTGGGGCAGGTTCAGCGAAACCGATGTAAACATCGATCTCACCAAAAGACATGATTGTGTAAGCAGTCATGGCCTCCATAGCCGGAATCCAAGTCTCGTCGAGAACGATGAGAGGGACGTCGCTGGCGTAGAGGATGCAACCTACGGCGATAGTCTCGTCGATTCTGATTCTTGCAGATTCCGCCCGGAACGCAGATCCGAAGCTCACTTGCCCCACGGTGGGCGCCAACTATCATCGGATTGATGACAAGTATGCCATGAGGGGGTCCTCGAGGCGTGCAGAAGAGAGGGGTGTGAGACGTAAGGTATTCCGAGACGGTGAGCACACAAGTTTACCCAGGTTCGAATCCGCTGGCTTTGGACGGATCCTACTCCTGCTAGCAATCCAGTAATACGGCAGAGCCGGAAATATGGGTTACAAGGGTTTCGCCTGTGCGAGTTGAGGGTCTAAAGTATTGGGTGCCCTAAAGGCTCTCCCTAGGACGGCTTATATAGATGTCCGGCCTAGGGTTTATAGGTGAGATCTATCCGGCTACGACTAAGAGTCGGTTATAGAGTACATCTTGAACTACAAGTAACATTATGGGCCTAAGTCGGTAAGTCTTTTGGGCCTTCCCGTAGCCGGATTGGACTTTGTCTTTCTCCCTGACTGGGCCGCCCTTGAAACAAAGCTCTAACCCGAAGTGGGCCACCCTGGTCAGTGAGGAACTGTGAGGATACCCAGAAAGTATATCCCCAATAGATATTGCCTGAATCTTGGGCAAGGTTTTGTGCTTTGATTCATGCACAAGTTGGAAGTCCATTACCTAAGAATGAGCTTCTTGATATATTTTATAATGGACTAACTGAAGAATCTAGGACATACCTAGATAGTTGTGTTGATTGTGTTTTCAGGAATAGGACTCCTAAGGAAGCTGAGGAATTAATGGCTAAAATAAGTAAGAACTATGAAGATTGGAATCATCCTGAACAAGCTATACCTGAAGTAATTGTACCTGAACCTACTATACCAGTGCCTATTCCAACATCAAAGAAGAGGGGAGTTATTGAATTAAATGATGAAGTGATGAAGGAAGCTAAGAAATGTCTTAAGGAGAAGGGAATTAAAGCTGCAGATGTCAAGAATTTACCTCCTATAGAAGAATTATGTAAGCCTATTCCCTATTCATCCACTATCGAGGTACACTCTCTCCAACACTTTGATGAAGGTGATATCCCTTACTCTAAACCTCCTGATCAATGCTTAGAAGAATTTGATATCTTTATTGTTAAGCAAGATAGTTTTAATAAAAGGGTGCAAAATCATCTAATGGAAAACACTAGAGCTATTGTTGAGTTGAAAGATATTGTGGAAAGAACCTCTAATGATGTTAAAATGATTGTTAAACACTTTCAAATGGTTCAAACTCAAATAGATCAACTCGTTAAAGTGCAAAAAAACTTGCTAGTTAATGCTGCTAAAGAAAAACATGCTTATGAAATTAGAACTAGAAGTGGTGCTACTACCCAGGATCCTCTATATCCTGAGGGGCATCCCAAAAGAATTGAGAAGGATTCTCAACAAGCTGAAAATAGTGGCTCTACTCGTAAGAAAAGGAAAAAGAAACATAAAACTATTGTAGAACCCTTTCAACCTGTTATAGATACTAATAATATATCTATCTCTAATGCTAAAACTAAAAGTGGTAATGAAGAAAATGAAGTTCCTAATGAAGAAAAAGTTGAAGAAGAACCTGAAAACCACACTAATAATACTAAATACACCAAATAAGATTTTATTGCTAAGAAACATGGTAGTGAAAGAGAACCTTGGGTCCAAAAACTTATGCCTTTCCCTGATAAGAAACACAAGTCAAAGGAAGATGAACACTATAATAAGTTTTGTGAGTGGATGAAGCCTTTATTCTTGCAAATCCCTTTGACTGATGCTATTAAATTGCCCCCTTACTCAAAATATATGAAGGATATTGTCTCGAATAAAAGGACGATCCCTAATGAAGAAATTTCTACTTTGCTTGCTAATTATTCCTTTAGTGGTAAGGTTCCTAAGAAACTTGGAGACCCACGGATTCCAACTATCCCTTGCTCTATTAAGAATAGTTATGTTAGAACTGCTTTGTGTGATATGGGAGCTGGAGTTAGTGTTATGCCTTTCTCTCTCTATAAGAGGCTTCAACTAGAAAAATTAATACCAACTAATATATCTTTGCAAATGGCTGATAAATCTACCACTATTCCTGTGGGTATATGTGAGTATGTACATGTTCAAGTGGCTCATAATTTCTTGATATTAACTGATTTTGTTGTGCTTGAAATGCCTAAAGATGATAATATGTCTATTATTCTTGGGAGGCCTTTTCTTAATACTGCAGGAGCTGTTATTAATTGTAATCAAGGAAAGGTGACTTTCAATGTTAATGACAAGGAACATACTGTCTATTTCCCCAAGAAGATTGAAAGGACTTATGGTTTGAATTCAATTGAACATGTTGAAGGCATTCAAGTTGGAGAAATATATTGTCCCATACCAAGAGAAAAATTTGAAACTATTATGATTGGGACCATTGCTGTCAAGGTTGAGGTAACATAATCATTAGTGGAATACAAAGTTTTGTTTCATATGGAATTATTTTGGTAGCAAGACTTGATCAACCTTGTTAACAAAAGGATTTCTTTGAACAAAACAATGTTTTCATTATGATTATCTCCGTTTATTTCTATCCTATGCATTTTAGTTTTTGCTTTCGTTTAGTTTTATTTTTGTTGTTAGTTGCTTGCATGTTAGAGTGTCTCAGAACTTCTGTAGTTCTAGCCTTGTTTTGTCCTTGCATCTTGTTTCCAAAAAAATCTGTTTGTCAGAAAAATCATTCTTCTATTTCTGAAAATTGCCCAAAAATAAGGTGTCTCGAAAAATTCCAGAAAATTCATTTTAAATTTTTGCATGAAAAAAGGGGCAGGGAGTACCTGGGAGGTACCAGGGGGACCCACCAGACAGGCACACCACCTGGTGGCGCGGCCTGCCCTGGGTGGCGCCATGCCCTGGTGTGGGCCACCCCTGGCCTCCCACTAACTCTCTCACCTGCCACTTTCTTCTCTCTCCCGAGTAAGCTCTAGTTCATTGCTCAAAATCGCGTTTCTTGCTGTGCTTGCTCTCGATTTTTTCGATCTCCTTGCTTAGCCCATCGTTCTTGCTGAAATTTGGAGCATTTGTTCCCTGGTATGTAACTCCTCCCCTTGTCCAAGTAGATTTGTGTTTAGTGGATTATATATTGAGTATTTTACTGTTGTAGGTGACTGGTTATGAGAGCTTGTAAGCTTGTTTAATGCTTAGAGATATAGTTTTGATGCATGTTTAGGCCTCTTGCAAATCCCTATGAGTAGAATCCTTCATTATATTTACTTTGCAATCACTTGTTTAATAGGTGTTTTAAATTTCAGAATAGAAGATGAGTGAGCACCACCTAAACCAACATGAATTATGTGTGCCTGAGATCATGAAGGTCCACCGGGAGAAGGAAGTTTTTCCCTCCATTTATCCATGCTCTGAGTTCATGAGAGCTGCAGGAATTCTTCAAGATTTCCATGCTTTGGTTTCTAATGCAGGGTTAGAGCACTTTTTTGAAGTTGAACCTTGTCAATTTGTGAAGCTAACCATGTCTGTGGTGCAGGACTTCCAATTTAGTCACTCTTTGCCTAACCCCGTGGTCCATTACAAAATTTACAATATTGTTGTCGACCTTTCTCTTGATGATTTTTGTGCAGCTATTAAGGTACCTCAATGGGGATCATGTAGAAAGATTAAGGAGAGACATCAACCACTCATGGATTTATACACAGAAATTTGCCAAGGGACTAACTTCTCGAAGGAGAGTGGAAAAATCCGTAACATTCATCTTCCCTCCATTCACTACTTTGCCTACTTTATTGCCAAGTGTGTTCTTGCTAGGAAAACTGCCAATAAGTTATCTTCGTTTGATCTAGCCTTTATCTCTGCTGCTCTTAAATGAGATAGATCTTACAACTTGGGTGCTTTGATAGCTTTCCGTCTTGCTACTAACCGTGAGAAAGGTGGAATTTGTGGAGGCCTCATTGCTTCTCGTTTACTAGCATTGCATGGTTTAGTGCCTCATCATCTAGACCTACAGTTTCCCATAGAAAGGCTTGATCTTAATTCCATGATACAGCATAAATTTGTTTCCTCGTGGGCTAGTATGAGTGAGTTATCTTATGAAATAACCTTTCTTAAAGCCGGTTGGAGAAAGAGCAAGTCCGAGCGTGTTGTTCTTTTGCCTGCACATGTTTTGTTTAACCTTGATAACAGGGAAGGATGGTCCCTCATTGAGGGGGAGTTTGACACGTACTTGGGAGAGCTCTCCCAACAGGAGCAGGACACTAGAAGGGAGGTCACGGATGATTCGGTCCAGCCCTCGAATAAGGGAGAGTCTTCATATCAACAGCCTGCTTATGATTGGGGAGCTTCTTCTTCCCACGGGCCCAATTACGACCATTCTTATCAAGATCCGCCTTCTTGGAACCCCTATTCGTACATGGGTTGATACCCACTTAGGCCAAAAGCCTAAGCTTGGGGGGAGGTACACCGACACCGCACTCATCTCCATATCATGTTGCATTGGTACTTTGTATATTCATGTTTTCATTCTCTTTTTAGTTTTCGTTCTTCTTTGCTTTTGCTTCCTAAAACACAAAAAGACCAAAAATATTTCTGTTGTTTCTCTTTGGTTTGCTTCTTCTTTTTGCCTTGGTTTGCTTTTCCCTTTTTGCTTTGCTTGAACTATTTGAAAAACCCAAAAATATTTTGCTTTGCTTGTTGTTCCTCTTTTGGTTCTTGTTTTAAAACTCAAAAACAACAAAAATATTTGTCGTTCTTCTTTGGTTTTTGTGAGTTTGCTATAGGGTTTGGCAGTCCTCAGTGGATTATTGGTCTCATATTATTATTTAAGCCACACAAGTGAAGAGCAATAATGAGGATTAATGACAACTTGAGGCGTGGTAAGAGGCTGGTAACGAACTCTATTTGTTTTCATTTTTGTACCTATACTCATCACTATGGGCATGCTTAGTCCGTTCATGTAGAGTGTATGTTTTCTTTGGATGCTTAGTAGTTCTTGCTTTCTTATGATTATCTCCATCTCGTTAATAGTTTGTAGCATGTCTTATGAATGCTTGCTGGCATTGCTCTATTCATAAATTGGTATGACACCATGGTATCCTCCTCTTAATGTTTCATTTGAATTGACTTGGCACATGCTCACGCACGCACATGACTGTGATAATCAGTTAAGCCTTGATGAATTATTTTGCCTTGAGGATCTTGAATCACTTTCATGCCATGATTAGTCCAGTTTTGTTGCAAGTATGATTATGACAGCTATTGCTCTCTCATTGGTCGCTCCCTCCCTATTGCTAGCCTTCACTTCCACTGAGTATTTTACTCATGTTTCCAATTCCCTAAACTAAATATTTCCAAATTATCCACCATACCTACCTATTAGCATCATTTGCTACTCCTGTGCATATTCATTATTCCTTGTTTTCTTCCGGATAAAATGTTTGCTTGTTATGAGAAAGTTAGTTATTAAAGCTCTCACGAATTTGATGGCACACTTTATTTTCTTGCACCTAATAAACCTGAACCATTGCGTCCTTCTTTGTTGTGTATATGCTTGCGCTTTATGAGTTGAAGTTAGCAGAACCATGTATCATGGGGACCGCTTTCAACACTTCATTGGTACTTTGTACCTAGTTGATATCATGTTCTTTTGCTTATGGATCCCGGTGGTGTGAAATAAAAGTGGAACTTGTAAGATCATGGAGTTTGTATGTATGTTAGAGAAATGCCTGGGTCGCTAGCCTAAGCCATGCCTAATCATGGTGGAAACTTGCAGCATAACCATAATGACCATTCTATGAAGCATCCTCAATAAAAATCTATGCACATAGTAAATAAAAAGATCACCGAGATGCTCATTGTCTGCTTGACTTATTATTTTGATTATGGGACAGCTCCTGTGTCATGTGCAAGGGGTACCCCGTTGGCGGTTCTCTATGATACGTATATACTTACAATGACAAAAGCTTACTTGTGACTGAAGTTTAGTAGCATGAGGATCAGTCTTCGTAAGTAAGGGGCATGAGACTTCGATTTACAACTTGTCAAGCATATCCTCTTAGTTGTATCACTTTAACCTTAACCATTTAAAGATGCTTATGATAGGGGCAATGAGAGCTCAAAGCTAATGAGTACCATGCTTTCAGCATTTGGAAGCCTTTCCAACTTTTCAAAACCTTTTTGTTTTCCTTGTTGAGTCTCCACATATTCTATGAGCACCTTCTTGAGAGCATAGTTGTCATTCTTTGTACTTGTCTCAAAACTTGATTATTCGTGTTATGACTTTGATGCTTGTATCTTTGATATCTTTACTTCTAGTCATAACTTGAACTTCAGAGGTGCCTTGACATTCACAATCAAAGGCAAGCGAGATACCACTCTATCATACCTTTTTATGAGCATTGTAATGTTGCTTATGTTTATGGTTCATGCTACTTATTATTTTTGAGTTGGGATCTATTCATAGCTTGCATTGACTATTAAGTAGACTCAGTAGCATACTCTTTATTATGAATTGCCTAAGTAGTTGGTCACATGCTGAGAATATATACATCATATGAAGCAAATGTGTTCGTGAAAGTTCTTTTATCGCACTCAGTTTTCAACTAAATTGCTTGAGGACAAGCAATAAGCTAAGCTTGGGGGGAGTTGATACGTGCAAAACGTATCTACTTTCCCGAACACTTTTGCTATTTTTTCTCCTCTAAACTTATGTGATTTGGATGCAACTAACGCGGACTGACGTTGTTTTTAGCAGAATTGCCTTGGTGTCTACTTTTTGTGCAGAAAATCACCTACCAGGAAAAATCCTGGAAAATATGCCAAAAATCCTATTTCACCTGAAGACTCCAGGAGCCAGAATACGAGACGGAGAAGAGCCAAGGGGTGGCCACACCACCTGGTGGCGCGAGAAAGGCCGGGCCGCGCCAGGGGGTGCTGTGGGCCCCCTAGGCACCCCCTCGGTCTCCCTCTTCGCCTATAAGTTGCCTTCTGACCTAAAAACTCCAGGGGGTCGACGTTTTTCCAGAAAGAGTCCCGCTCCGCCGCCACCACCAGATTCCACGACACAGCACCAGAAACTCCGTTCTGGCACCCTGCTGGGACGGGGAATTAGAGGAGATCATCGCCATCATCATCACCATCCCTTCTCCATCGACCATCCATGTTTCCCCCATCTATGAGTGAGTAATCCCCCGCTGTAGGCTATGGGGATGGTAGGGATTGGATGAGATCGTTCATGTAATGGCATCAGATTGTTTGGGCATGGTGCCTAGTATCTTCTATTAGTGCTTTATGACTTTTTTGCGACTTGTTGTGCTTAATGCTTGTCACTAGGGCCCGAGTGCCATGATTTCAGATCTGAACATGTTATTGATTCATTATGATAGTATTGTTTTTGGTCTTATCTGCGAGTTGTATACACACGTTGTTGTCCGGAACCAATGGCCCCGAAGTGACAGAAATCGAGATAACCGGAGGGAATGGCTTTGATGTGAGGATCACATGTGTTCACGGAGTGTTAATGCTTTGCTCTGGTGCTCTATTAAAAGGAGCACCTTAATTGCCAGTAGTTCCCTTGAGGCCCCGCTGCAAACGGGCTGGCAGGACAAAAGATGTTGTGCAAGTTCTCATTGCGAGCACGTATGACTATATATGGAACACATGCCTAGGATTATCTAGTACTTGGATGCTTTATCTTATTTATCTGCAATTGCCCTATGTTCTGATTGCTATGTGAATTGTCTTGTCCATGCAACGCCCGTCCATCCATCCCTATGCCTACCGCACTCGAATCCTATTGTTTACTGCTATTGTTACTACTGTCTTTACTTTACTGTTGCTATTACTTTACTATTCCTACTACAAAATTGTTGCTACTGATAAACTGCTGTGAGCAAGATTGTTTCCAAGTGCAGCTAAATTGACAACTCAGTTGTTAAGGCTTATAAATATTCTTTGGCTCCCCTTGTGTCGAATCAATAAATTGCGTTTCACTGCCCTCGAAAATACTGCGATACACCCCCTATACTTGTGGGTCATCACTGGTCGGCAAGGACAAAGCATAAACAGTAGACCGCACAGGAAAACAACTAAATTATTCAAAAAAGCACAAGATAGTTTTTGAAAAGCAAAACCGTAATCTGGTTAACAGCATGTGTATCAGACGACTAATGTACTAACAAAAATCTCATTCATGTATATTTGTTTTGCACGACTACACTGAGTCGGATTTCAAGTACAGAGAAGATTCAAAGTCCTTGTCTTTATCAAGCACTCCGAATCACGGGGGCTACACCCACTGGGTGAGCTCACGCGCCCCCGGTTGAATCATGTAGTTCCGACCGGCTAAAGGAGTGTAGCCGGATATTCAGGCCTAGGTGCGGGCAAGAGCAAGAAAAGAGAAAGGAAGATTCAAAGCACATGCCTTCGTCAGCTACTCCGAATATCGGGGGCTACACCTATTGGGTGCGCTAACACGCCCCTACTGTTGGTTGTGGTTGTCCGGTTGGCCAAGGAAGGTCAGGCTATCCGGCTTAAGGTGCTCAGTCGGAAGAATTTGATGGAAAGGAAGAAAGAGAGAAGATTCGAAGTCCTTGCCTTCATCAAGCACTCCGAATCTCGAGGGCTACACCCAGTGGGTGCGCTGACGCGCCCCCACTTGAAAGCATAGTTCCCTCGCTAAAGGATTTCAGGCGGATAAGATGATCGTACGGGCCTAGTCGGCAAATTTAGAAAACTCTCGATGTGCAGAAAAGTAAAACGAAATATAAGAAGCAAACAAACGATGCATAAAAGTTAGGGGAGTCGAAGCTCCCACAGACCCACAAGTTCAATAGAATAAAGAGTTCTACAATTCCACCCAACATCCCAGGGATAAAAAGCTAAACTACTGGGCCCTTGACATGGTCAGCTGTGGCTTCAGGGAAAGGAGGCATGCTGAAAAATCCGGCTCTGGCTTCTCCGCGGGCTCCGCCATCCGGCTGTGGGGTTGGCTCAGTGTCCGGCTCCGGCGTCCCGGCAGACTCAGAGTCGGTGAGCACCTCGTCGACGTCGGTGTAGCCAACAATCTTGATGGCGGAGGCGCGAAGTCCAGGATGGGCCTGACGGATGGCGGCGAGGTTGGTGCGTGTGTGGAAGCCGCGGTCGATCTTCTCCAGGCACGCGTCATTGTACCAGGAGAGCATCAGCGCTAGGGCCATCTCTGCTCTGACCCATGCCGCCAAGTCCCTCACATGGTCGACGGTAGCCAGCACCTCCACGACCTTCGCCGCCAACAAGGCAATTGTATCCGAGGCGGCTTCATCCGGCCATGGGAAGTCGAAGACCGAGCTGGTGGCCTTGTGCAGCTCAGCAGCCTCCTCGCCAAGCAGCGCGACGAGCTCCTGGGCAGAAGGTTGTTCGCCCCGCCAGTACACCTGGAGCTAGTTGTAGGCCAGCAGGTCTACTCCCGGATAATAGGCTATCCGAAAAATACAAGTCAGATCTAGCTACCGGATCCAGACGAAAATAAGAGATTCTCCAGAAATCATACCTTTGGCGGTGTGGCCAATCTGCATCAACACCTCCAGGAGGACCTTCTCCCGTTCCGCCAGCTGCTTGACCTCCTTCTCCTGGTCCTTGCATTGGGTGTTAAGGAGCTCGAAGGCCTAGGCCCGGCTGGTGAGGGCGCCGTCACGTTCCTTGATGATAGCTTCCAGCTTCTCCACCTTGGAGTGCCACTCCTTGTTCTGGTTGCGGAGAAGGGTATTTCTCTGGCTGAGGCGCTCATTCTTCTTGGTCAGCCGGTCATTCTCCCGCTAGGTGCAAACCATGATGGCTGCGAGACATAGCTAGATGTGAGTATAAAAAAAGGCTATAAGATCAACAAAATAAAAAGGCCGTAGCCAGATGGAAAGAACTTACTTTGTGAAGTTACGTTCGCCGTGGTGAGCTTCTGCTCCAGCGAGCGGCTAGCCCCGAGCGAGGACTTGAGGAGCCGGACCTCCTTGGGCCAACCTCCAGGCTGGCAGCCAGATTTGCCAAGGACGCAGCCAAGGGGGAGGTGTCGTCGATAGTGTTGAGGGTCATGGACTCCTTGGCTTCGCACAACGTTACATGCCACTCCTCTCTCGGCTCCCTGTTGGAGTTATCGTCCACCAGCAACACTAGCTCTTTGCCAGCTGCAGATTCCTTTGCCCCCGTGGAGGAGCCCCTGCCGCTACCCGGGCTCGACACGGTGGTGTCCGGCTGGACAACGATGGTCAGCGGGGCATCACCGCCAGATCTGGTGGCATCAGCCAAACCTTCACGGTGCGATGGAGGGGCCTCCCGCATTGGAGAAGGAGCAACACCGGACGAAGTAGCCGGATCGATGGGCGGCGCGCGAGGTAGCGAGGCGGTAGACACGTGCGCATGGCTCGCCGCGCTGAAAGAGATGAGGGTGCTACAAGAAGAAAGACTTAGCCAGTCAAAAAAGAAAAGAGAAAGAGCCAGATTGACCGAATAAGGAAAGAAAGCAAGTCGGATAGGCCGAAAGGAAAAAGAACGAAAGGGTAGAAGAAATCCTACCCCTGGACCACCGGAGGCACAACCTTCTTGCACCCACCTCGGCTCGGGTGCGGGGCACCACTCCGACTCCTCTTGGGTGTCAGCTCCTCCACCGTGAGCTGACTAGACCTACCACCCTCCCGCAGTGGACCGACTGGACTCGCCATCTACTGTCCGGCGTCGGCTCACTTCGGGGGACAGGGCAACCTCCGCGTCTTCAGAAATAGGCACATGGGGGTTATTTGCCGGCTCGTCATTCCGGTTAGGAAGGACGTCACCCTCGCTGCCGGACTCCTCGCTGGATCGTCGCGCGCGCGGCTTCGGCAGATCGGGAGTGAAGACCTGGAGGGGGGTCTCACCTTCCTCTCGGATGATGTAGGGAAAGTGTTGCCGCAAGGAAGAAAAAGCAAGGCGTTAGTCGGATGAACGCACGAAACAAAAAACCGAAAGCAAGAAGAAGGAACAGAGGACTTACCCGGGGTCACGGTTCTCGGGCATGTACGGGGCAGCCCGAACTGCAAGTTCTTCGGAAGCCTCTCCTTCGTAATCGTCCACAGCCACTCCTTGAGGTTGGGGTAGCAGGGATTGCGACGGGAGAGTCGGGTCGGGTCCAGCCGGCCGGAGTAGAAGCACATCTTGTGCGCCCGGTGCCGCAGGGGCATCATCAGCCGGGACATCCAGGCAAGCGTGATGTCTAGGACGGTTAGGCCAATGGTCACAAGCGCCCTCAGTCGCTGCAGCATCTCGTCTGACTCCGCCTTCTCGCCGTGGATCTTCATGTCCCAGTTCAGCTGGCCGGACTCCACATCCTAGAAAGCCGAAAGGTTGATCCAGTCGACGATGGTGACATTGTGGACATAGAAATACGTCTGCAACCAAAGCCGAATTGTGTCGTGCAGCCGGAACTTCGGGTAGACGGTCTACATGCGGGAGTAGATGGAGGCGCCGTAGTAGCAGACCAGTGTGCCCTAGGCAAACTGAACTTGCGGCCGAACGTGGAAGAGCCGGGAGAAGAGCCCGAGATCTAGCTCGATCCCGAGGTAGCATTCGTAGAATGCGGAGAAGTGGGCGAAGGTGCCGATTGCGTTGGCACCGAGGTGGTGGAGACAGAGATCAAAGAAAGCAAGGAAGGTCGGGAGGAAAGGATTGGCGGGAAGGGCAAAACTACGGGCGAGGTGCAATAGGAAGATGACCCTCTCCCCCTCCTGGGGGTACAGTGACTCCTCCTCCGGCGGCGTGAGCCGCACCGCCATCTCCGACTCTGACGGAAGAACCCGCGTGGCGTGGTACTTGGCGATGTGGTTCTCCGTCACCGAGGACCCGCACTAGGCTCCGCGGTCTGCCGCCATCACCTCCTCCTCCGCCGTCGTCGCGAGCGTCGAGAAATGGGGGCCCCTGTCTCTGGCGACCACGAACAGACGGCACGGCAAGGTCGACGGAAAGAAAAGCAGAGGCAGAGCAAGGCAATGGCGAGCGCAAGAACAGAAATGGGAGAAGTGAGCAGCGGGGTGGGGGAACTGCTCCCCGGGCGGTATTTAACCCCGAGGGAGAGAAACCGTCTAGGTTGCCGCGTGGCAACCGGGGGGCTGCACCGCACCCCCACCCGCCACCCGAGATCATATGGGGCGGCACTGCGCGCAGAAGATCTGGGGGCGGAAATAGAAGCACCAGGCGATGTGCGACGGGACGTGCTGCTGCGCGCGGCAGTGCGATGATGGCGCACACGGGCATGGTCGACGTCGGAGGTGATGTCACAGGGCACTACAACCGCCGGATACCACCCAGACGCAAGTTCAAATTATGAAGGGAGCGCGTGCACATTTCACCTAAGGGAGAAATCTACATGTGCTCGGGGGCTAGTGTCAGGGGGATGACCCCCGGATAGCCTAGCCGAACATGAACAAGCCAAGCAAGTCATGGCTGGCTAGCGAGGCCTAGCCGGACTAAAGCACAAGACAGGACGCAAAATAAGGACTCGGACCAGAGGAAGTCGACGCACATATCAGCCGGATAAAAGAAAGTCGGCAAGATGTTGGTCCGGCTAGATGATCCTAGCCAGATGCAATCAAGACGGAGGCGGTAGGCAGGGCAACATGCGGTACAGTTCCCGATACAACTTGGCCTATCGACAAGACTTAAAGCAAGAAGAACGAGGACCATGCCGGCGACTTTGTGGCTGACAGGGTCATAGTGGCCGACTGCTGACGAAAGGCTCGCACGGCATTCACTATGCCCACGATGCATCGCACGGCGTGTACCCTCGACAAGACCCGCAACTACACGGCACTGTTGATGACCAGCTAGCTGGGGCCCGCCTGTGGGACCCTCCAGCCGGACTGGCTACTAAGATCGCTGCCCCCAGCCTATATAAGGGGGGCGAGGCTATCATAGCAAGGGGTTGTACTTTCATTAGCTATGCAGTTCATACAGCTCGAGGAGCATCCTATAGCTCTCATATCACACTATAGTCAGATCGGCAGGAGAATGGGTGTTACCCCCTCACGAGGGTCCCGAACCTAGGTACTTCCTGCGTCTCTTTATGTTGGCTTGTACCTAATCCCGCCTGCGGACGCTGTCGCTAGCTTCCTAGCCATTTGCCCACACCTCTATGTAGCCTTCTCAGGCACTTCCGTTTCACATACAATGACAAACATGTTTGTACAAAATTTAAAAAAAAACCTAAACCCTAAAGGCGGCCCCGGCCACGTCCGCCCAGTCCAACGCAGCGGTATATCGCCATCGCGTAGTCAACATTGTCGTCATCGCTGGCCTCCTGCCTCGGCGGCAGCATGGTGCTGCAGCCCTGGCATGGATCGCCGCCCCAGCTCGAGCAGCTCGGCCCGTCGTTGTCTCCCTCGACGCTGACGAACATGCCGAGGCGGCGCGCTCGCTCTGTCTGCTTGCGTCGGTACTCCTCCGCGGACCACACTTTCACGAAGTCGTCCGTCGCTGGCGGCACGGCCTTGTAGGAGGCATGCTCGGTGACGTGCTGGCCCGGAAACTCCTCCGAGTCCTTGTCGATCTTCAATTGGAGGGCGGCCGCCTTGTACTCCGGCGGCAGCGTCCACTCCTTCTTCACTTGGCGGTGGGGTGTGCCCAGACGCAGGCGGCCAAGGGGAGGAGACCGCTCGCGCCGGCCGGAGCGCCGGCGTGACAGAGGAGCCTCCTAGTACTCGTCCTTCACCGGCGCAAGGATAGCCGAGAAGCGCGGGGACGGCGTGGAGTACGGGGAGTAGCGAGCCGATGGCGATGAAGTCCACGACGAGGACGACGTGGAGGAAGACCAGGCGGCGTGGCATGGCGCCTACCTCTGGTCTAGACAGCGTGGCACGGCGTGACGAGGCGGCATCGTCAATGGCGGGTTGTTGCTAGCAGCGATGTGCTCGAGGACCTAGGACAGCGACCGGCCTGGCGTGCTCCACCACCGGGTCCGCCCTTCGATGTTGTTGTCTAGCGGGCGGGGGCCATTGTAGGCGGTGAGGCGGTCGTGGTGTTGGGCCTCGAAGAACGTGGTTCACGCCTCCGTGTTGTCGGGATCCCAGGATGGGTTGTTCCGCTCCTCTGGCGAGAGGACCTCCCAGTAGTGGCGGTAGATCTCTGCCTGCCGCACCTGCCCACGGGGGACTGGTGGGACGGGTCGGCCACCGGCACTGAGGACCTAGCCGCTAGGGCAGTGCACGTCCGGCGGCGCTAGGTACCCCGCCTCCCACAACACGCGCGCCTCATGGACGCGCATGGATCGGCGGCCAAACCCGTTCGCGGCGGCTCCGTTTCCGGGGTATCGCTCCATGGCCGGCGACTTTGGGTGGTTGGAAAAGACGAGAGAGGGGGATGCGAGGATGGAGCAGCCATGGGGGGTTATCCGCGGGGCGGTGGCGCGACCATTGAATGCGGACGGTGGTGCAGCAGCCGAGGTGGGAGGCGTGGCGGACGGGTCGCATCGGCTGCAAAAGGCTGATTGGCGGGTACCAGTGCTATTACTGGGGCGCGACAGTCGAGGGGAAGGCAGGTCGCATCGGCTGCAAACGACCAGCCATTTCGCGCGCCAGATTCCCCGCCTCTTCCCGCCAGAAACGCGGCATCCGGCGCCCCCGCTAGCCTCCCGTGGGTTGGGTCCGGCCTGAGGCTCCAGGTGTCAAACCGGACCACGCCGGCGCCAAAAGTAATTTAGGGGTGGGCTGGACTTGAATTCGGCTGCCGGCGCGCTGGAGATGCTCTAAGAACCAAGTCTACCAATTCCGCCTCGATTGGCAAACTGATTTCTCTCAAACGAACGTACTTCCTATATAAAACATGGACAGCACGCACGACCAACTTGACCTACGGAACGTGCTGCAGCCCAACAAACACCTACCCGGTCAAATCAAATACCAAGAACAAATACCGAACATCATGGTCCATGCATGATCTTCGTGGCAAAGGTAGGTCGTCCATGCCTACCTAGTTGAGCACGCACTGAATCGGTCCGTCCATGATCGAGCCGCATGCCGGACTCGCTCAACTCATCAACACCGCAGAAACCGAGTCCCCTTTTGGGGCTGTTTTGTTTTTTGTTCGTTGACGCTGTTGGTGTTGGTCCCCATGACGCATGGCAGTCGTGTGTATGCAGGTGGAACTTTGCCCGTTGCCTGGTAACTTCATAGCGTGGAACTTCCACGAAGCCGCACCGATCGATGGAGTAGCTCCGTCGGCCATTTGCACGTTGACGGTTTTTTCGTATGCATTGACCGCGCGAGGCGACCTACCCGAATCCATCACCTGGAAACAGCGATTCGCATGCAATGGTTTGTATTCTGTGTGCTTCTCGGTGCGTGGGTGTAGTCGGGCATACTCGTTTTTTTCATTTAACATGCTTTGAAGTATCCCTGATATACAATATGGATATATACTCAAACCGACAAAGTATTACTCCATATACTACACGATGGTAATTCAATCAAAAAATCTTAAACAAATTCGGTGGATCCATGAAATTTGGAAATTTGAATTCTGGACACACTCTGGTAATTACGAATAGAAGTGGAACTCTAATAACGAAAATAGTATTCACATGGGTTACCAAGCGGCAAGCCATGTAAAAAAATGGTTCACATCATCATTCTTTGCCTAGTTTCTCTTTGGGTATCGAATTTGAATCTCTATTGTTATGACATTACATGTATGTATTGGCTTGATGCACTTTGTTGTACTTGGAAACTTTTACTTCCTCCGATATATATTAATTGTCATATAATTGGATTTATCTAGACATGTTTTAGTGCTAGAGACATCCAGTTCATCGATAATTCATATGGATCGAAGGGACTAGTACATTCCCTCCGTGCTCTTATGTCTTTTGGGTAGAAAACTACACATTTTCTAGCCACCTAACGATGAATGAGCACAAGACCTAGACTAAAGGTACATAATTTTCACTTCGAAATGTAATATGCGGTCTTCGGTATCTCTAAATGAAAAACTGAAAGTTTCAATGAGGGAAACTGGCAAAGATCGAAACAACAAATGTTCCGCCGCTATGAAAAAAAAATTCATATAATTTTATCTGAATTTTTGGTACCTTTAGTCAGGTATCATAACTTGAAAAAAGGATTACTTTTAAGCTACACAACGAATATAAATCTGTCCATTCATAAAAGCAATATATAGTAAGTCATTTTTTAGTACTTCTAGTTGTATTTTCTATGTTGACCACAACTCAAAGATATATTAATAAAAAAACATGTATGTACTACACATCTTTGTTTTCACGATCCCACGACACTCTCATTTCAGAAGATTGAAAGAGAGTTTATTTGTTCAACAATCGGCTCAGGTCAGCAGGTTTGGATCTCAGACAAATAAATGTGTATAATGGAGATGATTCCCTAAGACTTTATTCGTAAGGTGATCAAGAGATCATACAATGTAGCTGCAATATAATCTTGACGGGTTATTAACAGGACCCGGTGAGAGTAGATGAATCTAGGGTTTTATGATTATGGCTAAAGTCTCTAACTTGTTCGATTATGGCATGTCCCCTTCAGATAAATGCCTTCAAGTATATATATATTATTTGATGGTGCCAGAGTTTCTCCTAGTCACGATAAGTCTTTATCTTGTTGTGCACGTTAAGTTGATTCTTGATCTCCATCGGATGCATATCTGGTGTTCACAAATCTCTAGAGAGTTGTCTTGCAGCCCTACAAGTCAGGTTGGTTCAAAGATTCAGGGCATAGACCACCGAGTCTTAAGCGTTGAGATCTTCGTCGGCACGGATCGTGGATTGAGGGCCATGTGATGTCTAGGACGAAATCTACCCATCACTGAGAATATCTATATGTATATGTAGAAAAAATACGGAATGCTTTTAGGATTTAAAATAGTGTTTTCACTTTTTTTCAAAATCCCGGACTCCATATAGGTTGGGTCCTCTTTCAGTTACGTGTAGAGCTTTATTCCATGTGGTTATTGTTGGGGTGATCGCTTAGGTATCGTCTAAGCATCTAGTGCTCCCACTATTTAGGTGATATGATATTATGTACTCACAAGACATAGGCACATGAAGCCTAGCCCGACCTAAAGCCCAAAAGATATGAAATACTGTATTGTATTAAAAATGGTGCAATACATCATAAAATTGTCCTTCATATAATAAAATATATTTAGGACCAATTTAACAGTTTTATTAGGCCTCGGGCAAAGCGAGGCTTGCCATTTTATGGCAGGCTTTAGAATATCGATCCTGAAACGCGGGCAACCCTGTAGTATGCCAAGTTCTACCTACAATTCTTGTCTACCAAAAGATAGAGAAAAAATGGTAAAGCATTCTATCATATCACCCCTATTGGGTTACATTTCATACATATCTAAATTCATCCCATGCAATGTTGGTTCCTATTTCCATGGACTGTCAGGATGCTTAGAACCTAAATATCCCCTTTTGTTGGATATGTATAATTGTGGAGGCATAACTCCACTAATCACGTTCAAATCTTGATAGCAACACTCGTTCGTGACTTAGGACAAATCTTGATCAAATTTCTACTCACTAATTAGTCGGGCCACATGTCCATCCAAAGAAGGGAACAAATGAAACTATTTGGCATTATACTGCTCTTATTCATAATTACATTGGTTGTACTTCATTCTTTATGCATCTATCTTCTATTTAGAAGCACATGCACCTATCTATGCTTGCTACATACACAGTAAACACAAGCATACATTTTTCCCAACTAAATAAAAAAAATTAATAACCAACACATATACAATTGAAACTAATTCAGTGCAAGAGCTCTTTCCCGAACAACCCAGCAATGGCTCGCCCGGGATCTTCTGCCTTCATCAGGGACTCTCCTACCAAAATCTGCAAATATAAACACCCATCAATGAAAACACAAGCACTTTAAGACCGATCTCTCATGGAAATAATTGTTAGTGTACAAAGGAGCATGTCGTGGGAAAATTATGAGATGTGATCTCAACATTTCTGAAAGTTGGATTTATAATCTATTATGAAAAAAAAAACACTTCAAAACATTGCACTGAAATCATGCAGTTAGACAAAGCTGGAAAGTAAGGAGTAATCAGAAAACTTACCGAGGAAACACCGGCCCTGTGCACATATGCAACATCCTCAGCAGTGAACAAACCAGATTCCCCAACCACCTGAGGAAAATAAACCCATTGTTAAATTTTATTTTAAGCATTTTGTGTCGTTAGATTGAGTAGCAACTAGAAAAACGTGTACAAAGAAGAAGCAATGCACCACATTAAGGAGGGGGGGCTTCATTTATATTAGTAGATTAAAGGGACCAACGATCAGTTAAGGAGAGCGTACCAGTATTCCCTTTTCCCTTATGTCATCACCACGTTTCTCCATCAACATCCTTGTGTTCAATGTATCAACTACAAATGTTTCTGCAAAGAACAACAAATCTTCAGCATCATGTTTGCGTAGACGGAAAACAGAATCAGCGTGAGAAACTGCATTTTGGATGGAAAATGTCCGACAGACAACAGTACCAAGATTACGGTTGTTGATTCCGATAAGTTTGACACCATCTATTTTCAGCACACGGTCCAGTTCTCTCTCGTCATGAACCTGAAATACAAATAATATTTAGCACGCTGCAAGCATCACTATTCAAGTTCGCCAGTGATATGATGTAATGAACTAGACTGAATCTTCAGGATTGGATTTGCCAAAACATGAGCAATCAATTTTTCACAACAAATATTAATGTTTTTATTTTATTTTTGTGAACTGGAACTGTGAGGCTAATAACAAGAATTTAGCTGTCAAAAAGAAAATAGCTTCCTGGCTACTTTGTCATTGGTGGTAAAGAAAAGTATAGCTTCCTTGGCTACTTTGGCATTCCACGGTGGAATTGA
This sequence comes from Avena eriantha, assembly GCA_910589775.1. Lineage (NCBI taxonomy): Eukaryota > Viridiplantae > Streptophyta > Magnoliopsida > Poales > Poaceae > Avena > Avena eriantha. The sequence continues at coordinate 482,377,586 of OU342741.1, read as the reverse complement.
CAGAAGTAGTCAAAGTTGAATTGTACAAACAATATTTATAGAGGTATCAAGTGCCAAGGAACCCAAAACATCTAAAGCATACCTCAACAAGAGCGGTCATTCCCAGATTGTTGCAGACACGGACCATGTACTTGAGGTCAAGATCAGGTAGCACGGCAGCGATCAATAGAATCGCATCGGCACCCTTTGATCTCGCGTAGTAGATTTGCCAGCTATCAATGATGAACTCCTTGCACAAAATCGGCAGCTGCATTTGCACACAAAACCATACATACTCAATTGGTTTGTCACATATACTATATAGGGCGGCCAACTTAAAGCAGAAGAAGAGTATGTGCTCCATCCTTTTACGTACCTTCACTCCAGAATTACGAACAGTCTCTAGGTGCTCATAGCTCCCCTGTAGAATGAACCAAAGTAGTTCCAAATGTCAGAGTGAGACATGCTAAACCAACTTAGGTGACTGCAAGAATTGTGGGGTAGGTGATTCCCTAGGAAAGAAAAGCACCAAACCTGAAAGTGCCTCTCGTCTGTGAGGATGCTGATGCAGGCGGCGCCGTTCTCCTCGTACGCCTGCGCGATCTCAACCTGTTTCGAGTTTTTGAACATTATTAGTTGACGATACTCACTAGTACTAGCACTGAACATGAGAGAACTGTGCATGACAGAATGCCGAGACTCACTGGATTGAAGTTCTCCCTGAGCACGCCCCTGCTTGGCGACGCCTTCTTAATCTCGGCGATCAGGGCCGGCACGCTGTTGCGAACGTAGGCCGTGGTGAGAGCGCCGATGAAATCCCTCACCGGGGGCGCGTGCTCGCTGGACTCCATCACATCCCTTAGAGGCTTCTTGGCTTTCCTCTGCGCATGAATATATGTTACAGAGGAGTCAGCAACGCCACAAATAGTAGTCTCTATGTTCCAACAATAGCATATCACCGCACAAGATTATATGTATCTGCATGTAGTATGTGTATACCTGTGACACCTCCACCTCCTTGTCCCAGACGATCTGCTCAAGGATGTGGCGCGGCACGGCCTTGTCGTCGCCGGTGCCCTCGGAGGGGTAGCGGGGGCGGCAGCGGCGGCGGATGCTGATGCCCTGCGCGGCAGCGATGGTGTTGATGTTCTTGCCGCTCTCCCACTGGATCACCTCGTCAGAGTTGAACATCTCGTCGTGCTCCAGCGCGTACAGGATCGCGTCCTGAGCCAACAAACCAAGACAGAAAATTTCAGAGGACGTCAAGACGAAACAGAGCACGCAGACCAAAACGCCGAGTTAGTAAGAAAGAGAGGGCACCTTGGCGTAGGCGCATCGGACGGCGTGGCTACCACGGCGGGCGCCGCGGACGACGGACGACGAGCGGGAGGAAGAGGTGGAGGAGGAGAGGGGCGCCGGTGAGAAGGCTACCGGCTGGAGGTGCGCGGCCGCGAGGAGAGACTCCATATGTCCGGTGACGGTGACGAGAGAGTAGATTGAGTTGTTTGGAAGCGGGAAGAGGTTACAGGCGTATGGGAGTCGGAGGAGGGCGAGGTGGCGCAAGAGATCGAAGGTGAGTGAATGAATGCCGTCGTGATCCCGATGGAGGAGATATATATAGGGAGGGCTGAGGCGCCTGCAGCGCAGCAGCGGCAGAGGAAGCCCGGCGCTTTGGCCCCGCGTTTGGTTTGAATGGCAAGTAGTCGCTGTTGACCAAGTACTTGGAATATGCGTTCGGATTTGGCATACTACTACTAATGAACTTCCTTTTCTTCCGTAATAATTTGCTGCCCTGGAACGGATAATTCATTTTATAATTAAGATTATTAGGCACTAATGTATCATGAAATCCTATACGGCGGAGTATATATCAAATTAATAAGAAAAATGATTCCCGTCACGCGGGATCGTATGTTTTGATCCTCGGCCTCCCCGTGCCGCGTGCGTTCGTGAAGTACAGGCAGGTTGGGGCCCACCACCACCAGCCTTATCTTCTTCTATCTCTGTTTCTCCTTCACTCGATTCCCTGAAAAATCGCCGTCGTGCGTCAAGCTCCCGGCAGGCTGCCGTCGCGCACCCAAACTCCCAGCAGGTCCCCGCCGCCGCCCTACCTCCCGCCGCCTCGTAATCACCGGAGATGCAGACCGCCACCGCCATCTCCAACTCTCCTTGCCGCCCTCCTCTGCCACGTCCAGATCTGCTACAGCTGTGCTACTGGAAGCCATGGCGGCAGTGCCCTCCTCCATGATTCTCTCCTCCGCCATGCCTCCTCCTCCGATCTCGCATGGTGGTTGCTCCCTGAGACGGACAAAGTTGCTATCGAAGGTACCCGACGGTGCTACTACAGTTTAGACCGCTTGCTACTCTAGTTGGCCGGTGTCGCTACTTTTGTGTCTGTCTTTGCTATAAGCGTTTTGTTATCTTAGTATATTTTTTGTGCTATGTATTCGTATTTTTTTTGCTAGTTTCGTACAATTTTTTTGCTACAAACAATTTTCATGGTTTTGCTACGAGGTTTCTGGCGAGAGTCTCCGGCGATGTCTCTCGCGGTGTCTCCTTTGCTACATTAGAAAAAACATTTTGCTACAATCCTTTCATGTTTTTACTACAATAGCGTAGAGTTTTTGTTACATGGTTTCCGGTGAGGTCTACCGGCGAAAGTCTCCGGCGAGGTCAGATCTGCTACATTAGCACAAGTTTTTGCTACAAGGTCGTCGGCGAGGTCTCCGACGAACTCTCCGGCGAGATCCAGTCTATCTATTCTTTTTTCTATACCGAACCGTTTTCTGCTACATGTAGCAAAAACGTGGCTATTTATAGCTAAAGCAGGTCGGTTTGCAGGAAAAGCGGGATTACAGGCTGGTTTTGGGACACGTGGCACGCTGAGGACCCGGGGGATCGAGGGCAATTATCCCCGGGAGACGCGTAGCGCTGCCCAATTAATAATCTTTGTGTGAAATAAAATCTTCGTCACCAGTGGTTGCATTACGAACCAGGTTAACTCGGCAACAAAAGAAAAGGCAAAATTTGATGAGGTGGAGAGAAGCCCAGTCATCAACACGATCGAGGGACATTCAACACCAAAGCCAATGTGACAAAGTCCTGGATTTTCATCCGGGAACCGTGTACCAACGTGCGACAAGGAGGAGAACACCGCGGAAAGTCGTTATCCTCGTAACAGCAGCAAAACCTAGGGTTTTCACATTGAATGGCTAGTACTACAAATGTTGTAGGCTGAGATGACAACACAGCTGCTGTGGTATATTCTTACCCGGAACCGTTTGCAAATCACATGTGCATACATCACATCACCAACTCGCTAAAATAAATGAATAAATTGTTGGAGAGCAAAATGAGGAGTGGGCTAAACAAGCTATTTTTTGAACATTTTGTACAAAGTGTATTAGTTTAAGGGAAAGAGATTTTCCTCGACCGGCTCTTCTCGCTCCTCACGCGCTATCTCCTTCCTCTCGCTTAAAGACAGCCGCATCTCTCTTTCTCACCCAAGCTCTCCCTCGTATGCTCTTGTTGGTGGAAATTTTGTCCCGTGACCTTGAATCGACCATGGAGGTGTCTCCATAAACGCTGGCGAAGGTCAGCTATTGGGGATTTTTGTCGATGTTGCGTACGGTGTTGCGATTTTCTATATTTAGAGTATCCAACCACACAGAGCTGTCAGCAATGGTCTTTATGGCCTTCGTTATGAAGTTATCAAAGTGTAAGCAAAAAATTACCTTTGATTTCAAATAAGAGAATGTTGAGAGTGTTTTATGAATGAGAGCAGACAATATTTAAAAGAGAAATGTTGTGGATATAGACATCGAGTAAGCGGTGTAAAGTGATGAAACAACAATAGGGTAAAAGCGTTCTCGAAGAGTTCCGGATGTACCACTAGCATTTAGTAACGAATATGGTGAGGAAAATGTTTGTCTAAGGTGTGTTTTCGTGTATGGGTGGAGATCCCATTTATAGACGAGCCCTGTTGGCCTCATACTTGACGGCCCTCGTAGTCACCACTCGTCATCAGCAGGAGGATACTAGCATACATGATCACACAAGTGATCGAGAGTTAAGCTTGGTAGTAGTATATCCGGAACTCCTCGAGAGTTGATTTAGCCTATTGGTTGTTTCATGACTAAGCAACGATATACTATCAATTTAAGCTTGGTGCACGCCAGTAATCGATAGAACTATTAATTTAAGGTTGGTGCAGCACGCGTCACGAATGAGCCCGGTTGGTTGGTTTTGGTCCAACAGCAAACTAAGTCCATGCTCATTTCTGTTACTCTAAAAAATATAGTACTACTAGTAGCGGTAGGAGCAGTATTCAACGGTCTTACGGCTCGATCGGATTATGTGGCCGCGTCTCAGGAACCCTCGTCTCGTCCGGTATCCCCTCCCCTCCCACCAAACCCCCGGTCAAATCAAACACTCGTATGTAGCAAGAAGAGAACCGGCACCGCGCGCGTTTGCCCGGCCAGCGCCCCCGGTCCGCGCGACCAACGCGGCGAAGGTCGCAGCCCATACATGCCCTGTCCAGCACGCACTTGCCGGATTGGCACGTCAGCCGCTGGACTCGCTCACTCGACTCCGCAAGATATCCATCCATCCATCAGCTCCCTTTTCGGTCTCCTTTTCGGATTGGAGTAGGTGGATGGATGTGTTTGCACGTGTGACTACTCATGGCAGCTTCGCGGCGTGGAACTTTCGGGATCTGGTGCTCGCGCGGCAGGTACTGCCCCATCGCGACCGTTCGAACGTTGACGTCCGGTCTTTTGACACCGATCGATCGATCGATCGCCCGCGGCGTGCTGCGAGCCAGAATTCCGACAGGCGCGTGCTTTGACGCTTGGAAATGTAAAGCGCATCGATCGTGTGTTTCTTGCTTTTTCTGCAAAAACGTTCCGTGTAGCACGATTTACTTTACTAGCTAACTAGTCGGGTGGGCGTGGGTCCGGTGCGAACTCGAGTACACACTTTTGTCGATCGTGCTAGTACGAGAATCCATCACCTGGAAACGTAGCGCACGTGTTTCTTCTTTCCACGGAAAATGTTTAGCGTATGATTTATTTGCTGCTAGTCGAGTGGGTTTGGAGTTTGGACACATTATCTTGGTACGTGCTTATGTTCACTTCTGGTGAATTCAATACAATGTGGTTTTTTTTTTTCGAAAATTCACCGATCTATTAATAATCATCAACGGCAGTACGAAGAATTCATCACCCAGTAACGACTACAACCACTAATGATAGTGAAGAACATACAGGACATGGAAAAAGGTATCAATCAACCGTGAAGTAATCCCCCGGTAGGCGGAGTACCTCCGAGACTGAACCGATTCCAATTTGAAAATTTCTGGCTACACCGGCCAGGATTTGCGGACGCGGTACGAGAGAAGTGGTTGACCGCTGCCACCTCCCCACCTCGTGTTTATAACGCGGTTGACGTTTGACATCACAGTGCCAAACTAATCCGCCAATTCATGCGAGGTTGAGGGCAAATCTAGGAGCCGCACTGAGACTACAAAAGGGATCCATCCTCGAACAGATACACGCACAAGATCACGAAGAGGATCTCACTGGCCTAACGGCTGATGAGTAGTCTCCTAGATATACCTTAGAATCCTCCCTAATGGAGATCTATAAGGGGAGGAATCATTTTGGCGACAGCAGAGTCGCCAAAAGTGGATCCTCCAAGTGGAATCCAACACTGCCTACTTCCATGCCATTGCCAATGGCCGACGTAGGAAGTGCTTGATCCCCTGCCTCTAGGACGATGCCCGGCTCTTAGAAGAACCATAGGATATATCTTCCCATATTTATTCCTTCTATAAGGAATTGTTTTCGGCGAGACCCCGCTTAGGTATTGTGTTGGCATTGACCTTTGGCCTACGCAGTCTAGGGTGATGCCCGGCGAGAATGTGGAGCTCACCCTCCCATTTTCACCATGATCTTTTGGTGGCCTTCTTCCAGACCTTTTGGGATCCCCTCCAGGCGGTGATAATTTCGATGTTCCAGGAGTTTTACACTGGGACGCTAGTAATGTCCCGCCTGAAGTTTGGAGTCATTACCATGATCCCCAAAGTCACAGGGGCCACGAACATCCGTAAATTAAGGCCTATTACGGTAATAAATTTCATCATGCGGATCTTTGTGAAGGTCTACGCCTCCAAGCTTGCCTTGGTGATGGAGCGGCTCACTCACCCCCTCCAGTTTGCCGTCGGCCACCTCATTGGGGTGGTAGGGCACCTCATCCTTGGAGGAGGGGTAACCCACGTCCAATATGCTAACGATACCATGATTATGGTCTAGGGCTCCGAACTTGACATCATCAATCTCAAGTTCATGCTATCATCCTTTGAATCCATGTCAGGACTCAAGATCAACTTCTACAAGAGCAAGGTGATGATCTTGGGCTACTCCGATGAGAAGCGACAGCGATTGCTAACAACTTAAACTGCAGACTTGCCGATTTACCCACCACCTATTTGGGGATCCCGGTGTGGGACACCCAAGTACTGATCAAGAACCTTGCCCCCTTGATGACGCAAGTGAGGTCTAAGGCCAAGCCCTGGAGGGCCTGACTCACGTCTAAGGGGAGCAAGACAATCTTTATTGACTCGTGTCTCTCCAGCCTCCCCATGTATATTATGGGTCAGTACCTGCTACCTGAAGGAACCCATGCTGACTTCACCAAGGAGTTGTCTCGGTTATTTTGGATGGCAAGGGACGAACACCAAAAATACCACATGGTAAAATTGGCGGGCATCTGCTCCCCCAAGGACCTTGGGGGCATAGGCATTTTGGACTCCCACCATTTCAACATTGCACCCATGCTGAAATGGGTGTGACATATCCTCTCGGAGGATGGAGGTCTTTGGCTTCAGCTAATAAAAGCCAAATGCCTTGCGACTGTCCCTTCTTGTCGTGTGAAAGGAGGAAGGGGTCCTAGTTCTGGAGGGCCATCCAGGATATCAAGCAGGAAATTCGATGAGGGATCTCCTTCTCCACTAGCAATGGAGAAGGGACCTTATTTTGGATTAACCCGTGGATATCGTCCTCTCCCCTCAGGATAGAATTCCCCTCCCTCTTTTTGATTTGCTCGGACCCGTTCCTTATGGTGGCCGAGGCATACCTTGAGGGTACCTGGAACATCCCTTTCCGGTGTACCTTTGGCGTTGCTGAGGCCTCGTCCTTTACGGCCCTACGAGGATCCCTACCTACGACTCTCTCGGATACACCTGATAGTGTTCCTGGAGATTGACCCCAGTAGGAACATTCCCGTTTAGCTCGGCATATAGTAGGGCCCTCCTTGTCAGGGACACCCCTCCTATGGAAAGTGCCTTTGCCCTTAAATATTAAGATATTTGTTTGGCAACTTCTACTGGACCATCTTCCCTCGGGCATGGAGGTGATGAAGACACAAAGCCCCGGGAATGGCCTATGTCCGCTATGTGGGACCCCGAAAACAGGGACCCACATTATGTTCTCCTCTCCTGCTACCCAGTTTCTCTAGAGCTTTGTCCGTGAAGCCCTTGGGCCTGCCTGGCAGGCTCAGGACCTAGGGGACTTCCTGGAGACTGAGGCAAATCGTACTGGTAGGGGGTGTCGCCTCTTCTGGTTGATGTTTACTGATATGACCTGGACCCTCTAGAATATTCGTAGTAAAATGCTTATCGAGAGAGTTTTCCCAAGGCGTGCCTCTAACTCAATCTTCAAATTTCTGATTTTTCTTCAGCAGTGGCACCCGCTCTCTAGGCAGCGGTATAGGGACCAGTTGGAAGGCATTCTTCGCGACCTACTGCTAGTAGCACGCTTGTTCTCTTTGCCATCGACCTGTTGAGCCCTTCCCTTGGGCGCTTGTATCCGGCTTGTGCTTCCTTTTTTGTGTTTTTTGGGCTTTGTTGTGCTACTGCCCCAGCGGACCTCTTTTTCGTATTTGTGTTTTGCTTCAGCACTTGTATCAGACTTGGATGGTTGTGCTTTATTTATAAAGCATGGCGAAAGCCTATTTTGAGAGAGAAGTAATCCTCCATATGGCTCCATCTTATTTTGTTTTTGCGAAAACCATGTACAACGCAGACGCTCACAAATACGAGTATACACTCATCCCTATGAATGCACACATGCACACCCTACCCGTATGAGCAACTCCGAAAGACTAAGTTTTAAGGATGATTCAGCCGGTGTTGTGATTGATGAAGTCCCTCACTATTGATGAGAACATCATCTCCCACTAAAAAAATATTTCGTCTGATACACCTAAGCGTCAAATCTAGGGTTTGATCTCTGGTAGATTGGCGGCACCACTATCCTCTTAGAGTAGTCCTAGTGGGAGAAACATGGCCAGTATCATGCATGCCATGTTGGCAAAAATCTGATGTGGCACAATAATTAATGAAAAAAATAGATGATTAGAGTATCATAGGTAGATACCGTATCATAGCACGTAAAATTAGAAAATCCTCATGCAAATAAATCTTGTACACAATTTTGCATCGAGATTCTACAAATTATTAAATATAGTACTAATATGATACTACCGTATCATACCATGCACTATGGATATAGTATCATACACTAGTATCATATGCATGATACAGTAATATGATACTACAACTGTTGAATATATTAGCAATAATCCATATGATTTAATTCGAATAATAAACTGATAAAGCGTGATCATACAGTATCAAAACTAATCGTGCAGATCAACAAAGTAGATAAACAGATTACATCTAAATAAGATAAATCTATCACATCTACACCAAACGCTAGAATAAAGAACTCTAGCAGAATCTGAAATAGAAAGTTCAGAATTACGTACGGTATAGCAGCGGTAGCAGCGTTAACTGCAGCGGTGGCAACAACGTCATCGGCCATGTCGTCGATGTAGAGGCTGCCGATGTCCGGAATGAAGTCCTTGTCGGGAAAGGAGTCGTCTGTGATGGTGTCAGTAGTCGTGCGGAAGCGCTCCCCAAAAACTTGATCGCCCCTCACCCGTACAGGTTCACAAGGAGGCGGGGTTCCGGAGGCCTACTGTCCTAATCTGCGGTGCACGCCGCAAGCCGGGATGGGAAAGACGAAGGCGGCGGCGCAATAGACTGGAAGGAGACGCGTGTATTGAGCCGTACCAATTAAGTTTAGCACAGACGCTTATATAGCGCAAGTCAGGGAGATCGTGGAGCTCAGCCCGCGTACGAGTCAGTAACAACCCACGTCCCATAAAGACTGGAAACGGCTGACTAATTGACGCGTCCGTTAATGACTCGTAATTAATCCATGATTAATTTTCCTGACTAGCAAAAGTAAAGCTCGGCTCGGCAAGATTCCCTCAACCCATAGCGTGTGCGCGTCGTGACGAGGCGAGACGAGGCGAGGCGGCGTCGCAGGAGGAGTGCGCGAGAGCTGCTCTTCTTCTCACACCTTAGTGAGTGGTGGAACAGACTAGTATATAAGGAGGTGTAATTCTCACTCAACTAGCAATGTGGGACTAAACTTTGGCACTACTAGCACAACCATATTTTTCCATGCACAAATGGGCCAAAGAGAATTTCAGAATTTGTCTAATGGGCCAATAGCCCAAAACTCATCAAATTCCAACAATCCCCCGCAAAGTCTCATTGGCACATCACCTCGTTTCTATTCCAGAATATTGTTTTATATACCGGTGTGTAGTGGAGACTGTTAAGTTGAAATTCGACGTTAAACTTCATGCTACACTATGTAGCAACTTGAATAGTGGACTATGTGTTGAACTACAAGTTTTCTGTACACTAGTTTCACACAAAATCTAGACCGGTACAGGGCTCCCGTAGGGCTTCCCCGCGGTTTGGAGCTTATGCGTCATACTCTAGAGCCTTTCATGAGTTTATTAGAGAGCACCCAACTCTCACGGACTGCGACGTTTAACAGTCAGACTCATATAGGTGTGTTCCTCAATAGATGTTCTGCAGGACAACATCTCTGCTTAGAAAAGCCACTTGGAACAGATTAAGATAAATTTCAACCTACCATACAGAATAAGAGAGTATTGCATCTTTATGGAGATGTAAATATAATATGGGTATATTCTCCTCGCAACTGATCAACATCTTGTCTCCCAGCTCTAATTCACGGGATCTCCAATCATATAGAGTGGGTTGCCACTTTGAATAACTCATTAAGTGGGTCTCAAACCCATCTCCCTCGATGCATTATCTATCACATTACGTGATAAACCCTTTGTGAAGGGATCTACCAAGTTCTTAGATGTTTGGATATAATCCAACGCAATAACTCCGGAGTTTCTCAGTTTCTTGACAAATTTCAATCTCCTCTTCACATGCCTTGATGACTTCATATTATCCTTAGAACTGTTTACTTTGATGATCACAGTTTGATTATCACAGTTCATCGGATTGGCGGGTATTGGTTTTTCAACCACAAGTAAGTCCATCAAGAACTCACGAAGCCACTCTGCTTCAACAGTTGTTGTGTCTAATGCTGTGAGTTATGCTTCCATAGTTGACCTCGTTAAGATGGTCTGCTTGCAAGACTTCCAGAAAATAGCACCACCACCAAGTTTAAACAAATAACCACTTGTGGCCTTAATCTCATCAGCATCAGATATCCAATTTGAATACCATAACTCACAGTGCCTTTCAAGTAGCGAAAAACTCTCTCAGGAGCATGCCAATGATCATCTCCAGGATTTGACACAAATCGACTCAATTTGCTTACTGATACATTGAAAATGTATCTATAATTTTTGATGTTCCATGCTTGGTTTTATCTACTTTCTTATGTTTTGTCCACACTTTGGAGTACTTTTCATATGATTCTTGGACTAACCTATTAACAAGAGCCACAATGCTAGTTGCCTATTTTCTGCTGTTTTTGGTTCCAGAAAGTCAGAAAATCAATATTCTCGGAATTGGACCGGACAAAAGCCAAAGTTGATATTTTCCTGGAAGACTCACGGAGCCAGAAGGAGAGTCGGAGAGGGGCCACAGGGTGGCCACACCACCCCATGGCACGGGTCCCCCCAGGCCACGCCAGGGCATGGTGTGGGCCCCCTGGCCGCCCACCGACCTTGCCCTCTGGCCTATAAGAAGCCTCCCGGGACGAAAACCCTAAATAGTCAATCAGAAATCCACGAAAAGTTCCGCAGCGCCGCCGCCATCGAAGGGGAGATTCGGGGGACAGAAAGTCTCTATTCGGCACCCTGCCGGGACGGTGAAGTGCCCCCGGAGCCATCTCCATTGATCTCCACCACCATCTCCATCACCATTGCTGATTCCCATGATGAGGAGGGAGTAGTTCTCTCTCGAGGCTAAGGGTTCTACTGGTAGCTATGTGTTCATCTCTCTCTCTATGCATGATCTTATTGAGATCATGAGCTTGTAATCTATAGATATACCTTGCTACTCAAGTGCTTTAATAGATCTCTGCTCTCCCTATGTGTGTGAAAGTGACAGCGTGCTCACCATGGTGGCACTTAGGCTAGAGATTACAAATACTTGTTATGAGTTATATTTGGAGTAGGATGTCTTTATGAAATTGTGGTGTTTATTGGACCTATCTAGTACTCAAGGTAATAGTGTGGGGTTTTCTAGATGGGAAAGGCTTACTTTGAGGTGTGCTGTTATAGCCCTACCATCGATTAGAGTGTCCAACTGGAGAGTAGTTAAGAGTAGTATCATAAAGAGAAGATATTTATATGAGAGAGTGTTCACTAGTGAAAGTATGATTCCTAGGCCTTGTTTCTAAGCACTGAAACACCGTTTGCTATTAGATCTGTTACATGTTTTCTTGCTTCCATCTTTATTTCAGTTTGCCTTTAGTCTCTTCCTCGCCTTCAAGCTATTTTCTATCACCGTTACCACTTATAATTATCCATACCACTCGTATTTCACTATATCTTCACCGAACTAGTGCACCTATACACCTGACAAGTGTATTGGGTGTGTTGGGGACACAAGAGACTTCTTGTATCTTGATTGCAGGGTTGCTTGAGAGGGAATACCTTTGACCACTTCCTCCCTGAGTTCGATAAACCTTGGGTGATCCACTTAAGGGAAAACTTGCTGCTGTTCTACAAACCTCTGCATTTGGAGGCCCAACAACTGTCTACAAGAATAGAAGTGCATAGACATCAAGCTATTTTCTGGCGCCTTTGCCGGGGAGGTAAGGTAAAAGGTATTCACACCAGAGGATTAAAGAATAAGAACCTCCCATGGAAAATGCCTATTTTCTGGCGCCGTTGCCGGGGAGGTAAGGTAAAAGGTACTCACATCCTCTGGTGTGAGTGCTCGAAGTTATTTCCTTTAGATTCTGCAATTTTGTCTTTTTGTTTCTTGTTTTCACTAGTTAGGCTTAATGGAAAACAACAACAAAATTTGAGAGCTTTATAGTATTTATCTTGAGTTAGGACATGAAGTGTTTGAAGAGAAAATTAAAAAACCTATGGAACTTTATTTCCATGCTAATAGCAATGTTGTTAGTATGAATTCTTTGGACACCATTATTGCTAATGCTATGGAAAAGTCTAAGCTTGCGGAAGCTACTTTATGTGAAAATGATCTTTTTAGTTCCCTAGCTTTGGAAGATAGCTATTCTATTACTTATGATGATACCAAACCTCCATATATGATGATTACAATGATGAATATGTTATTTTCAGTCCACCTACTATTGAGGAGAAAATTAATTATGATTACAATATGCCTCCTATATTTGATGATTATGGTGATGAGAATAATAAGATAGCTATTTTGTTAAATTTGCTCCCACCACAATTAATAAGAATGACTATGCTTATGTGGAGAGTAATAATTATTATATGCATGTGGCTCATGATAAGAATGTTTTATGTGATATTGTTACTTTTATTCATGATGCTACTGAAAGTTATTATGAGAGAGGGAAACATGGTTTTATGTGTCTCAACAATATTAAGTTTCCCCTCTTTATGTTGAAAATTTTGAATCTGCACTTGTTTTGCTTTCCTATGCTTGTTGCTTTGTTCTTTCATGACTTGTTTCTTTACAAGATTCCTATGCATAGGAAGTGGGTTAGACTTAAATGTGCTTTGAATTTGCTTCTTGATGCTCTCTTTTACTTCAATTCATATTTCTTATGTGAGCATCTTCTCAAACTATCATGCCTAACTTAAAGGCGTTAAAGAAAAGTACTTATTGGGAGATAACCCAAAAGTTTTAGATGAGTCTTGGAAGTTATTACCTCTGTAATAACCTCTCCTTATCCTTTTTATTTGCTTTTTGTGCCAAGAGTAACCTCTAATGAGAGAGAAGTAATGATTGGGAAAGTTGCTGTTCCGAAACAGATTTCTGTGCTGCACCGTAAACATCGATGTAAAATCTCTGTACGTCCTTTTGAGGCGTGAATTTTTGTGCTTCTGCCCCAGGTTGTTATCTAACTTTCGTTAGTTCAACACTTTTTTATTTGAGTAACAGAAGGTCTTCAAAAAATTCGTCTTTACCTCCTGGTCTGTTTTGATCGATTTCTGCCATTTTCTACATTTGCTTCTTGTTGGTTCCTTTTTGAGTTCTTTTAGGGAATTGAGCCTTTTGAGGGAAGTTCTACAGTAGCTAGTGTTTTAATGGAAGTTTTATTGGTGTTAGAACTGAACCTAAAGACTTATTATCTTGAGTGCACTAATGTTGCTAATAAAGATTGTGTGAAGTTTTGTATGAAGGAAAAATTTCAGGTGTATGGAAGGAATGAGTAATGAGATGAAGAATGGGCCAAATCTCAAGCTTGGGGATGCCACGCATGTCACCCCAAGAAATATCCAAGAAGTACAAGCGTCAAAGCTTGGGGATGCCCAAGGCATCCCCCTCTTCATTAATAAAAATCCCAGGTTTCTTCCAAACACTTCATTTTTATTGTTTCATGCACAGTTGTGTTGTTCTTGGAGCGTCTTCGTTTTTTGTTTTGGTTTTTCGTTTTCTTCGTTTTCTTAGTTTGCTGAATAAATTGATTGGTCCCCCTCTTTCATACATTGGTTTTCAAATAGTTTGGTTTGGTTTGGAAAAGAGTAGGAAATTTCATGCTTAAGTGGTAAAGAGAGCTTGTTTTTGACTGTGGCCTATGCTTTGTCATGCAATGCTTGATATTGTTTTCGCTTTATGCTTAGTATTCTTTGCTGTAGCATGACTTGTTATAAACAATTGAGATTGCTTAATGTGCCTTGGATGAATCATGCATTGTTTTAGCATATTAAATCATAGTATAGTGGTATTCTCCTTTGATGCTTTATTTGGGTTGACTTGGCGCATGCTCACACAATGTTATGACTATCCCAAGTCACCATAGCCTTTATGATACTTTAGTTTTCAACTTGTAGTATCACTTTATGCTTTGATCAATGATGTTTTGTCGCTCTGCATGATTATGGACATTATTGCTCTCTTAGTTTGTCGCTCCCAGTCTTTTGCTAGCCTTCGTAACCAAGTATGAGTTCCACTCATGCATCCAACTCCTTAAACCAAGTTATTCCAAAGAGTCCACCATACCTACCTATTAGCAATTGCTATTCCAAGTATATTCATGTTTTTGTTTACCTTGCAAATTAAACTTGTTATGAGAAAACTAGTGATTAAAGCTATCACGAACTTGATGTCACACTTTACTTTTCTTGCCCTTAATAAACTTGAACCATTGTGTCGTCTATGTTGTATATGCTTGCATTTATTTGTTGGGGATTAGCAGAACCATGCTGTCATGGGGAACGCTTTCAACATTGCACGGGTACTTGTACCTAGTTGATATCATGCTCTTTTGTCTATGGATGTCGTCGGTGTGAAATGAAAGGGGAGCTTGTAAGTCCATGGAGTTATGTATATATGTTAGAGAAACGCCTGGGCCGCTGGTCTAATCCATGCTGACATGGTGGAAACCTGCAGCGTAACCATAATGAGCTGTCTATGAAGCATTCTTCTTATAAAAAAAGAGTCCTATATTGAGAAAAAAGAGAAAAAGAGAAGAAAAAGATTATGAAAAGAGGAAAGAGAGAAAAAAGCACCATATTCCCATGGTGAATAAGAAGATTGCTGAGATGCTCGTTGTCTGCTTCTCTTGTAATTTTGATATGGGGATTCTTCCGTATCATCGGGCAAGGGGTACCCCGTTGGAGGTTCTCTATGATACACATGTACTTATAATGACAAGAACTTATCGGTGACTAAACTTGAGTAGCATGAGGAGAAGCCCTCGTATACAAGGGACATGAGATTTCTAACTTATACTTCGTCAAGCATGTACACCATAGTTTGTTCACTTTAACCTTAATCACTTATGGATGCTTATGATAGGGGCAATGAGAGCAGAAAGCTATAAGTACCATAATTTTTGGAAGCTCTTTATGAGACTTGAATCCCTACTTCCTTTTATAAAGGCGTTTCTTCCACCATATATATTGAGTCTCCACCTTCTACCGTTATGCACCTACTCTGAGAGCATAGTGGCCATTCTTAGTTCTATGTGCATTGTCCCAAGACTTGTTGATTGATGCATACCTTGATATTGCTTGTTTTAAACTATTTGTATCTAGTCACTCTTATGAACTTTGAAGGTGTCCTATGAATTTATGTTTGCTACTCTATGAGGGACAAGCTGAATGCTACTATGCTATGTTTTCTTTATGTGAAACAAACAAACGTCTTGCAAAGCATTTTTATTCATGAATCTTTTGTTTGTGTCTTTTCATGTTGCATCATAGTTTCTTTTTCTTATTGCTAGAACTTTGTCTTTCATGTTATGATTGAAGTACTATGATCCCAGCTTTGAATGTTTACATGTACTTTGATCAAGTCCTTGATGGTGCATGTCACCTCAAAAATTATTCTTTATTTTTATCACTTACCTACTCAAGGACGAGCATGAGTTAAGCTTGGGGATGTTGATACATTGCAAATGTATCTATAATTTTTGATGTTCCATGCTTGGTTTTATCTACTTTCTTATGTTTTGTCCACACATTGGAGTACTTTTCATATGATTTCTTAGACTAACCTATTAACAAGATCCATAGTGCCAGTTGCCTGTTTTCTGCTGTTTTTGGTTCTAGAAAGTCAGAAAATCAATATTCTTGGAATTGGACCGAACAAAAGCTAAAGTTGATATTTTCCCGGAAGACTCATGGAGCCAGAAGGAGAGTCGGAGAGGGGCCACAGGGTGGCCACACCACCCCATGGCGTGGGTCCCCCCAGGCCGCGCCAGGGCATGGTGTGGCCCCCCTGGCCGCCCACCGACCTTGCCCTCTAGCCTATAAGAAGCCTCCCAGGACGAAAACCCTAAATAGTCAATTAGAAATCCAAGAAAAGTTCCGCAGCACCGCCGCCACCGAATGGGAGATTCGGGGGACAGAAAGTCTCTGTTCCGGCACCCTGTCGGGACGGGGAAGTGCCTCCGAAGCCATCTCCATCGATCTCCACCACCATCTCCATCACCGTTCCTGATTCCCATGATGAGGAGGGAGCAGTTATCTCTCGAGGCTAAGGGTTCTACCGGTAGCTATGTGTTCATCTCTCTCTATGCATGATCTTATTGAGATCATGAGCTTGTAATCTATAGATCTACCTTGCTACTCAAGTGCTTTAATAGATCTCTGTTCTCCCCATGTGTGTGAAAGTGACATCGTGCTCACCATGGTGGCACTTAGGCTAGAGATTACAAATACTTGTTATGAGTTATATTTGGAGTAGGATGTCTTTATGAAATTGTGGTGTTTTTTGGACCTATCTAGTACTCAAGGTGACAGTGTGGGGGTTTTCTAGATGGGAAAGGCTTACTTTGAGGTGTGCTATTATAGCCCTACCATCGATTAGAGTGTCCAACCGGAGAGTAGTTAAGAGTGGTATCATAAAAGAGAAGATATTTATATGAGAGAGTGTTCACTAGTGAAAGTATGATCCCTAGGCCTTGTTTCTAAGAACTGAAACACCGTTTTCTATTAGATCTGTTACATGTTTGCTTGCTTCCATCTTTATTTCAGTTTGCCTTTAGTCTCTTCCACGCCTTCAAGATATTTTCTATCACCGTTACCACTTATAATTATCCATACCACTCGTATTTCACTATCTCTTCGCCGAACTAGTGCACCTATACACCTGACAAGTGTATTGGGTGTCTTGGGGACAGAAGAGACTTCTTATATCTTGATTGCAGGGTTGCTTGAGAGGGAATACCTTTGACCACTTCCTCCCTGAGTTCGATAAACCTTGGGTGATCAACTTAAGGGAAAACTTGCTGCTGTTCTACAAACCTCTGCACTTGGAGGCCCAACAACTGTCTACAAGAATAGAAGTGCGTAGACATCACTTACAACAAAGGAGATGTTGATACGTCCATTTTGCATCACTACTCTATATCATAATTTACTATTATTCATTGATATATTTCATATTAAGGGATGATACTTATGTTATTTCATCTGTTTTTGCATGGTTGATGACTTTTGGAGGATGGACCGCTGAAGTCAGGATTCTGATGGAAAAGGCACTGTTTGGAGGCGAAATTCATGAAGATCAGAAAATCCCGGAAAATATATGGAAAATCCTATTTTTCCAGAAGACGAAGGATGCCAGAAGGGGGAGCGGAGATGGGCCACAGGGGGCCCACACCACCCCCTGGCGCGGTCTACCCTAGGCCGTGCCACCAGGTGGTGTGGCCACCCTGGCGGACATATGGCTCTGCTCTTTGGCGTATATATTCCCCACGAAACCCTAAGACTCGGGGAGTGACCACAGAAAGATTATGCCGCCTCTGCGCGGCGGAAAACTGTAGAGAGAGAAAGAGCTCTCAGGCAGGCATAAATCTGCCAGGGAAATTCCTTCCCGGAGAGGGGAGATCGTCACCATCAACACCACCATCAAGCTAGACTTCATCGGGATCATCATCATCATCATCTCCATCATCATCTCCACCAGCACCATCATCACCACTCATTACCGCTGTAACAATTGCAATGGTGAGGAAATCGGTAATCGTTAACTGCTCGGTCGGCTTGGGAGTAGCGACTAATCGGAATTCGGGTGATTAACAGATTTAATCGATCGACTATTAATCGGTGCAACCAACACAAATTAGCACCTGAAATATATGTATATAAGAAATAAATAGTATATGGGCCGTTTTATGGCCAGCCCTACTTATCTTGAGTCCAAAAGCCCATTAAAACAGATACGGTTCTCCTCTCTAACCTTTTCTTCAAGGTCACGAGCGACTCTTCTCCTACCACCTACCCAGGGTACTGGTTGGTGCCGACGGGAATTGAGCTCTTGGAGGCAGGAATTGAGCGGGAGCTTAGCAAAACCTACTTCATTGGGGCGGGCTAGCGGTTGGATGGTCGATATGCTTGAAAATTTTGCAACTTTTTTGACCAAGTGTAGTAGTTAAACGGGAATATACCTAGTAATCGGTCTGTCAGAGCTATTAGTCAGGCTAAAGGATTAACACAACGGATTGGTGGTAATCGACACGTTTAGGTCCCTAGTAGCGATTAATCAGCCTATTAATCGCTGATTCGGATGATTTTTTGAACAGTGTACAATTGGGTTGAATCTTGCATAGTTCTTAGGGGAAACTTTCCCGGTGTTGATTACTTGTTGTAGTTGATGCTATTGAGTGGAACCATTGAATTATTGTTATGTTTAGATTGTTACTTATCATTATTTCATCTCTGATCTTTATCCATATGATGTCTTGTAAGTAGTTCGTTTAGTTCTTGAGGACATGGGAGAAGTCATGTTGTTAGTAGTGGGATTGTGTTGAGAAAGATTCAATGGTTTAGTAATTAAGTTGTGGTGTTATTCTTCGAGTGGTGTCATGTGAACGTCGACTACATGACACTTCACCTTTATGGGCCTAGGGGAATGCATTGTGTATTTGGCTACTAATCGTAGGGGTTGCCGGAGTGACAGAAACCTAAACCCCTGTTAGGAAACCTTTGCACAAGGGAGTGTAGGATCTCAGAGTTTAAAGCTATGGTTAGGTTTCTATCTTAATTACTTTCTTGTACTTGCGGATGCTTGAAAGGGATATAATCACAAGTATGTATTATTCCTAGGAAGGTCAGTACATTAGCACAGGTTCACCCACACAACACTTATCAAAATATAGAAGATTAATTAACTATATGAAGTGAAAGCACTTGAGAGTATTCCCATGTGTCCTCGAGAACGTTTGTTCATCTTAAGTAATACAACCGACTTGTCCTTTGCTAAAGAAAGGATTGGGCCACTTGCTGCATTTATTATTATTGTCTTTTATTTACTCGCACTTTATTTATTTGCATTATCAAAACCCCCTTAAAATCCGTTAGCTAAGTATTTACAGATAATTCCTGATCCAAGCCACTCGTCAACACCTTCTGCTCCTCGTTGGGTTTGACACTCTTTCTTATCAAAAATACTACAATACACCCCCTATACTTGTGGGTCATCAAGACTATTTTCTGGCGCCGTTGTCAGGGAGTGAAGTGCTATTGGAGAGTGGAACTGGTAAAGGAAACTTCTACTATGAGTATTGTTTACTTCTGTTAGTTACTTTATTTCAATATGGATAATTCACTTAGTTTATTATTTCGTAATGCTACTACCAATGCTAATGTAGTAGATGAACCTACACCAGCTGAAAATGATACTTTTTAAGATACCTACAAGAATTATTGATCGTGTTATGGATAACTACTATTTTGGAGATGGAACTGTCCATCCCGGTGATCACTTGCTCTTTATACACGAATTATGCGGGTTGTTCAAGTGTACAGGTATTACAACAGATCAAGTGAAGAAGAAGTTATTCTCATTATCACTAAAAGGAAGAGCTGCAGAATGGTACAAGCTGCTGAAGAATGGTCAAGCTCCTAAATGGGAGGAAGTAGTACCTGATGACCCACAAGTATAGGGGGTGTATCGCAGTATTTTCGAGGGAAGTGAAACCCAATTTATTGATTCGACACAAGGAGAGCCAAAGAATACTTATAAGCCTTAACAACTGAGTTGTCAATTCAGCTGCACCTGGACAATCTTGCTCATAGCAGTTTATCAGTAGCAACAGTTTTGTAGTAGAAATAGTAAAGTAGCGGCAGCAGTAAAGTAAAGACAGCAGTAACAATAGCAGTAAACAGTAGGATTCGAGTGCGGTAGGCATAGGGATGAATGGACGGGCGTTGCATGGACAAGACAATTCACATAGTAATCAGATCATAGGGCAATTGCATATAAATAAGATAAAGCATCCAAGTACTAGATAATCCTAGGCATGTGTTCCATATATAGTCATACGTGCTCGCAATGAGAACTTGCACAACATCTTTTGTCCTGCCAGCCCGTTTGCAGTGGGGCCTCAAGGGAACTACTGGAAATTAAGGTGCTCCTTTTAATAGAGCACCGGAGTAAAGCATTAACACTCCATGAACACACGTGATCCTCACATCAAAGGCATTCCCTCCGGTTATCCCGATTTCTGTCACTTCGGGGCCATTGGTTCCGGACAACAACGTGTGTATACAACTTGCAAATAAGACCATAAACAATACTATCATAATGAATCAATAACATGTTCAGATCTGAAATCATGACACTTGGGCCCTAGTGACAAGCATTAAGCACAACAAGTCGCAACAAAGTCATAAAGCACTAATAAAAGATATTAGGCACTATGCCCTAACAATCTGATGCCATTACATGAACGATCTCATCCAATCCCTACCATCCCCATAGCCTACAGTGGGGGATTACTCACTCATAGATGGGGGAAACATGGATGGTCAATGGAGAAGCGATGGTGATGATCTCCCCCAATTCCCCGTCTCGGCAGGGTGCCAGAATGGAGTTTCTGGTGCTGTTTTGTGGAATCTGGTGGTGGCGGCGGAGCAGAACTCCTTCTGGAAAAACGTCGAACCCCCCTGAGTTTTTAGGTTAGAAGGCAACTTATAGGCGAAGAGGGAGACCGAGGGGCAGCCTGGGGCGGCCAGACCACCCCCTGGTGCGGCCTCGGCTAGCCCGCACAGCCAGGTGGTGTGGCCTGGGCCCAGCCCCCCTC
This sequence comes from Avena eriantha, assembly GCA_910589775.1. Lineage (NCBI taxonomy): Eukaryota > Viridiplantae > Streptophyta > Magnoliopsida > Poales > Poaceae > Avena > Avena eriantha. The sequence goes on along the minus strand of OU342741.1, from coordinate 482,356,557 downwards.
CGTCTCGTATTCTGGCTCCAGGAGTCTTCTGGGGAAATAGGATTTTCGGCATATTTTCCGGGATTTTTCCTGATAGTTGATTTTCTGCACAAAAAGTAGACACCAGGGTATTCTGTTGAAAACAGCGTCAGTCCGTGTTAGTTGCATCCAAATCACACAAGTTTAGAGGAGAAACAATAGCAAAAGTGTTCGGGAAAGTAGATACGTTTTGGACGTATCAACTCCCCTAACCTTAGCTTATTGCTTGTCCTCAAGCAATTCAATTGAAAACTGAGTGCGATAAAAGAACTTTCACGAACACATTTGCTTCATATGATGTATATATTCTCAGCATGTGACCAACTACTTAGGCAATTCATAATAAAGAGTATGCTACTGAGTCTACTTAATAGTCAATGCAAGCTATGAATAGATTCCAACTCAAAAATAATAAGTAGCATGAAGCATAAACATAAACAACATTACAATGCTCATAAAAAGGTATGATAGAGTGGTATCTCGCTTGCCTTTGATTGGGAATGTCAAGGCACCTATGAAGTTCAAGTTATGACTAGAAGTAAAGATATCAAAGATACAAGCATCAAAGTCATAACACGAATAATCAAGTTTTGAGACAAGTACAAAGAATGACAACTATGCTCTCAAGAAGGTGCTCATAGAATATGTGGAGACTCAACAAGGAAAACAAAAAGGTTTTGAAAAGTTTGAAAGGCTTCCAAATGCTGAAAGCATGGTACTCATTAGCTTTGAGCTCTCATTGCCCCTATCATAAGAATCTTTAAATGGTTAAGGTTAAAGTGACACAACTAAGAGGATATGCTTGACAAGTTATAAATCGAAGTCTCATGCCCCTTACTTACGAAGACCGATCATCATGCTACTCAACTTCAGTCACAAGTAAGATCTTGTCATTGTAAGTATATACGTATCATAGAGAACCGCCAACGGGGTACCCCTTGCACAGGACACAGGAGCTGTCCCATAATCAAAATGGCAAGGCAAGCAGACAATAAGCATTTCAGCGATCTTTTTATTTACTATGTGCATAGATTTTTATTGAGGATGCTTCATAGAATGCTCATTACGGTTATGCTGCAAGTTTCCACCATGATTAGGCATGGCTTAGGCTAGCAGCCTAGGCGTTTCTCTAACATACATACAAACTCCATGATCTTACAAGTTCCACTTTTATTTTACACCACCGGGATCCATAAGCAAAAGAACATGATATCAACGAGGTGCTAAGTACCAATGGAATGTTGAAAGAGTTCCCCATGATACATGGTCTACTAACTTCAACTTATAAAGCGCAAGCATATACGCAACAAAGAAGGACACAATGGTTCAAGTTTATTAAGTGCAAGAAAATAAAGTGTGCCATCAAGTTTGTGAGAGCTTTACTAACTAACTTCCTCATAACGAGCAAACATTTTATTCGGAAGAAAACAAGGCATATTGAATATGCACGGAAGTAGCAAATGATGCTAATAGGTAGGTATGGTGGACACTTTGGAGATATTTGGTTTAGGGATTTGGAAAATTGAGTGAAACATACTCAGTGTAAGTGAAGGCTAGCAATAGTAAGGGAGCGACAAACAAGAGAGCAATAGCTGTCATAATCATGCTTGCAACAAAACAGGACTAATCATGGCATGAAAGTGATTCAAGATCCTCAAGGCAAAATAATTCATCAAGGCTTAACTGATTATTACAGTCATGTGCATGCGTGAGCATGTGCCAAGTCAATTCAAATGAAACATTTAGAGGAGGATACCACGGTGTCATACCAAGTTATGAATAGAATAATGCAGGCAAACGTTCATAAGACAAGCTACAAACTATTAGCAAGCTGGAGCTAATCATAATAAAGCAAGAACCACTAAGCATCCAAAGATAACATACACCCTACACGAACAGGCTAAGCATGCCCACAATGATGAGTATATGTACAAAAATGAAAACAAATAGAGTTTGTTATCAGCCTCTTACCACGCCTTAAGTTGTCATTAATCCTCATTATTGCTCTTCACTTGTGTGGCTTGAATAATAATATGAAACCAATATTCACTGAGGACTGCTGAACCCTGCAACAAACTCACAATACCAAAGAAGAACGACAAATATTTTTGGTGTTTTTGATTTTTAAAACAAGAACCAAAGAGGAAAAACAAGCAAAGCAAAATCTTTTTAGGTTTTTCGAATAGTTCAAACAAGGCAAAAGGGAAAAGAAAACCAAGGAAAAAAGAAGAAACAACCCGAAGAGAAACAACAGAAATATTTTTGGTTTTTTTGTGTTTTAGAAAGCAAAAGCAAAGAAAGAACGAAAACTAAAAAGAGAGCGAAACATGAATATACAAAGTACCGACACAACATGATAAGGAGATGAGTGCGGTGTCGGCGTACCTCCCCCCAAGCTTAGGCTTTTGGCCTAGGTGGGTATCAATCCCAAGCCGGCCAGGATGAAGTGTCACCGTGGTATGATGAGGAGGTACCCTCGTCCTGGTGCAAACTCGAGTACGTCCCTCCGTAGTGTGCGGAGTAATCGTAGGAGGGTACATCCTCCTAGTGCTGCTCGTGGAAGCCCAGCAAGCGGAGCTGCTCATCCACCTCCTCCTTGGAGCACGACCATGGTCTCCTGTGAACACTAAACAAAGAAGGTTGTGGCAAATGGATCTCCCTTTCATCCCCGTCAGTGAAAAGCATCCTATATACTAGACTGTCCAAATCAGAAGTAGCAGTGACAAAGTGATGGGTTTTCATAGCAACAAGGTCAACCCTCTGTGGTGCGAGAACAATATCATTGGGGTCCACTAAAAGGCCTAATGCATTGACCATACGCGAGGCAATGATGCCCCCATAGATAGGCCCCCTAGCAGCTAGGCGACGAGCAATAAGCGAGCCAAGATTGTACTGAGTATCATTGTTAAGCGTAGCATCAAGGAAGGCTAAATGATAGTTGGAGATATTACTTGTGTTCTCCCTACCAAGTAAGCTAGTAGCAAGATAATATGCAAAGTATCTGAGAGCAGGGAGTTGAATGTTTCTTATCTTTCCGCGCTGCGCCACGCGATCATCATCATTGGTCACTCCTCAGTAAAGCTCCAACAAATCAGCGGGTCTCCCTTGAATTTTCTTCACGGTCCCTGTCATGCTTACACCTACAATACTGCAAAATCTCTCCAAAGGCATGGTGAAGGGCAGATTATAAATTTTGAAAGAGACAGTCGACTGATAGGATGTGTTAGTAAACGTGAAGCTCTCAACAAAGGTTTTGGTGAGCATAGCGTATTGCTCACTCTCATCCTGCATATATGAGGTCAAACCAACCCTCTTGATTAGTAGCAAGAAATCATCAAGAATACATGTAGCTTGTAAGAAAGTAAAACAAGGAAAAGTGGATGGGTGAGCATCCCATCATCCCTTTCATTACCAATACGAGTTGCAATGAGGTCTTCGTTGTATGATGGCCTAAACTGAGAGGCTGATCTTGAGGGCCTCGACCTCCTAGGTGCATCACTCTCAAATATCTCTCCAAAGGTATGGTTGCTCATGCTTGGTATTCTGAAATTTAAACACCTATTAAACAAGTGATTGCAAAATAAATATAATGAAGGATTCTACTCATAGGGACTTGTAAGAGGCCTAAACATGCATCAAAACTATATCTCTAAGCATCAAACAAGCTTACAAGCCCTCAAAACCTATCACCTACAGAAGCAAAATACTCAAGATATAATTCACTAAACTCAAATCTACTTGGACAAGGAGAGGAGTCACATACCAGGGAACGAATGCTCCAAATTTCAGCAAGAAAGATGGGTTGAGCAAGGAGATCGAAAAAAATCGAGAGCAAGCATAGCAAGAACGTGATTTTGAGCAATGAACTAGAGCTTACTCGGGAGAGAGAAGAAAGCGGCAGGTGAGAGAGTAAGTGGAGGGCCAGGCGTGGCCCACACCATGGCATGGCGCCACCCAGGGCAGGCCGCGCCACCAGGAGGTGTGCCTGCCTGGTGGGTCCCCCTGGCACCTTCCAGGCACTCCTCTGTCCCTTTTTTCACGTAAAAAATTAATATGAATTTTCTGGAATTTTTCGAGACACTTTATTTTTTGGCATTTTTCAGGTATAGAAGAATGATTTTCTGACAGACATATTTTTTTTTGGAAAATGATGCAAGGACAAAACAAAGCTAGAACTACAGAAGTTCTAAGACACTCTAACATGCAAGCAACTAACAACAAAGAAAACTAAACGAAGACAAAAACTAAAATGGATAGCAATAGAAGTAAACGGAGATAATCATAGTGAAAGCATTGTTTTGTTTAATGAAATCCTTTTGTTAACAAGGTTGATCAGGTCTTGTTACCAAAACAATTTCATATGAGACAAAACTTGGCATTCCACTAATGATTATGTTACCTCAACCTTGATAGCAATGGTCCCAATCATAATAGTTTCAAATTTTTCTCTTGGTATGGGACAATATATTTCTCCAACTTGAATGCCCTCAACATGTTCAATTGAATTCAAACCATAAGTTCTTTCAATCTTCTTGGGGAAATAGACAGTGTGTTCCTTGTCATTAACATTGAAAGTCACCTTTCCTTGATTACAATTAATAACAGCTCCTGCAGTATTAAGAAAAGGTCTCCCAAGAATAATAGACATATTATCATCTTCAGGCATTTCAAGCATAACAAAATCAGTTAATATCAAGCAATTATGAGCCACTTGAACAGGTACATCCTCACATATACTAATAGGAATAGTGGTAGATTTATCAGCCATTTGCAAAGATATATTAGTTGGTATCAGTTTTTCAAGCTGAAGTCACTTATAGAGAGAGAAAGGCATAACACTAAGTCCAGCTCCCAAATCACACAAAGCAGTTCTAACATAACTATTCTTAATAGAGCAAGGGATAGTTGGAATCCCTAGGTCTCTAAGTTTCTTTGGAACCTTACCATTAAAGGAATAATTAGCAAGCAAGGTAGAAATTTCTTCATTAGGGATCTTCCTTTTATTTGAGACAATATCCTTCATATACTTTGATTAATGAGGCAATTTAATAGCATCAGCCAAAGGAATTTGCAGGAATAAAGGTTTCATCCACTCACAAAACTTATTATAGTGTTCATCTTCCTTTGACTTGTGTTTCTTATCAGGGAAAGGCATAGGTTTTTGGACCCAAGGTTCTCTTACACTACCATGTTTCTTAGCAAAAAAATCTTCTTTAGTGTATTTAGTATTCTTAGTGTGGTTTTCAGGTTCTTCTTCAACTTTTTCTTCATTAGGAACTTCATTTTCTTCATTACCACTTTCGGTTTCAGCATCAGAGATGGATATACTATTAGGATCTATAGCAGGTTCAGAGGGTTCTACAACAGTTTTATGTTTCTTTTTCCTTTTCTTACGAGTAGAGCCACTATTTTCAGCTTGTTGAGAATCCTGCTCAATTCTTTTGGGATGCCCCTCAGGATATAGAGGATCCTGGGTAGCATTACCACTTCTAGTTCTAATTTCATAAGCATGTTTTTCTTTAGCAGCATTAACTAGCAAGTCTTTTTGCACTTTAACAAGTTGATCTATTTGAGTTTGAACCATTTGAAAGTGTTTAACAATCATTTTAACATCATTAGAGGTTCTTTCCACAATATCTTTCAACTCAACAATAGCTCTAGTGTTTTCCATTAGATGATTTTGCACCCTTTTATTAAAATTATCTTGCTTAACAATAAAGACATCGAATTCTTCTAAGCATTGATCAGAAGGTTTAGATTAAGGGATATCACCTTCATCAAAGTGTTGGAGAGAGTGTACCTAAATAGTGGATGAGTAGGGAATAGACTTACATAATTCTTCTATAGGAGGTAAATTCTTGACATCTTAGCTTCCTTCATCACTTCATCATTTAATTCAATAACTCCCCTCTTCTTTGATGTTGGAATAGGCACTGGTATAGTAGGTTCAGGTACAATTACTTCAGGTATAGCTTGTTCAAGAGGAGTCCAGTCTTCATAATTCTTGCTTATTTTAGCCATTAATTCCTCAGCTTCCTTGGGAGTCCTATTCCTGAAAACACAATCAGCACAACTATCTAGGTATGTCCTATATTCTTTGGTTAGTCCATTATAAAATATATCAAGAAGCTCATTCTTAGGTAATGGACTTCCAGCTTGTGCATGAATCAAAGCACAAAACCTTGCCCAATATTTGGGAAATACCTCTTTTTCTCCCTGTTTGAAATCAAAAAGTTCCTGCAAAATAGCATGTCTAGCACTAGGAGGAAAATATTTCTGCAGGAAAGTACTAATCAAGCAATCAGGGCTATCAATAGATCCAGGAGGTAAATTACTGAACCAACTTCTAGCTTCTCCTTTCAGTGAAAAGGGGAAAATCTTAGCAACAAAGTAAGTACGCATCTTAATATCATCAGAAAATAAGCCACTCATGGTAGAAAGTTCGTTCATATGTGCTACCGCACTTTCATTCTTAGGCCCACAAAAAGGTTCTTTCTCGACAATAGCTATGTAAGATAGATCGAGTGAGAAATCATAATCTTCATCTATAATGTTTATGGGAGAAGCAGCAAACTTAGCAACATGAGACAATTTGGGTTTAATAGTACGCCTCTCAAGGAGACTCTTAGCATCGCTCCTATCATGGGTGTTTTTACATTCTTTAATAAATTCATTGGTCATCTCAACATAACCATCTTCAATATCATAACTTTCACTAGACTCGGGTGAACTAACAGGTGTGGTAGTGTCTTCATTAGGAGTTTCGGTATTTCCAGCTATAGTTCTAGCAATCGTAGCATCTAGGAAAGGACCTAATGAACCACTCTTATCAAGCATAGTAGAAGCAGCATCATAAGCATTAGAAGTTTCAGATTCAGCAGTAGTAGCAGTGTGTGTAGCATGTGTATGTGGTGGTGTAACGAGCTTAGTTATAACAGATGGTGAATCAAGAGCAGTAGAGGTGTTCAGAACCGTACCTCTTCTTGTAGTGGATGGTAAAATAGGAAACTTGCCATCACGAGTCTTACCCATGATGGATGGATAGCAGCGAACAATAGAGAATCTAAGTGAACTTAATAAATAAAGCTATGCTCCCCGGCAACGACGCCAGAAAATAGTCTTGATGACCCACAAGTATAGGGGGTGTATCACAGTATTTTTGAGGGAAGTGAAACCCAATTTATTGATTCGACACAAGGGGAGCCAAAGAATATTTATAAGCCTTAACAACTGAGTTGTCAATTCAGATGCACCTAGAAACAATCTTGCTCACAACAGTTTATCAGTAGCAACCGTTTTGTAGTAGAAATAGTAAAGTAGCGGCAGCAGTAAAGTAAAGACAGCAGTAACAATAACAGTAAATTGTAGGATTCGAGTGCGGTAGGCATAGGGATGAATGGATGAGCATTGCATGGACAAGACAATTCACATAGCAATATATTCATAGGGCAATTGCAGATAAATAAGATAAAGCATCCAAGTACTAGATAATCCTAGGCATGTGTTCCATATATAGTCATACGTGCTCGTAATGAGAACTTGCACAACATCTTTTGTCCTGCTAGCCCGTTTGCAGCGAGGCCTCAAGGGAACTACTGGCAATTAAGGTGCTCCTTTTAATAGAGCACAGGAGGAAAGCATTAACACTCCGTGAACACACGTGATCCTCACATCAAAGCCATTCCCTCCGGTTATCTCAATTTCTGTCACTTCGGGGCCATTGGTTCCGGACAACAACGTGTGTATACAACTTGCAGATAAGACCATAAACAATACTATCATAATAAATCAATAACATGTTCAAATCTAAAATCATGGCACTCGAGCCCTAGTGACAAGCATTAAGCACAAAAAGTCACAACAAAGTCATAAATCACTAATAAAAGATACTAGGCACCATGCCCTAACAATCTGATGCCATTACATGAACGATCTCATCCAATCCTACCATCCCCATAGCCTACAGCGAGGGATTACTCACTCATAGATGGGGAAACATGGATGGTCGATGGAGAAGCGATGGCGATGATGATGGCGATGATCTCCTCCAATTCCCTGTCCCGACAGGGTGCCAGAACGGAGTTTATGGTGCTGTTTCGTGGAATCTGGTGGTGGCGACGGAGCGGAACTCCTTCAGGAAAAACGTCGAACCCCCCTGAGTTTTTATGTCAGAAGGCAACTTATAGGGGAAGAGGGAGACCGAGGGGCAGCCTGGGGCGGCCAGACCACCCCCTGGCGTGACCTGGGCTAGCCCGCGTGGCCAGGTGGTGTGGCCTGGGCCTAGCCCCCCTCCGTCTCGTATTCTGGCTCCGGGAGTCTTTTGGTGAAATAGGATTTTCGGCATATTTTCTGGGATTTTTCCTGATAGTTGATTTTTTGCACAAAAAGTAGACACCAGGGCAATTCTGCTGAAAACAGCATCAGTCCGCGTTAGTTGCATCCAAATCACACAAGTTTAGTGGAGAAACAATAGCAAAAGTGTTCGGGAAAGTAGATACATTTTGGACGTATCAGTACCTCTCTTTTATTCAAAGGTTTATCCTCCTAGTGAGATTCATAAAGATCGGAATCCAATATACAACTTTTGGCCTTGTGATGGAGAGAGTAAAGCTCAAGCTTGGGGGAGATTGAAGTTACTAATGCTAAAATTTCCTATTCATGAGCTCTCAAACAATATTATTATCAATAACTTTTATTCAAGGCTTTCTCTTCATCATAAGGATCTATTGGATGCTTCTTGTGTTGGATCATTTACACGCATGGAAGAAGAAGTTAAATGGGATCTTCTAGACCGTATTCAAGACAATGCTGAAGCATGGGAGAATGATAAAGGAAGAAAGTCAGGTATAAATTATGATTATGAATGCATTAAATCTTTTATGGGAACTGATGACTTTCATAATATTAGTAATGCTTATGGTCTTGATCCTTAAAGTATTGCAAATTATTTTAAGGCATTTGCCTCTTATATTGAAATTCATAAAAAGAAATGGAATAAGTATCATGCACCATATAAAGATATTGTTAATTGTGTTTCTGCAAGAGATACCAAAGTTTATACTGCTAATCATATTTGACCTGAACCTTACATTGAGAAAATGCCTTTCCCAGTCAAGGTAAAGGAACATTCTATGATGGCTACTATGGTTAATAAAAGTACAAATAAAGCTATTGAACCTGATGAACAAATAGCTGTTGAACCTGTAATAGCAAATGTGAAAGACTTTGTCACTAAATATGTAGAATATGGACACACTATCCTCTGTAAGGATAGTCCTAATAGTGTTTCACAAAGTAGAGTTTGGAGAGCTAGTGTCCCTGTCTTTTATGTTAGAATAAGTGATCATTGCTACAATGGTTCAAGTGATAGTTATATCGTTAATTTTATGCATGATACTGAAAGTTATTATGAGAGAGGGAAGATTTTTCTTATGCATCTCAATAATATTAAGTTTCCTCGCTTTATACTAAAAGTCTTTATGTTGCACTTGTTTTGCCTTCCTATGCTAGTAGCCTCTGGTTTCAACAATTTATTTTCTTACAAAATTCCTTTGCATAGGAAGTGGGTTAGACTTAAACATGTGTATTTTTGCTTCTTGATGCTCTCTTTTACTTCAATTAATATTCTTATGTGAGCATCATTGAAATTATCATGCCCATCTTAATGGCTATAAAGAAAGAGCTTTTTGGGAGACAATCCAATATATTTTTGCTTTCAGTTTATTTTTTCTTATTTGAGTCTTGGAAGTTATTGCTTTTGCAATAACCTCTCCTTATCATTTTTGTTTAGTTTTTGTGTCAAGATCAGCCTCTAATGAGAGAGAAGTAAGATTTGGGGAAGTTGCTGTCCTGAAACAGAATTTTGTGCTTCACTATAAAAAATCGTGAAAAATCCCAGAATATCGTACTGATCTGTAATTTTGTGTGTGCATACCCCAGGTTGTTATTTAACTTTCATTAGTTTTTCACTTTTTGATTTGAGCAACAGAAGATTTTCAAAAAAATTGATCTTTACCTGCTGGTCTGTTTTGACATATTTTTGCCACTTTTGCATTTGCCTCTTAAATCGATTTCCTTTTTGAAATTCTTTTTGGGATTTCAGAAGGAGTTGTTTCAGTAGCTTATGTTTTGATGGATTTCAGTCGAAATTGAACTTAAAAGGTTTATTACCCTGCATACACTAATGTTGCTAATGAGAATTGTGTGAAGTTTTGTGTGAAAGAAATTTCCAGGTTATAGGAGAAGTTGGTGTAATAAGATGGTGAATGGTTAAAAGACTCAAGCAATACTCTTATGAAGATGAAGATATTGATGTTATTCAAGCAGTGACTCTAGAAAATTTTATCAAAGACAAAATTCAGAGACCTGCAGGGTCCATTTTCGAATAGGTAACAGTTCTTGTAAGAAAAGGTCCGCAAAAAAACTGTCAAGTTATATTTTTGCAGTTTTTATCTAACATGGAAAGCAATGAGTCGAAAGTGGGACAGAAACGGAGCCCGGGTGGCTCACACCACCCCATGGTGCGGGCCCACCTGGCCGCGCCACCAGGGGGTTTGGCCACCTCGGAGCCCGTCTCTAATCCATTCTCTCCTAGAACTTTCCTTTTGTTGTAAAACTTCGTAATATATAATCCTCTGGATCCCCCCGAGGTTTGTATATCGTTTTCTCGTCATGTTTTCATTTCGATCTTTTTTGTTCAGATGTTGTTCCAGCATTCGTCTTCAGAAGACTATGAGCTACGACGCCGGCGCGAGCTCCATCACAATCTTGAGCAGAGGACCTTCGTAGGATGGGTGGAAGAAGAAAAGATCACAGCTAGGCACGAAGACATGGATCAGAGCATCGAGGAAGAAGTGAAGGGCTTGTCGGCAGGCATGAAAGGACAAGGGCTGCTACCTCCAATTCTAAACCTCGGTTCTTGCCCTGCAGCAGTGGAAGCTCTACGGGCCACTGACGAGTTTTGCGATAAGTACCGAGTCATGAGGATAAAGGTGTATATACTACAAGAAGAGAATAACAGGCTTCGCAAGATCCTGGAAGATTTTCTCATTCCGATCGAGAGAACACCACCACCACCGAAGGAGTAATTCGTCATCAGGTTTTGGCATCCCCTTGGTTTGTTCCAAGCTTGGGGGAGTGTCGCAGTATCACATCGCTCTCTTTTATATTCTTACCTTTTTAGTAGAGTCATATCATGAATAGAGAAGTTATCATATAGGATAGTTTGCATTATGGAAGTGTCTCCCCTCTAGTTAGATATCTATGTATCCCTTGGTATGAGTTGCTGTTATGGAATATTAATGAGAAGTTATATCATTTACTTTTTGCACATCTTATATTAGTTTTCAATTTCTATTATATGATTGAGCTTGTTGTTAGTATTGGTATCACTTTGGGACCATGGAGTAAATTTAGTTGGTTTCGGCAAACCTGGCTCCGGTCAGTAGCAATGCTATTTGAGAATTGAATGAAAAAGAGAAAAGTACTTTTAAGAAATATAATTTCATCATTCTTTCTTTCTTGATTGGCTCATAAGCTTAGTTTTCTCTAGTTAAGATCTTTTGTGCTTCCAAGGAAGATTGCATGTTTTGTCTTTATCACTTGTATATTTGTTTGTTTCCTTCAATTCCTATGCTTGCTACCCAACCTTGCTAGCCAAAAACCTGTACTAAGAGGGAATGCTTCTCGTGCATCCAATCCTTAAACCAAAACCTATGCCATTTGTGTCCACCATACCTACCTATTAGCATTATTGCTATTCCAAGTAAATTCATGTTTTTATCTATCTTCTGAATGAAACTTGTTATGTGAAAATTAGTGATTAAAGCTCTCACAAACTTGATGGCACACTTTACTTTCTTGCACTTAATAAACTTGAACCATTGTGCCCATCTATTTTCTGTATGTGCTTGTGCTTTATAAGTTGTGAATTAGCAGAACCATGTTACCATGGGGAACACTTTCAAGATTGCACATTATTTAGTTGATATCATGATTCTTTTGCTTATGGATCCCGGTGGTGTGAAATAAAAGGGGAGCTTGTAAGCTCATGGAGTTTGTATGTGTGTTAGAGAAACGCCTGGACGGCTAGCCTAAGCCATGCCTAATCATGGTGGAAACTTGCTGCATAACCATAGTGAGCAATCTGTGAAGCATCCTCAATAAAACCTATGCAAATAGAAAATAAAAAGATCGCTGAGATTCTCATTGTCTGCTTGCCTTGTCATTTTGATATGGGAAAGCTTCCGTATGATCGGGCAAGGGCTACCCCGTTGGCGGTTCACTGTGATACACATGTATTTACAATGACAAGAACTTACTTGTGACTAAAGTTGAGTAGCATGAGGTCTGATACTCGTAAGCACGGGGCATGAGATTTTCAACTTATAACTTGTCAATCATATCCTCATATTTGTTCACTTTAACCTTAATCACCTCAAGATGCTTATGACAGGGGCAATGAGAGCTGAAAGCTAATAGGTACCATAATTTTTGGAAGCTTTTTATGAAACTTGAAATCCCTGCTTCCCTTTGCGAAGGGCCTATGTTTTACTTTTTATTTGAGTCAGTAAACCTACTCCTTTCTATCTCAAGCAAGTATTTGAGTTTTTTTGTGTTTCATTCATTCATATGATGATTTATTCAACCATGTTTCTTATTTTCCTTATTTTGCAAACTGCTCTTATCTTAATGAATATTACTTTGAAAGTTATCACTGAAAACCCCATTATGTTTGAACTCATGCAAATTGCTAACCTATCTTTGACCAAGAGAAAAGTTTGCCATTACCAATTATGATTTACTTTGTGTATTTTTATCGTGTTTCCTTTACTCATTGCAAGTTAAGTTATATAATAGTGAGTTGTCTTCTATTATGATTTATGTATTGATGAATGTGATGCTTCTTGTTCGTATTCTTTTATCGACACTTCACTCCATAAACCCGAGGTCATGTTTATTGAGCTTAGTTTTTGCTTGGGGAAAAGCGAAGTCTAAGCTTGGGGGGAGTTGATACGTCCATTTTGCATCACTACTCTTTATCATAATTTATTGTCATTCATTGATATATTTCATATTAAGGGATGATACTTATGTTATTTCATCTGTTTATGCATGGTTGATGACTTTTGGAGGATGGACCGCTGAAGCCAGGATTCTGAGGGAAAAAGGCACTGTTTAGAGGCGAAATTCGCGAAGATCAGAAAATCCCAGAAAATATATGGAAAATCCTATTTTTCTAGAAGATGAAGGATGGCAGAAGGGGGAGTGGAGATGGGCCACAGGGGGCCCACACCCCCCCACGGGCTACCCTAGGGCGCGCCACCAGGTGGTGTGGCCACCCTGGCCCACCTCTGGCTCTGCTCTTTGGCGTATATATATTCCCCCACAAAATCCCAAGACTCAGGGAGCGACCACAGAAAGATTTCGCCGCCTCTGCGGGGCAGAAAACTGAAGAGAGAGAAAGAGCTCTCCGGCAGGCAGAAATCTGCTGGGGAATTCCTTCTCGGAGAGGGGAGATCGTCGCCGTCAACACTACCATCAAACTGGACTTCATCGGGATCATCATCATCATCTCCATCATCATCTCCACTAGCACCATCATCACCACTCATTACCGTTGTAACAATTGGGTTGAATCTTGCATAGTTCTTAGGGGAAACTTTCTCGGTGTTGATTACTTGTTGTAGTTGATGCTATTGAGTGGAACCATTGAATTATTGTTATGTTCATATTGTTACTTACCATTATTTCATCTCTGATCTTTATCCATATGATGTCTTGTAAGTAGTTCGTTTAGTTCTTGAGGGCATGGGAGAAGTCATGTTGTTAGTAGTGGGATTGTGTTGAGAAAGATTCAATGGTTTAGTAATTAAGTTGTGGTGTTATTCTTCTAGTGGTGTCATGTGAATGTCGCCTACATGACACTTCACCTTTATGGGCCTAGGGGAATGCATTGTGTATTTGGCTACTAATCGTAGGGGTTTCTGGAGTGACAGAAACCTAAACCCCTGTTAGGAAACCTTTGCACAAGGGAGTGTAGGATGTCAGAGTTTAAAGCTGTGGTTAGGTTTCTATCTTAATTACTTTCTTGTACTTGCGGATGCTTGGAAGGGGTATAATCACAAGTATGTATTATTCCTAGGAAGGTCAGTACATTAGCACAGGTTCACCCACACAACACTTATCAAAATACAGAAGATTAATTAACTATATGAAGCGAAAGCACTTTACAGTATTCCCATGTGTCCTCGAGAACGTTTGGTCATCTTAAGTAATACAACCGGCTTGTCCTTTGCTAAAGAAAGGATTGGGCCACTTGCTGCATTTATTATTAGTCTTTTATTTACTCGCACTTTATTTATCTGCATTATCAAAAACCCCTAAAAATCTGTTAGCCAAGTATTTACAGATAATTCCTGATCCAAGCCACTCGTCAACACCTTCTGCTCCTCGTTGGGTTTGACACTCTTACTTATAGAAAATACTAAGATACACCCCCTATACTTGTGGGTCATCAGATGTCAGGCCTCATAGCGCTGGCTAAATACATGATCGGGCCAATAATTTGAGAGTATATCAATTGATTTTTAGCATTCCTTTGATTCTTTCGAAGTAGCACACTCGGATCATAAGGCATCGGAGAAGACTTGCAGTCGCTATACCCAAAGCGACTCAATATATTTTCCACATAGTGGGACTGAAACACTGTAATCCCACCATTGTCATCCTTTAGTAGCTTGATTTTTAAGATTACATCAGCCAATCCCAAGTCCTTCATCTCAAAGCAGCGAGATAGGAACTCTTTGACCTCCTCAATAACAGCGAGGTTGGTCCCAAATATCAATATGTCATCGACATAGATACACATAATAACTCCCTCACCCCCACCATGGCGATAGTACACACATTTATCGGCTTCATTTACAACAAAGCCTTCAGCGGTTAAAGTTCTTTCAAACTTCTCATGCCACTGCTTAGGAGTTTGCTTAAGACCATATAAAGACTTCACTAACATACACACATTTCCTTCTTGACCATCTACTACAAATCCATCAGGCTGCTCCATATAAATTTCCTCATCTAGCTCTCCATTTAGAAAATTTGTCTTAACGTCCATTTGATGAACGAGAAGACCATGTGAGGCAGCCAAGGATAGTAGTACTCGAATAGTGGTCAATTTTGCTATAGGTGAGTAGGTATCGAAGAAGTCTTCACCTTCTTTCTGGGTATAACCCTTGGCCACAAGACGTGCCTTGTACTTTTCGATAGTACCATCAGGTCTACGCTTTTTCTTGAACACCCACTTACACCCTACAGGTTTACACCCATAAGGACGATCAGTGACCTCCCAAGTTCCATTAGCTAAGATGGAATCCATCTCGCTACAGACAACTTCTTTCTAGTAGTCAACATCTTGAGATGCATAGGCTTCTGAAATTGAAGTGGGAGTATCATCCACAAGGTACACAATGAAATCATCACCAAATGACTTTGCAGTCCTTTGTATCTTGCTCCTTTTAGGAGCTTCATTTTCTTCCTCCATAGGATCATCATAGTGTTCTATCGGCATAGTGGGTTCAAGAATTATAACAAATTCCTAACCAGATGAACTAGTCATCTCCTGAGTTGATGAGCTTGACATACCTTTCATGGGAAAGATGCCCTCAAATAAAGTCGCATCATTCGACTCCATAATCGTACCAACATGCATGTCGAATACCTCAGATTTTACTATCAAAAATCTATAGCCAATGCTATGAAAAGCATATCCCAGAAAAACACAATGCACGGTTTTTGGTCCAACCTTTTGCTTCTTGGGTATTGGAATATTGACTTTCACCAAACATCCCCAAGTTCGTAAGTAAGAGAGTTTAAGCCTTTTCTTCTCTTATTCCTCAAATGGAGTCATGGTTTTATCCTTTACGGGAACATGGTTTAGGACATGACATGAAGTCAGTAGCGCCTCCCCCCACCATTCCTTAGAAAGACCTGATGTATCTAACATGGCGTTAACCAAATCAGTTAGGGTGCGGTTCTTTCTTTCGGCCACCCCATTTGTCTGAGCTCAGTAGGGAGGCATCCTCTCATGGATAATACCATGTTTCGTACAGAATATATCAAATTCATTTGAAAAGTACTCTCCACCATGATCCGACCTTAGCCGCTTGATTTTAAGATCAAGTTGGTCTTGTGCTTTAGCTTTATAGTTTTTGAAGTAATTCAATGCTTCATCTTTAGATTTCAGAAGATAAACATAGCAGTGCCTAGTGAAGTCATCAATCAACGTCATAAAGTATCTTTTTCCACCTCGTGTCAACACACCATTGATCTCACAAAAATCTGAATGTATAAGTTCTAGTGGTGCTAAGTTTCTCGGTTCTGCATCCGTATGAGACCTGTGGGGTTGCTTTGCTTGCACACAAACTTGGAACTTAGAACCTTTGACAGTGGTAAATTTTGGAATTAAACTCATATTGGCTAGCCGCGTCAGGCAACCAAAGTTAATATGACAAAGTCGTGAATGCCAAATATTGGACTCATTATCATTGCAAACATGATTAATAACTTAAGTACATGAGTCTGACAAAGATAAGTGAAACAGACCTCCATACTCATAACCCTTTCCAACAAATTGTACACACATAGAAATTACAACTTTATTGGACTCAAATACCAACTTAAAACCATCTCGACATAGAAGCGATCCGCTGACGAAATTCTTATTGATGGAGGAAACATGCTTTACATTCTTCAGCTGTACGGTCTTCCCCAAAGTAAACTTCAGATTTACCATACCAATACCATGAACAGAAGCACGTGAGTCGTTTCCCATCAACACGGAATAAGTCCCTGAGACCTGATAAGAAGAAAACATGGAAATATCAGGACATACATGTGTATTAGCGCCTGTATCTATCCACCATTCAGGAGAATGATATACTGAAAGGATAGCAGGTAAAATATCATACCCAACGTCCTTCATCTCAGTATCACTAATAACAATATTAGCGGTCTTGCCGATGTTCCCATGTTGTCGCTTGTCAAAGCGATTAGGGCAGCTAGGAGCCCAATGATCAGGATCACTATAAATGTGGCAAGATCCTTTCTTCTTATCATTTTTCTTCTTAAAGTTGGTTGAGTGTGTGGCCTTAAACTTGCCATCAAACTTTCCTTTGCCTTCAGATTTATTCTTATTTTTGAACTTGTTGGATTGGAAGTTTTTTTCTGTATCAAATTGGCACTAGAAGCACCCTCAAATCCTCGAGAACGTGTGTCATTTGCTCTCGCCTTCTCTTCCACATGAAGAGATCCAATGCGATTCTTAACAGAAAACTCATGTCTCTTATGTTTCAGAGAAGTAGCAAAGTTCCTCCACATGGGATAAAGCTTGGCAATAATGCCTCCAGCCACAAACTTGTCCGATAAGATACACTTGAACTGCTCAAGTTCTTTGGCAAGTGATTGTATCTCATGAGCTTGCTCAACGACGGAGCGCTCATCAACCATCTTGTAGTCGTACAATTGCTCCATGACATACAACTTAGTGCCAGCGTTCGAGACACCAAACTTGGCCTCGAGCGCATCCCACGTGTCTTTGTCATTATCAAATGACATGTATGTGTCAACAATGTTGTCCCCAAGAATACTGAACAGAGCCGTCATAAACATGGTATCAATTTTCTTAAAGGCCGTTTCCTGTTTAGCAGAAAGATCACCTTCAGGTTTGCCAAGAGTGACGCTATAGCAGTTCAGGTTTTTAAACCATAGAATTGCTCTCGCGCGCCATATCTTATAGTGCATACCATCAAACGAAGGAGGCCTAGTAGCCGTAGCTACACTAGCGGAATTCAGTTGCCTATAATCAGGTTTTTGGATTGTTGAAAATATAAGCAACAATCCATATGATTTAATCTGAATAATAAACTAATAAAGCGTGATCATACAGACAGTACCAAAACTAATCATACAGATCAACAAAGTAGATGAACAGATTACATCTAAATAAGATAAACCTATCATATCTACACCAAAAGCTAGAATAAAGAACTCTAGTAGAATCTAAAATAGAAAGTTCGAGATTACGTACGATATAGCAGCGGCAGCAGCGTTAGCCGCAGTGGTGGTGGCAGCGTCATTGGCCATGTTGTCGATGTAGAGGCTGCCGATGTCCGGGAAGAAGTCCTCGTCGGGGAAGGAGTCGTCCGTGATGGCGTCAGTCGTCGCGCAGAAGCACTCCCCAAAAACCTGATCGCCCCTCACCCGTACAGGTTCACAAGGAGGCGGGGTTCCGGAGGACTACTGTCCCGATCTGTGGTGCATGTCGCAAGCCGGGATGCGGAAGACGAAGGCGGTGGCGCAATAGACTGGTGAGCCGTACCGATTAGGTTTAGCACAGACGCTTATATAGCGTAGGTCAGGAAGATCGTGGGGCTCAGCCATATCCGAGTCGGTAACAACCCACGTCCTAGAAAGACTAGAAACGGCTGACTAATTAACGCAAGTCGCAAGCCGGAATGGGGAAGACGAAGGCGGTGGCGCAATAGACTGGTGAGACATACCGATTAGGTTTAGCATAGACGTTGCGCGCGCGTCATGACGAGGCGAGGCATGGCGAGGTGAGGCGGGCGGCGTCGGAGGAGGAGTGCGCGAGAGCTGCTCTTCTTCTCACACCTTAGTGAGTGGTGGAACAACCTAGTATATAAGGAGGTGTAACTCTCACTCAACTAGCAATATGAAACTAAATTTTGGCATTACTAGCACAGCCATATGCTGCCATGTACAAATAGGTGAAAGAGAATTTCAGAATTTATCTAATGAGCCAACAGCCCAAAACTCATCAAATTCCAACAATCACTATGACCAACCTTAATCATCCAGCCAGGTTCACGAGGCTTCATCATTCACCGCACGTACAACAAGGTACTCCCTCTGTTTCATAATATAAGATGTTTTAGTATTTATGAAACGAATTTATTTAGTATATTTTAGTGTACAAATTCAGAGTAAATCTAAAAACAAAAAACTATCTAGATACATCCGCTTAATAAAAGCTAAAACATTTTATATTTTAAAACAATATTTTGAAACAGAGGCCGTAGCTTTCAGTATTTCATCGAACAACATGCAAGTTCAGAGTCGTAGTCCAGGTGGTACGTACCTGTTTTTGCCTGGACCATCCAGCCGCATCCGCATTTGGTGTTTCACGTTTCCCTTTTTCTTTTTGAGGTGTGGTATTTCACGTTTCGATTTGTACTCTTTTGGCGGTACGCGTTTTTGATCTGTACGTTTGTTTCTTGAGGTGTAGTGCTATTTCACGTACGACAAGGTAGCTTTAAGTATTTCATTCCAGGTGGTACGCGTTTTTGCCTGAACCATCGGCCGCATTTGGTGTTTCACGTTTTTTTTAATTGTGGTATTTCACTTCTCTCGAAACGGTACTTTCGCCAGTTTTATGTAAATAAAGGCACAACAGTCAAGCGGATATAAGGTGATGGGGCGACTTTTTTACAAAGCAAATCAAGATAAAAAGAAAAACACGAAAAACCCAAAACTTGCCACCGGAGACACCAACTGATACCACGATGATGCCCCTAAAAGGGTAACAATGTACCGCGCCGCACTCGTCGGGATCAAGAGTTTTCAGCTGGAGCCCTAGCGTGCAGAAGGTAACCACAACTGCGTCCTCAGGTTTACGACACCCACAGACGTCGTCGCGGTTGGCGCGTTGAGCTTTCGTTAGGAAAACCTTTTGCACCCCTCCCAAACTCGGGCTTCCTATTGACCCTAAGTTAGGCCTCCGCCACACGATCTGAGAGTTGTCAAAGCCGAAGCGCGGTCAACACCAGGGTCCCCACCGTTCGCTCCTCGCCACCCGCATGACCGAAGAGATAGACCATCACCACCACCACTATAACATCCCGAAGAATAGGAAGGAAAAAGGGCCAATGTTGAATTTTTGTATTGCATCTCATGCAACTTAGAAATTGAGGGGAAATTTAAACCTTTGAAGTTTTGAGTGTTAGATAATGAAATTTGACTCTAGTGTTGAGTTTGACTCAAGTCAACATTATGATTTGAAATTAAAATTTCAATTATAGATTCTAAAAGATTTGATCTTATACACACACTCATGTACAATTAAAAAAATAGTAAGAACAATTCAAACAATTGATTTCAGAATGGAGGTTTAAATTAATAAAACTTGATATTGAGTATATGAGATATTTAAAAACTTAAAGAAATGCATAAAAAAGGAACACAAGTTAATATTCACATGAACTCTTTATTCATTTCAAATGGATATAAAGTTGGATATTACTTGGCTTTTGCAAGGACTTCCTTGTGCTTCTTGTCCAGCTCGGTGACATTCCGAATATGATCCAGATTCACGGGCTCCGTGAGAGCTTGTCCATAGATAACCTTGCCAGCAGCAGTAACAAAGACATCGCCCGCCTTCGATGTTGATGGCGGTTGTTGTAACACCCCCGGGATTAGGGTGAAGTAAACCTCGAAATATCCTCCAAGATAGACTTAACTCCAACCTCAAAGACTGATAGTATATGATTCGGTAGCATTACAGAACACAGGGATTCAACAACATAAGTTTAAACTCTTAATAGAGTATGATATCAGATTATTACAAGCCAGGGGTCACAGACCCATCATTACACCAAACAGCGAAAGCAAATTCTGTTGTTCTACACAACAAACTTAACAAACGCCTAAGAGGCCATAAACATAAGCGACGTCCAACCTATTGTCCTCAGGCTGCTACCTGGGACCCCCAACTACTCATCGATGTCGACGTAGAAGCCACCTTCAGTTGCGACTAGATCATCTGAAGAAAAACAACAATAGCGTAAGGCTGAGTATGAGAATGTACTTCACAAGACTTAGATAACCTAGTATCTACATGCTCTGGCTAGAAAAGCTTTCTCTAGATTTTCTTTGCGTAAAGCCAACTTTGTTTATAAACAAGAGAGAGAGAAGAGGCCCGTCTACATGGAATACTTTCAAAACGGGGTAAGAGAGCGACGACTCCATCTTGAACATCTGAAATTGTTAACCAAGTACATCTGGACTCCTCATCTAGGATCACCCCCTCGAACCCCGAGGAAGCATCCTTAAGCACACGTGGATCAACAAGTTTTACTTATAGTTAATGTTATATATGATCTTAGAATTCGGTCACCAAGCGTTCATAACCATGAACACGGATTTTCGAAAAGATTTAACCCCGCAGGGGTGTACAACTTTACCCACACGTACCAACCGACTCTTAATGCCAAATTATTAGCCTTCTTCCTTGGAAGGCCGGCAGAGGGTGGTTGACCACGACCTTTACCTTGCTGTCGCCGAGACCATGAGTCACACCCCAAGGAGGGTTCCACCCCCTCTTTCGAAAACATTTTCAATGTGAATGCCAAATGGAAAACCCAAACTATGTGACTTATAGAATCTACTAGGCAAGTTAGTTAGTCGAGGGGTTCCCCAGCCCCGTGTGGCTATACGCTCATCTTGGTTCCAAAGGCAAGAACTCGGTTCCTAGTGGTGGCGAGTTTAGGACTACGAAAACCACACCCAACGTGGCCTCCCATGCAAGCCTTAGCATATTCATCTGTCACCTCCGATCATGTCTCCATCTCCTACCTTTCTAGATTCTTTGACATCTCTGATTCATCATCATCGAGATGGATCAGGCGTAAGTACTAAGCATGGCTAAGCTTGACCATCGAAGAAGCTCTAGCAACGCTCACATGCCAGACCTAGGTATGTTAGGAGCTGTGGATCAGGTGTATAAGGCTACAACAGGGAAACTATGTAGAAGATAGGTAACTCTAACTACTGACAAAAGACCACATTGAATCGTGTGCAATATAGCAAGAAAGTAAATACTTTGTAAAACATAGGTTCAGAATGAGAGGCTATGCTTGCCTTGTCCTTCAGCAGATAGATAAGGATTTTCGGTATCGTTGATTTCGGTCTCGTACTCGGATCCTATCGAGAAAAAGCAATACCGAAAAGAAAGGCAACAATCAATATCTCGAACCATGCAATGCGCAAGCACATGAATGATATGGCATATTAAAGTTATCATGAAAACCCTAGGATTAGCATCAATTTAAATGGGTTCGGAGTGCCGAGGCTTGGCATTCCATCGATCCCATATGCAATTAGGGGGGTTTCGATGTTCCTCTAACTATCTAGGTTTTAGGTCGATCAACAATGCATGATTGTATTTTTAAAGTATAGATCTCATTTTTCTGAACATTTTGATATATTATTCATATTTTTCTGAGTAGATATGAATTAGTTATGAATTTTACAAGTTTATATTAATTTCTGCCATTTCTGGAAATTAATAAAGGATTAATGATGTCATGCTTGCATCAACAACCCTAAGACTAAATCTTTATGCACCACAGCAAGATCTACCCGTGGACACTAATGAGGGGGCCCCAGGCCAAGCTGGGTCAACCATGAGGCCACGTGGGCGCCACGTCAGACGCGGCGGCAGGGAGAAGTAGGCGGTGGTCGCCGCCGGCGACTCAGGCCACACCAGCACGTGCGGATGGTCGTGCTAGAGAGAGCACGACGAAGGGAACCACACAGAGGTGGCGCCGCCCCTCTATGGTCGCCGGAGCGACAGGCACAACGGCGGCCGATGGTGGAGCTTGCAGGCGCACGTTGCAGGCACGGGGAAGGGCGAGAGGGAGACAGAGGAGAGTACTACCGTGCTCAGGGGCTCACCACGGATGTGATGCCGGTGTCGGAGAGGCGAGGCAAGGCTTGAATCGACAGCGAGCGGCGGCGTCTGGCGGTGGAGGGAGACTTCGATTCTGGCAACTGCGACCACCTCGACCTGCGCTGACCGGGGTAATCGACCGAGTCGACCACGGCGGTCACTCCTATGAGCTCGGAACGGCCAGAGGAGGTGGAGAACAGCGACGACCCGAGGCTCCGATGAGCTAGAGTTCGGAGGAGGGGAGAAATGGGGAGGAAGGGGACGTTAGGGTTTGTCCTGGTAGCAGGTAGGGGTCTTATAGACACCAGCGACGTCGTTAGCGTGAATCACAGCGCGGGCGGGCATCCTGGCGTGGCGGACGACGGCGGCGACGCCACACAACTGCTCTGTGTCGTCGTCGATGAAGACAAGAGGGAGACATATGGCCGAAGCGGTACGGGCCATAGCTGGGCTGGTTTGGGCCAGACACGGGCCACGCCAAAGGTTGCTGCAGAGCATGCACGAGCGGCAGATAAGGAAAGGAGAGGTAGCTGGTTGCTGGGATGCGGCCTTATCCCTCTCTGCTCACATTTTTCTGTAAAAAATCTTTTTCCTTTTCATAAATGCTCCTTTTCTCTTTTGTATTTCCAAATCTTTTCTATTTTGAAAATTTTCAAAATACCAAAGCTTTTTCAAATATCCAAAATAATGCAGGGACCCCTTTATGCTATTTGGGATCCACATGTTTTGGTGATTTTCGAAATACAAAACCATTTGAAAAGGGATAGAAATCAGGAGAAAAACAATTTAGAGAATTAGGGTTTTTATCCCCTCTTGTGTCCAAAACACAACAAGAATGCAAAACGTTCATGCATGCTTATTCTCTTAAGTACTAATTACATATAACACAAACTTGGGTTGTTACAGCTCTACCCCGCTTACAAGAATCTCATCCCGAGATTCCTAGGTTTTAGAAAAGAAGGCAGGGTACTCAGATCAAAGACGATTTTCTCGTTCCCATGTTGCTTCATCCTCAGAATGATGAGACCACTGAACTTTCAGAAACTTGATGCTTTGACGACGAGTCTTGCGCTCGACTTCATCAAGGATACGAACAAGATACTCTCGATAATTCAGATCCTCTTGAAGGTCAAGCGTTTGGTGATCAACACCACAGACAGGATCTTTGAAGCAACGCTTGAGTTGAGACACATGAAAAACATCATGCACCTCAGGGAAATTTGCAGGTAACTCCAATTGATATGCGAGCTTACCACACTTGGAAAGGACACGGAAAGGACCAACAATAGCGAGGAGCCAGTTTGCCCTTGATACCAAAACGATGGACACCCTTTAATGGAGTGACTCGGAGATAAGCTTGATCACCAACTTCATATTCAACATGTTGATGGTGACGATCATGATAGCTCTTTTGACGAGACTGAGCAGTTTTTGAACGATCTCGTATAATACGAACTTGATCTTCTGCTTCTTTGATCATATCCGGTCCAAAGAACTTTCTTTCGCTGGTTTCAGACCAATTCAGAGGAGTACGACGTGTTCTTTCGTATAAGAACTAGAAAGGTGCCATGTCTATACTGCACTGATAACTGTTGTTGTAGGAGAACTCGACAAAAGGTAGGCATTTCTCCCAGTTCTTACCAAAAGATATGACACATGCTCTAAGCATGTCTTCAAGAATTTGATTCACCCTTTTGGTTTGACTACCGCTGCTAGG
This sequence comes from Avena eriantha, assembly GCA_910589775.1. Classification (NCBI taxonomy): domain Eukaryota; kingdom Viridiplantae; phylum Streptophyta; class Magnoliopsida; order Poales; family Poaceae; genus Avena; species Avena eriantha. Next base: position 482,332,075 of record OU342741.1, on the reverse strand, counting down.
ATGATAAGCTGTACTGAAAGATAAGTGAGTTCCCATAGCTTGTTGGAAACTTGACCAAAACCTTGAAGTGAACAAACTCCCTCGGTCGGAGACAATTTTCTTCGGAACTCCATGAAGGACCACTATCCGGGAGATATATAATTCAGCCAACTGATTAGCGGTAATGCTCTCATGAACAGGTAGGAAGTGAGCAACCTTGGACAAATAGTCGACGATTACCCATATGGCATCATTTCCCTTTTGAGTCTTGGGAAAACCAGTGATAAAATCCATACCAACTTCATCCCATTTCCACTCAGGAATACGGTGCGGTTGTAGGAGACCAGCGGGTCTTTCGTGTTCAGCCTTGACACGACGACAAACGTCACATTCAGCAACAAAACAAGCAATATCTTTCTTCATACCAGACCACCAAAATCTTTGACGGAGATCCCGATACATCTTGGTACCTCCAGGGTGAATGGAGAGAGGTGATTCATGAGCCTCTTTAAGAATTATCTGCTTCAAGTCCATCCCATTTGGCACTACTAAACATGTACCAAAATAGAGGACGCCTTGTTCATTGATGAAGAAACATTTAGCTATTCCACTAGCGATGCTCTCCTTGATTGTGTCAATTTCAGGATCTTGCTTCTGAGCAGCTCTGATTTCATCCTCTAAAGAAGATTTCACCTCGAGAGTAGAAAGGAATCCACGAGGAACAACTTCAAGATTTAGTCGAGAAAATTCCTCATGGAGAGAAGGTTGAGCTTGTTTGATCAACAGATTGTTGCAGTAGGATTTCCGACTTAGCACATCAGCAACGACACTGGCTTTGCTAGGTTGATAGTTGAGACCCAAATCATAATCTTTGATGAGTTCCAACCATCTTCTTTGCCTAAGATTCAGGTTAGGTTGTGTGAAAAGGTACTTCAGACTTTGATGATCCGAGTATAACTCACAACGACTACCGATGAGGTAATGTTGCCATTGCTTAAGAGCATGAACAACAGCTGCAAGCTCGAGATCATGAGTTCGATAGTTGTTCTCGTGTGGTTTCAACTATCAGGAGGCATAAGACACCACATGACCATCTTGCATCAACACACACCCGAGACCTTGGTGTGAGGCATCACAGAAGATAACAAAGTCTTTACTAGTGTCTAGAAGAACTAGCACTGGAGCAGTTGTTAGCTTGGTTTTCAAAACCTGAAAGCTTTCTTCAGCCTTATCAGACCATTCAAACTTCTTATCCTTCTTAAGAAGATCATTCATTGGCTTGGCAATCTTGGAAAAGTTATCGATGAATCGACGGTACTATCCCGCCAACCCAAGGAAACTTCGAACATCCTTAACAGACTTAGGGGATTCCCAGTCAAGAATGGATTGAATCTTGTCCGAAATAATAGCAACCCCTTCGGCAGAAACAACATGACTAAGGAATATGAGTTCTTGTAACCAAAACTCACATTTGGAGAACTTGGCGTAGAGACGATGTTCTCGAAGCTTTGTCAACACCAAACGCAGATGTTCAACATGTTCTTCTTCAGTTTGGAGTAGACCAGGATATCGTCAATGTAGACCACAACAAACTTGTCGAGATACTACATGAAGACAGAGTTCATAAGCCGCATAAAAGTGTCTAGAGCATTGGTAAGACCAAAGGACATGACGGTGTACTCGTAAAGACCATAACGAGTAGTGAAAGTAGTCTCTGGAATGTCTTCCTTTCGGATCTTGATTTGGTGATACCCTGACCTCAAATCCATTTTGGAAAAGACGGTGGCACCACTTAACTGATCAAAAAGATCGTTGATCCTAGGGAGAGGATACTTGTTCTTGACATTCACAGCATTGAGTGGGCGATAATCCACAACCAGTCGTGGTATATTGGTATCCCGCTTCTTAACAAAGATTGTAGGACATCCCCAAGAAGATGTGCTAGGCTGTATGTGTCCTTTTACCTCCAACTCCTCTAATTGCTTCTTTAACTCCACTAACTCATGAGGGGGCATACGGTAGGGTCTCTCGGAAACAGGTGCAGTTCCAGGGACCAACTCTATGACAAACTCCACACTTCTATCAGGTGGCATGCCAGGCAACTCTTTAGGAAATACATCCGAGAAGTCACATACTACGGAAACATCTTGAATCTCTAACGGAGGTTGAAGTTCAAGAGCATACAACTCCGCTTGAGGAATATAAACAGCTGAAGGAGATAGTGACCCTATGGTCCAATAAGTAACTTTTATGCCAGCAGGACTAGTAAGAGTCACGGACTTGGTTGCATAGTCAATGACCGCTTGATATTGGGACAACCAGTCCATGCCCAAAATGATGTCAATATCAGTTGACTTGAGGGCAATAAGAGAAGTGGGGAACAACTGGGAGGCAACATTGATTAGGTTCCCATGACTAACCATGGTGGTACGCCAACTAGAACCAGGAGACTGAACTAGCAAAGGTTTAGACAACCCCTCAAAACTTATCCCATGCATTTCAATAAAAGCTTGCGACATGAATGAATGCGATGCTCTAGTATCAAACAAAAATTTAGCTGGAATGTGATTGATACGAAGCGTACCAATAACGGCGCTTGGATATTCCCGAGCTTCTTCAACAACGATATCGGTCAAACGACCACTTCCAGCACCTTGAGGCTTGGTATACTTCTTTGGTGGTGCTCCCTCGGTAGCACTCTTTTGTGGACACTCCCTTGCATAGTGACCAGGCTGGCGGCAGTTGAAACAGGTAAGACCTGATGTAGTACCAGCAATAGGATAGTTTGTCCTACCAGCATTGCTTGAGGTAGCATTCGGGCGAGGAGCATATCCAGAATACCTTGGGGTGTAAGGAGCACGTGGCACAACACTATAAGGCACAAAGACACGACGCTTCTTATTGCTTGAACCAGCCTTGTTGGATCCTTCATAAGAACGCTTACGAGTTTCCTCATACTCCACTTTTCCATGCTCTGCTTTCATTGCCTTGTTCACCAGAGTTTGCAGATTCCCAAAATCAATCAAATGAAGATGACGACGAACATCAGGGTCTAGTCCCTTGCGGAATAGAGCTTGCTTCTTAGCATCAGTGGAAACTTCTTCAGGGGCATATCATGCAAGACGATTGAAGCTGCGCTGGTAATCATACAGAAAACCAGTGCCTTGATTCAGCTTAAGGAACTCCTCCCTCTTTTCATCCATTAGACCCTCCGGAATATGATAGGCTTGGACTCCATCAGTGAATTCTTGCCAAGTAACGACATGCTGGGAAGCTTGCAGTGCCAAGAAATTTTCCCACCAGGAGTTAGCTGCTCCCTCCAGATGGTAGGTAGCAGAAGTTACCCAATCAGCTTCAGGAACATGACCAACCTGAAGTTTGTGCTCCATGGTGCGAAGCCAGCAGTCTGCATCAAGTGGCTCAGTGGAATAGCTGTAGACTGGCGGAGTGAGACGTATAAAATCCTTGATACCGACTTGGTTGTTTGGGAGTTGGGTATTGCGCTCAATCCTTTCAAGGAGCCTCATGTTGTCAGCACGATTGGTCTCATACATAGCCATAAGTTGAACCATTGATGGTGGTGGAGGAAGATTAGAAGGATCATCTTGATTCCTAGACCCATGAACTGGAGCACGGGTGCGAGCTCGAGAAGTATCACCCATCCTGTAAGAACAGGGCGTTAGCCAAGGGTTTCAAAGACAAAGATGCTGGATGTAAAACATGTCATCCCATCAAGCATGGTAGTATCAAAGCATACTAACGTATACACTAACTAGCTGACTTACAAACCATAACAATGGAGTGCTAAGATGTTATGCATCGAGCAGAACTGTGACATCTTGATAACTCTGATAATAGCAACCAGTTACGGAGTACCTACAAAAACAACCCCGAAGACACGATCCTAAACGTTTGAAATTAGGGGTAAGGAAGGAAAACCTTTTCAAACCAAATAGGATAAGAAAACTCCAGCATTAGAATCACACCAGGAAAGGAGTAAAAAGAATCCTAGTCAGACTTTTTGCAAATAGTTTTCAACCTTTAAATAATTTTGTCAACTTCTAGACTCAACATCGACCAATACTAGGGTTTCCTACAGGCAGTCCTGCCCAGATACCAAAACCTGTAACACCCCTGGGATTAGGGTTAAGTAAACCTCGAAATATCCTCCGAGATAGACTTAACTCCACCCTCAGAGACTCACAGTATATGATTCGGTTGCATTACAGAACAGAGGGATTCAACAACATAAGTTTAAACTCTTAATTTAGTATGATATCAGATTATTACAAGCCAGGGGTCACAGACCCATCATTACACCAAATAGTGAAAGCAAATTATGTTGTACTACACACCAAACTTAACAAACAGCCTAAGAGGCCATAAACATAAGCGACGTCCAACCCATAGTCCTCAGGATGCTACCTGGGACCCCCAACTACTCGTCGATGTCGACGTAGAAGCCACCTTCAGTCGCGACTAGATCACCTGAAAAAAAACAACAATAGCGCAAGGTTGAGTACGAGAATGTACTCCGTAAGACTTACATAACCTAGTATCTACATGCTCTGGCTAGAAAAGCTTTCTCTGGATTTTCTTTGTGTAAAGACAACTTTGTTTATAAACAAGAGAGAGAGAAGAGGCCCGTCTACATGGAATACTTTCAAAACGGATTAAGAGAGTGACGACTCCATCTTGAACATCTGAAATTGTTAACCAAGTACATCTGAACTCCTCATCTAGGATCACCCCCTCGAACCCCAAGGAAGCATCCTTAAGCACACGTGGATCAACAAGTTTTACTTATAGTTAATGTTATATATGATCTTAGAATTTGGTCACCAAGCGTTCATAACCGTGAACACGGCTTTTCAAAAAGATTTAACCCTGTAGGGGTGTACAACTTTACACACACATACCAACCGACTGTTAATGCCAAATTATTAGCCTTCTTCCTTGGAAGGCCGGCAGAGGGTGGTTGACCACGACCTTTACCTTGTTGTCGCCGAGACCATGAGTCAAGCCCTAAGGAGGGTTCCGCCGTAACGGGTCAAATCCCAAAGCCGGTCCCTAGAGATGTGAGGCGAGGTTGGTTTACCAGGGGCTCCATCCACCCCAAGCAACCTCAGCCACGCTTACCTACCTGTTATGATGCACCTTCTTCACCTCCTCTTTCGAAAACATTTTGAATGCGTATGCCAAATGGAAAGCCCAAACTATGTGACTCATGGAATCTACTAGGCAAGTTAGTTAGTTGAGGGGTTCCCGAGCCCCGTGTGGCTGTACGCTCATCTCGGTTCCAAAGGCAAGAACTCGGTTCCTAGTGGTGGCGAGCATAGGACTACGAAAACTACACCCAACGTGGCCTCCCATGCAAGCCTTAGCATATTCATCCGTCACCTCCGATCATGTCTCCATCTCCTACCTTTCTAGATTCTTTGACATCTCCGATTCATCATCATCGGGATGGATCAGGCGTAAGTACTAAGCATGGCTAAGCTTGACCATCGAAGAAGCTCTAGCAATGCTCACATGCCAGACCTAGGTATGCTAAGAGCTGTGGATTAGGTGTATAAGGCTATAACAGGGAAACTATACAGCAAATAGGTAACTCTAACTACTGACAAAAGACCACATTGGAATCATGTGCAACATAGTGAGAAAGTAAATACTTTGTAAATCATAGGTTCAAAATGAGAGGCTATGCTTGCCTTATCCTTCAGCAGACAGATAAGGATCTTCGGTATCATTGACTTCGGTCTCGTACTCGGATCCTATCGAGAAAAAGCAATATCAGAAACAAAGGCAACAATCAATATCTCGAACCATGCAATGTGCAAGCACATGAATGATATGGAAGATTAAATTTATCATGACAACCCTAGGATTATCATCGATTTAAATGGGTTCGGAGTGCCGAGACTTGGCATTCCATCGATCCGATATGCAATTAGGGGGGTTTCGATGTTCCTCTAACTAGCTAGGGTTTAGGTTGATCAACAACGCATGATTGCATTTTTAAAGTGTAGATCTCATTTTTATGAACATTTTGATATATTATTCATATTTGTCTAATTAAATATGAATTAGTTATGAATTTTACAAGTTTATATTAATTTCTGCCATTTCTGGAAATTAATAAAGGATTAATGATGTCATGCTTGCATCAACAACCCTAAGCCTAAATCTTTCTGCACCACAACGAGATCTACCCGCGGCCACAGACGAGGGGGCCCCAGGCTAAGCTGGGTCCACCCCGAGGCCACGTGGGCTCCATGTCAGACACGGCGGCGGGGAGCGGCAGGCGATGGTCGCCGCCGGTGACTCAGGCCACCCCAGCACGCGTAGATGGGCGTGCTGGAGAGAGCACGATGAAGGGAACCACACAGAGGTGGCGCCACCCCTCTATGGTCGCTGAAGCGACAAGCACAACAGCGACCGACGGAGGAGCTTGCAAGCGCACGTTGCGGGCACGGGGAAGGGCGAGAGGGACACAGAGGAGAGTACTACCGTGCTCAGGGGCTCACCACGGATGCGATGCCGGTGTCAGAGAGGCGAGGCAAGGCTTGAATCGTCGACGAGCGGCGGTGTCTAGCGGTGGAGGGAGGCTTCGATTCCGCCGACAGCGACATCCCCGACCTGCGCTGACCGGGGCAATCGACCGAGTTGACCACGGCGGTCACTCCTATGAGCTTGGAACGGCCAGAGGAGGTGGAGAACGGTGATGACTCGAGGCTCCAGCGAGCTAGGGTTCGACGGAGGGGAGAAATGGGGAGGAACGGGAGGTTAGGGTTCATCCTGGTGGCGGGTAGGGGTCTTATAGACACCAGCGGCGTCAGTAGCTCGAATCGCAGGCTGCTCTGTGTCGTCGTCGATGAAGACGAGAGGGAGACAGATGGCCGAAGCGGTACGGGCCATAGTTGGGCTGGTTTGGGATAGAAACGGGCCATGCCAAAGGTTGCTGTGGAGCGTGCACGAGCGGCAGATAAGGAAAGGAGAGGTAGCTGGTTGCTGGGCTGCGGCCTTATCCCTCTCTGCTCACATTTTTCTGTAAAATCTCTTTTCCTTTTCTTAAATCCTTTTCTCTTTTGTATTTCCAAATCTTTTCTGTTTTGAACATTTTCAAAATACCAAAGCTTTTGCAAATATCCAAAATAATGCAGGGACCCCTTTATGCTATTTGGGATCCACATGTTTTGGTGATTTTCAAAATACAAAACCATTTGAAAAGGGATAGAAATCAGGAGAAAAACAATTTAGAGAATTAGGGTTTTATCACCTCTTGTGTCCAAAACACAAAAATAATGCAAAATGTTATTGCATACTTATGCTCTTAAGTACTAATTACATATTGTTGGGTTCGCAGCATAGAAAACAAAAATTTTCCTACGATGAGAACTATACGCCAAGATCTATCTACTAGGTACAGAGCAATGGGTGGATATACATCCATGGAGAACTTACCCTCGAAGACAACGAGTTTTGTTAACGAGATGGAACTCATGGATGATGTAGTTGTACACTTGCCGATCTCAAGATCGTGATTTAGTCCATCAGGTCCAGCTCCAGCACGTCCATCAGATCTAGCTCCAGCAAGTCAAGCACCGCAAAGTAGCGGTGCATCCGTGATCGCACACACGTCCGGTACCCCGACAACCTCCGCCCCTCGCTCTAGCAAAGCAGCGGAAGTAGCAACTCCTTTCCAGATAAAGCCAGCGGGAACATGTATCTCACTAATCCAACACCATGGGGAATAACTAGAGGGGGAGAGAGATCCTTCACGAGGAGGTGTGAGTGAGAAGTGAGGAGAGGGGGGCCTTTTATAGGAGGAGGGGAGGGTACCCCTCCCCATGGCCGGCGCCTCAAGGGGTGACCCTTCACCTCCTCATTCATGTGGTGGTAACTCCCTCCACATAAATTTGCCCCTTCACATTCTCTTTTAAAGTCTCCACTTTTAAATGCATTAAATTTCTCCAAATTTAATGCTCTCTCATTTAATAAAACTATTTTATTAATTTGATTCAGAATTTTGTTAATTACTTTAATTAACAAACATTCACATAAAACCCCTTGCAACATTTCAATATTACATGCAGAACCAATTTCAGCAATTTCACCCAAAACAGTTTCGGTGTCTATTGAAATAATTCCAACGCTTTCTTAAATATTTATCTGAAACATATTTGCTCCACATGGTGTCGGTATCCCTTAAGTGTGTTACCCTACGGTTCACGAATAATGCAGACATGATCGAGACCCCTCTCCGATCAATAATCAGCAGCGGAACCTGGAGATCCGTACTGACTCCCACATATTCAACAATGACTCTTGTGATCGTGTGAACATTTGTTTATTAAACACACATGTATTAACGTTTCCAATTAATACAATTATAGCATGCAAAATAAACATTTATCATAAACATGGAATAAGATAATAACCACTTTATTATTGCCTCTCGGGCATATTCCCTTCAGTCTCCCACTTGCACTAGAGTCAATAATCTAGTTTGAAAAACTTTGCGTATTGAACACCTATGGCTTTCTGGTTTTGCGTATACGCGATTGGTAGTGGTTAACATAATCTCTGGATCTGACAGTTTGAAGTCCGTGTGTATTTGCATGTCTTTGCATCTCTACGCATCACTCATTCTCAAATGAGATGGCATTGTATAAATTTGGTCCTTTGGTGAGACCTTTAGTTCGTTCGGGTTAAAATATGTTGATATTATTGTCATACAATATATCTTCATAGTATTAGCCCACTTTGAACCACACCTAGTTTGATAACAAACTTCTTAACACAAATGCCCTCCTTTGCTGCTACTATAGCAGTCATATATTTAGCCTTTTGTTGTAGTATCCGTCATAATGTTTCAACTTTGGAACTTATCCAAATCCATCATGGAACATCCTTTCCATTACATTGTGCCACCCATAGTATAAATTGAGATAAATTTAATTTGTGTCTTGTGACAAAACTAGTATCAATGTAATACTTTACAATGAACTACCTTTAACTATTTGTCACTTATACATGATATATTCTTAGTTCTTCCAAAGCTCATAAGAATATCTTTACTATTGTCCAATGATCATCTTATGAATCATTCTGGTATGTGCTCATAACATTTAGAGCATAGGACATTCTGGATATATACATATCACGGTATAATTGATCAAAATCTTCATGTGATTTTACTCACCAAGTGTTGAAACACTTGAATTTTGATACAATCCTTTCCATGCAGCAAGAACCTTTCTTATTGTTTCCATATTGAACCCTTTCAATATCTCATATATGTATGTCTGGCACAACCATATTAGCGCCTCAATCTATCCATATAGATATTGATGCCAAATATTCCAGTTTTGCCCAAGTCTTTCATCGAAATCTTATTTTAATGAAATTCTTAACTTGTGTCAATACAAGATACATCATTTCCAATCAACAATATGTTCTCTACATAATGTATTAGAAATATGTCTCAGCGCTCCCACTTAATTTCTTGCAAATGCAAGCATCTTCATCATCTCTGATGAATTTAAACTCTTTTAGCAGTTTCATCATGGTGAAGATTCAAACTCCGCTATGCTTACTTCAACAATTGAAGTTTGCATGCCCTTTTAGCACCATTTGAATTAACAAAACCCTTTGGACCGTGTCTTGTACACGTCCTAGGTAACCATTCTATTAGAAGAACATTGTTTTGTTTGTTCAACTACCATACATTAAATTATATGTGGTGGTTGCTACATTAATCCGTCAAGACTAAATATCGCTATGAAAGATCAAATCTTGTCATAGTAAACTCCTTGAACATTGTCATAAACTTCTTTCCGACATGTCGACTATTTCATAGATGTTAAACATCCATGTTTATTACTTTATAGATCCAAACACGACCGATAGCCTTCACGCCTTTCCGAAGGGTCTTCCAAGTTCAGAAACTTGATTTCCAGTGTATGGATACTATCACGGATTCTATGACTTCTAGTCATTTTATGGAGTCAGGGCCCATCATCGCTTATTTGCATGTAGTCGGTTCATCATTGTCAAAACAATAACGACTTGCTTATCAAATCACACTATTTGATTCTTACCGACCCACATGGTATAGGAACTCTAATCTCCGAGATCACAACCTTTGTAATCACGGGAGCCATGAGCATTGTGGCCGCCACCAGGCACTTTCCGGCGCCTTTTATAGGAGGTGTGAGTGAGAAGTGAGGAGAGGGGGGCCTTTTATAGGAGGAGGGGAGGGTACCCCTCCCCATGGCCGGCCCCTCAAGGGGTTACCCTTCACCTCCTCATTCATGTGGTGGTAACTCCCTCCACATAAATTTGCCCCTTCACATTCTCTTTTAAAGTCTCCACTTTAAATGCATTAAATTTCTCCAAATTTAATGCTCTATCATTTAATAAAACTATTTTATTAATTTGATTCAGAATTTTGTTAATTAATTTAATTAACAAACATTCACATAAAACCCCTTGCAACATTTCAATATTACATGCAGAACCAATTTCAGCAATTTCACCAGAAACAGTTTTGGTGTCTATTGAAATAATTCCAGCGCTTTCTTAAATCTTTATCTGAAACATATTTGCTCCAAATGGTGTCGGTATCCCTTAAGTGTGTCACCCTACGGTTCGCGAATAATGCAGACATGATCGAGACCCCTCTCCGATCAATAATCAGCAGCAGGACCTAGAGATCCGTACTAACTCCCACATATTCAACGATGACTCTTGTGATCGTGTGAACCTTTAACGTCGTAACTAAATCCCTTTGTCTCGTGATATATTACATGTCCGAGATTCGATCATCGGCATCCAAATACCTAGTTTGATCTCGTTACCGACATGCACTATTTTCTCGTTCCCGTGATATAACATTCTAGTGATCAAATCACTTGCTTGCAAGCTATTTCAATGTGATATGACCGAGAGGGCCCGGAGTATATCTATCCGTCATCGGGATGGACAAATCTCACTCTTGATCCATGAGCCTCAACATAACACCTTCGTAGCACTGAACCCACCTTTATAGTCACCCTGTTATGGTGTGACGTTTGATGTTATCAAGATACTCTTCCGGTGTTAGCAATTAACATGATCTCATGGTCTAAGGACTAAGATTATTTCGTATGCTGTTATAGCAATATAAACATAATGACTTTGATCGTAATGCTATACTTCGGATGAATGTTCATCACATCATTTCACAAATATTGTGACCTCGTTATTAACAACATCCAATGTCCATGATCAGGAAACCTTGATCATCTTATTAATCAACATGCTAGTTTATATGAGAGGCAGTACTAGGAACTTTGTATTTTGTTTATTAAACACACATGTATTAGCGTTTCCAATTAATACAATTATAGCATGCAAAATAAACATTTATCATAAACATGGAATTAGATAATAACCACTTTATTATTTCCTCTCGGGCATATTCCCTTCACATATAACACAAACTTGGGTTGTTATAGTGGTGGAGACAGATCCTTATTTGCTTGATTGGTATCGCTGGGACCAGCACCTAGTTCCTGCACTAGTTGCCAAGGGATGGCCGGAGGGGGCATGGACTTTGTTGTGTCCTTGGGATCTACAGCGTCCTTGGGTGTAGTCGTGGCCCTCCTGACATTGTCTACTGCTGGTGGATCTGATCCGGCTCTCGCGTCTTCTTCCACACGTTCTAAATGGCCACATAGAACTGGTGAGAAGTGGGAGGTTGGTCATTGCGTTTCTCGAGATTGAGGTATGACTCCAATTCCTTCATTGCAGCTTCAAATTCTTCCGAGTTGGCCGGTTCGCTTCCATAATCTGTGTCGCTGATGTCAGCATAGTGAGTTTCCAAGATTGATTCTGATTCGTTGTCGGATGGCTCAGAGTTACAACCAGAACCTGAAGCAATGTAGCCAATGAAGTGGTTGTTGCCGGCCACGGTGCTGCAGTTGGTTGTGGTAACAGTGTCATTGTTGGCTAAACTGTTAACAGTTTCAGTCACTTGGCTGAAACTGAGGCGTTCCGAGGCCTATTGCCTCCTTACTGTATGTCGGAGTAGTGTACCCTGTGTGAGCCCTTCAATGAATTAGTACACGGCATCCTGCTTGAAGACTTTGTCAGTGGAGTTTTTCAACCTAAGCCATCTGGCTAGGAACTCTCTAGAAGTTTCGTGTAGCTTCTGGACACAACGTGACAAGTCTAAGAGGCTGAGTGTAACATCCCAAAACTCTAATCCAAGGTTATTAAGATCCAAATCATCAAATTTAGAGTTAACAAAAACTTTTCCATTTAAATTCATTAAGCATTCATAGGTGTGTGCATTTAAATTAGGAGTTGTTTTGAATTGCCATGTTTGAGTGATCCATTGGTTGTAAAATGATTCTAAGGTGAATTAAACATCATCTAGATCATTCCCAAACAAATCCCAAAGAAAAACAAATCAAAAAGAAAAAAAATAAGCAAATGGTCACTTTTGCCATTTTAATCACCTAGCCTACTTTGGCTATTCCTAGAAGTCAAATATTAACAGAAACAATTGTGGTTCTTTACACCCCTTGCTAGTACAAGTAGTGATGTACCAAGGCCCACTTGGTTTCATCCCAAAAACTTTCAAACACTAAATTTAAATGACATTTGGAAATTGAATCTAGTGTATGTATGAAGATCACACTTATTCAAAAACCACTCAAATGAACTCCATTTCAAAAACCCAAGCACACCTAGAAGCTTAAGCATAAGTTACATCACTCCACCAAAAATCTCCCAAAAATTCAAATATTTTGTTCTTGCGGCCATTTGATCAAACAGGTGGCAGGCCAGAGTTTTCTGCCTAACTTTTGCTGTTTGATGATCAATGCTTGGTCGAGTTTGTGACACCCATTTGGTTCCCCTGTCTCCCCTAGACCCAACCAAGTCGTCACCGGCCTACCCCTTAGCTTGGAGCAGAAGTGGCGCGCCGGCCGTTTTTGGTCACCGTCGGCCGAGCGTGGGCAACGCTCCACAGACCACGCCGCACCGTTCCAGCAGCACCACTAGCTCCGCCCAACCCTACCGTACTCCCCTGTCCACCCCTCGATCAACCCCAGCCCCTAGACCACTCCCCAGCACCGCCGCCCTTTCTCTCTGCGAGCAAGCCAAAGCGCGCCAGAGCGTGATTGCCACCAGCACGTAGCAGACCACACCTTGACCCCATGCCGCGCATGCCGCTCCGCCTCGACGCCAGCAGCCCACCAGACACAGCCATGCATCGCCGTGCGACCCGCAGTCACCATGATCGCCGTCGAGCACCGCCTCTGTCTCCCAGAGCGCGCAACACTCCCGACCAAATGGCACCGCCCCTAGCGTCGCCATTAAGCCGTAGACCACCGCCAGGAGGCAAGCCGCCGTTCGCCGGAATTACACCGGAGGAGGAGACACTGCCGTCGATTCCGTCCACCTCAGCCCCTGCCTTGACCTCGCCTGAGCCCGCCGTCGCCGTCTAGTTCGATCGCCCGCCTCGCCGCACTAGCTGGAGCCCTGGTACATCCCCAGTATACCCCCACCACCCGTTTAGGATTCGGTCTCGCCGGTGACGAGTCCATCGTCGACGACGTCTGTGAGCCATTGATCCACGTTATAATCGTTTTGCCCAGATCGCTAGATACCGTTTCAGGTTTTAAGTCTCGCTGACAAGCGGGACCAACCTGTCAGCCACCCTCTGCGCCGCTGAGCGTCACTGCGCCGACCCATTTGCTTTCCCGCGCTAGCCCACGAATTCAAATAAGTGTTTTGCTATTTGAGTTTCAATTCAATTCTGTCCCTTAGTTCAAAAATCAATTCAGGAAGATTTACTAAACCAAATTGAGTGATTCCAATTTTGTTGGAAAGCTTCTGAAAAGATCTATCCAAGCCCGTTGGATTTAATTCATTTAGAGTTAGACATCTCTCCTACTAAAAATAACAAGACATAAGCATTTGCACATTCAAACATTTTTCTAAATTCAACAAAAATAGCTTCTGAGTTGTTTCCAACTCTCAAAAATCACATTTAACCATACCTATCTGAATATGTAATAATATTGAGGTTTGCATGCAGTGACTTTGGACTAGTACCAAAATAATGCTATATAGGCATTTCTAGTCACTTTAAATCATTAAATATTAAACTTAAACTTATTAAAATGTGATCCAACCTTTAAATCACATTCACATATGTTAGAATATGTGGTGATGACATGTGTCCATATGATCCCATATTTTAATTGGAGAATATTAAATCCTAGTTAATTTCAATCAGTAGAAATTACTTTTCTCAAATAAAAAGAAGGAAGCTAGTAAATTAAACCTTGTGATGCTTGTGATGATAATAGATCATCAAATATGTGCCTTAGTGTGCTAAGTAGACTAGTTAAGTATTGGTTGGTGATTGTGTACTCCGTATGTATTTATAGACGATAGTACCGACCAAGATTTCGAGGAGGAGGAGGAGTTCTACCAAGAGGAAGAGGAAGAAAACTTCAACCACTGCACTACACAAGGCAAGCCTAGCACTCCAAGTAAACTGAGCAAGCTATTATTGGCAAGCTAACACTTACAAGTATTATACTAGCAAGCCACCATTAACAATGCAAGGTAACCCTTGCAAGCTAGATAACCTAAGCAAAGGCATTAGGCATGCTTTGGTTATACCATTTTGAACTTATACCTACTCCAAGTTTTATTTTCCAGCTTTTACTTTCTTTACTTTACCAAAGTACCTTACTTGTTTGAAGGTAGCATAAAAAGTATAAAACTTTACCTATCTAGATAACCTTAGATGTCATTCTATGGCATGAGATTGAGATTAGCATCCCACCTTAGTGAACACTCTTAACTTAGTAGCTTAGAGCTAAAGCAAAACTTGAGTCACTTTAGATGGGAACACTTGGTGAAAATGAATTGTGAAAACCTTGGAATGATGAGTCATTCTATTGAGATGTTGTGACATTTGAGAAACACAAATGGTTTATGATGATGAAAATGTTGAGGCATGAGCCTTAGCCCTTTTACAAAACTGATGGTTGGATTCAGATGCGATACCATTCCAATGTTTACCGTACAACCACAATACCTGAATTGGGTAAGGCTTAGCCAGAAGTTTATATGCATTAGTATTAGTTCCCTCGCGGGAGTGGTTTGAGCTGAGGCTACCTCTCAATGTTGTCCACCTATGCAGTGCCCAAGATGACAGATGGTCATGGTTGGGAGGCCATGTTCATAGGAGAGGTGCTTATACTAGGGTGTGTAAAGGAAAGGTTATGTTTGATTATCTGCATACTAAGTATGATGATTCACGGTTATCCCTGACAGATGTATCGAATCTTGTGGTGAAAGTGTACCACCTCTGCAGAGTGTCAAACTATTCGAATAGCCGCGTCCGCAGTTATGGACAGTTGGAGTGGCCATACTGTTTCGTTGTCAGATATTTTCTAAATGACTTATGAAATAAATGATGAATCTTGACTTGACCACAACAGTGTTGTGACTATGACACTAGCTTCCCAACTTAAGTGATTCTAGAACTTTATTTTATCTTTCTTTGTTTCTGAACTCAGCTTAGGTTTCAAACTTAACTTTACAAATAAACTTAGAGTTAGCAATCCTACTAGAACTACATTACTTGTTAGTGATAGTTTGTGAGTACTTAAAGAGTACTCATGGCTTTCGTCCTTGACTATTCCTATGGCCAGACTATGAAGGAGACTACCAAGATGAAGGACATTAGGACGGCTATGATAACTTGGACTATCTTCCATCGTCAGCATTGCATGTGCCCCTGAAGATGGACCCCATCGCTATGTTAATTATTTATTCCACTGCTTGTTGTATTAAGACTGGATCATGAGATCCTTTATTCGTGTAAGACCTTATTATGGTTTGTAATGGAAGATATATTGTGATATCCAATCTGTTATGTCTCACAAAAATGGTAATCCTGGGATTGCGATGTATGACATAACAGGCATCTGGGATTAAAACTCCGGGTGTTGACACTGAGCATGCCGACAAAGTGTGACTTCTACTTCTCTAACACTTGGGCGAGCCAAGAGGATCCGCTGTAGTTCTTCACCGTCATCTTCTGCGTAGGGGTGGTTTGGGTGGGTTTGAATTTTCTAGATCCAAGCAGAGAAACTCTAAAGAGAGATCTAAACCTAATCTTTTTTTGCAATCATGTCCAACCCGAAGGAGTTCCGTGCGATCATTGACACTTGGCTGGCTTCCTGGGAGTTGGATCCCGAGCTGGTTTCACCGTTGAAGATGTGGATATCCCCGATCGGGACAATGGAGCAGCATATGGGATTCGGCTTCGCCAGGATCCAGAACTCATCTAGAGGGATGATCAAAACATTACCAGATAAGAGGACGCACCTGATGGCCACGATGTCGCCGATTCCCGTGAAGAGTGATACATTGCAAATGTATCTATAAATTTTTGATGTTCCATGCTTTGTTTTATCCACTTTCTTGTGTTTTGTCCACACTTTGGAGTACTTCTCATATGATTTATTGGACTAACCTATTAATAAGAGCCACAGTGCCAACTGCCTGTTTTCTGCTGTTTTTGGTTCCAGGAAAGTCAGAAAATGAATATTCTCGGCATTGGACGGGACAAAAGCCAAAGTGTCTATTTTTCCGAAAGTCATCAGATGCCAGAATACGAGACGGAGAGGGGCCAGGGGGCCACCACACCACCTGTCCGCGCGGCCCAGCCTAGCCCGTGCCAGGGGGTGGTGTGGCCGCCTCCGGCACCCCCTCGGCCTCCCCTTCCGCCTATAAGATGCCCTCAGGATGAAAACCCTAAGTGCCCGATCAAAAATCCATGAAAGAGTTTGTAGCCGCCGTCATCTCCATCCCTAGATCGGGAGGGATCTGAAGCTCTTCCCGCCACCCTGCCGGAGAGGGGAATTCGCCCTAGAGGCCTTCTTCATCACCATGCAAGCCTCCGGTGTGATGCGTGAGTAGTTCATCCTTGGACTACGGATCCATGTAGTAGCTAGATGGCTGGTTCTCCTCCTTTGTGCTTTCATGTTTAGATCTCATGAGCTCCGTTCATGATCAAGATCATCTATTTGTAATTCTGCATGTTGTGTTTGCGGGGATCCGATGGATATTGAGATGCTATTTCAGATTGATTATTGATTCTATCATGTCTTTGGTATTTGTGATCTTGCATGCTTTCCGTTGTTAGTAGCTAACTTGGCCAAGTAGATGCTAGCAACTCCAAGAGTTAGTATTTAGGCTCGATAGTGGGTTCATGCCTCTGGTAATCTGGGGAAGTGGCAGAAATCTCTAAGGTACTAGATGTGCTGTTGCTACTAGGGAGAAAACAACAATCCTTTGTTCATAGAACAATCGTATTGTTTACTTTACACACAGTTCGTAAAGCAATAATCTGTTGCTTGCAACTTAATACTGGAGGGGGTTCGGATGATAACCTGAAGGTGGATTATTAGTCATAGATGCAGTTGGATGTAAGAGTCTCAAAGGAGTGAAGATGATTAGTATATGAATGTATTGCTTTCTCGATGTTTGTCAATTGCCCCGCTGTAATTTGTTCACCCAACACGTTATCTATCTTAAGGAGAGCGACCTCTAGTGAACTATGGATCCCGGTCCTTGTCTTTTACATTCAATCTACAAGCTGTTTACTTCTTTGTGTTTACTTTCTACAAACTATTACTTCTTTCCATTCGATACGTTTAATCCTTTGTTTTCCGCAAAACACGGTGAGATTGACAACCTCATCGCAAGTTGGGGGCAAAGTTCTGTGGTTGTGTTGTGCAGGTCTCCACGTTGCTACTAGCATCGGTAGTGCGCCCTACCAAGGCTCAGCTAGCAACACCTTTGGGGTGTTTCCTTGCTCCTACTGGTTCGATTAAACCTTGGTTTCATAACTGACGGAAACTTGCTGTTGTGCTCATCATACCTTCCTCTTGGGGTTCCCGACGAGCTCTAAATCAACACCGCACCAGCATTTTTCTGGCGCCGTACACTGAGCCATGAAGCATTTTTCGGGCGCCGTTGCTAGGGAGTGAAGGACATCTTCACAAGGGGAGTCCCTCATAACCAATCTCTTTACTTTGTTATTTTTGTTTTGCTTAGTTATCTTTTTGCTTAGTTTGCTTGTTTCTTATTCAAAAACACACAAAAAATTAGTTTTACTAGTTTGCTTTCTTATTTCAAAAAAACAAAAAAATTAGTTCCTTTATTAAGTTGCCACTATGGCTAGCCTTGTTCCAATCACTATGTCACCCGAGGAAATGATTTTCACTTTTAAACAAGGAATTGAGGAAAGTTTTAAGGAAGCTTGGTCTAGAATCTCTAATCTACATGAAAAAACTGAGCCTAAAATGACTCAAAGCTTGTTTCTTAGCCGTTTTTACCTTGGAATTACTCTTTTCTATAGATATGCTTTAGATGCTATTGTGGGAGGATATTTCCTCCAATGTAATGAGGATGATGCTATAAATTGTATAAAGAAATTGATCCTCACTTACAACTTGCCTAGCCAAACTGATATTTATTTCGCAAGAATATTTGCTAGATTAAACACTCTTGAGACTAGCACTACTAGCTTAAAAGATTGCTATAATACGCTTAGGGAGCATCACAATTATGTTCCAATAAATTCTGAACCATCAAAGTGGCTCCCTATGGTAAAGATTGAGATAAACACTGAAACTTTTCAAGCCCGCTGTGATATCATGTCTGAATTTTGTCTTATGCCCAAGGATATTTATGAATCTCTGAATACTTGGGGGCATACTGAAGGAGGAAAAGAAATATCTCTTGCTAATAATGCTACCATATTACCTCTTGTAATAGCTGAAGGAGTGTTTACAAAGATCCTTGGGAAAATGATTTCTACTAATTATCTTGTTATTGAATGTGCAGGAAAAGGACAATTTACACTTGGAAGGTCCCTATTAGAACTCCTTGGAGAAATAATAGATAGGGGAAAGGGGACCATGCACCTTTCTTCTCCACCAAACAATCATATTTTCCCCAAGGTTAAGAATAAAAGTAAGAGAGGTAAGGGCAAGAAATTTGGTCTTAATGCTTCTTCATTTGAGAACACTTGATTCTTTTTCTTGCTTCTTATGCCTAACTTAAAGGCGTTAAAGAAAAGTACTTATTGGGAGATAACCCAAAAGTTTTAGATGAGTCTTGGAAGTTATTACCTCTGTAATAACCGCTCCTTATCCTTTTTATTTGCTTTTTGTGACAAGTGTACCTTCTAATGAGAGAGAAGTAATGATTGGGAAAGTTGCTGTCCCGAAACAGATTTATGTGCTTCACCGTAAAAATTCGTGTAAAATCTTTGAACGTCGTTTTGAGGCGTGAATTTTTGTGCTTCTGACCCGGGTTGTGATCTAACTTTGGTTAGTTCAACACTTTTTGATTTGAGCAATAGAAGGTCTTCGAAAAAATTCGTATTTACTTGCTGGTCTGTTTTGCCAGATTTCTGCCATTTTCTGCATTTGCTTCTTGTTGGTTCCTTTTTGAGTTCTTTTGGGGAATTGAGATTTTTTAGGAAAGTGCTACAGTAGCTAGTGTTCTAATGGAATTTTATTTGATGTTAGAACTTAACCTTAAGACTTATTTATCTTGAGTGCACTAATGTTGCTAATAAAGATTGTGTGAAGTTTTGTATGAAGGAAAAAATTTAGGTGTATGGAAAGAATGAGTAATGAGATAAAGGATGGACTAAAGCTCAAGCTTGGATATGCCGCGCGTGTAACCCCAAGAAATATCCAAGAAGTACAAGCGTCAAAGCTTGGGGATGCCCAATGCATCCCCTTCTTCATCAATAAAAATTTCAGGTTTCTTCCAAACGCTTCATTGTTATTGTTTCATGCACAATTGTGTTGTTCTTGGAGCATCTTTTTTTTTTTTTGGTTTTTTGTTTTCTTTGGTTTGCTTAGTTTTCTTAATAAATTGGTTGGACCCCCTCTTTCATACATTGGTTTGCAAATAGTTTGGTTTGGTTTGGAAAAGAGTAGGAAAGTTCATGCTTATGTGGTAAAAAGAGCTCGTTTTTGATAGTGACCTATGCTTTGTCATGCCATTCTTGATATTGTTTTGGCTCTATGCTTAGTATTCTTTGCTGTAGCATGACTTGTTATAAACAATTCAGATTTCTTAATGTGCCTTGGATGAATCATGCGTTGTTTTAGCATATTAAAGCATAATATAGTGGTATTCTCCTTTGATGCTTTATTTGGGTTGACTTGGCACATGCTCACACCATGTTATGACTATCTCAAGTCACCATAGCCTTTATGATCCTTTAGTTTTCAACTTGTAGTATCACTTTATGCTTTGATCAATGATGTTTTGTCGCTCTGCATGATTATGGCCATTATTGCTCTCTTAGTTTGTCTCTCACAGTCTTTTGCTAGCCTCCACAACAAAGTATGAGTTCCACTCATGCATCTAACTCCCTAAACCAAGTTATTCCAAAGAGTCCCCCATACCTACCTACTAGCTTATGCTATTCCAAGTATATTCATGCTTTTGTTTACCTTCCAAATTAAACTTGTTATGAGAAAACCAGTGATTAAAGCTCTCACGAACTTGATGGCACACTTTACTTTTCTTGCCCTTAATAAACTTGAACCATTGTGCCATCTATGTTGTATATGCTTGCACTTATTTGTTGGGAATTAGCAGAACCATGCTTTCATGGGGAACACTTTCAACATTGCACTTGGTACGTGTACCTAGTTGATATCATGCTCTTTTGTATATGGATGTCGTCGGTGTGAAATGAAAGGGGAGCTTGTAAGTCCATGGAGTTATGTATATGTGTTAGAGAAACGCCTGGTCCGCTGGTCTAATCCATGCGGACATGGTGGAAACATGTAGCGTAACCATAATGAGCTGTCTATGAAGCATTCTTCTTATAAAAAAGAGTCCTATATTGAGAAAAAAAAGAGAAAAGAGAAAAAAAAGAGATTATGAAAAGAGGAACGAGAGAAAAAAGCACCATATTCCCATGGTAAATAAGAAGATTGCTGAGTTGCTCGTTGTTTGCTTGCCTTGTCATTTTGATATGGGGATTCTTCCGTATCATCGGGCAAGGGGTACTCCGTTGGCGGTTCTATATAATACACATGTACTTACGATGACAAGAACTTACCGGTGAGTAAACTTGAGTAGCATGAGGAGCGGCCCTCGTATACAAGGGACATGAGATTTCTAACTTATACTTCGTCAAGCATGTACACCATAGTTTGTTCACTTTAACCTTAATCACTTATGGATGCTTATGATAGGGGCAATGAGAGCTGAAAGCTATAAGTACCATAATTTTTGGAAGCTCTTTATGAGACTTGAATCCCTACTTCCTTTTATAAAAAGGCCTGTCTTCCACCATTATATTGTTTGTCCACCTTCTACCTTTATGCACCTACTTTGAGAGCATAGTGGCCATTCTTAGTTCTATGTGCATTGTCCCCAGACTAGTTGATTGATGCACAACTTGATATTGCTTGCTTTAAACTATTCGTATCTAGTCACTCTTATGAACTTTGAAGGTGTCCTATGCATTTATATTTGCTACTCTATGAGGGACAAGCTGAATACTATTATGCTATGTTTTCTTTATGTGAAATAAACAAACGTCTTGCAAAGCATTGTTATTCATGAATCTTTTGTTTGTGCCTTTTCATGTTGCATCATAGTTTATTTGTCTTATTGCTAGAAGCTTTTCTTTCATGTTATGATTGAAGTACTATGATCCCAACTTTGAATGTTTTACAAATACTTTGATCAAGTCTTTGATGGTGCATGTCACCTCAAATATTATTCTTTCTTTTTATCACTTACCTACTCGAGGATGAGCAGGAGTTAAGCTTGGGGACGTTGATACATTGCAAATGTATCTATAAATTTTTGATGTTCCATGCTTGGTTTTATCCACTTTCTTGTGTTTTGTCCACACTTTGGAGTACTTTTCATATGATTTCTTGGACTAACCTATTAACAAGAGCCACAGTGCCAGCTGCCTGTTTTTTTCTGTTTTTGGTTCCAGGAAAGTCATAAAATGAATATTCTCGGAATTGGACGGGACAAAAGCCAAAGTGCCTATTTTTCCGAAAGTCATCAGATGCCAGAGTACGAGACGGAGAGGGGCCAGGGGCCACCACACCACCTGGCCGCGCGGCCCAGCCTGGCCCGCGCCAGGGGGTGGTGTGGCCGCCTCCGGCACCCCCTTGGCCTCCGCTTCCGCCTATAAGATGCCCTCGGGACAAAAACCCTAAGTGCCCGATCAAAAATCCACGAAAGAGTCTGTAGCCGCCGTCATCTCCATCCCTAGATCGGGAGGGATCTGAAGCTCTTCCCGGTACCCTGCCGGAGAGGGGAATTCACCCTGGAGGCCTTCTTCATTACCATGCAAGCCTCCGGTGTGATGCGTGAGTAGTTCATCCTTGGACTACGGATCCATGTAGTAGCTAGATGGCTGGTTCTCCTCCTTTGTGCTTTCATGTTTAGATCTTGTGAGCTCCGTTAATGATCAAGATCACCTATTTGTAATTCAACATGTTGTGTTTGCAGGGATTCGATGGATATTGAGATGCTATTTTAGATTGATTATTGATTCTATCATGTCTTTGTTATTTGTGATCTTGCATGCTTTCCGTTGTTAGTAGCTAACTTGGCCAAGTAGATGCTAGCAACTCCAAGAGTTAGTATTTATGCTCGATAGTGGGTTCATGCCTCTAGTAATCTGGGGAAGTGGCAGAAATCTCTAAGGTACTAGATGTGCTGTTGCTACTAGGGAGAAAACAACAATCCTTTGTTCATAGAACAATCGTATTGTTTACTTTACACGCAGTTCATAAAGCAATAATCTGTTGCTTGCAACTTAATACTAGAGGGGGTTCGGATGATAACCTGAAGGTGAATTATTAGTCATAGATGCAGTTGGATGGCGGTCTATGTATAATGTTGTAATGCCCAATCAAGTCTCAAAGGAGTCAAGATGATTAGTATATGAATGTATTGCTTTCTCGATGTTTGTCAATTGCCCCGCTGTAATTTGTTCACCCAACACGTTATCTATCTTAAGGAGAGCGACTTCTAGTGAACTATGGATCCCGGTCCTTGTCTTTTACATTCAATCTACAAGCTGTTTACTTCTTTGTGTTTACTTTCTACAAACTATTACTTCTTTCCATTCGATATGTTTAATCCTTTGTTTTCCGCAAAACACGGTGAGATTGACAACCTCATCGCAAGTTGGGGACAAAGTTCTGTGGTTGTGTTGTGCATGTCTCCACGTTGCTACTAGCATCGGTAGTGCGCCCTACCAAGGCTCAGCTAGCAACACCTTTGGGGTGTTTCCTTGCTCCTACTGGTTCGATTAAACCTTGGTTTCATAACTGATGGAAACTTGCTGCTGTGCTCATCATACCTTCCTCTTGGGGTTCCCAACGAGCTCTACATCAACACCGCACCAACATTTTTCTGGCACCGTACACTGAGCCATCAAAGAGATCGATCCTCGCCGGGTGTAGATCTCGAAGCTCGTCTTACCCCAATGGTGGGCACCAACTATCGTGGTATTGTCGACGAGTACGCCATGGAGAGGTCCTCACAACATGTTTAGAGAGACGTGGGGTAAGACAGCGAGTTGGTGGGTATGAGGTAACAGAACATACCCATGTCTAGATCCCATGACGGGGGCGTTATCCTACTACTTTCAATCACTATAATAGCAATACGCCGAGTTATAAGCATTGTAGGGTTCGCTATGCAAGGTTGCCTATTGCAAGTTATCGTGCCCTAAAGGCTCCCGTAGGTCTGGCTTATAAACACGCCAGAACCTATGGTTATAGGGTAAAGTCGATACCGGACATGTTACAGAGTCCTACACTAATACTAACTAGTCTTAGTATCTTGTACTTAAGACTCCAGCTTCGTCTATGTCGGTACCATAGCCTCCCTATTATTCCAGCATGGGCCTCCCTTATGTATTCGTCTAACTGGGCCATCTAGCAGGCCATAGGCCATGCTACCAACTTTGGGCTACTTGGGTTATTCGGAATAGAGTTATGCTATGGTGATACCCATTATGTATATCCCCAACATGCAGTGATGTACGAGGTCACTGTAGCCACGTCGCTTGCCATAGAGTCTCCCGTGTAGTACACCTTATGAGGCTGCCACCTCGGCATCCAAGATCTCCCACCCATGACACAACAAACACCACGATGGTATTCAACCGGAGAAGATGAGAAAGGTCTAAGACAACCAACTGATGCTTGTACAGCGAGGTCTTGACGGGTGGGACGTGCGTCCACCGATCAAGCCCGCAGAACCCAGGTGGGCGGTGTTGGAAATATGCCCTAGAGACAAATAGTAGTAAGGACTATTATCATATTTCATATAGTTTATGATTAAGTTTTATATCATGCTATAACTGTATTGAGTGGAAACATCAATACCCGTGTGATATACAAACAACCAGGGGTTCCCAGTGAAACTCTAGTCACTGGTTCATTGGTCAACAGATGATCATGTTTCCTGATCATGTGGCATTTATGCCAGTTGGATTCTCAGTCATCTCATTCTGAGAATGAGATGATGAACCAATACCCAACCTAAACATCGTGACCCGATCATGTCACGAAGTTCAAGTTACGATGATTAGAAATGGATCCTCGTAGACTATTCCTTAGGCCGTGAGGCTATATCAATCACTGTCTCCCGAGAGTGCTTAGATAGCATCAAACGCCATCAGGTAAAACTGTGGTTATAAAGGTGTGTTCAGGTGTTCGGAGGAAACCGTAGAGGCAATATATGTCAAGAGCGGGATTTGTCCGTCCATGTGACGGGAAGATACTAAAGGGCCCACTCGGAGAAGTTATATCCAATAGCTGCGTAGCGTGTGATTTGATCACGGGGATATCACTTGTTGGAACGAGTCAAGTAGCATTGTTCAGTAACGAGATTGAACACGACATGGTGATGTCAATGATCAGATCTAGGGCAATGCAAGTATCGAATGACAAAGGGAATAAGACATGACTGTCCCGGTTCAAATGACGAAACATCTTCATGGAACGCACAGGGGTCACATGGCCATCCTAGTCCCTCTGTCTATCATTGGTGCGGGAGTGTCCCAACCATGTCTGGAGTGTTCCCGAACCATGGGGTATCACTCTTAAGGGCTTGATGATGATTAGAGAGTATTTATAGGATCGGTAGAATCGCCAAAGAAAAGAAGGGAGAAAACCGGAAGGGTTTCGGTAAGTTCGGAGGATGTCCGGAGTGGAGGTGGAAGGTGTTCCATAGCCACGGAGATTGAATAATGTGTGAATGAATGTTAAATGTTTATTTAATCATTTATTCATAATTATTTAATAAAGAGAAAATCAATTTTAATGGTCAAAGGCTTAATGGGCCAATTCCGGAGGGAGAGGGCCCATTAGGGGAAAGGAGAGAGGGAGAGGGGCCAAGGGGGAGGCTGGCTGGGCCTAGCGCCCCCCCCCCCCCCCCCCCCGCGCAGGGCCCACTAGGTGGTCGGCGGCCACCTCCTCCCCCTCCTCTCCTTTAGTTCCACCCCGGGACTTTGAGGGAGGTAGTACCTCCCCTCCCCCTATATATAGTGGGGTATTTGGCCTAGAAAAATACACCAATAATCAATAAAGGTGTCCCCACGTTTGGGAGGACCTCTAATTGATATTTTCTCTCTCTCCCTCTCTCTCTCGTGACCGTGGTCCCACGTCTGGACTACGCGAGCGAGAGACATCTTCACCGCGGAGCGCCGTCGCGCTGCGGGATTCGGATCAGGGAGCTCTACTTCCGCAACTGCTGCTGGACCGGGGAAGCGGGGGTCATCGTCAGGCACCGGACGTGTGTAACTCCTCGTGAGGTGTCGCACTTGAGGCACTCAAGTCGTTGGAGCCAGAAGGAGCGCAAGGATTTCATCACGACCTTGAGGCCGGCTTCGGCTCGTCTACATCAACCACGCTCTCCTGAGCGTTGACAACGCTTTTCGGTCTTCAAGGGTAAGTTCGCGAAAAGCCCCTCCCGTTACTGTATTACTAATAGATAGGTCCTGGCAGTTTCAGGGGTTCAGGGGCGTAGAGTAAAATTTTATTGTTTTCATGCGCGGAACCCCTACATGCGGGACTGCTAGGCAGACGCCAGATCTGGGCATCAGGCCTAGATCCGGCACCCTAGCTACCCCATGGCTAGGGGTGCGCTCCCGGGAGTGCTAGGAGCAACTGAAACCCATGTAGGGATAGCTCCGCTAGTCACAATCCCTATGTTAGTCCTCCGACCAAATCCTCGCCACTTCCTGCTCTAGTAAGGGGCTCCACCCTAACAATCCACTGTGACATGCCAGCCGAGACCTCTGCTGCTCCAACAACCCCCGGGGAGGTGCATACAGCCAACCATTAGCACACTAACCGTCGTGAGTTTTGGCTAGGCCCTCTTGCCCCTAATCGAGCCTAGATGGGCCTAGTTCTAGACTTGCAAGCCCAGATGCCATCTCTGCTGTAGTGCATCCATGGCGGCCACCAGGAGCTACCCAGCCAATGTTGTCGTCGTCCCAGGCTTCCGGAGAGCCCGACGCTCCTACAGAGAAGCCCACCGCTACTCGGACCCGCCTGAAGCTGTCGTCGTCACGAAGCCCTCCACACCGCCGCTGCAGTGCCGAGCATCACCAAGGCCACCACCCCGTCGCCTCCGTGTTGAGCGTCGTCGCGTCCCATGCCCATGCACCTCCACCGTTCACCAGATTCGGCTTACGCCGAGAGCCGTCGACCGGGGGGGGGGGGGGAGAAGAGGGGCCCGCCGCCACCGATGTCTACCCGCTTAGCTGTCGGCGCTTCCCGATGATCACAAGGGGAGGGGGAGACGCTGGGAGGCCTTGCCCGGCGGCGCACTACGGTTCCCCCGGTCGGTCGCGGGAAGGTAGGGGCAGAGTGTCTGGTCCACACGTACATGCATTCCATCGTCTCCCGGCATCCGGCATCCGGTTCATCAACCCTGCAACTACGGCGTACATCTGCAACGTGACGTCAACGAACCTGCTGCTTATCTTCGTAGTCATGTAAGTCTGCGTATTTGGTGGGAGCTCTATCTCGCTTATTGATGTGCGCAATATAAATCACATGATATAAAAATGCATTTATCACATCAATATGTTCTCCTTTTATTCTAGAGAAAAATTATCTGACTGTAATTTAAAAACTAAAAAATATAGTTCTAAAAAATTCATGTTTAATTAAAATATGTGTCAAACTTTATGTTTCTAATATCATATAGCTTAATAGTAAAAATAGCTCTACTCACTTCTGGGTTGTTTTGTGCCCACTACTGCCCGTAATTGTTATTTCATCGTGCATGTACGATGTTCACGTGTATCAAACAAAATATTTACACAACTCGTAATCCACAGATACAAAATAATTCAAAGATATTTTATATGTTCCAACGTCCATGAGAGATGTTCAAACATGTCAAACAAATGTTCATACACTTTAAATAAATATTTATCTTACTAAGACAAACATGCAGGAGTTACTCCTGTGAATCTTTTTTTGGATGAAACAAATGTATTGGCCAATGGAATATATTTCCAGAGAACTAATCCAAAAAAGATATTTTCCAAAAACTATTAACAAAAATATATGCATGAAACTACTTAAAAAATATTCCCTCCGTTTTAAAATATAAGATGTTTTAACTTTGCGAATAGAATGTATCTAGACCACTTTTAGTGTGTAGGTTTACTCCAAATCTAGATGAACCTACACACTAAAAGTGGTCTAGATACACCCTATTCATAAAGCTAAAACATCTTATTTTTGAAAACGGAGGGAGTACAAAAACATTGCAAGAAAATAAAATACTATGAAAAAATAAAAATATAATAAAATGAGCAAAGCAAAAGCAAACACCGTCTGAAATCGGTCGGGCCCAATAAAACCACCAGAAGGGGAAATCGTAACGCGAGGAGCATTATTCTCCAGCAAGTGAAGGATATCATTTCACATGTTAGCCTGCATGAGACACAAAATGAAGGAACTATGTGTTCTTTTTTTCTTTCGCGAATGAGGAACTAGGTGTTCTTTGTAATGGGGCGAGGTGTTCGGTTGGCTATATCGTTCACTCAGCTAGGCCTGCACGCTGCCTCAACGGTTCTTAGCCGGTCCAACGGGAAAATGCACGCATCCACCATTTCCACCCGGTCACGCTCCTGCATCCAGACGCTCCTATGGTCCCTCCCAACCCATCCCGCATCACCCCCATGCGGGCGACATGGACGGAACCCTGTCGCCGCCGCTCAGCCCCTACCCTCTCCCCCCCTTCCCACCGCCGCGGACGGCGTCGCCAGGCGAAGCCTGGGCGCTGGCGGCGGCGGGGCCTTCTTCCCCGCACGTAGAGGCGATGGCGCGGGCCTTTGTGGACATGGCGGGCGGCGAGCTCGACGAGGGGCGCGTTGGCGCAGCTTCGGCGGCGTGGAGACCTTGCACCGCAGGTGTGCAAGTGGCGGTGGCCCCCAATGGCGGCGGTTGGCAATGGCGGAGCTACAGCGCAGCATGCTGGGAGATCCTGGCGACGGTGACAGAGCGACACGATGGCGGCTGGCCTGTATGGCGAGGGCGGTGGTATGGACGGGACGACCGAGGCCCTTGGACAGCCGCTAGATGGAGCTGGCCGGCAACGGTTGTGGCACCCATCTTTGGCCCAGATCTAGGCCCGTTTGGGCCTGATTCGGACTAGCCAGGACCTATTGTTGCCGGTTTTTAGGGGCTCCCGAGGGGAGCCCACCTCCTGGCCATGATGTGGGTGGGGCGCCGAATCCGGGCCAGCGTGCTTAGATTTGGTAGCCTGCCCGGCGGTCCCTTCTAGGATCTGCGGGAATGACATGTGGGTGCGTCCTGCTCGTTGTGCCCTACTATCCAAGGGCCGGGTGTCTGTCCTGTCCTCTCCTACATGTTCAAGTGACCACCCATGGTGGTGTCGTGTTGTGACGCGGATGAGAGATCTCAGAAGTCGAGGCGGCGTCCCCGGAAGGTGGACTGTATGGGTGCTCTCGAGCATTATGGTGGTGGGGATGGTTTGTTCTTCGGACCATGAGGGTGGGGATGAATGGACGATGGGGAACCTTGGTGCTGGCGGAGCCTCAGCAAAGACAACACCCAAATCATGTGTTGAAGTCCTAGCTCGGGGTCCGTGGGTGGTCTGACATACCATGCGTGGTTTGAGGTATTTCTAGGCAAAAATCCAGCGGAATGGTGCCAACATCGGCAATTCCTGCAGCTATGGTAACCCTCTTGAGGGCGGTGTTTTGGTTACCTCCTCCACACTTGAGCTCCGGGTGAAAACCCTTGACCTCTTGGTCTCGATGACGGCGGCGATCAACGTCGTTACCCTCAGCGGGGTGTCATTGTGGAGCCTCGGTATGGTCGGTCTCTCTCTCTGGTGTCTTTGGTAGCAAACTAGGATCTTCTTGTTTTCCTGTTTTGTATCTTTGGTTTGCTTTCTTAAGAGGTTTCCCTCTTCACC
The DNA here is from genome assembly GCA_910589775.1 of Avena eriantha. Taxonomy (NCBI): domain Eukaryota; kingdom Viridiplantae; phylum Streptophyta; class Magnoliopsida; order Poales; family Poaceae; genus Avena; species Avena eriantha. Next base: position 482,302,528 of record OU342741.1, on the reverse strand, counting down.
TTGTATTGGATTGGCTGATGTAGCTTTATTTATAAAGCGGGGTGAAAGCCTATTTCAAGAGACGCTCGTGCATCCAAACGCACCAACATGACTGGGGTAAGCGTAATCAAAATTACATCTTATGAATACAGTTGTAGATGTGGGTCATTGGCACTTGGTAGCTATGTTTGATGTTGACAACACTGATTGAACTCTTTTTGAACAAAACGGGCAATTTTGCCTCATCTTATGAATAGACCTGAAAAGGCTCCCATTTCGCTCACACAGGGCGAACTGGGGGCATCAAACCCTAGCACTGTCAGGACCCGGCCCAGCCTCTCCGCGCCACCACTACTGCCGGCCCCTGCCGCGGTGGCGGTAGGCCTCCTCTCTCAAAGGGGCCGGGGACCTCTAGCATGTGCGCCCGCGCGCAGCAGAACCGGCAAGCCGGGGCGGCAGCCCCGGACCTCGCGGTGGCGTGACACATCGTAGTATGTCGCCCGCGAGTTGTGGAGGCGGAGGAGGTGGTGAGCATGGAGCAGTGGTGGAGGTGCAGGCGGACCGGCGGTCTGCGGGTGGCTGCGAGGTGCGATGGCAGCCAGATCTGGTTGCTTCAGCAACGAGCGGTGTTGGCCTTCTCCAGCGCAGGTGCAGTGGCACCGGGGTGCGTAGCAGGCTAGAGGTGCGGTGGTGCTTGGGACCAGGGCAAGGGTGTTGGCTAGAGGGAGGAGGCTCCCCAAGATGGTGTCGCGACGTGACTCTTGATCGGCCACACTATGTGGCATGGGTCTACCCTACAGGTACTCAAGCTTCACATATACGGCCTAGATACGGCAGAAGCCCACGGCGTTGCCAAGGCCCAATGCAGAATTCGGGTGACCCGCGGACTCATCGATTGCTTGCGAGACAAGAAGAAGCTTAAGATAGAAAGTTCAAAGGGCGAACCCTAATCTGTAACTGACTCGACCTGCTACCTGAGACCTAGCCTATCTATATAAAGGCTAGGAGGGGGCGGCGAGGAGGACGATCACAACCCTAGTTTCCACAACTCTCGCCAGATTGCGTCTGCGCGCCCCTGTAATCTTTGATTCCTTTGTTAATTCCAAGAGCAGACAAGCAGGAGTAGGGACCTCTACGAGGCCTGAACCTGGGTATAACTTGCGTCCCTGTGTGCTTGTTTGCTAGCCGATTGATGCCTCTAGTGTTCCCTCCTTCTCCAAAACTCAAGTCCATAACAATGGGCATTGATGAGTTAAACCCTCGTCAATTGGCACCGTCTGTGGGAACTGGGAGTGCTGATGTTGCGGATTCTTCGGCCCCATCAACCGCGATCTACAACTCCGCAACAGCGGAGATTCGCTAGCTCTTTGGCGCGTTCGACTTCACCATCCACACGCCGGCCACTCGCCCGGCTTTCGAGTCCGTGGGCGATGGGACCAGCTTGGCGATTGGGAGCTTCTACTTCCAGGTTGGCCAACTAGGCACGCTTCGCATGCCTGACCAGCCAACGACACCCGTGATTGCTCCAGTATCATGGTTCCTGCCACCAATCGGCACCCTCAGCGAGCTCAACACCTCAGCCACAGCTGGGAGTACGGACAGCGACGGCAGTCGCGGGTCCAATCTAGGTGATCTAGCCACAAAAGATGGAGCCTATGGCTCCAGATCTAAAAGTTGCGGGAGCAACAGCTTCCCCAACCACTTCATGTGCGTCGTCATCAACGCGGGTGATACCATCGCCAATCGCGAAAACACCGGCACCGGATCTGGCACCGGACAGCCCAACGGCAGCGCGCCCAATGGCGGCCCCACCAACGATGGCAACGGCGCGCCCGTCAACAATGGGACAAGAGGAGAACCATCGCTCACGGTGAATGAGAACACCGGCGAGCACATGCTGATCAGGCTCAACGACAACGAGTGGGCCCGCTGTCGAGAAGCTTTACGGGGCACTCCTCTACCCCCCCAACACCTCGCATGACATGCTGATGGGCTACCATTGGCTGCTGAAGGAGAAGTTCAAGCGCCAGCAGCAAGTGATCGCGCAACTCGAGGCGTGCAGAAAGGCGGTGGACTAGTCGAGTCTTTGACGAGGTGATCTCTCCTCCCACGGAGGATCCACCTCCAAAGGCAACGAGTACGTGGCCAACAAGAGGCAATCTCGACTGGCCCATCTCACCGAGCAAGAACGCCTAGAAGCCGCGAAAGTCCTTGACTTCAGCTCCATGATGGTGGAAACACGGGGCAACGTGCTCCCAAAAACGCCGCAAGCCGCGGTAACGGCGGCTACCATGTACCTCCTCAACAACCAGCCACCGGCTAGAGATCCATGAGCTGCCATGCACCGATCTACGATCGCGGGCCTGGGGCTAATCGAGGCCACCCTCGACAAAGAACCAACACTAGATCCGAAGAGAATCAAGGCCCTGGACAAGTACTACTCGTACTCCTCTAGTGACGACAGTCATGATCTGTCACGGCGACGTCGCTCACGGCGGCATGACCGCGACTACGACGCGTGTGATGGCATCACGTAGCACAAAGTCGACAAGATGCGGGCAAGGCGTGCTCGTTCAACTGACTCGAAAGAAGATACGACTGAGCTATGCGGCGCCAAATGCTTCAGCAGGGCCATCAGGCAGAAGCGAATGCCTAAGGGGTTCAAGCTCCCGTCGGAGAACCCAAAATTTGACGGTCTGCAGGACCCGAAAATCTAGTTGGAGGACCACATCTCCTCCGTCAGGCTACATGGCGGGAGTCGAAGCATGACCATGCAATGCCTGCAGCTATAGCTATAGGGTGCCGCTCGCGCATGGCTCAACAACCTCCTGCGCGGATCCATTCGCAGCTAGGAAGAGCTGGTCTACAGCTTTGTGTGCAACTTAAAGGGCACTTACAAAAGGCCTGCATCAATCGAAGAACTGAGAAGCTACCAGCAAAGGTCCGGTGAGTCACTGCGCCCGTACATCCAGAGGTGGTCCATCATCAAGAACTCTGCAGAAAATATCTCGGAGGACCGCGCAATCGACGCATTCAACGGTGGCGTCCGCCGTATAGAGCTCAGGGAGGAGCTGGGCCGCTCGAAGCCCAAAACGATCGACCACCTGATGGAAATTGCGAATCGGTGGGAGGATGGAGAAGACTCGGTGAAAAACCGCACCTACTCTGACAACGAATACGACCTCGGGCGCAGACGCGACCGCCGAGGCAAACGATGAATGCGCATCTACGATGATCGCGGCAAGGTCAATATGGTCGCAGCCGGCTACACTGACAAACGCGACGACAACCGCAACAGCATATATCACAGCGGTCGATACCACGATAGCAGGAAAACCACACAGGTGTGGCAGCTCTGCACTCGCGAAGAGGCACCCGCAACATCCATTGAGGACAAACGATCTGGACCATGCAACGTGCACTTCTACATCGACAAACACGACGGTAAGAAGAAATCCAGCCACCTTATCAAGGACTGCTGCGAGTTCCTCAAACTCCACGAGGGACTGGCTCGGATGAATCGCGACGCAATCAACGGGGCTATGGAGCTGCCCCAGGCACTATGGCACATGGATCTCCTTCACCACCACCCGGACCACCACCACCCGCGGCCGCGCCGGTCCAGCATCACGGAGGCAAGCCATACCCACGAGTCGTGGGCAACATGGGGATGATCCAAAAAGGGCGTCCCTCAAATCGAGTGCAGAAGGCCATCACTCGCCAAGTCAATCTGGCGAGAAATTCTCAACCCTCCACCACTGAGTACCTCAGCGGAAGCGACTCTAGCATCACCTTCGATAGACGCGACCATCCGTGCCAAGTTCCTTGTCCAGGCCACTGTCCCCTCGTACTCGAGGCGCATATCGGGGGCTTCGATATGAGTCGCGTCTTCATGGACGGTGGCAGCGGCATTAACCTCATGTTTGTGAGCACCTTGCATTCAATGAGGATCCCTCTGACTTGTCTAGAAGTTTCAGACACGAAGTTCCACGACATCGTCCCAGGGAAGGGCATATATCCCCTAGGCAAAATCAACCTCGGCGTCATCTTCGGCACACCGCAAAACTTTCAGCGAGAGCGCATCGACTTTAAGGTCGTCGACTGGCCTTCGCAATACCATTACATCCTCGGACGTGTCGCGTTCGCTAGGTTCATGGCAGTGGGGCACTACGCCTACCTGCAGATGAAAATGCCAGGTCCAAACAGTGTCATCACAATCAATGGAAGCTTCGAGAGGTCCGACAACTGCGACAGGGAATTCAACAGAATCTCCCAGTCCTTCGGCATGCAGGAGAAACTCGCAAGATTGAAGGAGTCGACAGACAACAGTCTGCCCCCCTGAGCAAGCCAAGTTCACCCGACCTGTCCTTCGACTCGTCGGTACACACGAAGAAAGTCCAGGTCCACCCAACGAACCCGACCAAGACAACCCTCATCGCCAACAACTTGAGTTCTGCATAGGAACTCGCGCTCGTCGAATTCCTCCGTGAGCACTAGGAAATCTTCACCTGGTGTCCAGCGGACATGCTAGGGGTTCCCCGGGAATTTGTCGAGCATTCACTCAACGTAAATCCACACGCAAGGTCAGTCAAGCAGACAATACGGCGATTGTTTGAACCAAGAGCAAAGGCAGTCGGAATGGAGATCAACAGACTCCTCAACGCAAACTACATACGCGAGATTAAGGAAAGCACCTGGCTCGCTAACACAGGTTGGTGCCCAAAAAATACACGGATATCCTGCGGATGTGCGTGGACTTCACCTCCCTGAAGAAGCACTTCCCAAAGGATCACTTCCCGCTGCCGCGAATCGACCAAATCATCGACTCCACCGCGGGATGTGAGCACCTCTGCTTCCTGAATGCCTACTCAGGCTATAATAAGATTCGAATGAAGGAGGAACACCAAGAGAAAACGGTGTTTACGACGCCCTTTGGTGCGTTCTGCTACAACACCATGCCCTTCGTGAAGGAGATATGCCCTAGAGGAAAATAATAAAATAGGTTTTCATTGGCATATCTCAATTAGTTTATAATAGTTTCATATTGTGTTATAACTGTGCCAAGTAGAAACATTGGTACAGGTGTGGTATGAAACAACAAAGTCCCTAGTAGCCTCTATTCATACTAGTTCGTTGGCCACGAAGATGATCTGGGTTTCAAGATCATGGGCATTTATGCCAACTGACAACGAGATCATATCATTGGAGAATGATGTGATTGGACATTCCTCAAGGATTGCAACATGATCAAGTCATATAGTTCATTGTTGCAACAGCTATACCTAGACTCCTTCTCCTTAGACCGTGAGCTCATATTACTCATTGTTTCCGGAGGCTGCTTTGACTACATCAACCGTCATCTGGTAATACGGTGGCCATAAAGGTGTATGTTGGGTATTCCAAAGGAACAGTTGATGACATGTGACTGTAAGACCGGGATTTGTTCACCCACATGACAGGTAAAGATACATACGTCTGGCTTGGTGAGATTACATCCATAAATGTTGCAACATGTGACTAGGTCATGGGGATGTAATATCACGGTAACAAGAAAACAAAACTTGTTGTGAACGAGATTGAACAAGGTATGGGATACCAATGATCGGATCTCGGACAAGTTGTATCGAGAAACAAAAGGAAGAGGATGCTACATTTAGATGGTTCAAACGACATTGTCATCAGGAATGCATAGGGGTCACATGGACATCCCTGGTCCCTCTGTTGATCATTGATACAGATCATGTCTAGAGCATTCCCGAGCCAGGAGAGGATACACTTAAGGGTACGATAAAAGCGATCATTCGTAAGACGGAGTCACATTAGAGAAATAGAAAGCTGGAATCGTTCCATAGAGAGATCCGAAGTTCTTCGGAGAAAGAATAAAGGACCGGAATCATTCCGGGAAAGATCTGAAGTCGTTCGGAGGAAATCGAAAGGGAACCGAAAGGTGTTTCGTGTCAAGACAGATTTTGTAATATGTATTTGCATATTAATTAATGTAATTAATATTAAATATGATATTAAAATCTAATTTGAAGGGTTACTCTACTAATGGGCCAAACTTCCTAGTGAATAAAGGCCCATGAGGGAAAACCGAAGGAGGGAAGGGCCAAGGGCCAAGGGGCCAAGGCCCAGGTGCCCCAAGGGTGCCCACCCGGCCAGCCTAGGGCTATGCGCGGGGTGGGGCCCACCCCTGGCCGGTGGCCCATGAGGCCCATGCGCCTCCCCCCTCTTTCCCTTGTTTAGTCCCACATGGGAAACCCAAAGGGGAGGGCACACCCCCTCCCCCTATATAAAGGGGTGCCCATGGGTGGGATTGAATACACCATAAATTGGAGAAGTCCTTTGGTTGACTTCCTCCTTCTCTCTCTCTCTATACCTTGTGACCATGGCCCCAAGTCTGGGCTGTGCGATCAAGGCACACCTGCAGTACGCCGTTGCGCTGCAGGGATTCCTAGCTGGATATCAACTTCCGCAATCCCGGCGGGATCGGGGAGCTGGAGGTCTCATCGTGTACCGGATGTGTATGAAGACACGAGGCGCAACACTTGGGGCGCTTAAATGTCATGAGCCGGAGCTGTTGCATGATGAAGATCAAGAAGGAGCAAGGGTGACCTGCGAGGAGCTTCGCGACCTTGAGGTCGGCTACGAGTACGACTACTTCAACTATGTTCCCCCCGGAACGTTAACCGCGTATGGTCTACAAGGGTATGTACTCTCTACGCATCGGCCGTTACCGCATTACTACATAGATAGATCCTAGGCAAGTTTTGGGGTTCCATCGTAGGAAATTTTTTGTTTTCCGCACCGATCCCCAACACTTCGGGCTAAAAAATGCAGGAGCCACCTATTAGCGGTGCATGCAGGCCTGCCTCAAGAATCAACTTGGTCGCAACATCCAAGTCTATGTTGATGACATCGTCATCAAAACCAAGGAGGAAGCTTCGTTAATCGACGATCTCCGAGAGACCTTCGCCAACCTCGACCGCTACCGGATCAAGCTCAATCTGGACAAATGTGCCTTCAGCGTGCCATGTGGGCAGTTACTCAGGTATTTCATCTCCGCAAGAGGGATCGAAGCAAACCCGAAGGAAATAAAGGCCATACTGGTAATGGATAAGCCGAAGAATGTAAAAGGTGTCCAGCAGCTAGCTGGGCGAATCGCGGCGCTCAGTCAATTCATCATTCGAATGGGCGAAAAGGCACTACCCTTCTATCAACTTCTCTACAAAGCTGACAAGTTCGAGTGGACAGCCGAAGCACAAGAATCATTCGAAGACCTCAAGCGCCTACTATCCACCTCGCCAGTACTAGTGATGCCTCGCGAAAAGGAGCCACTACTGCTCTAGATCTCCGCCACCAACCAGGTGGTCAGCACTGTGCTTGTGGTGGAGCGAGCCGAAGAAAATAAAGTCCACGGGGTGCAGCGCCCAGTATACTACCTCAACGAGGTGCTCATGCCAACAAAGCAGCGGTACCCGCACTACCAAAAGCTGGCCTATGGCGTCTTCATGACATCCAGGCAACTACGCCACTACTTCCAGGAGCACCCAATCGTGGTGGTAAACAGCGCCTCGCTTGGGCATATACTCAATAATCCCGATGCCACCGGACGAGTCGCGCTCTGGGGAATCGAATTGTCTCCACGAGACATCACATACGAGAAGCGCGACCTGATCAAGTCGCAAGTTCTCCCAAACTTTCTCATGCACTGGATGGAGAACCTGCTCCCCGACAAGCCAGATATGTCCTACCTTTGGACAATGCACTTCGACGGGTCCAAGCGAAAGGACAGAGCTGGCGCAGGTGTCATACTGACATCGCCCCAAGGAGACAAGATTAAATACATTCTGTGAATGCAGTTCATCGCCTCCAATAATGAAGCTGAGTACGAAGCCCTAATCCATTGGATGCGGATGGCGAAAGACTGCGGCGCCAAAAGGCTCATCATCTACGGCGACTCCAAACTGGTGGTCAATCAAACGATGCACGAGTGTGACGCACTGAGCAACAACATGATCGCCTATCGTGACCTCTACGACACACTCGAAGGAGACTTTGACGGCTGTGAGCTGCGACATGTGGGTCGCGAAAGCAATGAAGAGGTGGATCTACTCGCCAATATTGTCTCCACCTGCGCCCCATACCACCTGGTGTCGTCGGATTGATGACAAGTACGCCATGAGGGGGTCCTCGAGGCGTGCGTAAGAGAGGCGTTGAGACGTACGGTGTTCCGGGACGGTGAGCACACAAGTTTACCCAGGTTCGAATCTGCCGGCTTTGGACGGATCCTACTCCTGCTAGCAATCCAGTAATACGGCAATGCCGGAATATGGGTTACAAGGGTTCGCCTGTGCGAGTTGAGATTGTAGACTATTGAGGGTGCCCTAAAGGCTCTCCCTAGGATGACTTATATAGATATCCGGCCTAGGGTTTACAGGAGAGACCTATCCGGCTACGGCTAAGAGTCGGTTATAGAGTACATCTTGAACTACAAGTAACACTATGGGCCTATGTTGGTGAGTCTTCTGGGCCTTCCCATAGCCGGACTGGACTCCGTCTTTTCTCCCTGACTGGGCCGCCCGTGAATCAAAGCTCTAACCCGAAGTGGGCCACCCAGGTCAGCGAGGAACTGTGAGGATACCCGGAAAGTATATCCCCAACAGCAGCCCCCAGAAGCCTCCAAGATCCAAAGTTGGATTCATTATCATCTAGCTTGATCTTTGGCTTCAGAATCTTGAAGGGTTCCTGAAACTTCACAACAAAAAATACGATCTGGGTCTTTAAAAATAAGTCGGACCTATCAACATGTTACTCGGATTTTCTAGCTTGATTTTCAAACTAAGCCGGAACTTGGTCTCTGACGTGATCTGGCACTGGTCATGGTCAAGTCACGTCATCTAACAAACATCCTATCAGCACGACCGTTGGTGGGTTCGTCGTTCACGGAACCGCCGTTTCAATGTGTACGCGGAAATCGAGGCGATGTAATCATCGCGTGGGTTCTTCCCAGTTCCTTCCATGACGCGTGGCAGTTACACAGTGCCATTTGCACAAATCTTGGCGTGGTTAGGTGGATATAAGGGGTGAGGATTCTCCTTCTCCCATCTTCACCTGTCCCCGTTGTCGTTTCCTTCTCCTCCACATCTCCCCCGCGCATAGAGATCCCCTGCTTCCCAAACTCCCAGCGCCGCCCATCTAAGGTCATCGGCACACCGAAAGAATGGCTTCGTCTTCATCATCCGGCTTGGCTGCGGCAGCGGCGGCGGTGGCAGAAAAGGAAAGAAACCGCGGGGTTTGGATCCCCTGCCTGCTGGACGACGAGAAGCTCCGTGGCGTGGAGACTGAAGGGCTCCTCCGTGCTGGCGACTGGCGGAGTGGTTCCAGTGAAACCATCCCCAACCCGCACGCCGACGAGCGGGTACACTTCGGCACCTACCTCGACAGAGGTTTGTCTTTCCCTCCCTCGGATTTCTTTTCCGAGGTGATAGATCACTACGGTGTTCAGCTTCACCATCTTCCCCCCAACTCCATCTTAGAGATGAGCGCCTATGTGGCCTTTTGCGAGGGATATATCGGCATTAGGCCGAGTCTCACTTTATTCCGGTACTACTTCCATGTCGGGAGAAACTCTATTACCGCCGGTAATCTTTATATTACCGGTACAATTAGTTTTTCAGTTGATCCCGCCTATCCTAAGATTCTAGCTAGTGAGTCGGTCAAACAATGGCCGGCCACTTTCTTTTACCACAAGGATGTTCCTGCTCCCGGCAAAGCCACTGCTTTGCCGGCTTTCATCGACGGAGCCGCCACGCCTCAAGTATCTTGGGACGAGGCTGCTCTGACTCTCAGTGACGATCTGCTTCTTGCCAAGAGGCAGATTGAATATCTGATAAAACACAAAGGACTGAAGGGATCCGACTTGGTCCAATGTTGGGTATCACACTGGATCCAACCCCTCTAGCACCATGGAGACCGACTGATGCATTCCATCACATCGTCTAAAAAGGATTCCCTCCGCATCAGCCCTAGAGCCTATACATCGCAAGGTTATATAAGCCAGATTAAATGGCCGATAAGGGAGCGGATCGAGAGGAAGATCCCAGAGGTTTCTATGGACATGCACACAGCGGAAGACCCTGTTGTGCCGGTAAGCTTTTAACAATAAACCCTTTCTATGTGTTTCACCTTTAAATTGTTTCGCAATCCTAAGATATTATCTTCTTTTCAGCTTGACGACCTTCTCAGGTCGGAACTGGCTCCTATCGAGGGATATCCTCCGGAGTTTTCTCAGGAGGAGGAATTGGTCCCACTGCCGGACGTTGTGCCCAGAAAGCGCAAAGCTCCGATAGTGGCTGTTGGAACGAAGGAGGTGCTAGTCATGAAGAGGTAACTTTCAACACAACTTTCGCCTTTGTACTTTACTCGAATTTTCTTCCAAGATGTAATGTTTTCCATTCTATTACATTCTCAGAGCTAAGCAGCTCATGAAGGGCAAGGGGAATATCTCGAAGCCCCTCCGTCAGACAAAGCTAACCATAGCTTCTCTTGCCGTGGCTCCTCCGACTCCTGCCCCTCAACCTTCTGCAACGCCGATGATTACTCCATCACCAGTTGTCGCAGAATATCCGGCTCCTTCAACGGAGCCAGCAATCCTTGAATCGCAGACTGACATCACCATGAGTGAGTCAGGTTTAGATAAGGGTGAACCCTCTTCGGGTAACGATCCCTCGGCAGAGACCTTCGCCGAAAACCTCCTTAACATTCTGGGCTTGCCAAACTTGGCTCGTCCCGTAAATCTGTGGAGGAGATCTAGCACCTGGCTCGGCAATTCTCGGAGAGCCGAAATCTCTCTGCCGAAGAAGTAGCACAAGAAGCGGAGGACATCAAGTACTCCGACCTTCTTGAACAAGTCCGCCTTCGCGACGAGGGACTGATGACCCACAAGTATAGGGGGTGTATGTAGTATTTTCGATAAGTAAGAGTGTCGAAACCAACGAGGAGCAGAAGGTGCTGGCTAGTGGTATGGATGAGGAATTCTCTGCAAATACTTAGAAAACAGATTTTTAGGGGTTTTCGATAAAGCAAGTAAACAAAGTACGAGTAAATAAAAGACAGTAGGAATAAATGCAGCAAGTGGCCCAATCCTTTATGCACCAAAGGACAAGCCGGATGTATTACTTAAGATGACCAAACTTTCTCGAGGACACATGGGAAGACGTCAAGTGCTTTTGCTTCATATAGTTGATTAATCTTCTTTAGCTTGCTATGTGTTGTGTGGGTGAACCTGTGCTAATGTACCGACCTTCCTAGGAATAATACATACTTGTGATTATACACCTTGCAAACATCTGTAAGTACAAGAAAGTAATTAAGGTAGAAACCTAACCACAGCTTTAAACTCTAAGACCCTTACGTCCCTTGTGCAATGGTTTCCTAACGGGGGTTCAGGTTTCTATCACTCTGGCAACCCCTACGATTAGTAGCCAAATACACAATGCATTCCCCTAGGCCCATATAGGTGAAGTGTCATGTAGTCGACGTTCACATGACACCACTAGAAGAAGTACAACACAACTTAAATAACAATCTATTGAATCTTTCTCAACACAACTCCACTACTAACAACATGACTTCTCCCATGTCCTCAAGAACAAAACAAACTACTCACAAGACATCATATGGATCATGATTAGAGATGGAATAATGATTTATAACAATCTGAACATAAACAATAATTCAATGGTTCACTCAATAGCATCAACTACAAAAAGTAATCAACACCTAGAAAGTTTCCCCTGTGAACTATGTAAGATTCAACTCAATTGTTACAGCAATATGGAGATGGTGATGAGGGTGCTGATGGTGATGGTGGTGGTGGTGATGATGATGATGATCCCGATGAAGTCCAGCTTGATGGTGGTGTTGATGGCGACGATCTCTCCTCTCTAGGAAGGAATTCCCCCGGTAGAAATCTGTTTGTTGGAGAGATCTTTCTCTCTCGGTGTTTTCTGCCCTGCAGAGGTGGCGGAATCTTTCTATGGTTGCTCTCCGAGTCTTAGGGTTTTGGGAGGATGATATACGCCAGAGGGGAGAGCCAAAGGTGGGACAAGGTGGCCACACCACCTGCTGGTGTAGCCTAGGGCTGTCCGCGCTAGGGGGTGGTGTGGGCCCCCTCTGGCCCATCTCCACTCTGTCTTCTGGCATTCTTAGTCTTCTGGAAAAATAGGATTCCGTATATTTTCCCGAATTTTCTGATGTTCGCGAATTTTGCCTCCAAACAGCACCTTTTCCATCAGAATCCTGACTGCAGCGGTCCATGCTCCAAAAGTCATCAACCATGCAAAAACAGATGAAATAACATAAGTATCACCTCTCAATACGAAATATATCAATGAATAATAGTGAATTAAGACATAGAATAGTGATGCAAAATGGACGTATCAGGGACTTAGAGCTGGTGTGCTTCCACCACCTCCAATTATTCCACTCACCCTCGCCGAGAAGGTTACCACCAAGGTGAACATGTGCCTGAGCAAGCTCACACATGAACATCATGTAAGTCGGAATTCCAACTCATGTTTTTATTTATTGTACTTTATACCATATCCTCTAGCACCCAAGCATGAAGTAGGATGCCAAAGAATGAACTAGTGTAGCTCCCAATGCTCGTGCTGATATTAGTAACAATATTAGCCCGAGTCTTTAGTAGACTTCTGACCCTGGGTATTCTGACTTACAGAAAGTTAATTCATATAACCAGGATTTGTTGAAAAATATATGCAACAAGTGGAGAGAGATCAAGGCTTTCCGACTTGAAAATGCTAAGCTGAAGGTTTCCAAGGATGAGGCTGAAGGTAAACATTTCGAGACTCAAACCTTGTCCTGCATTTTTATAGTCGAATATTTTTTGTTGAACTATTGTTCCTTTTTCTTACAGGACTGGTAAAACAGTCCTGTGCTATGATTGAAGAGGCCGAGAACCTCAAAACCCTGGTGGTGGAGAATAAAGAACTTCGCCAAGCGCTGGATAAGCTCAAGGCAGATCATGAGAAGAGCATCGCTCAAATTCTCAAATCCACTTCCATGGCCACTGATGAACATGATCGCAAGATTGCGCTTCAAGATCAGAGAATCTCGGATCTCAACAATGAGCTTTGCAGAGAGAAGGATCTTTCCGGGGCGCTCCGGGCTAAATTCCGGAGCCTTCGAGAAGAGAAGACCAAAGTTGACTATGTCATCTTCGGTATGTTCCATCTATCTCACTTGTCTATTTTCTTCGACTCTTTCGATGTCGCATTTTCTAAACCATTTTTGTGTTTATGTGAATAGGTCCTCTGAACTTGACGGACTCCACCTCTGCCGAGCCTCGCACCCACCGGCTTACCCAAGTCGGTGATCTGCTTCATGACTTTCGCCAATCCATTGAGGACATTGGCGAAGCTCTCAAGGTTCCGGACATGCATGGCATGTCCGACTTTCATGTGCGAGACAAGGCAAAGGAGATGCCATAGCTTGTCCGGGACTGGAACATGTCCTACGCGTGAACCGCAGCGCAAAACACTCTCACCATGGTCATGAGCCACCATGGAAACATGGAAATCTGGCAAGTGACCAGAGGGTACTACAAGGTGGACGAACACGGATAGGAGCAAGATATCAAGGCCATCATGGACTCCTACGCCGGATATGGGTGTCATGTAGCTGACTTAACCAGCTACGACACTCCCTTCTTCACCCGCGTGGACACACCGCCTCCGCCTTCGGAAGAAGCAAATGAAGTTTCCCACGATGAACAGACCGTATCAGATCTGAACATCTCGGAACATTATCAAACCGAGGCCGATGTATCCAACGAGCCGGCAGCTCCTACCTCCTCTCCTGCATCATAGTTACTAGAAACAAATGTATTATTCCGAGAAACATTATGGGTCTTGTAAATATGCAGTACTATGATTTTGCTAGTGCTAAGCTTTTATCTATTCAGCACTTTTGCCTTAAATTTTGTGTGTGCCTGAAATGTTTACACAAGCACTTATACCTTTTCGTCTACACTTATCGTTTATCTGGCTTTCCGCCTCGTCCCTTTTGTGAGCCGGCTAAACCTTCTGCACAGAAACTTTGCCGAGCAACGGAGCTCAATCGCTAAACCAGTTAAAACCCGGAAACAAAGCCGGCTTCCAGTGCCAACAATTCACTACTCGGAAAATACCCGCATTCAGCAATCAGACAAATAACCAAAGTATAGACTTGGAAACTTTTAGAGTTATACCCAAAGGTAGCATTTTTAGAATCGGAACTCTAAACCAGAACAAACATGAGTACAAAGTTCTTTCAAGTGTTGTAGGATTTTCGACTATGACATGATCATTTGGAAATAAGATGGTAAAAAACTTCTCAGAAAAACTTGAGGCAACCAAAACTTTTATTTCTCACAGAACATGTACATATGTATGATTACAAAGAAGGATAAACTAAGAATAAAAGGGACGTAGCTAAGCAATATTCCACGGTCTGTCTAACTCATCTGGATTTGTACTACCTCCAGCCCTCTTTCTCTTCTTAGTGGCAGGTCTTTCTTTGACTGGCATCATGTCAGTTAAGTAGTACGAACCATTGTGCAATACTCGACTAACTAAAAAGGGCCCTTCCCATACCGGGGAAAGTTTGTGCTTTCTTTGTTGCACAAGCCGGAGAACCAAATCACCTTTATTGAAAGATCTGTTTCAGACTCTCTGGCTATTATACTTGTGTAACTTCTGTTGATAGGCTGTTGATCTCATTTCAGCAACGACGCGAACTTCTTCAACTAAATCGAGATCATTTTGTCGAGAAACCTCGGCATCCTCTTCGATATACGCGGCCACTCTAGGAGAAGTGTGAATCAAATAACTAGGAAGAACTGCATCTGCGCCATAGACCAAGAAGAAAGGTGTGTATCCGGTTGACCAGTTCGGAGTTGTTCATAAACTCCATATTACAGAGGGTAATTCCTCTGCCCAAGCCCCTGTAGCACGTCGTAGTTGTGCTTCGAGTCTCGGTTTTAGGCCTTGTAGGATTAAACCATTTGCTCTTTCAACTTGTCCATTAGCCTATGGATGTGCGACTGACGCAATGTCAAGCCGGATATTTTGTTCGTTGTAGAATTCGGCCAATTCTCCCATAGAGAAATTACTCCTGTTGTCTGTGATGATGCTATGCAGATAACCATACCGAATTATAACATCCTCGACAAATCTTTTGGTTGTTGCTCCATCAGAACTGGTGATAGGTTTAGCCTCAATCCATTTAGTGAATTTATCCACCATCACTAAGAGGTGAGTAAATCCACTTAGAGCTCGTCTAAATGGTCCTACCATGTCAAGCCCCCAGACCGCAAAAGGCCATGTTATAGGTATTGTTCGCAGCTGATCATCTGGAACATGAGCTTGTTTGGCGTCTTTTTGGCAGCCCTTGCACGTCTTGACCACCGTTCGGCATCTGCCTTGGCTGTAAGCCAGAAAAAAACCGTGTCTGAAAGCTTTTTCCACTAAAGATTTTGCTGCAGCATGGTGACCACACTCGCCTTCGTGGATTTCTCTTAAGATCTCCACTCCTTCTTCCGGAGATACGCAGCGCTGAAAAACCCCAGAAACACTCCGCTTATAGAGCTCACCTTTGACTATAGTATAGGTTTTTGCTTGTCGGACAATCTGTCGGCTCAGAACCTCGTAATTTGCCATCTACCAAATAGTCAAGGTAGGGTTGAGTCCAGCGAGGAATTACAACCAGAACTGCTATCAAAGGTGAGTCGGATTTGGTCGGATATTCCTCGTCCACTCCCTTTCTTGAGGGAACTTTAAGGTTCTCTAAAAAAGCGCCATCCGGAACCTCTTTCCGTGCAGAACCTATCCGAGATAAGGCATCTGCTTCCTCATTTTTTGCTTGAGGGATGTGTTGAACCTCAAACCCTTCGAACGATTTAGATAAATCATCCACGACAGCTTTATATGCTACCATGTGTTTATTTGCATTACAAATAGCCGACACTTGCTGAGCAACAAGATCCGAATCTCCGTAACGCATCAAACGTCGGATGCCGATATCCTTTGCAATCCAGATTCCATGCAGTAGCGCTTCATATTTGGCAATATTATTTGTCGTTGTGAAGTGGATCTGCAACACGTATAGAAGTTTATCTCCTTGGGGTGATTTGAGCACCACGCTAGCCGCCGAGCCCCCTCGAGCCTTAGACCCATCAAAATATAGGGTCAAATATTCTGACTTAGGGAGTGTCATATTCTCCTTCGTCTCTGTCCAATCAGCAACAAAGTCGGCAAGGATTTGGCATTTGATTGATGTCCGAGGTTTGTACTCAATATCGAAAGCTGAGAGCTCTATGCCCCATTTGGCGACGCGTCCTGTGGCGTCACTATTGTTGATTATATCTCTCATGGGAGCTATGCTTACCATGGTAATTGGATGCTCCTGAAAATAGTGTCGTAGCCTACGAGATACCAGAAAAACACCGTAAGCCAGCTTTTGATAGTGCGGATACCGCTGTTTTGATTCTGTTAGGACCTCGCTGACAAAGTAAGTCGGACGTTGCACCAAATGTTCCCGATTTTCTTCCGGTCTCTCCACCACCATGACGATACTAACGACTTTGTTTGTTGCAGCAAGATAAAGCAACATCAGTTCCTATGGTTTTGGTGCAGCAAGGATAGGAGCAGATGAGAGTACTTTCTTCAGGTCTTGTAGTGCAGCTTCGGCTTCGTCGGTCCACACAAAATCCTTGGTCTTTTTCAGGAGTTTGTATAATGGTGCGGCTCTTTCACCGAGCCGGCTTACAAACCGACTGACTGTAGCGATGCAACCAGTTAGTCTTTGTACGTCCTTCAGGCGAGTTGGCCTAGAAATATTGAGTATAGCCTTGATTTTGTCACGGTTCACCTCTATGCCTCTTTTGGACACGATGAAACCTAACAATTTTCCGACTAGGATTCCAAAGAAGCATTTCTTCGGATTAAGCATGATGTTGTATTTTCGTAGATTAGCGAACATTTCCTCCAAGTCGGAAATCAGTGTTTCCTTCTTTTTGGACATCACCGCAATATCATCCACATATGCATGTACATTGCGTCCGAGTTGGTCATGGAGGCAACGCTGCATCATGCGCTGGTAGGTAGCTCCTGTGTTCTTTAGCCCAAAAGGCATCGTAACAAAACAGAAGGTTCTGAAGGGGGTTATGAATGAAGTTTTAACTTTGTCAGATTCCTTCATCCGGATTTGGTGATAACTGGAATATGCGTCGAGAAAACAGGGGAGTTCCGAGCCTGCCGCAGAATCGATAACTTGATCAATCCTAGGCACAGCGAACGGATCTTTTGGACAAGCCTTGTGCAAGGCGGTATAATCAACACACATCCTTAAATCAGTGGTGTCCTTTTTGGGGCCATTACAGGATTGGCCGACCACTCGGTGTGGATGACCTCTTCTATGAATCCGGCTAACTTGAGCCGTGCTAGTTCCTTAGCTATTGCCTTACGCTTTTCATTGTCAAAACATCGTAAGGACTGTTTGACGAGTTTAGCATTCGGGTTTACATTTAAAGAGTGATCGACAAGTTCCCTAGGTACTCCGGTCATGTCAGATGGCTGCCATGCGAAGATATCCTATGCGCTATCTAGGCCTATGCCTATCTGGGTCACCTTGGAGGGATCATCATCCTTCAACGGCGTCTTCTTTGTCTCTTCTGATGCCTTGAACTCCAGATTTGGCTTTGTCACCTCCTTCTTTGTTGAGGGCATCTCGGACGGATCTATGCTCTTCTTGATCTCCTGGTACTCCTGGGCGTGCAGCACGGCTTCAGCAAAGGCGACATTTCCATCCTCGCACTCTCACGCTTTCTTTGGGTCTCCCCTGATGGTGATCACGCCGTTGGGACCTGGAATTTTCATCATATTGTAAATGTAACACGGACAAGCCATAAAAGCCCAATAAGCCGGATGTCTGAATATAGCATGGTATGCGCTCTTGAACGGGACTACTTCAAAGGAAAGTGCCTCCGTTTGATAGTTCTTTGGAGTTCCAAAGGTAACGTCCAAAGTGATTTCTCCCAGGGAATTAGCTTGTCTTCCTGGGACAACTCCATGAAAGATCACATACCTATGGTTCAGCTGGGTCTCTGAGATCTTCATCCGGCGTAGCGTTTCGACATACAGAATATTGATACTGCTGCCGCTGTCCATGAGAGTCTTGGAGAAACCATAACCGTCAATAAGTGGATTGACGATTAAGGCGTATTTTCCTCGCCTGTGCAACTTAGGCGGATGATGAGCGCGGTCAAATGTGATTGCCACTTCCGACCAGTCCAAAAATTGGGGGACAGCCGGAACTGTTGCATTGAGCTTGTGTAGAACTGCTTTCTTGACCTTTGCTGGTTGAGATCCGAGGAAGGTGACGTAAGTGTATTTCTTGGTCGGAAAATTTTTCTTCCCTTCCGGCTTGGGATTTGAAGCATGAGCTTCCTCCATGTCGAAATCTTCCTTGGTCTCTTTATCCTTTTCAGGATTCTTCATTCCCTTCTTTCTCTTAGCCCTGTAGCCAGCGGTATCATCTCTCTTAATGTCGTCGTTGAAACGACACTCGGCGTTTGTGTGGGACGAGCCCCCATTGGCGGCTAAGTGATTCACACATGGGTTATTGGAATGTTGGCCCAAGTGTAGGTTTTTCCTGGTTGCTGGTCTCCTCTACCTTGAACTCTCAAAGTCCCAAGACCGTGTCCACGGCCTCCGCCACGTCCTCCTCGTCCTCCAGACCTGAAAGTAGTAGTGACCTCTGCCGTTTCCGCATTGGGTTTCTCTTCCGAGGTATTCTTGCGCCTCTGAGCTTGTTGCTTTGGTTGCTTTTCCGACTGTGGCACAGCTAGGGCGTTGAGTAACCCCTCTGCATCTTCGTCAGCATCTGCATACTTGCTCGTTGTTTCTATCATCTCTCCCAAATCAGTGACCTTGTCACACTTCAAGCGATGATATAGTAGACCAATTGGGAGACCTGCAATGAAAGCTTCAATCGCACTTTTGTCATTTACTCATTCACAGGAGTTCTTGGTGTCGATCCATCGTCCAAGGTAATCCTAGCAAGTTTCTCCGGCTTTCTGGGTGCAACACTGTAGGTATCCAACCATACAGGGCCTCCGGTATGTGCTTTCGAAATTCCGAAAGAACGCACTTTGCATGTCATACCAGTTGTGGATGGTGTTCTCCGTAAGTTCATTAAGCCATGATCGCACCGTCTTCCGCAGCATGAGTGGGAGATATCAGGTTGCGACCAGGCTGTTTCCGCCTTTGGCGAGGCAGCAAGCTTGGAAAAAATCCTGTAGCCAAGTATCTGGCCGAAGAATGCCGCCTAGGCCTGGATATGTCTTGAGATAGCAAATCCTTCTGGGAATCTTGTAGCTCTTATGCGTGGTCCGAAGCACTTTGGGCCCACGTATATATCATCATTTTCATAGCGCCGCGCCTCTATATTGGAGTTGATCCTGTGCCTTGCGTCATTCGGGGATAGAGATCGTCCCGAGTGTCGGCTGTGGCTGTGGTGCCTTGGAGCCGGACTTCGGCTTCTGCTACCACCTCCTCCACCACGACGCCCTCCATCGCCTCCTTGGGCACCGTTGTGATGTCTACTTGGCGGAGAGGGTGGAGCAGCTGGGTTATTTCCGGCTGATCGCCGGCCTCCATCTGGAGCGTCATTATTCCGGTTCCGGGGAGGGTCTTCATTGTGACGAGCCCTCTGCCAGCTTGTCTCGGCACGGTGTCCGTCGTTCCTTCGTCCGTCATCCGGACAGCTTGTATGTCTAGGAGGTGGCATTCTTTGTCGGTCCTCCTCCCGACGTTTCTCCTTATCATCGTCCCTATGGTCTTTTGACTCTCGCCGGGGCGGGTTCCTCGGATTCAGTGCAGCAATTGCCTCTTGCTCTGCAACTGGGTTGACGCTACGCCCGTCACGGCCAGGTTTGTGGTGCTGTCCCAAAGATCCGGTTCTTGAGTAATTGTCTTCCCGGCTATCGGAACGGTGGTGCTGCTCTGGAATGCGCTGGAGTCTTACGTCAGCCCATGGCGGATCTGCGCGACACTGGTCGGAATCAGAGACCAACTTTTTACTTCCGGACATGGCGACCTTTTGCTGCTCCAGTCCCTTGTTGAGTAATTTGATGCCCAACTGGATCTCCTCCGGGCCTAGATTAGCCGATAGAATTTCTCGGGCCACCATGGTGTTCTGTACCGGGGTTGGATACACCCAATCCCCTTTGCTATCTTTTCGAGGCTTCCCCATTTCTTCTCCGAAAAGGACGGTGTGAATTTGCGGGAATTGGTTGTCATTGGTATGACGTTACCTGGTCTTCTGGTATTGCCTGGAGTTGTACTTCTTCGCAGATGTTATGCGTTTCTTTTCCTCCTCAATGTTTTTGGCTTCATCAAGGAGTTATTGTCGACGCGCTTCTAGGGCATGTGCCCTCTCGTCCAGTTCGTCAGCAGTAAGTTCTGTAGCTGTAGGAATAGGTGTGGTTAATGCAGCATCGATGAATTTACACGCACCTTCAGTGATCACGTGTCCATCCACCGGTTCTTCTTTTTTGGGCTCCTCTAGGATAAGTGCTCCATCTGAGTCTTCCTCATATTCCTCGACAATCACCTCATCTGCCGGAGGATCTTTTGCCGGGGTCTTGTTCTTCTTGTTCTTCTTCTTTACCTTCTTGGCAGCGCCAGTAGCAAAGACGGCTTTGGGTCCGTTTCCCGAAGTCAAGCTCTGATCGGTACTTTCGGACATCTGGACTTCGGGATTATCTCCGACTTCACTGTCATCCTGCGGTTTGGGAGAGTGTTCTCCGGATCCTTCATCCATGGCTTCTCCTTCCTCTGCAGCTTTGGAGTTATACTCCTCTTCATATTCCGCGGAGAACTTTTGGAAATCTGCTGACGTCATCGATTCATCCGAGGATGCGGGTACGTCGGCGCTTGATACGATCGCCTCTAGCACAGAGTCGGTGTTGTCTCCAGTATCGGCAGAGCCGGATCCAGATCCCACATATCCGACAAAGTGCGACGTGTGCTTCCTGAGGTACCTGCGGCTCTCGTGATCGGCTTCGTCGAAACTTTTGATGGTCTCGAGAATTGCATCTACGCCTGAGTTTTGCATTATCATACGTCGCAACGTGTACCTCAGGAAAGGTCTTTCTATCCCGGCATCATCAGAGCCTGAAACAGTATCGTTGCTATGCTCCTCCTGGATTTCGACTTCAACGGGTGGGTCGATCTGGGATTCGGTCTCTCCAAGGATATCCACTCCAGATTTGACTTGAACCGCAAGGTCTTCTTCAGGCTTGAATTTCGCCACTATCTTCGTGACTGGTGCGGGCTGGGTGGGATTAGGGTTTTCTGAGATCCGGAACTCTGCCGCCTCCGCGGACAAAGGGGACCCAGAAATTTCCTCTGCCTCTATCATCACCGCTCGGGTGGGTGGGACAGTTTCAGCGAAACCGATGTAAACATCGATCTCGCCAAAAGACATGATGGTGTAGGTAGTCACAACCTCCCTAGCCGAAAGCCAGGTCTCGTCTAGAATGATGAGAGGGACATCGCTGGCATAGAAGATGCGACCGACATGGATAGTTTCGCCGATTCTGATTTTTGTAGATTCCGCTCGGAACGCAGATCTGAAGCTCACTTGCCCCATGGTGGGCGCCAAGTGTCATCGTATTGATGACAAGTACGCCATGAGGGGGTCCTCGAGGCGTGCGGAAGAGAGCGGGTGAGACGTACGGTGTTCCGGGATGGTGAGCACACAAGTTTACCCAGGTTCGAATCCGCCGGCTTTGGACGGATCCTACTCCTACTAGCAATCCAGTAATACGGCAATGCCGGAATATGGGTTACAAGGGTTCGTCTGTGCGAGTTGAGATTATAGACTATTGAGGGTGACCTAAAGGCTCTCCCTAGGACGGCTTATAGAGATATCCGGCCTAGGGTTTACAGGAGAGACCTATCCGGCTACGACTAAGAGTCGGTTACAGAGTACATCTTGAACTACAAGTAACACAATGGGCCTATGTTGGTAAGTCTTCTGGGCCTTCCCGTAGCCGGACTGGACTCCGTCTTTTCTCCCTGACTGGGCCGCCCGTGAAGAAAAGCTCTAACCCGAAGTGGGCCACCCTAGTCAGTGAGGAACTGTGAGGATACCCGGAAAGTATATCCCCAACACCTGGGGTATTTCTCGAGCGCATCTGCGAACACTCCATCAAGCCCAAGGCTCTAGAGAAGAAAGAAAGTACGTCAACGGACTCGGGGGCTACGCCACCCAACGAGCCAGTAGCACTCGACAACCTGGAGCTTGATACATGACTCGAAGGACCAATGGGTGTCATGATGATCGAGCCATCTTGGACACAACCTTACATCACATATCTACTTAGCAAGAGGCTTCCAGACGATCCGATTGACGCGTGACACATCACGCGATGGTCCAAGGCATTCGCGCTCATCAACGGCGAACTGTAAACGTAGCATCACGGGAGTACTTCAACGGTGCATCTCCAACAGGGACGGAAGGGCCGTCCTCCTCGACATCCACGAAGGCACTTGCGGGCACCAAGCTGGCAGTCGCGCCCTCGTTGCCAAAGCTCTACAAGCTGGATTCTACTGGCCCACGGCCATGCGTGATGCTAAGGACATTGTCCAGCGCTGCAACGCCTTCCAGCGATTCGCAGACAAACCTCACGCACCTAACGCGGAACTCCAGACAATACCATTGGCTTTGCCCTTCGTGCAATGGGGACTCGGCATGGTCGGAAAGCTCCCAAAATCCCCGCGAGGAGGCTACGTCTACCTCTTAGTCGTGTTCGACAAATTCACCAAGTGGATCGAGGCCATGCCAGTGACAAATCAATCTGGCGCCAGCGCTGTCAAAATTCTTCGAGTCCATCGTCTACCGCTTTGGAGTGCCACATAGCATCATCACGGACAACAAGACGAACTTCACCTCCAAGGAGTTCCAGAAATTCTATGAAAACCTAGGAATCAACATAAGCTATGCCTCGATAGCTCACCCGTAGACCAACGGTCAAGTCGAAAAGGCCAACGGCCTCGTATGTGGCGGAATCAAGAAACGACTCCTCCAACCACTCGAACAAGCCGCTGCATGCTGTCCAGACGAGCTGTAATCAGTTCTATGGAGCTTGTGCACAACTCCAAACAGCGCCACGGGGTACACTCCGTTCTTCATGGTGCACAGTGCTGAAGCGGTACTACCCACAGAAGTACGCTACAAAGCCCACAGGTGGTCGCATACAGCGAGAAGTAGTCAACACTCGCACTCGAAGACTCTGTCGACCTCCTTGACGAAGCACACAAGATAACAGCGGAGAGATCAACGATCTACCAGCAGAGCTTCCGCAACTACCACAGCAAAAGGCTACGCCCCAGGTCCTTCATCGAAGGAGACCTGGTCCTGCGACTAAAGCAACAAGGGCATCTCAAGCTCGAGTCCCCTTGGGAGGGACCTTACGTGATTACAGAAGTAATCCGAGGTGGCACCTATTGCCTTAAAGATTTCGAGACAGGAGTCGCATACTCCAACCCCTGGAACGTCGCGCAGCTGCTTCATTTCTACCCTTAGTCATTTTTACATTACAAATAAGGCTATTCAGCCAGGCTACTTAGCCACACATTGTACCTTGTACTATTTTGCGAATAAATAAAGCTAAGTGCCCCGAAACTCTGTGTATTTTTCTATTTTCCTGCAATTTCATCACTCGGGGGCTGCGCCACCCTTTACACTTCTTTTCTACGAACTAATCGCGGTATCCTGAGTAGCTAACGCACTAATCGAACCCTTGATAAACACCAACCCAGCTGCAACACAACTGACAGGTTGGCAAGGTGCTGAGGTAAACACACGTCAGGCTAATGAAAAGGAACTGCAGAGTACATTACACTCGAAAAATATATAAGCTAACAAGCGCTTCACATATCAATGGGTGCTCAATACACCCAATACAATCATAGGAACTTTACAACACTTATACAATTATGTGCAGGATACAAGTCATGCTACTGCTACAAAATAAGAACGTTTGTTTGCTCCTCGAAGAAATCGACAATGTCCTCTGCTAGCCGATCAACCGCTTGATAGTGCGGAACCATGTCCCAGGTCATAACTTCTGGCGGAGGCGGTAGCCCAGCGGCAACAGACAGAACATCTACATCCGGCCTATGCAGTCGCACCAGCGACAACACAGCTTTAGCACCGGCTACTAACTGCTATCGCACGCACTCGCGGATCGCCCTCATATCCTAGAACTTCGCAAGAAGAGCCATCAAGCTTGAAGGCACCACGTTGAGAGGAAACATTGCTTCATAAATGTGCCTAAGGCACGACTGCGCCTTCTTCAGGCATTGGAGCACTCGAGAAGAACAATCCTGCAGGATCGCCAATGCAACTGCACGGTCGTGGTCCACCCAAAAATACCCACTCGCCTGCAGCTGCTCCTGGGTCAGGTTGTTCATTCGAACGGCCACCTGGTCCTTCTCATCCGCGGATGACTAGCACTAACCACTACACCAAGCAAGCAGCAAAGTGTGAAAACAAGGCATTGTCGCAATTGACTAAATGAAAAGATGAGAAGACAGAAAGCTAACATTTAAACTGCTCATTTAATTGAGCCACTTCCTCCAAGAGACACTCCTCATGGGCAGTGGCCTTCTCCGCCTTCGATTTCCACACATCCGTGCTACCGCGGATGATGGGCAACTCGCGCTCCAACTTCTTAATGTGGTCGCGCAATCACGAAAGCAACGATAGTTCCTCCACCTTTGAACGCGGTTGCACCGTGGTTTCATCGGTGGGAGGAGAGTCACGTGGACCACTCGAAGGACCACTCGACGTACCCTATCACAATCAAGCAAGAAGAAAATAAGGGACCAAGAATACATTGATAAAAGCATGAATGCGTTCAAGCACAACATAGTCTTGACAGGGACACTCCCACGAAAGCATAGTTTCAACAAAAGACAACTACAACTATTACAGATTGGCAACTAAGGAGCAATCTGCTTCTTTGACTTGGACTTTGACTTCGGAGGCCTCATCGAATCTGTGCTAGCCTCTGATGCCACAAAATTTTTGGTGGTAGCTCCTGATGTCGTAGTCTTCGCCGCCTTCTTCGCTCGTTGCAGCTCCGTAGAATATTTTGTGACTGTGTCGATGAGTTGTGGCCCATACTTACCACAACCAGTAGCGAAGGGAGCAAACACAACATGTTGGCCATCTGCACCGACGGGCATCGCCTTGGAGATCGCAGAGGGATCCAACTCCATGCCATGGGCCTGCGCCATCGCGAGTGCCATGGTAGCACCGACAGACTGCTGGGAGTTCTTGAAATCCATGGGAATACCCCCAGCAAGGGATTCCACCAGGTCCTCAAGGTTGTCAATCAGATCAGCCTTGGGAGTTAGATCCTCACGGATGCGACTGAGCACACCCTTGGCCTTCATCAACGTCCCCTGAAGGGAAGCGTTGCGGTCCTCGACTGCGGCAACGGCACCAGCCAACGCATCTGCGCAGCAAAGGGACTAGGCGTCAAAGCTTAGGCCGCCGACATCTGCATACGCAAGGTGTTAGCACAACAATATGACATCAAACAAGGAGCAACGCAAATCAAAACTGACAATTACCTGAGAGGGCCTTGGCAATCGAAAAAAGTTGTTCTTCAAACAACTTCTCCCTTTCAGTGGTGGAAGAGCGCAAATCGTCTTGACGCTTTCGCGACTCTTCCAAGGCTGTGATTGCCTTGTCGCGCTTTTGCTCCGCCATGGCAAGCCCCTTCTCGAGGGACGTCACGCGACGGAGAAGCTCATTATGCTCACCTAAAAAAGGATGGGGCATATCAACAATTGAGTTGACATATTTCTAGAAGGCAAAGACAAAGTCAAAAACTAACCTTCGACTGCGCGATGGCGATTGTCCAGCAGGGCGTGCTGTCGACCTATAGCAAGAACTTGCTCCGCGATCTATGCAGATTCCTTCACAATGAGCTACTACAAGGGAGAACAAATACACAATGGCAACACAAAGTATAAAAATCGACTACCATGCAGTAAGAAAGGCACTCACATGTTCCTCAAGGACTCCGAAGATGACTGCCGCACAGTCAATTGTGCAACCATCTGGTGCTCCCCAGCATGTCGAAGAATTGGCGCAGGAGTGGGCCGCCACTGGAGGAGAAGGAGACTGATCGGCCGCCTCCTGGCCCTTCGAGTCTGCGACTCTGGATTCCTTCACAAATTGGATGTCGTCAGAAGACGACAATGCCGCTTGACTACAAAACACATCTAGCAAAAACTTCAGAAAATCAACTCCAAAAAGAAACCAAGACGAGGTCGCGAAGGCAGAACTCACTAGTTAAATTTATCAAGCTCGAAGGATTCCTCCGACGACGACTCCTTCGGCGGTCGCAGCTTCTTCCAAGCAGGAGGAGCCATGGCGTGCACATGAACGGCGGGGATTGGCTCCTCTACAACAATAGAAGGACCTCCCGGCTTTGTTGGAGAGGAAGCATCCGAGTCCTTGCTGCGAGAATGCTTGCGAGTATCATGGCCGCTGGACTCGGGGGCTCCCTCTTCTTCTTCAATTGGGACGGTCGATTCCGACTCGTCCTCTTCCTCCACTTCGTGAGGGATAACCCCTTCAGGACGAGGAGGCAAATTGGAAGACACCTTCCAATCCTGCATTTAGAATATACATCATTATATATCAAGTACTTGGTGGCAATCAACAAAGAAACTACTTCACAGTACAGTTCTACCTGAGGAGGAGGGTTAGAGACGTCGAAAGGAGGAACGACTGGTTTGCCTAGGAGAACCTCCTTGGTAGTATTCTTGGTCACCAATCGCAACCTCCTATCTACCTTACCCGCAGAAATGCCTTCCGTGGATATGCGAGTGACATCGCTCGCCCTAGCCCAGCAGTACATCGGGTGGGCTCTGGCTTGCAGAGGCTGAACGCGGCGGCGCAACCACGTGCGAATGAGAGCAGCGCCAACCTCTTCTTTGCCTATGTGGCTTTCGAGGTCGCAGATGCGCTGATACAGCACCTCCGTTTCCTCGGACTCGCTAGGCATCACGACATTCTTCCAAGAGCGCCTCCTCTTGCAAGTCGCCGCGGGGTCGAAAGGCGCGAGTCCGAAGTGCTCTCCGTTGGCCTTCTGGTCGCGGATGTAGAACCACTTGTCCCTCCACCCTTGGACAGATGTGGTGAGCTTAATGTCAAAATAGACGGTGGAGGAGTCGACGTGGATTCCGTAGCCTCCTACGTCATAGACTACCGAACCGAACGCCGACTGACGTTTAAGCTTAAAAAGCCTCTTGAAGAGGCAGAAGTGTGGCTCGATTCTGAGCCAGCACTCGCAAAGAGTGATGAATCAAGAGATGTGGAGAATGGAATTTGGGGACAGCTGGTGCAGCTGAAGCCCATAGAAACAAAGAAGACCCCTGAAGAAAGGATGCAGGGGGGAGAGAGACCTCGGATGATGAATGTAAGGAACATCAGCAGGAAACCTGGAGGAGGACAAGGGATTATCTCATCGCCAGGCACTCACGAGTCATCTTCCGTGGGTGGAAGAGCTCCATCTTGACAATGAAGATGAAGCTCGGAAGGCTTGATGATGGGCATGGGCCAAGCGCCATTTGTGACACAGGTACCCGCACCCTTCTTCCTCCCAGCACCAGCGGCGCTGGTGCCCACGGTGGTGGTGCCGCCCTTCTTCTTGGTGGTGACAATGGTGGCCGCAGATCCAGCGGTGATGCCTCCCTTCTTCTTACCCATCTTTCGATGGCGGTGCGAATGGAGAAAGTAACTGGGGAAAACACGGAGTTGGTCCAGTGCCGCGAAGAGGAAGCGCGCAAGGAATCAGAGAGAACAGCAATGTCGAAGGAGGCACGAGCAAGAAGAGAGATGGGGCAAATTACCACAGCTATGCTGCTACTTAACCTCCTCGCGGATGCCATCCAACGGCCAGCAGAAACCCTACTAGACGCGTGGCATACATCGCCATCGACACGTGGCAAGGGTGAATCACGAACCATCCCCCACTACCCCATTACGGACAGAAATCAAGGAGACGCAGTTAAAACAGAAGATTACGCATGCCCAGTCCAATCAAAGTCAGAAAGTGGGACCCACCGCTCATCACGTCCCATCAAAACCGCTCACGCGAGCAACTAAAGTCAACACGTCGTTAGCACTGACGTCATCAACTCAACTAGAAGAAAGTTTTGACTACATTAGTACTTGCTCGAGTATTCGATTCAACCAAGCACTCGTGGCTACTCCCATAGGGAGTGCTGGTCGCGCATCCTATGATTATTTTTATGCAGGTGTATGAGCATTCAAGACAAAACCATCACACGAATCTAAGATTCGATTGTGAATTACGGGTTACTCCCATAGGGAGCGCCAGAAGCACATTCAACTGAAACAAGCAACAAAAGATGACAGTAGTCGCAAAAGGTTTTTAGTCCCCACTCGAGTCTATAACTCGAATAGGCACTCGGGGGCTACTCCCATAGGGTGCGCTGGTCGCGCACCCTATGATTATTTTATTCCTTGTACATCGTACTGTGTGTCGATAACATCCACACTCGAATGCTATGGCGACTCCGCCTCATATTTTCCCTACAAAGAGACTGCGTCTCCTGGGCCACCTGGATCATCTCTGCGATGACAAAATTTCGGATGCCGCGCTTACAGCGTGAAGATAAGACCTGAATAAGGCCTGGCAACGCATCTGCTACGCACTACCAGAAATATATCCGTGCCTATAGGTACAATGAACATGTCTCGACGGACGTGTCGAGTGCTCACACTTATACACTGGAATTCGACTCCTGTAAGACCTCTGCGGCCTGAGTCGAGTTACGCCAGCACTTTTCTGAATTCGAGTCCGGGGACTCGAGTTTGAGTAGATTGCGTTGTTTTGCCCTAAGGCAGCTAACTGATAGCGATACATTGGATAAATCAGGCACGTATATCAACAATCCCTATGACACAAACAGAACACTCGAAAATATGCTCAGTCATGCACTCGAAAGGCTTCATAAAGTCTCCAGTCGAATCTGCGATTCAACTGGACACTCGGGGGCTACTGACATGGGTATACCCTACAGGTACTCGAGCTTCGCATATATAGCCTAGATATGGCAGAAGCCCACGACGTTGCCAAGGCCCAATGCAGAATTTGGGTGACCCACGGACTCTTCGATTGCTTGCGAGACAAGAAGAAGCTTAAGATAGAAAGTTCAAAGGGCGAACCCTAATCTGTAACCGACTCGACCTGCTACCCGAAACCTAGCCTATCTATATAAAGGCTAGGAGGGGCGGTGAGGAGGATGATCACAACCCTAGTTTCCACAAATCTCGCCAGATTGCATCTGCGTGCCCCTGTAATCTTTGATTCCTTTGTTAATTCCAAGAGCAGACAAGCAAGAGTAGGGACCTCTACGAGGCCTGAACCTAGGTAAAACTTGCGTCCCTGTGTGCTTGTTTGCTAGCCGATTGATTCCTCTAGTGCTCCCTCCTTCTCCAAAACCCAAGTCCATAACAATGGGCATTGACGAGTTAAACCCTCGTCACTATGGCTGATGGAAAGGGTGGAGTTGCTGCGAAGGAGGTTGCGGTGGTTTGGCTTGCGAGTCTGCACCTGGGTGTGGGATCGGTAGGGAGGTTGCATGGTGCTGGTGGTGGTGCGGCATGACGATTCCAGCGAAAGGTTGTCGGGGCTTCTTCCCCGAGGACGTGCTGTGGTGGTGGAGGCTCCCCTGGCGGGGATGATGGTTGCAGGTGGTCCAGCCTTATGCATGATGCTGGATGACGAGTCAAGATCTAGGCAAATGCCTTGTCCTCGGTAGCTGGCCGGCCGGCAGTGGGCCGAGGCCAGCGATGGCAATAGCTACGGGCACCGCTCCCTTCTTGAAGGCATCGCCGAGTTGAGGTCGTGTCATCATTGTCTGGAGAAACTCCGGGGGAATCCCTAGATCATTCGTGATCAGTCGATGGAGGTGCGCTTGTGTCGTCTTCCCACTTGGGGGCATCGATTTGGAGTTGCTCAGGCTAGAGGGACAAGTGGGCGATGGTGGTGATGGCATTGCGTGTTGTGTGGAAACAATGAAAATGGTGAGCAGATCTGAGTCGCAGAATGCCCTTTGTCACCATCTGACCCTATCGTGATGGTAAAGTCGGAGCTGCGATCGCGGGGCGATTTGTGGCAATGATGCCACTTGATCGGGCACGGTTTTCGTTGGTGAAAGGGTTGCAACTTTCTCTTCTGAAGGTAATAGTTGAAGTCGGAGCTATCTCCTCCATGATGCGCATGTGGTTGACTGTTTGGCATGGGCCGGCATGAGCTCTGTTGACGTCTGCGAAGAGGGTCTTGTTGGTGGTCGTCGAAGGTGAAGTCGGAGTCACTGGCTCGTGGAGGAGTGATGACGACGATGCTCGAGGACGTACTCTGCTATGGTGTCTCTTCTCGATGGCGTGTATGTTCTGTGTGGGTAGCCAAGTTGGCCGGGGTGCACGGTGTGGTCGTGTTTCGTGGTGACACATTGCTGCTTTGTAGCAGTTTTCGCCCAGTTCCCGTTAATGAACTGATCAATTCTCTTCTACTTTTTTAAATAAAATGAGCATCGGTTGAACTCTCATACTATTATAGTGTGTACATAGAGATATTTTCCTCCTTGCCAACAAGAGCGAAAGAATTTCACAATATCAAGACACATACCATGTCAAATGGCAGTTGCTAATAACATAAACTCTAGCACAATCTCAAACATGAAAGATAGAATCACGTATGGTGCAGCAGAAGCAAGACCACTCGCGTTCACGGTGCCGATGTCGTCCATGTTGCTGAAGAGGTCGTTAACTTGGGAAAGAAATTATCGTTGGGGAAGGAGTGTGCTTCTGATACATCCAAAACGTATCTACTTTCCCGAATACTTTTGCTATTGTTTTTCCTCTAAACTTGTGTGATTTGGATACATATAACACGGACTGACACTGTTTTCAGCAGAATTACCTTGGTGTCTAGTTTTTATGCAGAAAATCAACTATCAGGAAAAATCCCGGAAAATATGCCAAAAATCCTATTTCACTAGAAGACTCATGGAGCCATAAGACGAGACGGAGGAGGGCCACGAGGGGCCCACACCACCTGGTCATGCGGGCTAGGCCTGGCCGCGCCAGGGGGTGGTGTGGCCGCCTCGGTCACCCCCTCTGCCTCGCTCTTCGCCTATAAGATGCCTCCTGACCTAAAAACCCAGGGGGGTAGACATTTTTCTAGAAAGAGTTCCGCTACGCCACCACCACCAGATTCTGCAAATCAGAACCAGAAACTCCGTTCTAGCACCCTGCCGAGACAGGGAATTGGAGGAGATCATCACCATCATCGTCACCATCGCTTCTCCATCAACCATCCATGATTACCCCATCTATGAGTGACTAATCCCCCGTTGTAGGCTATGGGGATGGTAGGGATTGGATGAGATCGTTCATGTAATGGCATCAGATTGTTAGGGCATGGTGCCTAGTATCTATTATTAGTGCTTTTTAACTTTGTTGCAACTTGTTATGTTTAATGCTTGTCACTAGGGCCCGAGTGCCATGATTTCAGATCTGAACATGTCATTGATTCATTATGATAGTATCGTTTATGGTCTTACCTGCAAGTTGTATACACGTATTGTTGTCTGGAACCAAAGGCCCCAAAGTGACAATAATCGGGATAACCGGAGGGAATGGCTTTCATGTGAGGATCACATGTGTTCACGGAGTGTTAATGCTTTGCTCCGGTGCTCTATTAAAAGGAGCACCTTAATTTCCAGTAGTTCCCTTGAGGCCCCGCTGCAAACGGGCTGGCAGGACAAAAGATGTTGTGCAAGTTCTCATTGCGAGCACATATGACTATATGGAACACATGCCTATGATTATTTAGTACTTGGATGCTTTATCTTATTTATCTGCAAATGCCCAATGTCTTGATTGCTATATGAATTGTCTTGTCCATGCAACACCCGTCCATCCATCCCTATGCCTACCGCGCTTTAATCCTACTATTTATTGCAATTGTTACTACTGTCTTTACTTTTACTAGTGTTATTACTTTGCTATTGTTATTACAAAACTGTTGCTACTGATAAACTGTTGTGAGCAAGATTGTTTCCAGGTGCAGCTGAATTAACAACTCGGTTGTTAAGGCTTATAAATATTCTTTGGCTCCCCTTGTGTCGAATCAATAAATTGGGTTTCACTTCCCTCAAAAATACTGTGATACACCCCCTATACTTGTGGGTCATCAAGACTATTTTCTGGCGCCGTTGCCGGGGAGCATAGCTCTATTTATAAAGTTAACTTGGAATCACTATTGTTTGCTACCATCCGTCCATCATGGGTAAGTCTCGTGATGGTAAGGTTCCTATTTTACCATCCACTACAAGGAGAGGTATGGTTCTGAACACCTATGTTGCTCTTGATTCACCATCTGTGATGAATAAGCTCCTTACACCATTACATACACATGCTACACATGCTGCTACTACTACTGAATCTGAAACTTCTGATACTTATGATGCTACTTCTACTGTGCTTGATAAGAGTGGTTCATTAGGTCCTTTCCTAGATGTTATGATTGCTAGAACTATAGCTGGAAATACTGAAACTCCTAATGAAGACACTACTACACCTGTCATTTCACCCGAGTCTATAGGGAGCTATGATATTGAAGACGGTTATATAGAAATGAATGATGAATTTATTGAAGAATTTAAAAGTACTCATGGTAAAAGTTGAAAGGGCATTTATGCCCTTCCTATTATTTTGATGTTTGTTGACAACACTTGGATAGGTTAATCTGTTGTTAAATGTTGCAGGAGATATCAGATAGTTGAGAGTTGTTGCCTTAAGGAAAAGAGCTCCCCTAGATCCTGTCTGTGCTATGAAACCTGTCCCAACCGGACTGTCCGGCTGATCTTCACCGGAGTGTCCGCCCCTGGCCGGGCTGTTCGGTTGGATCCGTCCGGACTTTCTGCCCCTGGGATGTGGGTGTCTTTCCTGGACATTCAAAACACCATATCGGACTCCTCACGGACACGGTCCGGAATCTGGCCGGAATATTCTCTGGCCGGAGTGTCCGGTGAGTTTGCCCTGGAGTGTTCGGCCCTGGGGGCTTATCGATCTTCCTGGACATTCAGAATGCCTCATCGGACTCCTCCCGGACTCGGTGCGGACACAGGCCGGAAACTTTGCCAGGCCGGAGTATCCGGCGGGTGTCAACCGAAGTGTCCGGCTGGGCCGGACTGTCCGGCTTGTATTTGCCGGACTGTCCGGTGTAAGTGGCTCCCAACGGCTCTAATTCTAGGGGCCCTATAAATAGGCCCCTTCTTCTACCTTGGAAGCTGCTCGTCCAGTTCAAGAAAAGCATCACCATTTGAGCCACCAAATCCACAAGAACTCTTCACTCCACCATCCAAAGTCGTTGATCTTTGGAGAATCGAAGGAGGAGGCCTTGATCTACTACTTCACCAAGAGAGATTTCCATTTCCCCCTCATTCACTTGAGGGCCCCTTGTTCTAGGTTTCCTTGGAAACCCTAGCTTGTGATTTGGTCTTACAAGCTTGTCTTTGATTGTTTGATAGCTTGCTTGTATTCGGGAGCCTCCAATTAGGTTGTGGATGTGTGCCTCGAACTTGTTGTATAGGTGCCGGCTCCCACCTCGAAGGTTGCCGTTATAGTGGAAGGTGAATCGAACCCTTTGGGGTGAGGTTCATCGTAGAACAAGGGAGGCCTCTCGTGGCGTTGGTGGTTTGATACCACCCCCTCTCCAAGCGTAGACGTACTTCCCCTCAAAAGGAAGGAACTACGGGAAACAAATCCTTGTGTCTCCGAGCGCTCCACTTTGGTTACCTCTATCCTTTACCGCACTTTACATCTCTAGTTCTTGCATAGTTCTGTGCTAGTTGACATATAGGTAAATTCACCTTAGTTGCATAATCTAGAGAATTTACCTTTTGTGTCGAACCCTAATTTGATTAAGAGTAAAATTTGGAGTAGCACCTATTCACCCCCCCTCTAGGTGCCCATACGATCCTTTCAATTGGTATCAGAGCCTCGGCTCTTTATTCGGGCTTAACCACCTAAGAGATTATGGCCACCACCGGGGAAGGAGAAAGTGTGGATAGCCATTTGGTGACCATGGTAGATCTCAAGAAGTTGGAAACAAGCTTGAGCTCTACCTTGGGCAACGAGATCCAACAATTGCGTCAACTCGTTGAGCAACTTGTTAAGGACAAGCAAACCTCACCTCCTCCCTCTCCAGAGGAAACACCACCTAACCCAAAGGCTAAGCCCTTGGAGGAGGTGGCGGGGGATGAACATAATTCCACTAACTCCACCACCAAAAGGGGTGATGGGAAAGAAGAGTTCCATGCGGTCCCCAGATGGTACTCTCCCGACCCTCCTATCCCACATCCACATATAAATAATAGAGGAGACCCACCTAAGTTATCTGCACATTCCTTTACTCAATGGCAAGTTTTATTGAAATCTCATGTGCGCAGCTCTTGCATTGATTTGTGGAACATTATTGAAGAAGGACTCAAAATTGAGGATCCAACCAACTTGACTAGAAGAGAAGTGGTCAATAGCCAACTCAATGCGACTGCCTTGCACATGATTCAACTTGGTGTAGGGCCAAAGGATTTTCCCCACATTGAGCATTACAACACCGCCAAGGAAGCTTGGGATGCTCTCATTGACTTGTTTGTTGGCAACGAGAGTATGAGAAGAAATAGATATGATTCCTTAAGCAATGAGGCCGAAGGGTTCTTCATGAAGGATGGTGAGGATCATGAAGACATGTACCGAAGACTCAAATCCACAGCCACCGCCTTTAGAAATGTTGGTGCCTCTCACATTGATGATGCTTGGATCAAGAGGAAGTATGTGAGTGCACTCATGCCTTTTGAGCCTACTGACTTGAAGA
Source organism: Avena eriantha (assembly GCA_910589775.1). NCBI lineage: Eukaryota > Viridiplantae > Streptophyta > Magnoliopsida > Poales > Poaceae > Avena > Avena eriantha. The sequence goes on along the minus strand of OU342741.1, from coordinate 482,267,484 downwards.
GTCTCCAAGGAAGACATAATTACCATCTCATGACCCCCAATGAAGTGATGCAAGAGATGGTCGCCTTCAAGGTCGCTGCCAAGAATGCCAAAGACGCCCGCGCTCATGCCATTGGAATGAACAGCAGTGTCAATCTTGCCTTGAAGGCCAAGGTTGTGGAATATGATGAAGATGAAGGAAGTGATGAGGGACTTTCAATGAGCCACCCCGAAGATGTCAAGGTAGCTCATGGTGAATACATGGACTTCTATGCAAGAAACTTTTGGAAAGATCCCGCCAAAGCCAAGATGGAAATGCAACGAAGAAACAACACCAATGGAAGAAGAGATAGTGGTTCCAAGTTGAGAACGTGCTTCAACTGTGGTGACCGCTATCACTTCGTTGCAGCTTGTCCCTATGAGAAAAGAGAAGATCATGGTGGTAAACTTGTGTTGAAGAAGACCTCCAAAGCTCCCTACAAGAAACCTTTCGTCAAGAGGAACTCAACCAACAAGAAGCCGGGAGAAATTTCTTTGATCACACATGAAGAGTTCTCCTCCGATGATGATGAAGAAGAGGAAGATGAGGATACACCAAATGGTGTGGCGGCTCTTGCCACCACCTCTACTCCTTCATTCTCACTCTTCGACTCTCCAAATGAGAACCTCTCCAACAAGAACGTCACTTGTCTTATGGCAAGAGGAATGGAGGTATTATCATCATCACACTCCACTTCTTTAATAAATGATGATTTTGATGATGAGTTATCTCTTGAGGTCAAAAAGGAACTAGTTGATTTTGATGTGTTCATGAATAACTTGCAAGGGGAACACAAGAAACATGTTGTGGACCTCTTAAATCAACTTTCACACACACAAGAACTTCTAGATGAGAGATGTCAATTAGGAAGAGAGCACATGATTGAGATAGAAGCTCTTAATAATGCTCTAAAAGAAGAACAAAAAACTAGAATATCTCTTGAAACCAAACTAGAGGGCCTTGATGGTGCTAATGATCTCATTATTAATAAACTCATCAAGGAACATGATCATGCTAGTGCGAAATACAAAAAGGCTAAAAAGGATAAGATTGAGTTTGGTGTTGTTCATGGAAAACTTGCCGAGGATTTTAGGACACTTGACAAGGCTCACAAGGCCTTGGAAAGTGAACTATTGTCACTCACAAAGTCTCATGAAAATCTTCAAACTCAATTGATCAATACCCCCTCACCTAGTACATTCATTCCTTCTAGTTGTACAAATACTCTTGAAGAACATGCTAGGTTGAAGAAGAAGCTAGCTAAGACCTCCTTTCCCAAAGGAAACAAGTCTATTGATGATCTCTTAAACAAGCAAAGGTCAAATGGTGAAAAAGGGGGCATTGGCTTTGTCTCTATCGCCAAGAAGAATAAGAACAACAAGAAGAAGAAGGCCAAGCCCGCCCAAGAAAAGAACAAGGTCATTGTGGGAAGTAAGACCACAAGTGGAAAAACTATGTCTCATGATGACTGTGCGGGAAGTGCTAACCCTCACTATGTCTTAATGCGTGATTATTATGGTGATGTGTATGCAAAATATGTTGGCCCTTTTGATGGTTATATTGCATGGTCTATTTGGGTTCCCAAGACCCTTGTTGCTAACAAAAGAGGACCCATTGAAAAATGGGTACCTAAGAACTAGTTTGATCTTTTGTAGACCTATGCTTCCGGAGGTTCAAAATGGGTGCTTGATAGTGGATGCACAAGTCATATGACCGGAAGCGCGTCTAGTGTCAAGGAATTGAGACCAAATTTTGATCAAATATCCGTTACATATGCCGACAAGTCAAAATCTAAGGTAATGGGTTTCGGCAAAGTTGTGGTTGCACACGATATCACTCTCGTGGACGTCATGCTTGTTGAGACCCTTGGGTATAATTTACTTTCAGTCCGTGCTCTAGGAAAGATGGGTTTTGCCGTCTTTATTGATGTTGATATTGTGATCCTCTTGTGGAGCAAGTCTCTAAAGGTTGCTTTTGTTGGGTACGTCGAAGATGACTTGTATGTGGTGGACTTCTCGGGGAAAACCACAACAAGTCTGATGTGCCTATTCGGAAAAGCCGACGTGGGTTGGCTATGGCATCGCCGCCTAGGCCATGTCAACATGAGAACTTTGCAAAGCCTTCACAAGGATGGTCATATTGTTGGACTAAAAGAAAATGTTTGCTTTGCCAAAGATCGTGTTTGCAGGGCATGTGTAGAAGGAAAAATGCATGACTCCCCCCACAAGCCAAAGAACTACATCAAGTCAAAGAGGATCTTGGAGCTCCTTCATGTGGATCTCTTTGGTCCTCCCTCTCATGCAAGCCTTGGTGGGAAGAAATATTGTCTGGTAATTGTTGATGACTACTCAAGATACACTTGGGTATATTTCTTAAAGCTAAAAAGTGAGACCCAAGAGAACTTCATTGACTTCATCAACATGGCTCAACGCCAACACAATGTCCCGGTATTGACAATAAGAAGTGACAATGGTACCGAATTCAAGAACTACACATTGAATGGATTTCTTAGTGATGAGGGAATAAAACATCAATATTCCGCTGCATATACCCCTCAACAAAATGGTGTAGCTGAGAGGAAGAACCGGACTCTTATTGATATGGCAAGGACCATGTTGGCGGAGTTTAAGTCTCCATACAATTTTTGGGCTGAAGCCATCTCCACCGCATGCCATGCTTCAAACCGTCTCTATCTCCGCAAAGAATTGGTCAAGACCCCTTATGAGATACTTACCGGTAACAAGCCCAACGTCTCATACTTTCGGGTGTTCGGTTGTAAGTGCTTCTATCGTATTAAGGGTATTCGTTTGTCCAAGTTTGATTCCAAAGCATTAGAGGGTATTTTTGTTGGTTATGGTCTCGAATCCCACACTTATAGAGTCTATGACATGCTCTCTGGAGTTGTCATAGAATCTTGTAGTGTGGTGTTTGAAGAATATGATGGTCCCCAAGCGGGACGTGTTGATGTTTGTGATGTAGATGATGAAATGCCTCAGGAAGCCATAGGAAGAATGGGTGCGGGCTTCATCCGTCCTATTGAGGAACCCCTTATGGCGGATCGAGAAGAACTATGCTCTACTCAAGTGGAGCCCTCATCTTCACAACATCCACAAGCTCCGATCGAAGGGGACAATGACCCACACCAAGAACAAGTTGTGGACCCTCAACCCACTGATCACGAAGATGCCTCCAACCAAGAAGTGATTGAGTCTCCGTTTGCTAGAATGTCCAGTGGTGCTAAGTCCATTACACAAGGAAGATCTGTACAAACTGCCATAAGAACAGCCGAATACCTAGCCAGTCAAGGGCTTGATCAATACCAAGGTCAATCTCTGCCTCCTGTATAAGAGGATATCTCCAATGATGATCAAGGTCAAGTTGATGGTCATGACGAGGACCAATATGATGAAGTGATTCCCGCAAGAAACAACAAGGAAATCGAAACTCGTCGCCAAGCTAGAATGGATAGAATTTTGGAATTAAGAGACCACACTATGGAGAATGTGTAAGGAGATGTAAGAAGAGGGATATCTACTCGAGCACAATTGAAGAACTTTGGTGAGCACCAAGCACACATTTCCATGGTGGAACCAAAGAAAGTATGGGAAGCTCTTGAAGATTCGGATTTGTTGGATGCAACACACAAAGAGCTCAACAACTTTGAGAGGAACAAAGTATGGAAGTTAGTGGAGAAGCCAAAAGATTGCCGCAATGTCATAGGAACCAAGTGGATTTTCAAGAACAAGCAAGATGAGCATGGAATTGTGATAAGGAAAAAGGCAAGATTGGTTGCAGAAGGGTTCTCTCAAATTGAGGGCATTGATTATGGAGAGACTTATGCACCTGTGGCTCGTCTTGAGTCCATCTGTATCCTTCTTGCTTATGCGGCTCATCATAAATTTAAACTACAACAAATGGATGTAGAAAGTGCATTTCTTAATGGTCCATTGCATGAGTTGGTATATGTGAAACAACCCCCGGGGTTTGAGGATCCCAACTTCCCAAACCACGTCTACAAACTCGATAAGGCACTCTATGGGCTCAAACAAGCCCCATGCACGCGGTATGAGCACCTTAGAGAGTTGTTGTTATATCGTGGGTTTGAGGTTGGGAAAATCGATCCCACTCTTTTTACTAAGAAGGTCAATGGGGAACTTTTTGTATGCCAAATTTTTGTAGATGATATTATCTTTGGCTCATCTAACAAAGCTTTTAATGATGAATTCTCAAAGCTTATGATTGACAGGTTCAGGATATCTATGATGGGATAATTGAGAGTTTTTCTTGGCTTTGAGATCAAGCAAGTAAGAGGAGGAACATTCTTCAACCAAGCCAAGTATACTCAAGATATGCTCAAAAGATTCAACATGAAAGACCTAAATGGAGCTCCCACTCCCATGGCAACAAAGACTCATCTTGAACTAAATCCAAATGGTAAAGATGTGGTTCAAAAGGTATATCGATCCATGATTGGCTCTTTGCTTTACCTTTGTGCATCTAGACCCGATATTGTGTTGAGTGTAGGAGTGTGTGCAAGATATCAAGCGGCTCCTAAAGAAAGCCATTTGATGGCGGTCAAGAGAATCTTTCGATATTTGGTTCATACCCCAAACTATGGTATTTGGTATCCTAGGGGCTCAACTTTCTATCTTTGTGGGTACACGGATTCGGATTGGGCTGGTGACAAGGATGATAGAAAATCAACCTCCAGGGCTTGCCAATTCCTTGGGAGGTCCTTGGTGTGTTGGTCTTCTAAGAAGCAAAATTGTATATCCCTTTCCACCGCCGAAGCCGAGTATGTGGCAGCTGCTAGTGCTTGTACACAATTGCTATGGATGAGGCAAACTTTAAAGGTATACGGTGTCCATTGTGACAAAGTGCCTCTTCTATGTTACAATGAAAGTGCTATCAAGATTGCATATAACCCAGTGGATCATATAAGGACAAAGCATATTGAGATTCGTCATCACTTCATTAGAGATCATGTTGCCCGAGGTGATATTGAGCTATCATATGTGTCAACCAAAGACCAACTTGCCGACATTTTCACGAAGCCACTTGATGAAGCAAGATTTTGTTATTTGAGGAATGAACTAAATATCATGGATTCTAGGAGCTTGACTTCATTACCTTGCATATTCACCTATGTCTTGACCCATATTTGGTGTAGGTGCAGGCATGGAGATAGGGGGAGTGCGGTCCTAATACATTGGACTATCCCTCCCCCATAATGCCAACATTAATAAATTCAATACTATTAATATCATTTTGTGATATGTGAGTTTCATTGATGAGTAGTGGCTATGAACCCAAGGATAATTCTTCGCGGTGTCATGCCACAAACTCTTACATGATGGCCTTGGCCATCGCCCTCTTCTTATTGAAGAGTTGGTTCTTGGTCCGTTTGATTTGGAACTTAATCTGACTTTTTCTTGAAAATCAATGTTTTCTTGGTTCTTCATAGTACATCATCTGAATCCCAGGCCTTTCCTCATCTCTAAACATGCTCCTCTAGCCACACATTTGTCCACTACTTGAAACTGGGGGTTTTGATCGCGGGGAGGTCGGACTGTCCGCCCTGAACCAACCGGAGTATCCGGCCAGACCGGACTCTCTGCTTGATTCACTCCGGACATTCCGGCCGGGCCGGACACTCCGGTGAGTATCACCCGGACACTCCGGCCCCGGCAGTTTCCAAATCGTAATAGGGGGTCGGGGAGAAGTGGACGGTTCAGTCCTCCTTCTTCCCCCCGACTCCCTCTTGCTCGCTGTCTGCTGCCCTCGACCGAGGACTCCACCGGGAGGGCTCCTCCACCCCGGATCCAGCTGTTGCCGCCGGCCATTCTCTTCCCTTTGCCGCTGGGATCCATTCCCCTCCGGTGAAGGACACCATGGATGCTGGTATAGTGCCCCTCCCCTTCCCATACCTAGGGTTTGATCTAGATGAACTTTTGGGCGCTATGTCTCACCTAGATCCATGGATACATCATATAGCGTACAATACTAGTCCTGGCAGTGGTCCTAGCAATCCCGATCTGCAATGGTTGAACACACTCGAACTGCCCCTAAAATCGTCAAGACTCCAGCCGGAATGTCCGGCGTGTACGGTCCGGACACTCCGGTCCGACCGGAATGTCTGGTTATTATGCACCGGAATGTCCGGTCGTGGCGGAGTCTCCGGGATGATTTTGCCGGACAGTCTAGGTGTTTTCCGCCAGTTCAGCTCCTGCATTACTTTGACTACTACTACATGTTTGTATCTTCTGGACAAGTGTGCTTACCCCATATGCTATCCTTCTACTCTGATCTCACAGGTGGTTCTCGTCCTCGCCGGCCTCGGGCTGCTAAGCAGGCACATCCTCGCAGGTTCCGTGATGAAGAGTTTGACGTTCATGTAGATCCTTCTATGGTGAGACAGGCTGCTCGTGACCGTGCTGCAGCAAAATAGGAAAAGGTCAGAAAACTGAAAAGGGATGAAGCCAAGCGCGTGAGGTTTGAAGCATTGACCACTCTGGCAGATTTGGGTACCGAGGAGTTTGTGGAGATGAGAGTCCAGTAGTTCTACTCTCTGCCTCGCACCTCGGATGATGATCGCTTCTAGAGAAATGAACAAGCCCTACTATTCTCTGAGGTGTTCTGTGGGTTCAGGACTGTTGTGTGCCCCATGCAGTGGTTGGATCTCGAGAAGCTCCAAGCACACAGGTACTTTGAGGACGCTCTGTGGGTGACTGCGAAGATGGGGCTGCACACCATCTTTCAAGTAAAAGAAGACTATACTGTTGAGTTAGTCCAGCAGTTCTATGCTACAGTGGTCTTTGGGGACACTACGGATATTCCCCTTGAGTGGATCTCTGGCACTACTAGGTGCCGCTCCAGCATGGCTCAGTTTGCACAGATTCTTGGATTGCCTTTCAATCCCAATGCTCCTAGTGGTCTCAGAATGCATGTTCATGGTCAGGCATATGACAAGCAGAGGTTGGCCCCAATCTACTCTCAGAATGGTGTGGCTGGCCAAACCATCAACATCAAGCTCATCTACAACATTCTGCTTCGCATGTTTCGCCATACACTCACTCCCAAGGCGGGCAACAAGGATGAGATGAGAGGTGCAGAAATCAATCTTATGGCACATGCTCACTCTGTGTATACTCATGGTCCTGACCACCAAGGTGGTGCTATTGATGTCATGGATTTCATCTATCAGGACTTGTACAAGTGCATCACTGACAAGAAGTGCCCTCTGTTTGCTCCCTATGTGATGAAGCTCATTGCTTCTCAGGCTCCAGCAACTCCATTGCTCTACACTGATCTTGTTCCACACCTTCCTGCCAAGCTACAGAGGAAGGCTGCCCCCACCACCAAGGCTCCTCGTGGCTACCCCCTGCTCAGAACATATTTGAGGATGATGTGATGGATGCAGATGATTCTGACAGTGATGATGAGGGGGTACCGGAGGCTGTGACCCGTGGCCCTCGCATGAAGCATGCTAGAAATGCATATCGCTTCACCACCTCTAAGGGGGAAGTACACAAGAAGGTGAAGAAGGCCTCCTGGTGGAAGAAGCTTCTCCTATGCTAGAACATTGACATTCGCCATGGACAGTATGAGGCATACAAGGCTAACAGGAATATCATGAAGGAACTCAAGCCGATCAACCAGCCCATGGATGTTGATCCCTCTCAGCAGCAGGCATCATATGGCACTCTTTCCTACGGTCACTGGATTCAGGGTCGTGTGGACTGGTCCATGTTTGAGAACGTGACTTCTTCTTCTCACCCTCATGGTCAAAGCTTGACTCAGGGTGATCATCAGGGTGAGGATGACGACGAGGATGAGGATGAGGAGGAGGATGCCGACTACGACTTCAGTGGCTAGAGTTGGCTTTGGGGACGTTTTAGTTGTGCTCTTTTCCCTTTTTGGCGTCTCGATGCCAAAGGGGGAGAAGCAGCCCCTTTATTAGGTTGCTGCCGGGATTTGCATGGGTACACGAGTGCTTCACGTTATATCGATTTGCCTCTTTGAAGCCTCGTGTTCGCTATCTTACTTTACTTGTTTGACTACTATGTTGTGTTGAACTCAGTTGTGTGTTGTGACATGCTTACCCGGTTTTGTTAACGACTTTGTTATGCCTAGCATATCATTCTAGTGGTTATTATCATGTCATACCTTGTTAGCTACAAAACCTAGTGAGGATGTGATCCTAGGGTGTGTGATTGTCTTAAAACGCAAAGCTAAAATGGTCACACATCTAGGGGGAGCCTCACTATTTTTTGTATATCTCCTATTGTGAATTTTATTACCTATCCTGTTTGCAAATCCTTGGGTTGTCATCAAACACCAAAAAGGGGGAGATTGAAAGGGCATTTATGCCCTTCCTATTATTTTGATGTTTGTTGACAACACTTGGATAGGTTAATCTGTTGTTAAATGTTGCAGGAGATATCAGATAGTTGAGAGTTGTTGCCTTAAGGAAAAGAGCTCCCCTGGATCCTGTCTGTGCTATGAAACCTGTCCCAACCGGACTGTCCGGCTGATCTTCACCGGAGTGTCCGCCCCTGGCCAGACTGTCTAGTTGGATCCGTCCGGACTTTCCGCCCCTGGGATTTGGGCATCTTTCCTCGACATTCAGAACACCATATCGGACTCCTCACGGACACGGTCCGGAATCTGGCCGGAATCTTCTCTGGCTGGAGTGTCCAGTGAGTTTGCCCAGAGTGTCCGGCCTTGGGGGCTTATCGATCTTCCTGGACATTCAGAATGCCTCATCGGACTCCTCCCGAACTCGGTGCAGACACAGGCCGGAAACTTTTCCAGGCCGGAGTATCCGGCGAGTGTCAACCGGAGAGTCCGGCTGTGCCGAACTATCCGGCTTGTATTTGCCGGACTGTCCGGTGTAAGTGGCTCCCAACGGCTCTAATCCCAGGGGCCCTATAAATAGGCCCCTTCTACCTTGGAAGCTGCTCGTCCAGTTCAAGAAAAGCATCACCATTTGAGCCACCAAATCCACAAGAATTCTTCACTCAACCATCCAAAGTCGTTGATCTTTGGACAATCGAAGGAGGAGGCCTTGATCTACTACTTCACCAAGAGAGATTTCCATTTCCCCCTCATTCACTTGAGGGCCCCTTGTTCTAGGGTTTCCTTGGAAACCCTAGCTTGTGATTTGGTCTTACAAGCTTGTCTTTGATTATTTGACAGCTTGCTTGTATTCGGGAGCCTCCAATTAGGTTGTGGATGTGTGCCTCGAACTTGTTGTAAAGGTGCCGGCTTCCACCTCGAAGGTTGCCGTTATAGTGGAAGGTGAATCGAACCCTTTGGGGTGAGGTTCATCGGAGAACAAGGGAGGCCTCTCGTGGCGTTGGTGGTTTGATACCACCCCCTCTCCAAACGTAGACGTACTTCCCCTCAAAAGGAAGGAACTACGGGAAACAAATCCTTGTGTCTCCGAGCGCTCCACTTTGGTTACCTCTATCCTTTACCGCACTTTACATCTCTAGTTCTTGCATAGTTCTGTGCTAGTTGACATATAGGTAAATTCACCTTAGTTGCATAATCTAGAGAATTTACCTTTTGTGTCGAACCCTAATTTTCTTAAGAGTAAAATTTGGAGTAGCACCTATTCACCCCCCCCTCTAGGTGCCCATACAATCCTTTCAAAAGTGCTATTAAGAGTCTCCTTGAGAGGCGTACTATAAAACCCAAATTATCCCCTAATGATAAGTTTGCTACATCTCCCATAAACATTAAAGATTAAGATTATGATTTCTCTCTTGATTTATCTTACATAACCATTATTGAGAAAGAACCTTTTTGTGGGACTAGGAATGAAAGTGTTGTGGCACATATGACTGAGCTTTCTACCATGAGTGGCTTGTTTTCTAATTGTATTAAGATGCGCACCTACTTTGTTGCTAAAATTTTCCCTTTTTCACTGAAAGGAGAAGCTAAAGCTTGGTTTAATAATTTACCTCCTAGATCTATTGATAGCCCTGATTGCTTGATTAGTACTTTCCTTCAGAAATATTTTCCTCCTAGTGCTAGACATGCCATTTCACAGGAACTTTTTGATTTTAAACAGTTAGAAAAAGAGATATTGCCTGAATCATGGGCAGGGTTTTGTGCTTTGATTCATGCATAGGCTAGATGTCCATTACCTAAGAATGAGCTTCATGATATATATTAAAATGCACTAACTGAAGAATCTAGGACATACTTGGATAGTTGTGTTGATTGTGTTTTCAGGAATATAGCTCCTAAAGAAGCGGAGGAATTAATGGCTAGAATAAGCAAGAATTATGATGACTGGACTCCACCTGAGCCAACTACACCTAAGTTAACTGTGCCTGGGCCTACACCAACATCAAAGAAGAGAGGAGTTATTGAACTAAATGATGAAGTGATGAAGGAAGCTAAGAAAGGTCTTAAGGAGAAGGGTATTAAAGCTGAAGATGTGAAGAATTTACCTCCTATAAAAGAACTATGTAAGCCATTCCCCCACTCATTCACTATTGGGGTACACTCTCTCAACATTTTGATGAAGGTGATATTCCTTACTCTAAACCTCCTGATCAATGCTTAGAAGAATTTGATGTTTTTATTGTTAAGCAAGATAATTTTAATAAAAGGGTACATAATCATTTAATGGAAAACTCTAGAGCTATTATTGAGTTGAATGATATTGTGGAAAGAACCTCTCATGATGTTAAAATGCTTGTTAAACATTTCCAAATGGTTCAAACTCAAATTAATCAGCTTATTAAAGTAGAAAAAGAGTTGCTAGTCAATGCTTATAAGGAAAAACAAGCTTATGAAATTAGAACTAGAAGTGGTGCTACCACCCAGGATCCTCTATACCCTAAGGGGCATCCTAAAAGAATTGAGCAGGATTCTCAACAAGTTGAAAATAGTGGAACTACTCCTAAGAAAAGGAAAACGAAACATAAAACTACTGTAGAATTTTCTGAACCTGCCAAAGATCCTAATAGTATATCTGTCTCTGATGCTGAAACTCAAAGTGGTAATGAGGAAAATGATGCTCCTGATAAAGAAAAAGTTGAATAAAAACTTGAAAGACACACTAAGAATACTAAATACACGAAAGAAGATTTTGTTTCTAAGAAATATGGTAGTGAAAGAGAGCCTTGGGTCTAAAAACCTATGCCTTTCCCTGATAAGAAACACAAGTCAAAGGAAGACGAACACTATAATAAGTTTTGTGAGTGGATGAAGCCTTTATTTTTGCAAATTCCTTTGACTGATGCTATTGAATTGCCTCCTTACTCAAAGTATATGAAGGATATTGTCTCTAATAAAAGGAAGATCCCTAATGAAGAAATTTCTACTTTGCTTGCTAATTACTCCTTCAATGGTAAGGTTCCAAAGAAACTTGGAGACCTAGGGATTCTAACTATTCCTTGTTCTATTAAAAATAATTGTGTTAGAACTGCTTTGTGTGATTTATGAGCAGGAGTTAGTGTTATGCCTTTTTCTCTCTACAAGAGACTTCAATTGGAAAAATTAATACCAACTGATATATCTTTGAAAATGGCTGATAAATATACTACTATTCTTGTTGGTATATGTGAGGATGTACCTGTTCAAGTGGCTCATAGTTGCTTGATATTAACTGACTTTGTTGTGCTTGAAATGCCTGAAGATGACAATATGTCTATTATTCTTGGGAGACCTTTTCTTAATACTGTAGGAGCTGTTATTAATTGCAATCGAGGAAAGGTAACTTTTAATGTTAATGACAAGGAGCATACTGTCTATTCCCCAAGAAGATTGATAGGTATTATGGCTTAAATTCAATTGAAAATATTGAGGGCATTCAAGTTGGAGAAATATATTGTCCCATACCAAGAGAAAAATATGAAACTATTATGACTAGGACCATTGCTATCAAGGTTGAGGTAACATGATCATTGAGTGGAATACAAAATTTTGTTTCATATAAAATTGTTTTGGTAACAAAGGGATTTTAATGAACAAAGGGATTTTAATCAACCTTGTTAACAAAGGGATTTTAACGAACAAAACAATGTTTTCACCATCATTATTTTCGCTTACTTTTATCCATTTTAGTTTTTGCTTTCGCTTAGTTTACTTTTCTGTTGCTAGTTTCTTGCATATTAGAGTGTCCTAGAACTTCTGAAGTTTTAGTTTTGTTTCATTTTTGCATCTTTTCGAAAAGATCTTTCTGTCAGAAAATCATTTATCAATACCTGAAAATTGCTCAAAAATAAAGTGTCTCGAAAAATTCCAGAAAATTCATATTTAATTTTTACGTGAAAAAAGGGGCAGAGGAGTACTTGGAGTGACCCAGGGGGGCCCACCAGGTAGGCACACCACCTGGTGGCACGGCCACACCAGGGGCGCGCCTGGCCATGGTGTGGGCCACCCCTAGCCCTCCACTTACTCTCTCACTTTCCACTTATTTCTCTCTCCCGAGAAAACACCGGTTCATTTCTCAAACTCGCGTTCTTGCTATTCTTTCTCGCGATTTTTCGATCTCCTTGCTCAGCCCATCTTTGCTGCTGAAATTTGGAGCATTTGTTCTTTGGTATGTGACTCCTCCACTTGTCCAAGTAGATTTGTGTTTAGTGGATTATATCTTGAGTTTTTTGCTACTATAGGTGACAAGTTATGTGATCTTGTAAGCTTGTTCAATGCCTAGAAAAATTGTTTTGATGCATGTTTAGGCCTCTTACAAGTCCTTATGAGTAGTTCCTTCATTATGTAATCACTTTGCAATCACTTGTATGATGGTTGCCTAAATTTCAGAAAAGAAGATGAATGAACATCAACTCAACCAGCATGAATTAAGGGTGCCTGTGGTTATGAAGGTTCACCGAGAGGAGGAATTTTTTCCTTCCATCTATCCATGCCCTGAATTCATGAGGGCTGCAGGGAATTCTCAGGATTTCCATAATTTAATTGCTAATGCAGGATTGGATCATTTTGTGGGAGATGAACCTTACCAATTTGTGAAACTAACTATGTCTATGGTGCATAACTTTTGATTTAGTTGCTCCTTGCCTAACCCCATGGTTCATTACAAAATTTACAATATAGCTGTCGATCTCCCTTTTGATGATTTTTGTGCAGCTATTAAAGTACCATAGTAGGGTTCGTGTGAAAGGATTAGAGAGCGACCTACACCACTCATGGACCTGTATGCAGAGATTTGCCAAGGGAGTAGCTTCTCAAAGGAGAGTGGTAAAATTCGTAATATTCATCTCCCATCTATTCGCTAGTTTCCCTAGTTTATTGCCAAGTGTATTCTCGCTAGGAAAACTGCTAATAAATTATCCTCATATGATCTAGCCTTCATCTCAGCTGCTTTAAAACAAGATAGGACTTATAATTTGGGTGCCTTGATAGCTTTCCTTCTTGCTGCTAACCGCGAGAAAGGTGGAATTTGTGGAGGCCTCATCGCCTCTCGTTTATTAGCTTTGCATGGTGTAGTGCCTCATCATTTAGACCTACAGTTTCCCATAGAGACGCTTGACCTTAATTCCATGATACAACATAAATTCGTTTCTCCTTGGGCTAATTTGAGTGATTTGTCTTATGAAATAACCTTTCTCAAGGCTGGTTGGAGAAGGAGTAAGTCCGAGCGTGTTGTTCTTTTGCCTGCACCTATTTTGTTTAGCCTTGAAACTAGGGTAGGATGGTCACTCACTGAGGAAGAGCTCGATACGTATCTGGGGGAGCTCTCCCAGTAGGAGCAAGGTACTAGAAGGGAGGTTACAGATGATTCGGTCCAGCCCTCGAATGAAGGGGAGTCTTCGCACTAGTAGCTTACCTATGATTGGGGAGCTTCTTCTTCTTCCCAAGGGCCTAACTACGATCATTCTTATGATGACCTGCCGGCTTGGAATCCTTACCCGCGTTGGGGTTGATACCCACTTAGGCCAAAATCCGAAGCTTGGGGGGAGGTATACCGACATCACGCTCATCTACTTATCATGTTCAGTCGGTACTTTGTATATCCATGTTTCGCTTTCATTCTGCTTTCCAAAACACAAAAAGACCAAAATTATTTCGTTGTTTCTCTTTGTTTGCTTCTTTGTCTTTTTAGCCTTGGTTTGATTTTTCATTTTAGCTTTGTTTTGATTATTCAAAAAACCCAAAAATATTTCTCTTTGCTTGTTCTTCCTTTTGGTTCTTGCCTTTAAAAATTCAAAACCCAAAAATATTTGTTGTTCTTCTTTGTTTTGTGAAGTTCATTGCAGGGTTCAGCAGTCCTCAGTGGAGTTTGGTTTCATGTTATTATTCAAGCCACACAAGTGAAGGGCAATAATGAGGATTATCGACAACTTGAGGTGTGGTAAGAGGCTCTGTGTTTTCATTTTTGTACATCTACTCATCATTGTGGGCGTGCTTAGTCTGTTCATGTAAGGTGTATGTTATTTATGGATGCTTAGTAGTTCTTGCTTTCTTATGATTAGCTCCAGCTTGCTAATGGTTTGTAGCATGTCATATGAATATTTGCTTGCATTATTCTATTCATAACTTGGTATGACACTATGGTATCCTCCTCTGAATGTTTCACTTGAATTGACTTGGCACATGCTCACGCATGCATATGACTGAAACAATCAGTTAAGCCTCGATGAATTATTTTGCCTCAGGGTTCTTGAATCACTTTCATGCCATAATTAGTGAAAGGGCAATTGCCCCTATGTGTGGTTTTGGTGATTAATGACAATCCCTATGGACTAATGTTTTCATTGAGTTTTATATGAAGAATATTCCATAGGTCATGCATGTAGTCCATATGTTGGATTCAAGTATGGATGCCATGAACATAAAGATATACCTTGAGTTTTGGCATCACGATCATAAAATTGAAGAGAAGAATATGATATGTTCAAGATCTTGAGCGTGTGATCTCAATAGAAGAATTCAAGATATGGCTCTAAGCCAGTGTCATGATAGCCTCATTAGTTGAGCTATGGTTGACTAAGATTTAGAGCATGTAATCAAATGAAGAATTCTTTATGTACCTCAAGATATTGAGATGGAGCATGAGAAGATACTTGGTTGACCAATACAAAGAGTGAAGAGGGATTTCAAGTTGGTCAACACATGAAGCATAAAGAATGTACCACATGGATCTTATGGTATGGTAAGCCTTGTCATTTATGCATCATGAACTAACCCATTATATATGCGCCTTTGCGTTTTCCATATGGGATAGGTATCTTTCCATGGGAATGCTTCAAAAGTGAAGATCTCATATAGCCCATTAGAGGATAACATCAAGTGGTGATCGTCATCAAAGTTTGAGCAGGGCAAGTTCAAAATACGCAACTCGAGAAGATCATTTGCTTGAAGCTTGCCATCCATATTGGTGATAATGGGCATGTGAAGATGTGTCTTAATGAAGCTATCCCATAGTGGTGTATGGGGAGAAAATTACAAGTCTTCACAAAGCAACAATGATCAAGTGATGCATTCCGGCTTGGATGGAGCTTGAAGCGTTGTCATCAAGATCAAGCAGGATGCGCAAGGCAAAGGTATGGCCTTGCTAGGTTTTCCTTTTACCGGTCTCAAGGTGGTTGTTGGGAGACCGGGTTATAGGATAGATAGCCGCACTATCAAGAGGGGCTTTCGGTTGGGTAACTTGATCACATTGTCTTAGGGAGCTCAATCCTTTGCATACTTTGCATCTTCCTATTTTGTTGCTTCTTGGTATTTTCTCTATGTGAGGTTCTTGAGCTTGTTGCTAGCTCTTCAACAAGCCCAAGTTCATCGAAAACGGAATTTGTATGCATCTTATATGGCGTTTTCGAGTTTGAAGGTTTTACCGGTTCTTCTTATAGGGAGGCTCCATACCTTTCCTCATTTGGTTCTATCTTCCTTTGTTGGACTATTATGTTTTCATGCACCATATTGTAGAGCTTGTTGTCCTCGTCAAAACAAGCCCAAGATCATCGAAAATCAGAGTCTGGATGCAAAAGTTATTGCGTTTTTCGTGAAGTCAGTTTCATCCCGGTTGTGGATCCGGTTCAACCGAGCCCCACACCGGACGGTCCGGTTCTAGCTCCGGTAGACCGGATCTCAGACTGGATTTTTCCGGTTTTTGCGACCGAGTCTATTCCAGGGTGGCAAACAGAGGTATTTCGGTTTGTAGGTCGGTCCTCCGGCCTGGGGACCGAGTTTCCCGGTTCTGGGGCCGTTCCAAACGACTTTGGAACCGAGTTTTCGCTGTTTTCTCTCCAACGGCCATATTTTCTTTTCCCTATAAAAGGGGGTTCTTCCCCCAATGTTTTTGGTTGTTCTTGAGCTCAAAATTGACCTCCATTGTTGACCCTCTTGAGCTTGCTTCCTCTCCCTTCCCTCCTATGATTCTTGCATCTTTTTGAGGGCTTTGGAAGAGGAGATCTAGATCTACAATCCCCACCAATCAATTCCTCCTCTAAGTGAGGGGAACCCTTTGGATCTAGATCTTGAAGTCATTGGTTGACTTCCACCATTTGTTCTTCCTCTCTAATTCCTCCCTAGCACTTGTTTCTTTGGTGGGATTTAAGAGTGAGGGATTTGAATGCCCTTGGTGTTCTTGCTTTGCATTCTTGCATAAGTGTTGAGCTCTCCATTACGATTTGTTCGAGTGAGAGACCGTGAGCTTGTTGCTCTTGGAGGGTGACCTCCTAGTTGGCTTGGCGGTTGGTGCCGCGGTGTCCTCTTCGTGGAAGATTGTGAAGTGACCCGGGCTTCTCCTTCGTGGAGCTTGTGAAGTGGTTGTGGAGCTTGCCATCTCCGGAGTGGGGGAAAAGCTAGCCATAAGGAAAGGGCCTATTCCTTCGTGGGATAGACTTGGAGAAGAAGGTGAGCCTTCGTGGCGTTGGGAAATCCTTCGTGGAATCCCACACCTCTCCAACGTGACGTACCTTACTTGTAAGGGAACACGGGAATACATCTTCGTCTCCGCGTGCCTCGGTTATCTCTATACCCGAGCTTACTTTCCTTGTGATAGCCATCGAGCTTGAAGTACTTATATCTTGCCTATAACTTGTGGTATATTTATCTTGTGCTATCTTGCTTAGCTTATCTTGTTGTTGGTGCACTTAGTTGAGCTTAGTGTATTTAGGTTTTGTGCTTGTAAAATAAACGTTAGTTTAATTCCGCATTCTATCAAGCCAAAACCGTAATAGTTTTGAAATTGCCTATTCACCCCCCCCCCCTCTAGGCGACATCTCTATCCTTTCAATTGGTATCAGAGCAAGGTCTCTCCTTGTTTAGGCTTCACCGCCTAGAGTGTAAAGATGTCGGCTAGTAGTATAGTGCACAATGACACAATTATCTTTGATGGCACAAATTATATTTTGTGGAGAAATTGCTTGCTTTGTAATCTTCGGACCTTGTGTCCAAATATTGAGCGATTTCTAGATGTAGGGTTTTCTCCTCCGATGGATCCTCAAAATCTATCTTTAGAGGATGAGAAAAATTTACATCTCAAAGCTCAAGTATCTAATGAGCTTATTTTCTCTTTGAGCCCCATAGTTAATTTGTTCTTGACAAATGTAAAGCGCAAGTCATCTCATGAGATGTGGACCAAGCTTAAAGAAATATTTGGTGGGTCCATTTCTCATAGGGTCAGTGGTATCTCCGAGGAGCTCTCTTCTCCTTCACATCATGAAGAGCTCCAAGTGGATTCCACCTCCAGTCGCGATGCGATTTCAATTCCCTCCACTTCACCTACATGTGACAAGTCACAAGGTAATGGCATGGTGAGTGGAGAAATCATATGTAATGATGGTAGTGGTTCTCTTTACACCAATGATTCATGTTCTATAAATGCTAATGGTGTAGAGAGTTTGGACTTAAGCACTTCTTGCAACGATAATTATATATCCCCTTGTGTTGCTAGTCCATGCATATTGTCTAGAAATTATTTGAGTACTAGTGTAGATGATATGCTTGATTTGTCTTGTTCCAATAAACAAAATGCTTCTATTTCCTCTAGTTGTGTATCTAACAATGTAGAGGAAATCAAACACCCTATGGAGCGAGACACGATCATGAATGAAGATTCAAGAATATCCTCATCTTCATCCTCCCGTGCTCACATGTGCCTTATGGCAAGAGGATCAAAGGTATCTCCTACTTTGGATCCCAACATATCTTCTCTAGATAATAGCAATGATAATGATGATAGTGATGATGACCTTGATGAGGATACTAGATCTCTTGTGCTTGAGATGAACTTTTTGTGTACCTCTCTTCGTGGTAATAATAAGGCCGTTGCTTGTATCAAACATGTTATGGACACCATAACTAAACAAACGGAAACCATAGATGAATTGGATTTCCAACTTGATGATGGGAGTCGGAGATTCAATCTCCTTAAGCAAGAGATTGCCGAGGAGAAGCACACTAATTGTCTCCTCATACAAAAAATTGAATCTTATGAGCTTGAAAAGGAAAAATCTATTAATTATGCTAGTGCTACTAACTCTACTTCTTGTGAAGAATCTACCCTAAAGGAGAATGTTGAGCTAAGGGCTCAACTTGAGTTGCTAACTAGCAATTATGGGAAATTGGAAGAAAGTCATGAAAAGCTCTTGGCCTCACATAATGATCTTCTAATCTCCTATGATGGGCTAAAGTTAGCTCGTGAGGCAAGTATCACTAAGGTAACATCTCATGAGCCTCATTTGGACATTAGCACAACTTCTACTCAAAATGCTATTTTGCCATGTGCTAGTCTTAGTGATCCTTCTTGTCATACTATTGACAAAACTTGTGTTGGATTACTTGCTTTTCCTTGTTGCTCTAAAAATGAAGCTTCCACTTCCTCTAGTACCTCTATTTATACTAACCATGTAGAGGAAATCAAAGGCTCAAGGCCCAAGTCACTTCTTTGAAGAAAGACTTGGAAAAGAGTCATGAACGCAAATCCACACTCGATAATATTTTGAGTGTGCAAAAATGCCCCAACGATAAAAGTGGACTTGGATTCAACTCCAATAAAAAGAACAAGTCCAAGAGCAACAAGAAGAAGAGCCAAGACCAATTCAAGAATTCGTCTAAGATTATCTACTTCAAGTACAAGGTTGTAGGACATCATGTAAGATCTTGTCCATTGAAGAAAAATCACTTGAATGATAAGCAACAAGGGAAGCGGCCACAAGTTCAAGGTCAAGGTCAAGCCCAATCTCAACCTCAAGTTCAAGCTAGGCCACTTCCCAAGAAGAATCAATATAAGGCTCCCCAAGACAAGAAATCAATAAATAAGAGAAAGGGGAGCACTTGTTGCTACATATGTCGTGAGAAGGGGCACTTGGCCTCTTCATGTTCAAATGGTACCTTACCTAACCCTATCATTGTTTATGATTATTATTATCTTGGGAAGGATAAGGATGGCAATGTGTTTGCCAAGTTTGTTGGAACTCAAAGTGGTGTCAAGAAACGAACCATTTGGGTTGCCAAGCCTATTGTGACTAACCTCTTAGGACCCAACTTGATTGGGGACCAACAACCTCAAACTTGATCAATAGGTGTTATTGGAGGGCGTTGGAGACTTGGCTAACTCATGAAGAATTAAGGGATCTTCATATACTATATTTGATCAAGCCAAGTTATAAGGATTATCATCTCCCTACCATATACCCAATGTGCCTCTTTGCGGTAACTCGAATTCAACTCTTTTATATTGAAAGTTACTTGCCCCTTTACATGTTTTGGTTTTGTACCAAGTATGTGTTTGTATTTGTTGTGCCTCATGCTTGATTATTTTGTGTATTCAAGTATGTATATGTGTTTGGCACATCATTTACTTGTGTGTTTTTCTTTGAGCCTCTAATGCATCTTGATGATATCTTTTTAGGCTCTTTTCGAGTGATTAATGGAACATCCCATTTGGGAGAGTGATATGCCTCACGCATCTCTCAAACCTTAAAATGTGTGTACATGAGTACTACCACTTAGTATTGATATTGCAAGCTTATCTAGTCACTATGTGGTGTGTCATACTCATGAGAAATTCAAATTCTAAATGTCCATTAATTATCTCTAGTCGAGGTTGTTTTTCCTCTTATTAAGAAAAAAATGAATACCACATTATGGGAGAGTAATATGCTACTTTTGCATATGACAATCCTAGGAAATGTGAACATATGAGGTGGTACCACTTAGAGTTGATATTGTTTATTATCTTGTCTCTAGGTGGCATGTTTGCTCAAACAAGATCCTATTTTTTGTTAGAAGCTTTTATTGCTCATCTTTTTGGTCTTTGCTTGAGTAAGAGATTCTTCGTGTGGCCTTCCTCAAATGCATATCTCTATATCTTATTTGGGAGACCATTTGCCTCAAGTTATTCTAATCATTGCTTTGCATGATTGTGTGACTAGTTGAAGCTATCAAGAATCTCTATCTTTACATAGTTCTTAATCTTTTTACTCCTATCATAAGCTTTTTATTGTGAAGGTTTATCTTTAATATCTGTGCAATATACCACTGGAAATAAATTACAATACACTCATTGTCTTCGACAATTGATATACTTGGGTGTGGTAGAATTTGTGGATTATCTTCACCTTGGATTTCACCTCCTATTGCCTTTTTTTCTTTCCAAAAATTGTTGTGGCTCCCTTTGTCTTCCTTGGATTTTGAACATCTCTTTGATGGTGTTTTTGATTATTATCAAATGTGGTTTTAGTGGAAGACAAACCTTTTCTTCTCGGAACTTTGTGCCATTGTGAAAAGTGTTAAGGGTTTGGTTTATTTGTTGAAACCTTGCTCTTTTGGGAGTTTGTTATCTCATTCTTTATTCTCTATGTTATTTGCTTGAATGAGATAAATATTTGAGCATTTATGTTTTTATCTCATCTTTTATGCTCAATAGTTTTTGCTTGGTTCATTTGTTGAACTTTGTTGAACAAATCTTGTGTTGATTTGATTCTCTGATATAGTTTGGACAACAAATGTGTTTTGTCACACCTTGTATGCCTTCTGAATATTTTGGTGTTTTGTCCAAATTATATCTTTGTTGGTTCTTGAAAGTCTCGTGCATGCATGTTTACTAAATGTATATCTTATATCATGTTTTGCTTTCTTTGATCCCATATATAGGGTATACTCCATCAAATCCTTAAACGGCTATGATGTGCATGAAATTCAAATTTCATCTCTAAATATGCACATAATTTTATGGAGTATGTCCTATGTGTTGTGGTTAGTCTAACCACTTTGGACCCAATAAGTTTGGGGACCAAGATGTACTTGAATGTTGTTTTAGGTACATTGGAGTTGCAATGGATGCTTGTCTCATCTATAAGGAAGGTGTTGTCACCATATGATAATTGGAGCCAAGCTAGGATGATCAAAGAATTCTTATCTACTACATCATACCATTGCTATCTCGGTAACAAGTATCTTATTCATGCATACTATTCTTCCATCCAATCTCTTGTAGGTTACATCTTGGCATGAACTTATTTGTTTGTAAATGTTGTGGTTCTTGCAAAGATCTTTGAAAGACTTTTCTATCCTTATTGCTTATGTGAGTAATTTGAGATGATGCATATAATGGGGAGTATATAAAATCATGCTCATGATTCACCAATCCCAAATATGCCTTCTAGCAATTTATTGCATATCAATTCCTCAATGTACTCTCATCTGTAATATTGTTGAAATTGCATTGAATCCTTCCTTTTGATATTTGTTGCCTTTCTAAAAATATCCCAACTAGCATTAGTTCCCTTAGTGTTAGCTGTGATGTTTTTGTTTTTCTTTGGGGTTTGATATACCATGAGAGAAAATAGAGCCATGGGCTATATATGCACTTAAGCAAAATATCATTTTTTGGGTATATCTTATGACTTCCTCTTGGATATCTCGTTCTCTTGTTTTTTATCAACCTCTTATGTGTGGATGTTTCTTTGTGATTATTCTCATGTTTTCCCACTTAGAAACTTATATACACAAGAGTGTTAATATCTCGCCTTGATATCCTCGCCTTTTGCCAACCATCTCACTTATCTGCTTAGTTTTTCATGGTTTTGGAAAGGTCTTGATTTATGAGTGCTTGGTTTACTTTTATTGCATCTTCGTGCACTCATATCTCATATTTGGTTTCTTTTAGATTTAATCTTGTCTTGACAAGTGTATTGATTTATATCTATACTCCTTGTATCTTGGTTATGTTCTAAATGGTATAAAGGGAGTGAGGATTCCATGTTTCTGCATATTGTATTCAAATGAAACAACTCTTTTATGCACAAACCTTGGGGAGCTTCCTTATTTCATTTAGATCACTATTTGTCCATTTGATTATTTGGATCTTTTGATTGCTTGCTTCATCCGTTGAAGTTTCTTCACCTTGTTATCCTTTTAGCAATATTTGATCCTCAATATAGTTGATTTCCTCCAAGTTTTCGTCATTGGATATGTGCATATGATTTCACTCATATTATGAGAAATGCACACCTTGGGAGGAACTTGAACTATATTGGCCTTCTAACTTTGTCATCCATTTTGGCACTTGTTATCAATGGGGGAGAAGTTTAGAGGGTTTTAAGGGAAATGGTTTTCTACTTAAGATTGGTTTGTTCTTAAGTGTTTTCCTTTCATGCATTTCATATTTTTTATGTATTGCATGGTTGAATATATAGTGGAAACTCTTCTAAAGGTTATGCTTGACAATGTATGCAATGAAATTCAAGTTCATCACACGTGCATATATTGTGGGGGAGTTTGCTCTATATATGTTGGTTCTACTCACATCTCTTGCATTAGTTGTAGTTTGTGTGAGTAGAAGTGGTTTTGATATGGGCTAGTAACTTTGTGTTACTTAACCATATCAAATACAACCTCTTGTATACAACTTATTCTCGGATAAGTTGCGTACTTGTTTCTAATATTCATTATATAAACCTCTTGTTGTGATTGTCATCAATTACCAAAATGGGGGAGATTGAAAGGGTAATTGCCCCTATGTGTGGTTTTGGTGATTAATGACAATCCCTATGGACTAATGTTTTCATTGAGTTTTATATGAAGGAATATTCCATAGGTCATGCATGTAGTCCATATGTTGGATTCAAGTATGGATGCCATGAAGATAAAGATATACCTTGAGTTTTGGCATCACGATCATCAAATTGAAGAGAAGAATATGATATGTTCAAGATCTTGAGAGTGTGATCTCAATAGAAGAATTCAAGATATGGCTCTAAGCCAGTGTCATGATAGCCTCATTCGTTGAGCTATGGTTGACTAAGATTTAGAGCATGTAATCAAATGAAGACTTCTTTATGTACCTCAAGATATTGAGATGGAGCATGAGAAGATACTTGGTTGACCAATACAAAGAGTGAAGAGGGATTTCAAGTTGGTCAACACATGAAGCATAAAGAATGTACCACATGGATCTTGTGGTATGGTAAGCCTTGTCATTTATGCATCATGAACTAACCCATTATATATGCGCCTTTGCGTTTTCCATATGGGATAGGTATCTTTCCATGGGAATGCTTCAAAAGTGAAGATCTCATATAGCCCATGAGAGGATAACATCAAGTAGTGATCGTCATCAAAGTTTGAGCAGGGAAAGTTCAAAATAAGCAACTCGAGAAGATCATTTGCTTGAAGCTTGTCATCCATATTGGTGATAATGGGCATGTGAAGATGTGTCTTAATGAAGCCATCCCATAGTGGTGTATGTGGGAGCAAATTACAAGTCTTCACGAAGCAACAATGATCAAGTGATGCATTCCGGCTTGGATGGAGCTTGAAGCGTTGTCATCAAGATCAAGCGGGATGCGCAAGGCAAAGGTATAGCCTTGCTAGGTTTTCCTTTTACCGGTCTCAAGGTGGTTGTTGGGAGACCGGGTTATAGGATAGATAGCCGCACTATCAAGAGTGGCTTTCGATTGGGTAACTTGATCACATTGTCTTAGGGAGCTCAATACTTTGCATCTTCCTATTTTGTTTCTTCTTGGTATTTTCTCTATGTGAGGTTCTTGAGCTTGTTGCTAGCTCTTCAACAAGCCCAATTTCATAGAAAACGGAATTCGTATGCATCTTATATGGCGTTTTCGAGTTTGAAGGTTTTACCGGTTCTTCTTATAGGGAGGCTCCATACCTTTCCTCATTTGGTTCTATCTTCCTTTGTTGGACTATTATGTTTTCATGCACCATATTGTAGAGCTTGTTGTCCTCGTCAAAACAAGCCCAAGATCATCGAAAATCAGAGTCTGGATGCAAAAGTTATTGCGTTTTTTGTGAAGTCAGTTTCACCCCGGTTGTGGATCCGGTTCAACCGAGCCCCACACCGGACGGTCCGGTTCCAGCTCCGGTAGACCGGATCTCAGACCGGATTTTCCGGTTTTCGCGACCGAGTCTATTCCGGGGTGGCAAACCGAGGTATTTCGGTTTGTAGGTCGGTCCTCCGGCCTGGGGACCGAGTTTCCCGGTTCTGGGGCCGGTCCAACCGACTTTGGAACCGAGTTTTCGCTGTTTTCTCTCCAACGGCCATATTTGCTTTTCCCTATAAAAGGGGGTTCTTCCCCCAACGTTTTTGGTTGTTCTTGAGCTCAAAATTGACCTCCATTGTTGACCCTCTTGAGCTTGCTTCCTCTCCCTTCCCTCCTATGATTCTTGCATCTTTTTGAGGGCTTTGGAAGAGGAGATCTAGATCTACAATCCTCACCAATCAATTCCTCCTCTAAGTGAGGGGAACCCTTTGGATCTAGATCTTGAAGTCATTGGTTGACTTCCACCATTTGTTCTTCCTCTCTAATTCCTCCCTAGCACTTGTTGCTTTGGTGGGATTTAAGAGTGAGGGATTTGAATGCCCTTGGTGTTCTTGCTTTGCATTCTTGCATAAGTGTTGAGCTCTCCATTACGATTTGTTCGAGTGAGAGACCATGAGCTTGTTGCTCTTGGAGGGTGACCTCCTACTTGGCTTGGCGGTTGGTGTCGCGGTGTCCTCTTCGTGGAAGATTTTGAAGTGACCCGGGCTTCTCCTTCGTGGAGCTTGTGAAGTGGTTGTGGAGCTTGCCATCTCCGGAGTGGGGGAAAAGCTAGCCATAAGGAAAGGGCCTATTCCTTCGTGGGATAGACTCGGAGAAGAAGGTGAGCCTTCGTGGCGTTGGGAAATCCTTCGTGGAATCCCACACCTCTCCAACGTGACGTACCTTACTTGTAAGGGAACACGGGAATACATCTTCGTCTCTGCGTGCCTCGGTTATCTCTATACCCGAGCTTACTTTCCTTGTGATAGCCATCGAGCTTGAAGTACTTATATCTTGCCTATAACTTGTGGTATATTTATCTTGTGCTATCTTGCTTAGCTTATCTTGTTGTTGGTGCACTTAGTTGAGCCTAGTGTATTTAGGTTTTGTGCTTGTAAAATAAATGTTAGTTTAATTCCGCATTCTATCAAGCCAAAACCGTAATAATTTTGAAATTGCCTATTCACCCCCCTCTAGGCGATATCTTTATCCTTTCAATTAGTCCCGTTTTGTTGCAAGCATGATTATGACAGTTATTGCTCTCTTGTTTGTTGCTCCCTTACTATTGCTAGCCTTCACATACACTGAGTATGAACTCTACTCGTGTTTCTAACTCCCCAAAACCAATATTGCCAAAAGTGTCCACCATACCTACCTATTAGCATCATTTGCTATTCCGTGCATATTTCAGTATGCCTTGTTTTCTTCCGAATAAAATGTTTTATTGTTATGACAAAGTTAGTTAATAAAGCTCTCACGAACTTAATGGCACACTTTATTTCTTGCACTTAATAAACCTGAACTATTGTGACTGTCCATGAAAGTTATATGCTTGCAAATTATTGGCTGGGGATCAGCAGAACCGTGCTGTCACGTGGAACGCTTTCAACACCTGTAAATATATACCCAGTTGATATCATGCTCTTTTATTTACGGATGTCGTCGGTGTGAAATAAAAGGGGAGCTTGTAAGTTCATGGAGTTATGTATATGTGTTAGAGAAACGCCTGGGCCGCTGGTCTAATCCATGCCTAATCATGGTGGAAACCTGTAGCATAACCATAATGAGCAATCTATGAAGAATTCTTCTTATAAAAAAAGAGAGATAGAGATTGAGAAAAAGAAAAGAAAAAAAGAGATGAGAAAAGAGGAAAGAGAGAAAAAAGCACCAGTTTCCCATGGTAAATAAGAAGATTGCTGAGATGCTTATTGTCTGCTTGCCTTGTCATTTTGATATGGGGATTCTTCCGTATCATCGGGCAAGGGGTACCCCGCTGGCGGTTCTCTATGATACGCATGTATTTACTATGACAAGAACTTACCGGTAACTGAAGTTGAGTAGCATGAGGAGCGGCCCTCGTACTCAAGGGACATGAGATTTCCAGTTTATGGTCTATCAAGCATATAACTCGTATTGGACCTCACTTTAACCTTAACCATTTAAAGATGCTTATGATAGGGGCAATGAGAGCTGAAAGCTAACGAGTACCATACTTTCAGCATTTGGAAGCCTTTCAAACTTTTCAAAACCTTTTCATTTCCTTGTTGAGTCTCCACATATTCTATGAGAACTTTCTTGAGAGCATGGTTGTCATTCTTAGTGTAATATGCCTATTTCAAAACTTGGTTAATTGTGTCATGACTTTGATGCTTGTATCTCTGATATCTTTACTTCTAGTCTTCACTTGAACTTCAGAGGTGCCTTGGCATTTATGTTTGCTCTACAATCAAATGCTGAGAATCTCCTCTATCATACCTTTTTATGAGCATTGCAATGTTGCTTATGTTTATGTTTCATGCTACTTACTACTTTTGAGTTAGAATCTCCTCATAGCTTGCATTGACTATTGAGTAACCTTATTTGCATACTCCTTATTATGAATTGTCCAAGTACTTGATCATATACTGAGAATATATACATCTTATGAAGCAAATGTGTTCGTGAAAGTTTCTTTTATCACACTCAGTTTTCAATTGAATTGCTTGAGGACAAGCAATAAGCTAAGCTTGGGGGAGTTGATACATCCAAAACGTATCTACTTTTCCAAACACTTTCGCTATTGTTTTTCCTCTAAACTTGTGTGATTTGGATACAACTAACACAGACTGATGCTGTTTTCAGCAGAATTACCTTGGTGTCTAATTTTTGTGCAGAAAATCAACTATTAGGAAAAATCCCGGAAAATATGCCAAAAATCCTATTTCACCAGAAGACTCACAGAGCCAGAAGACGAGACGGTGGAGGGCCACGAGGGGCCCACACCACCTGGCCGCACGGGCCAGGCTTGGCCACGCCAGGGGATGGTGTGGCCGCCTCGGTCACCCCCTCGGCCTCCCTCTTCGCCTATAAGATGCCTCCTTACCGAAAAACCTGGGGTGGGGGGGTCGACGTTTTTCCAGAAAGAATTCCGCCACGCCGCCACCACTAGATTCCACAAATCAGAACCAGAAACTCCGTTCTGGCACCCTACCGGGACAGGGAATTGGAGGAGATCATCGCCATCATCGTCACCATCGCTTCTCCATCAACCATCCATGATTCTCCATCTATGAGTGAGTAATCCCCCGCTGTAGGCTATGAGGATGGTAGGAATTGGATGAGATCGTTCATATAATGGCATCAAATTGTTAGGGCATGGTGCCTAGTATCTATTATTAGTGTTTTTGACTTTGTTGCAACTTGTTATGCTTAATGCTTGTCACTAGGGACCGAGTGCCATGATTTCAGATCTGAACATGTTATTGATTCATTATGATAGTATCGTTTATGGTCATACCTGCAAGTTGTATACACATATTGTTGTCCGGAACCAAAGGCCCCGAAGTGACGATAATCGGGATAACCGGAGGGAATGGCTTTGATGTGAGGATCATATGTATTCACAGAGTGTTAATGCTTTGCTCCGGTGCTCTATTAAAAGGAGCACCTTAATTGCAAGTAGTTCCCTTGAGGCCCCGCTGCAAACAGGCTGGCAGGACAAAAGATGTTGTGCAAGTTCTCATTGCGAGTACGTATGACTATATATGGAATACATGCCTATGATTATTTAGTACTTGGATGTTTTATCTTATTTATCTACAAATGCCCTATATCTTGATTGCTATATGAATTTTCTTGTCCATACAACGCCCGTCCATCCATCCCTATGCCTACCACGCTTTAATCCTACTGTTTATTGCAATTGTTACTACTGTATTTACTTTTACTACTGCTATTACTTTGCTATTGTTATTACAAAATTGTTGCTACTGATAAACTGCTGTGAGCAAGATTGTTTCCAGGTGCAGCTGAATTAACAACTCGGTTGTTAAGGCTTATAAATATTCTTTGGCTCCCCTTGTGTCGAATCAATAAATTGGGTTTCACTTCCCTCAAAAATACTGTGATACACCCCCTATACTTGTGGGTCATCAGCTTCCCAAAGATCTGATCGGGTATTTCCCGTACAGGATCTCGAGAAGCGGGATCATACACATTCAGCATAGGTCCTATCTCGGCTTGACTCATTTCTGAAACCCGATGTGCAATATCAAGACCCACGTTGTGGTGCGCTGATAGATTGATGTGGCGCGAATGGCCAAACTGCTATTTCTGCCCTCTCTGGATTTGCCATCTCGAGACTGCATGCCACGTCTTCCTCGACTGCCCCTTCGCTAGGTTGCTTTGGGCCTCCATTGCGTCTTGGCCACACTATGCAGGGCTAGTGCCAATTACTTGGGCTGCCACCACTTCAGTCCCTGATGCTTGGGAGGCCATGATTCAGAGCACGGAGGATGATCATCATCAGGGAGGTAGGACGATCATGATCTTGACCAGCTGGGCGCTTTGGCGGGAGAGGAATAACAGGGTGTTCCAAAACAAACAATTGTCCCTGCGACGGCTCCTCCTCCAGGTCCGCGAAGAGGCAAATGAATGGGCCTTTGCGGGCGCAAAGTAGCTACAGCGTATGCTCTGGGAGCCTCCATGAGCGGGCTCTTTGAGCCTCTAGCTACTCTCTCTTTTATTTTTGTCTGATTTTTTCTCTTGTTTTTTATCCTTGCCTATGGCAGCTTGTACATATTCAACCTACTAATGAAAACCGAAGGCCGGCAATTGCTGGATCTTTCAATAAAAAACCGAGGCACACACTCATGACAAATGGGCCAAGGAGGAGCGCATTTAGGTGTCTTTTTCTAATATACTACCAATACATATGATAAAAGAGTGTTTCTTATAAGGTGGTCCATCTCCTTATAAGCAAGCAAAATGTAAGACTAAATTTTAGTCACACCTCAAACGAGCCAAATGCATCTTTAAAATTTACTAAAGATTATTGAATTAAACATATACGGGGGACGGCCGGACGGGGCCAAAATGTAATAATTCAAACATATGTCCAAGCAAAGACATTTCACGAATGACCTAGGAAATAGTCGTGCTACTTGAAACACCACATCGGCTACGGGACTGAATACCACCGTTCTCACCTAACCAAGATAACCATGCCTACAATTGCATATATAGAATGGTAAGATAAGGAACGGACCCATGTTCAGTTGAATGGATGCCAGCACCCCTGCTGAATTTTCTGAAATCCCAACAACTTTTTGTTGAAAACGAGACTTTTAAAGAATCTTCGAGTGTCGGACACCTAACAAGACTGACATACTCTTCCAATGTCAAAGCAAAGACATATCGGATGGATGAGCTACTTCCGGTTTTACCATGTCAAGGAATGACTCGGTGAATAGTCGTGCTACCTGAAGCATCACGCTGGTTGTAGGTGAATGTGCACGCAGGCCCACTCGTCATGCAGACTAGGATATCTTCCACGTGACCAAAGCGGAGAAGTGATCTTCACGGCTTGCGGAAGCATTTTGAATTGTTCATCGGCGCGACGTTGGAGGCAGAGCTTGCGGCTTGTGACGAAGGCATCGAATTGGCTCTCGGTTGGTGGATGGATCCGATTGACCTGGAGATGGACTCTGTGCTACTGCATTCAATATGCTGGTGACACAAAAATAACGATTCTTCAACGTCAGTGCGTCTCGTTCGGAGTTTAAGGAAAGCCTTGGAGAGAGACAGAGAGATGTGTGAGAATCAAGAAGATACTAGATAGGAGCCAGTCGAGTTGTTAGCATAAAAACATTACGAGCAAAATATCAAAAAACTACCACTTTATATTTTCGCAGCAAAAATCTACCACATTTCAAGTCAGTTTTCGCAAATCGCACTAAATCGTCTCTGAACGCGAATTGATAGCGATTCTGACCTAGCGGGCCCACATGCAGAGCTGACGTGGCAACCTGGGACGGCGGCCGACACGGCCGTTAACGGAAGCGGTGGAACCCACCACTTAGAGCCTCATAGCCGTTGTCGAACTGTTGACCACGTTCTTCCCCGCTAGTGCTCTTCCCCGCTCGACCACGCTCAGAGCGCCACCGCCGACCGCCCCGCCATTGCCGCCGCCGTCCCAGTCAAGCGCAACCGTCGCCATGCCTAGCTGGCACGACGGTTCTGAGTCGAGCAACTCGTTCCTAGGGGTAAGCTTCAATCCCTCCCCCTCCCCCATTTCTCAAATTAGGGTTCATCCGAATTGGGATTTGTCGTCGAATTAGGTCGATTAAAGTCGATTTATTCTTCGATTAGGACCTCACGTGCCTCGACTATGCTCCTAATGTGATTAATTTTGCAGGATAGCCGAGATCTGTGACATGCACATCCTCGAGCCGCGCAAATGCGTAACCTTTGAAGGGACGGACACTGGAAGGACATTCTACATGTGTCAGATTGAAAATGTAACTGATTTTCTCCATTTTATACTTGATCTATTTTGAGCATCTGAATCTGTTACTGCCGCTGAATTAGTTTAACCTTCCATCTTTGATTATCTCAATTTATGACTGCCAATGCATTTTTTTGAGTTCATGTAGCTTAAACCACTCAACTAGTTTAGTTTATACCTAAATTATCATGTTAGTTTAGTGCATATAGCTTATCATGTTAGTTTAGTGAATATAGCTTAAGCCATTGAATTAGTTTAGCTCACATTTGAATGAACTGTTGGTACTGACAGATAAAGGAATGAACTGTTGGTACTGAGAGATAAAGAAATGAATTAGGTACCCATATATCAACTGACAGATAACCGAATGAACTGTTGCATATAGCTTAAGCCATTGAATTAGTTTATCTCACATTATTTATGTTTACACACATTCTTATACCCATATACCATGTTGGTTATGCTTATACCAAATTGTTATGTTTAATTTGCAGCAAGCAATGAACTATGGGTTCCAGTCCTGGGTAGATAAAGAATGACCTGACACTCTCAATAATACACTAAGCAAGTTGTGGTCAATGTATGATGACTGCAATAGTTCTATGATTTTTGAGAGATATGAGAGAAGGATCAGTGAGTTGCAGGAGCAGAAGCACATACAAGCTTTGAAGAATGAGGTTGAGGTGCTAAAGAATACAAAAGAAGCTAAAGAATGTGTTAAAATCCCAAAAAGATGTGTTTAAGATCAAACAAAAGAAGCTAGAAGCTGAAAGAGATGCCCTACTAGAAGAGAAGAAAATGTGGGGGACATAAAGAGTTGCCCAGAAGGAAGAGAAGAAGAAGTGGGAGGCAGATAGAGTTACCCAGAAGGAAGAAAATAAGAAGCTGGAGTATACCCTATATGAAATCTTCTAGGCCAGTGATGTGAACAAAGTAAAGCTGAAGAAAATCAAAGCTATCTATGATGAGTGGTCCTTTATGTGTATGATGAGTGAAGCTTTTAGTTGTGGAACCATTTTATTAGTGTAATGTTTGTTGTTGAACCATTTGTGTAATTTGTACCTTGAATCCTATGGTTGAACCATTTGTGTAACTGCACCATTTGTTGTTTGTTGAACCTTTATGTAACTGGAACATTCTGTTAGTGCAATGTTTATGGAACCTTTGTGTAATTGGAAAGTTTTGTCAGTGCAATGTTTGTGGAACCATTTGCCTCACACATATTCAACATAGACCACCACATATAACAACTAGCATAAGTAAGGATGACATACACCAATTTTAAACATAGTTTCACACATATTCAACATAAATTGTGTTCAACATCCACACACATGCATAAACTTGCACAAAGTCTTAAAAACTTAGCAGGTTCTCTAAACAAGATTATAGAAGTTGTTTCCAACATCAAACACACATGAACATGCCTGAATTAATCTGCAGGATTAGAAAACTCACCCATTGGGTTTTCACCCATCTTCCTGTAGCTTCCATGCTTACCAGTAGTTAGATAACTTTGTATTTTTTGGGTAGACTTGAATGTCCTTTGAGATACTCTAGTACTGGTGGTACCACTTTGTGATGCATCAACTGTCCTTGGAGCTGAGAAAGGCCTAGGGCCTGGAGCTGTAGCACTATTAGGTCTTGTTGCTGGGGTAGTAGTAGAAGCTGCTAGGATAGAATTAAGTCTTGTTGTTGATGTTGTACCTCCACTTGCTGCTGTGCTATTAGCACCATATGACTCACTAAAATTATGCATGATTGCCTGAAAGAAAGTAACATAGTTAACATGATACATGGCAGAGAACAAATACATGAACTAACCTGATGGTCATCTTTCCTAATCTGCGGGCTTGGTCTCAAAGGAACAGTACAACTAGTGTACCTATTGCCTACTAGCTTACAGTTGCTACAAGTGATGGATCCCATCCTAGATGTAAATCCCTAGGGGCTGGTACCTCAAATTGTCCCTTCCTTCTTTTTGCCTGCTTTCTTCCAAGTTTATCTCTAAATACAGGTGGGTCAATATCTTGTGTGTCTATCTTATTCCATTCTTCGGGTCCAGGAACAGGGTAGATTGTATTCTTGAATGTCTCCAAGTACATGGGCTTCTTGAAGAAATCATGCACAAAATCCTCAGGATGTTGCTGCACTTTCATGATTTCCGCAATAGCATGATTGCAAGGAATCCTTGTCAGATCCCATTTTCTACACCCACATATCCTCTTCCTCAAATCCACTATAACAACTCTACCACTAGAACTTGTGACCTTCCAGAGACCAATCTCATAGTTTTGAGCATTGCAATCCCTGGACCATCTCTTAGCCTCTTCCAACTTCTCTATGTAAAAGGGAGTTATATCCCACCTAGCTGTTGCTGCCTTCACTCTGGTGCCACTGTAATTTACCATTAATTTTTTTCTAATGCCTTCTAGCATTGTCCTCATTGGCTTGCTTCTCACATTGAGAATCATCATGTTGAACACTTCATTGATGTTGTTCACAACCAGGTCTGTCTTGCAGTCAGTGTCAACTAGATATGTTGCCCAAGTTTCAGCTAGATTTTGTACCAGCCAGTTGTATGCCTCCAAACAGTCCTTTTTCATAGCTTACATTGCTAAATCAAAGCCATTCTTTGTGTAAGAGTAGCTAGCTACATCCATGTGTTTCTTTATCGCTGGACCCCTAAACCCTGCTGATTGGAAATTGGCATATATATGCCTGAGGAAAAATCTTTGAGGGGAGTTTGGGAATACTTGAGAAATTGCTTTCAATAGCCCCTACACAATTAAATGGATAACATTTACTACTAAGTAGAAATCAAATGACTACTAAGCTAGAATGGATACACAAGTAAGTGCCAAGATAAGTAAATGGATACATAGTAGCATTAACCTTTTGCATGTTTGAAATAATTGTGTAATTCCAAACTTTCTAGATTCTCCAATGCAATACCCGAGTTGGGTTAGGAACCAAAACCAGCTAGCAGTCTCTTCCTTGTCTACTACACCAAACGCAATGGGAAATATGTTGATGTTCCCATCTCTCCTAGTTGCTGCTAGAATTTGCTGACCAGTTGTCAATTTTATGAAACACCCATCAACTCCTACAATGTATAACATATGATACATGCTAAGCAAGAAATATGTGAAACGGAGAAACAGACAACAAATTACCTATGGATGGCCTGCATCCATGGAGAAAACCCTAGAGTGAAGCACTCAAGCATATGAAGAGCCCATGGAACCTGGGATTAGGGCTAGGATGTTCCACCAGCTGCTTTGTTGTGAACACACCTGCTCCCTGGGTTGGTCTCTAGAATGGCATTCAAATAGTCCCTAAGCCTAGTGTATTGTCTATTTTGATCTCCAATGATAGTAGTATATGCCTTCATTCTTTCTCTGCAAGCTTTGCTCCTTGGTACTTCAACTCCATACTTCATCTTAGCATTATCTATCAAAGTGTCAACACATGTATTGGGGTATGTCCTTATTGCCTGCTCAGACTGAGTAGCTAGCCACTCAATGTTAACCTTTGTATTCTCGCCATGAGCTATGCAAGTGTGCTGACTTTGAAATTTTCTTATGTAGATGGTTTTCTCATGAGAAATCTTGGAGGCAATGAGGAAGGGAGTACACCACTGTTTCTTGCCTTCTTCAGTACACTAGACTATAATCCTATCACTACAGTTCCTGTGATAGTGGAAGTTTCTCAGTCGAGCAATGTGCCAATTTCTGAGTGCTACTCTAAACTGGTACACATCTTTGAAGCAAAGCTTTGGGCAAAAATGCAAATGAGGGTCAGATCTGGTGGGATCATACCACACTCTCTTCTTCAACTTTTCCAGCTTCCTCTTTCTACCACTAGCTAGTGAGAACTTTGGGACCGTCCCATCATCATCACTATCCCCTAGATCATCAGGACTCATGTCCTCATCAGTTGATGGGATGAACTCAAAAATTGGTGCATGCACAACCTCATGATGAGATATGCTAGTTGGGCATGGCCTCACTGGCTACTTCTTCTTCTTGTCAAAGTAATCATCTCAACTAGATCATCCATATCACTGACAATTTCTTCTTCATCATCATCAAATAGCTCCTCCACATCAGTATCTCCTTCATAATGAAGGAAAGGGTCCTCTCTCTGCCTTTTCAGTTGTTGCATCTTTTCCACTATCACAGCAACCTCAGGGTCCACTTATTTTGCCTTCTTCTCTGCCTTCCATTTCTTCATTAGAGCTATCTCCTCAGCAACCATCATGTTGTGCTCATCTGCTCTGATCCTACAAGGATAAAAGAAGTCATCCTCATCTGAACCACCCTCATATGAATCACCCTTATCTGAATCACCCTCATCTATGACTTCAACATGAAGACTATGTTTATCGTTTGGAAAATTACAGCGCTGTTGTGTGCCAATGAATAACACATCAGAATAATTAGTAGCCACTAGAAAAATCTCTTCATCCTCATCATCTGCCTCACCATCTGAGATGTAGTTGACACCATGTGAGTCAATTGAAAGCCTAATTGGCCCTGACATTATTTTTGCTTCTTCTACCATAATGTTCAATTCAGATGGCCATTCTGCATTCTTCTTCAACACTATGATGTCAAGTACATTAGGACCTGCATATAGGGCAAGCATTTGCCTAACCTTGTCCATGCTGTCAATTAACTCCATCCCCTCCTTGCCTTTCCCCTTTTCCCTCACATAGTACATGATATCCCTTATTTCATAGCCATGGCACTCTATAAGGGCTAGCAAAGTCAGCAGTGTAATATCAGATTGACCAAGTGTTCTTTCCAAATTATATACACCATAGAAATGGAATCTGATCTCCCAGATGTCATCATCTAGACTACAAGAAATAACAAAGCCAAATATTAATAATGGGGGAAAAATCTGTCTTGAACATTAACTCACAATGTTAAATTGTGCACATTACACTGGCATTTTATGAACTTAACTATGAAACTGTAAATCTACAGAGACATACACAATCAGTAGCTACATAAAGCTATAGTGCATACTAATATCAATATCTAAAAAGAAGTATTTCTACAGCGAAATCTGTACCTACATAGATGGGGAAAGTGCAATCTAGCTACACAAATCGAACTAGGATGTAGAGAAAGAGGGGGCAAAATGAACTTACTCAACTACCCCTAAGGATGAAGCCCATTGATGGCTGGTCTTTGATGGGGAGGATATAACAGCACACACCAACGCAGCTACCGACCTCGCCTCTGGTGTAAGGTCCGCCGCCGACCGCAAATCGTCGCCCCCGTTTGGTCCACCGCGCATCGAGCCCGCGCCACCGCCGCACATAGAGCCCACGCCACCGCCGCGTATCAATCCCGCGCTAGCGGAGTAATCTTTGGCGGCTCTTTTTCCACCGCCTCCCTCGCCGGGAGTCGCCACCACCATTGCCGCCGGTTCGGACAGAGGGGGAAGGGAGACAGGCAGGTCGAGGACTAACTGAAACCTAGCGGCAGTCAACTAGTTAGGACCAGCGCGCTAAGTGGTGGGTCCCACCGCTTCCGTTAATAGCCGTGTCGGCCGCCATCCCAGGTTGCCACGTCAGCTCTGCATGTGGGCCTGCTAGGTCAAAATCGCTATCAATTCGCGTTCAGAGACGGTTTAGTGTTATTTGAGAGAATAGACTCCAAATATGGTAGATTTTTGCTGCCAAAACGTAAAGTGGTACCAAACTAGGAATTTGACTCGTAAAGCGATGGTTTTATGCTAACAACTCGAGCTAGTCACGATATGGCAAAACTGGGAAGATCTTTAAATCGTACCAAGTTTTGGATTAGAGGCTACCCTTCGGAATTGCATGAGACTTTATCCATTATCTTTGAAGACAATCCTCAAATAAAGAGAGAACTCCATGTGGAGCTGAAGAGGGACCAGGCCACCTCTCAATTATCTGAAATCCTAACAGTATTCTTTTTCCAAATTTATACAAGGATAACATCCAAATTATCTCGATTTACTTATATAGAAAATGCCCCCACTCGAAAATGTTTCTTGGCCCGTGACTGGGTGAAATGATTCGAAGCTTCATAGTAAACAACCTCCCCGTCCCAGGTAATTTTCCAGAAAAGAACCAAGTGTGTCTGTTGTAAATCACCGGTGTTTCACTTACTGGAGGAATAGGTTCACAATCGCTAGGAGTACATTGGCAGCACAAGCATGCTTTATTACAATTATTATTATTAAGCTAAGAATATCCAAACAGCTACAGCCCAAAATAATCTAGAATACAATATCAGAACCATGCCACAAGTCCTAATATAATTACTTCACGTGATACAACTACTATGAATTAGGCTTTTACAAGTTGACACAGACACAGTAGCACCTGAAACTGACAACTTCATCGTGTACCATGTGCATTCAGGTTCCATCTTTTGGTGTTACAAGGTCGACCTGGAGTTTGAACTCCTTAGGCCAGCTCTATGACAACCGCAGATGCTCCGCCTCCGCCGTTGCAGACAGCAGCAACCCCGATTTTTCCACACTTCTCCCTCAGAACCTATTCAACAAAAAATTGTTGCTTAGTTCAAATTTACAAGAACTATGAGAAATGGGCATCGAAGATGGAGACTTGCAGAGTCCTAAGATGGTGACAGTATCTGTAGAAGTGAGCAAAGGGAAACATGAATACAGATACTGAAGATAGGATATTAATTCCGCTGATAACATGTTCACAACTTTTATTTATTATTACTGGTTTTCATTTTTTTTACTAACGAAACAGCTTCTGCTAGAAAATAAGATACATGCTTAAACAACTGGCTGGCACAGATGACCAGAACTCAAAACGACCACTCAAGACAGAACTTACACCAAGAAGGGTGACCAAAATGCGAGCGCCACTGCATCCAAGTGGGTGCCCCAGAGACACAGCTCCTCCATGTACATTAATCTTCTCCTGCAAGCACAAATGCTGTCAGCATGGGAAGTACTTCCTCTGTTCACTGATATAAGATGTTTTGGCAAACTAAGTTAGTAACTACCATAGGCAGATCAGATTAATAAATATTGCTGGTTAACAGAAGCAAAAATGATCGAGGTTTATTTTCTGACAAGTGTATTAACTTGTTCTTAGGTGCAAAAGTATTTTTCGTTGAACCAAGGCACCACTTACTGAAGGAATGCCAAGAAGCTTTTGATTTGCAAGTGCAACAGCCTGCATTGAGAAGTAAAAAATGTATCATTACAAATAGTGCAATTAGTAAGTAGTAAACGAAATAATCAAGACATACCGCAAAGGCTTCATTAATTTCATAAAAATCAACACGAGAAGACTCTAAGCCAGCATTCGTGAGAGCCTTCGGAATAGCCAGTGCTGGGGCAGTGGTAAATAGTTCAGGAGCCTGCATAACATGGTAATTGAAAATATCATTCTGGGATTCAAATTCTGGTAGCAAATAAGCTTCACTGATTACAATTACATAGAACTATTCTAGGGAAGACAGACTCCTATAACCTTCCAGAACCTACATAATTATATGCAGTTGTGGATAAGAATTTACTCTAACCCCAAACTAAGATAGAAAAAGCATGCGTTGCAGCTTACTTGTGCTGCATCGGCATATCCTTTGATCCTTCCGAGGACTTGCAGCCCAAGTTCTTGAGCCTTCTTCCCACTCACCAATACTAATGCAGCAGCTCCATCACTTTTCCACACAAAAGATAGAGATGTTATTCATCGCAGAAGCATCACATTTTTCAGTGCATAAACAAACACACCAGGAAATTGGGGGGAGTGCATTAGATGATGCCAGTCCATGGACAAAGGAAACTAGTACTCCCTCCGATCCATAATAAGTGTCGATGATTTAGTACAAAGTTTTACTAAATCAACGACACTTATTATAGATCGAGGGAGTAATATTTTCTACGAGAAGGGTCAGGACCAGCTTATGTTCATCAACAATGAATTATACATAAACATTCTTAAGCTTGTAGGCTTCCTGTCCCTGGTTGGACTCCCTATAGGCTTCTAGACAAACATTTCTAATCAATCAATGTATCAAGAGTTCGAGACGCTAGATTTGCATTTTTTGAAAAAGTTCAATGCATAAAATAATTCATCAAATTTCAGTTAGAAATGTAAACTAAATTTACCATATCTTGGATTTAAGTAAAAATATACCAAGCAACACTAACATGAATATTAAACAGGATGAGCACTCTGTGAAAACAAAGAACATTGAATATGGCATTACAGAAGGCGGCAAGAAATACATAGTGTAGAACAAAATTTCAAATGTCAAAACAGACAGAAAAGCAGTCTTTCCGAATCCATTTAGTGTTCCAAAAACTATATACAACAGAAGCACTTCACAAGGCTTGTAAACAGAATAAATGACAAGCAGGTACCTTATACTAGAAGCATTTCCAGCAGTAACAGTACCAGCATTCTCCTTGAAACTTGGTCGAAGCTTCTTCAGTTTCGCTGGGTCAAACTACGAGACACAAAATACCACATCAAACAGTAGCACTATCACATAAGATAAATGCAAAACTACATATTTTTTCCTTTTTTGCAAATAACTGAAGATAAACTATCAGCATTAAGCATCTATATCAACAAAGTAGTATGCACTGCATATTAACATTTCTTTAGCCTAGTACAAGAAAGCACCAAATTAAGATCAGAGGAAGACACAAGCTGCTCGAAAGAATTGTCTTGTTCATGGTTTTAAAGGTGTTGCCTAGGCGTCCAGGCGCCCCTCCTCCACTTTGAAAAAATGGCCGCTTTAGGCGCCTAGGCGTCCAAAGCGCCCGCCTAGGCATCAAAGCGCCCCTAGATCACCTTAGCTCGCCTTAACGCCTTAAAAACCATGGTCTTGTTTTTAAAAGAGATACAGTTACTGCTAATTAAGCGACATGGAGTATAGCGTATTTGTACCATC
This sequence comes from Avena eriantha, assembly GCA_910589775.1. Taxonomy (NCBI): domain Eukaryota; kingdom Viridiplantae; phylum Streptophyta; class Magnoliopsida; order Poales; family Poaceae; genus Avena; species Avena eriantha. Next base: position 482,227,801 of record OU342741.1, on the reverse strand, counting down.
TTTTCTATGTGAAAGAATTTACCTTGTCTAGGCTCTCATCTTTGTCAACAAGTACTGGAGGTTTCCCTCTACCAACAGGAACTTCAATCTGGATGAGATGGCATAGAGAATTAGGAAAACAAATAAAGGGACAGTTACTAACTTTTTCAAATAGACAAATAATCACCGGAACAATCTCCCATGCAAAAGCATCACTGTCACGAGCAGCAATTCCACGCTCGTTACTTTGAATAGCAAAAGCGTCCTACATAAGAATATATAAATTTCAGATGTCATGAAGAATAAATATATGGATTGTAGTGCAGAAGAATGACAAAACAGAAAATCATAGAAGATTATTAAGACATCTGACAGCTTTAACGCTGCATCAAATTCCTCAATGACACAAATAAAAGGTGAAAGGGCGAACTCAATGCCAAAATGTCCCATGCATTATGGGGAAGGGAATATCTACTATTTTTAGCAAGGAGGCTGATTCGAACCTAGGACCTCCAGGACAGGCCTTTCAAGATTTCTTTAGTGTTTTAGTAGTTAGGCTTCTAGATCATTTGCTAGGTTTTCTTGTACTCCTTTTGGCTTTTGGTTCTGTTTGTCTGCTTGGCCTTTGTTTCGGTGCGTCTCCTTGACGCCTTTTCTCTAATAAAAGCATGTATTTTGGTGTGTTTTCTGATAGAAAGGAAAGTAAATAATTGCTAATGATTAAGGTTGTTCTGTATTCAAGATCATATATGATAATCATAAAATTGATATCTACATCTCTCAAGCAAAATCTGAGAAATTATGTTCGAGGCAAAAAATTGAAGGCTCATATACTCAACCTGCCCTAGAAATTCCATGTGGAGCATCCCTGCCAGAATATGGAAGCTTATAAGGCACTAGCTGGTAGTATAAGTATAAACTACTGGTGCAAAGTAGACACTGACAGTAATGCAAAACTGCAGAAGAATGGTCCAAACCAAACAGGGGAAAACATGATATAAAATTATCAACCTATATGTAAATGGTGATAGTGAAAGTGATCAGTTTACTCTGGAAAGACCAATAGTATGTGCACTTCTGTATTCGATATTAAATTTTCACCTCCATTTCTCTTATACATAAAAAACTAAGAAAATACATTCCATTTTGGACTTTTGGTACTAGACAAATATAAGAAATATAACTATATCAGAATGTTGTTATTGTAATTTGCAGAAAACTACCTGGTCTTCCCTCGTCAGGGTATGATTGTCAGCACAAAGCTCAGCACAAACTCCCATGGCACAGTCATTGTATACATCCCAAAGTCCATCCTTAAGCATACCATCAACAAGGCTGTCGTGTCCAAAACGAGATCCTTTTCTGCATTTGTTTACACAAATCAGTAGTTACCACCAATACGTAAAGAATCATAAACTAACAATGAATTTTTAAAACCATTTAACCAAGAACGTAAATAGTTTAAACATTTCACTGGCTACATTGGTCATTTATCTTACCAGAGCTGTATGAATGAACCAATATGAAAGTACAGGAACAAATCTACACTTCAATTTTCATACAAATAAAGATTGCAATCGATAGTTTTGGCATTTTGTTCTTCCTATTATGCTTAGTTTATTCAGTAAACATATTATACTTCAGTTGTGTACTAGACAAGATACAGCCAGAAAAACACTTTGCTGACCTAGCTTCAGCAATGTATTTCGGAGCATTCGACATGCTTTCCATGCCACCTGCCACAACAATATCATTGATACCCAGTTGAATTGACTGTGCAGCAAACATCGTCGCTGTGGAAAGGGAAAAAACTATCATGGTCAAAAAAAAAAATGGTTCACTTTCGAAAACTGGGTACACAGATTATACAAACATGGTCACATGATTTCGAACCTTTCATGCCAGATGCGCAAACTTTGTTAACTGTTGTGCAAACAACCGTATTTGGTATCCCTGCACCTAAAGCAGCTTGTCTCGCAGGAGCTTGCCCCAAGTTAGCACTCAAGACATTGCCAAAGAAGACCTCCTGCACAATGGACGGATCCACATTTGCCCTCCTCAGAGCAGCTTATCACCCCAGAAATTATTTTAGTACACATTACCAAATCCAACAATATATACCTTCAGTGATACATAGACAGGAGATATTGATATCACCTTCAATTGCTATAGCGCCAAGTTTTGTAGCAGGCAAGGAAGACAAACCACCAAGGAAACTACCAATAGGGGTGCGTGCAACGCCAACAACACATACATCTGTCAGTAAGGAAGCAGAAGTTACTAATAGAAGCATCTGCAAAACCATCTAGACAGAGCTCCCCTCCCCTGGTACAGTTGTGATGGCTATACATAGCCACGGTTTATACTCTGAAGGCATGACCAGAAAATGAAGAGCAGAGAAGCCAGCCACTACATGCCAGCATACTGCCTATCTGATGCTCCATTGGTATAAAATTTAACCAAACAAAATAAAAACAATCTATTATCTGACATCATGTGACGCTGGTAGTGAATCAGTTGTTTTCAGTGCTAACGCACCAACAGCCAAGAAACTAATAACCAAGCTGGTAGATCCATCTATGCCGGTACCAAGCGATGATGGATATTATGATCACGATGCTATTGAGCCAGTAAACTCTATTATAGAAGCAACCCCACAACATAATTCAAATATGTCACATGGATGTAGAACAAAGAAACACGCAAAATTCAAGACCACATGCAAGTATAGGAATCAAACAAACAGTCACCAATCGGTGTCTATCAACACTGTGGATCAATATTTTGCGAAACCGAGTCGAAATCACAAACCCTTGGACAGAAGTTGTTAAAGTAGTTACAATAAAAAATTCTGAAGTCTGAATTACTAACAGTGAGTAGCTCATTATCAACTTATAAAATTTAAACAAGCTTATTTCATAACAACTAAGCCCTGGTTCAGACTTCAGAGAACGGCAAGCTGCTAGCAAACAGTACCTCTCGGTCCGACGACGTCTGAACCCATGGCCGCTCCAGAGCGCAGCCCCAACCTGCAAAATCAGACCAGCAACCCAACATCAACGGGTGAATGAGGGCAGCAGGATTCAATTCGACTCGGCAGATAGAGAAAGAGAGAGCGAAAGAGATCCTGCCTGAGTGTGGCGGTGGCGGTGGTTTGGGGGAGAAGTCAAGATCGCGGGGACGGGACGGAACAGACAAGAAGCCGAGGCAGGCAGTGGCACGGAGGTGGATTGGACTGCCTGATTCCGTTCCGCTATTCTATAGGGGACAGACCGAGATGGTTCGGGGTTTTAGACGGCAAAAATCGGTCCACATCGCGCTGTAACGAGTTAGATATACTTGTAAATCAGACTCGATTTAGTCCAATTCAGTCGTCGAATTTAAGCTGACATGGACGGCACGTGAACTAGAATCTTACAAGAACATCCTACCGCATCCAAGAAAATTGCAAAAAATGACCATAATTGGGACTATGACTTAAAAAGTAGGAGACGGACATTACACGACTTGCTCCGTTAGTCGTGTCCCTTATCAAAACAAGTAAACATGACTTCGCCTTTGGGGCTGACGTCTCCCGTGCGGCGGACATCCACGGCAGAGCGCCGTTGCTGCTAGCCATCAATAGCGAGGTGCCAGTGTGCGCAGGCATAGGGGTGCCTGCCTCAACGACGCGTCAGAGCCCGTCCGCGAGGGAGTTCCTTGGCGAGGTTGTCGTGACTACGCTACATGCGCTCGCCGGCAGAGGGTGGTTCATGGGCAAGCTGAGGTCAGCTAGGGACAGCTGTTAGACCACGAGGGCGAGCAAGTACTCCATGAGTTTCAAGAGGTCGAGGATGAGACGATGGTTTCCTCAATGAGGCTCAGAATTGTCAGAATTTGTCGGAATCAATGATGATGGTGGCCCGTCAGCTAATTCGTCTGAGCTCGATGGAGTCGCGGATGGATGAGATGAGCCTTTGCTCCGTGGGGCATATAGGGTAGTCTTCTTCCGACGGAGGAGCTTACTCCGGCGACAATTACTCGTCAAAGCAATGGCGTCGGTGCTCAGAAAAATATGTATGCACAACAAAGGCGGCCGTGCCTCCTGGCACGCAGGATTTCTCTGTGGACGGTGGAGACGCGCCCCTCTTGTCTCCGTCAAGCATGCTCATGCGGGTGAACAGGGGCATGGCCTCGCACCTCGCTCGTAGACCACTAGTGCGCCGCCAGATAGGTTGCAGGGGCAGGGGCACTGCGGTGCAAGCTGAAGTAGAGGGGAGGGGCGGCGTGCGAGCTACAAGGAGCTGGGAAACCTCACAGATGTCCCTCTAGAGGAGGGAGGAACGATGTGGATGGGTGATGCGACAAAAATTAGGGAGACGACAGAATTAAGGGAAAAAGATAGAAAGATATTAGAAAGAAAGAAGAAAAAGGGTCGGTGTCTAACGTCTATTAGGCTTTTGCAATTTTCTCAAATGCTGGAGGATGTTCTTGCAAGATTTTAGTTCACGTGTCGTCCGCTTCAACGACAAACATTGAATTGGACTAAATCGAGCTCAATTCACAAGTACACGGTCAATTCATCAAATTATAAGTACGAGGACTAAATCGAGCCAGGCCGACAAGTATAGGGACTGTTACCATATTTAACTCCGCCGTAATTGATAGGTCTAGGGTGTCGTGTGGTGTGGTCTAGCATCCTAATTGTCTAACAATCGTAATGCTACTTGCCTAGTCTATATATTGCTACTTCCTACATATAATTAGTTGCATCATCATTATATCATGCTCATGTCACCATGCCACATTGTATTTGAGCATCATATAAAACCCCTTTCATTTGGTTCTTCTCTCATATGTATTTGTATCACTTGTATTTGCCTCTTGATATATTGTATTTGCTTCTTGATTAATTGTTGATGCCCAAGTTGATTTGGGGGCATATCTCTTTCAACTCCACCACCTTTCTTTGTCACCACCCTTCTTTGGTTATATCCATCATCTCCACCATCTTAATTATATATGAGCCCATGTTCTTCTTTTGGTATTTACATCTAGCTCATAAATAATTGAGAATGGTTCCTTCTACTCTCTACATGCTCCCATACAATGGCTATACTTGTTTTCACAATATTGTGTATGGTAGCATGCTTACCACCTTGTTATACCATGTGAAGTGGTGATCTCACCTCACAGATGGTTTGTTGAATTAGGATCATGTTTGAATTATGGTGTGGCTAGATGATAATAATAGTGGTACTACACACTAGCATAGACCACATTCTTATTCATGCATGACCATGATTTAATGTACCATATATGTTGGAAGGCTTCCATAGCCAAAATTGGAGGATTATTCCAAACTTGAATGCTTGCACAATGGAAATGCTTATTAAAAATAGTTGTTTTCAGAACTAGCAACAATGCATTTCATGCACGCATGACCCATGCAAGTATTGCCCTCCTTTTATCCCTATCCTTTCTTTTTTCTTTCTAGTTGATTTGAATGGTTTTTGAATAGATGAAATTCAAATAAAATCAAACGGAAATGAAACAAAACAAAACTACACCTAGCTACACGCACACCACCATGTCTTTCTTTCTTTCTTGCTCTACTCTAACCTGCCGAGCTAGCTAACCCTTCATAGTACATCAGTCATACTTAGTCCTGGTACACACCATTTGACTCTGACCCAACTAAACCTGAACCCTGCTGCCTCCCTTCTCTGAACCATGTTCCAACCCAACCTCGTGGCAGCAGTAGACCGAGCCTTGCCCTGTTTCTCTCCTTCCTTCTCGATCACGTGCTTGAACTGGACAACCTCACATCCTTGCTGTGAGCCCTCCCCCTCCTCTGCAAAAAGACAAGCAGCAGTTGGCATCCCTATCCTCTCGCAACCACCCCACCAGATCAGGATCTCGATCTCGTTTTCCCCAGTTCTCCGCTCCACACCGTGGCTAAACCCTAGCTCATTCTCCTCCATACGCCGCTGTTCACACCCGCCACCGGAGCCACGCAGGCATGGAGAAGCTACGCGCCCTCCTTCTGAAGCAGTACGGTACCAGGAGCTAGGTGGAGGCTGCCTGGAACAGCTGCAGCGGTCGACGTCGCCCCTGTACACGCAGCAGCACTAGCAACTCGTCAGCCATGTCAAATTCACCGTCGACCCCAAGCCTAGCGTCCCTATCATCAAGGCTCACGGTGAGCTAGTCTACCTCCCAGCAGCTTCCTCTACTTGTTTTGCTTCCGGTACGCACTGCCGTCGCTGTTGAGCACTCGATGCCCGCCTCTGCTTGTTGTTGCTCTCTGCCGCATGAGCCCTTGCGTCCGTGGATATGGTCCACGACACCCTGCACACCACCACACCATCCACGAGTACCAGGAACCTCTCCAGCATGCCGTCCCCAACAACTCGCCGTTGTCGGCACATGCCAAACACCGCCGTGCGTGTCCCTCTGTTCTTCACATGCTCACGCCCTTCATAGTCAATCTCTTGCTGAGATTCTTGCGCCATATCGATCTCCTAGCACCCCTGTTTCTAACAAGCTATCCCACTCCCCAATCGGTGCAGAATCGTGGTCGTGATCATGCTCGGAAGGTAGCACTAGCACGCCAGAGAAGTTGTCGAACTTTAATTTCGTGTGCAACAGCAGCAATAGCCTCTATTCAGCATTGTTTTCCGGCATCCTCAGTTCGTCTCCGGTTTATCCTTACCCTCCAAGAGGTAGATTATTGTTCCAGGTTTCCATAGAGCCCGGCCACGATCGATTCCGACCACGGAGCCTCTCGTGCTCGTCATCGCAAGATCAGACGTTGCAATGTCAAAACGGAAGTTCGCCCGACAGTTAACGTATAGTATTGTGGCCTCTGTTCATCAGCGTTTATACAATGTTCCAGTCCATAACCGACGAGTTTATTCATGTCTTTATAAGGTCCTATGTACCCTATACTCCTAGAAACAAACCACATATATATCGGATCAAAATCGAGCTCGGAATCTTGCAGGGAAGTTGGCTCTAGCGAACTGATTTCGCGCTGTCGGATTCAGTTCGTTAGAGTCAGAACACGCAAGTTCTTGCTGCTTTTGCAAAAGTAACCATCGGCCTTTACTTCTCCCAACCGACAGCCCTTTTTCTCTGAACCTTTTCCACCTAAGCCCTTGGACCTTCTGATAAAAGTCAAACTAGTTTTCAAATCTGAATTTAAACCTTGACTATTTGACCCGAGGTCGAAACGTTTGAATTTGGAAAAATTTCTAAAACCAAAAATGTTTGAACTCTTTTGAAGATTAATAATATATGTTTTGGTTTTAAATAATGATTAATATTAATATATAAACGTTAAACAATTTGACCTTTTCTATTAAAAGGGAAATAAATTATATATGTATATTGCTAATTCCAAATAGTGCTTTTGATATATGTTTTTGATCAGAAAAATGCCAGGAATTCGAATATGCCATCCAAAATAATTTTTGAGCATATTAAAATTTCGAAATTATTTAAAGGCCAATTAATGCCTTTTCTTAATAAATCTATAATTTTAATTCCGTAATTCCAAATTATACAAATAATATGTCTAAAACGATCAGCGCTCGACAAGCCTGTTTTGTTTATGCATTCCATAATATGAATTGAAGCATGCATCATATAAATATTAAATAATCAGAACTATTTATGGTAATAAAACTTGGCCAAATAATTAATAAAATGATTTATTCTTGTCCCCACACCTCACCCTTGCTATGCTATGCCATGTAAATTGTGCATCATTCATCATGGCATGCTTGGTTGCTTGTCGCATTTTATTCATATGCTTGCGTACTTTATTTATATTGGCCCTTATTTGTTTGGTTCTTTTCGAATAGACGCCGAGCAGGGGAATTATCAGGAATCCCAGGAGTACTACCCAGATCCATCTCTCGCTTCAACTGAGCTACCAGGCAAGCACTACCACATGCTTGCATACATATAGTACCTATTGCTTCTATCTTACTCTTGCATCATGGAGTCGCGATTGCATTAAACTGAATCCCAAGTATTGCATAGCCTTTACTTTTAAACCCCACCGAAGCTTGTTCCTCCATCCTATGAGCCATTACTACAGGAGTTGCTTGAGCCATGCGAGTCCTAGAATTGCATGTGTAGGGTTTGTGAGTGTCTGATGGATAACGAGGTACCTAAACAACTTAACCTGAGTAGTAATGGGATAACTAATGAAAGAGGCACCGGTGGGCAATATCTATTATTTGGTTTTTCATGCTCACTTGTGTCCCGTAGGACCCCGAGTACTTGATACCTGTTCCTTGACTATTCGCACTATCCACATACGGGAGACTCTATGAATCCCTCTTTGCCTGAGCTTGATTTGCACTTTATTTCTTGGGGCCACAAAGTAGTTTGGGGCTTTATTACTATCTTGTACTTATGCCATGCTTTACCGCTTTATTTATGATTGTGCGCGGAGCACCTGTACAGTTTATGAATTGCAGAGTGTTTTCACGGTATCGACAAGCCCAGTCACACTTTCGGGTTTCCAGTCGTTTACAGCCATTGGCGCAAACCTTGGGTCCGTCTCGGAGCCGGCCAACTTCGTTGCGGGTAGCTTAATGAGGTGGCCCCCTAAAATAATTTATGAATCCTGTGAATGCTTTGTCGTGAGGCCTCGTCGCATTTTATTTGGTTCTTCCCGAGGTTGATCGTGTGTGTGTTGCTATTTGTGCACCCCTGCAGGGTAAATCTTTCTGAAAGCCGTGTCCGCGGTTATGGACGACTTGGAGCACAATTTCTCGATCATAGACAAGCATAACTAAAGTACCATGTTTAATTTGACTAAATATCTGACTAGTAATTAGTACGGTACTCATGGAATGGTTAATAAAACTGCCAACGGATGGGTTGTTCGTCTGCCTACTCGTTGGTAAGCGAGAGGGAGGATGGATCTGTTACTTTATACTGTTATAACTGTTGGTTCTATTTAACGGACATCCATCTATCATTGGTTAGGCGGATGGTTAGCGAGTATCTATAGACTTGTTTGTTATTATCTTTTGCTGCAATTGCGTCACCCCAGGTATATGTCCCCTTTAGAGGCATAAAGACTTGCTGAGTACCCCTAGGGTCTCACACGATAAATTGTTTGATTCAGATGAACATGTGTATTCGCAAGATGGATACTGGGTGGAGGAAACAGACGATGTTGGCAACGATCACTCGGTGTAGAGATTCCGGGGATGGGGATCCGTGAGATCTGTGGGCGGGATGTGCTTATTTATGTGGCATCTTATGCCGATTTGCTTTTTATCCGTACTCGAAACTTGTTTCCCTCTTCCGCTTGATACTCTGTTGATTGATGTATGAGGAGCTATCCTAAACTATTATCTCTATCTAGGATATTTGGATCTTGCCGTATGGCGTTGCAATATTTCTATTTCTTTTAGATGGTATGGCTCTGAGAACTGTTGTAAGGTAGCTTGCATACATACTCACTTGTGTATGTATTTGATCTCTTCGCCTGTCGCCTACGCCGCTCGCTCTTGTCCCGATGTTCTTGGAAGTGGTTAGGGCGGTCGACAGGCCTACACGTGGGTGGCCCTAAGCCCCCGGTATAAAATCCCTTATCCACTTTTGGTTCATCCAGGCTTGAACTTAGAGCGTAGGGTCCGAGGTTGTTACAATTGGTATCAGAGCCATTCCGCCCTTCAGGGTCTCAGCCAAAATGGTCGTTTTCAGTCTAGCAAATATTTTGGTAGCTATGTATACTAGGGAAAAACAAAACACGAGAGTAGGACTGCTTCCATTTTTCTTCTTACCCACCCACCCACCCTTTTCTGGTAAGGAAGTGTAACGTTTATCAATCCTCTTCTAAAAATTCAAACTAGGATTCACGTGTTTGGGGTTTCCGTAGTACCATAGGATATGTGTGTTAATTCTTTGTCTATCTGTTGCATCCAACCTTGCTTCGCAGTCTACCTTTGATTATCAACTGTTGGTACATTCCATACCGATAGTATTTTGTAAACCGACGCGATCTGTCTTACTCTTTGTTACCGACGCAATCTTGTTAAGGGTGTTCTTCCATCCTGCATGCTTTCACAGAATGTGGAGTTGTTAATCTCTATCTGCTAAGTGGTTTTGCGCATCTAGTTGGTATTTTAATGCCGAAAAATGCGGAATTTTTTCTTTGATACATCTGTGTTTCCACACTCCTTTTCAGTCGTGTGAGATACACTATTCACCTTCTTTTGTCGGCATGTCCATGCTAACTTGATCTTTTGCTACCGGCGCCTAAATCTGAAGTTCTACTTCATCATCAATTCTTTTGGGGCTAAATACATAACTTGTGTCGAGCCAATGCTTGTGATTGTAATTGGGTTCTCGGTATTGCTATATGACACCTATCCTGAGTGGAATATGGTTAATGCTATCAATCTAATCCTCCAAATGATGCAGTGATCTCTTGTGATTTTGAGTTATACCGTGATCATATCTATGTCATGTTCAAGTATCTTCGGCAATCCGGAGGTTTCTTAATGCACTTATGTGGGGTTTTCATCCGACTATCATGCTTCATATCCTTTTGAACTCCATATCCGCAACAGTGATCTTTGTTACAAGAGAATCTCATCCTTTCATCTCTGGTAGCTTTGCTTAATGCATGAGTTTTCATCGCTCCTTTATCCAAGATCTCTTTATCTTTGCAACCGGTGATCCAATCGACTATGTGAACAAGTGCACATCTCTTTTATCTTCCGAAGGGCCAGATAATCTATTCTGCCAGTGCATCTATTCAACACGAACCTTGCTCTTAATGTTGATCTTTTGAAGAGCGTTGAGTTCAGAAAGTGTTTCGAGCATTCATTTGTATCCCACTTCATGAACTTGGTATTCTTGGAATATCTCGTTAAATTCATGGTGGTATATCTTGAAGATATTCTTGCCTATTCTATGTCAATGCAATAACATGAAGAACATCTACTTATCATTCTCCCAAGCTTCGAGAACACCGCATATGTGCAAAGTTTTCAAAGTGTAAGTTCTAACTTTTTGAAGTCACCTATGTTGGCCATGTCTATCTGATAAGGACATCGCTAAAATTCTGGAATCATCAAGTCAATTGTTAATTCCATCCTCCACTTTCAACCAAATCTAGAGTTTTTACTGGTTTGGCAAGTTGTCATTGCCGTTCTGCTGAAGATTCTCCAGACTGCTAAATCTCTCTCAAATATTCTTAAGAAGGATGAGAAATCCTTTTGGTCATCTGCCCAGCAAGAAACCTTTTGAAATCCTCTCTCTATCTTCTATGCTCAATCCGACGGATGCCATGAAGACTTTTCAGATCTTTTGTAATCCTTCTATTCAAGTTGGTGCTACCTTTTTCTTTGTCTGTTGAATCTTGCAGCTGTTCTCCATGATCTTCATTCATATCTTTCCTGATGGCTTGGGACTTCCAACACGATAACAACATCATCATTGTTATCTAGTTTGGATCTGACGAAGTGTTTGCATCAATCTTGTTCCTTATGAAACTTCAGGATTTCTACTTGTCAAGATATCTAGTCTAAATTCTGAGAGTTGGGTTGCACGATTTTCCTATTCATGTACAGAGTAATGATTTGGGTGCGGGATGGAGTCATGACCATACCACTACTCTTATCATTCGCTTTGTATGATGAATTGGTGGATTAATGCGATTTACTCATTCCACGGAAGTCAGAAGTGGCCTTTATCTCTTGAGTCTTTTACTTCTGTCCTTGTTTTCCGGAGTGTCCTCTCAAAAACGTAATCAATAATATCGTGTTGGTGGTCATGTCTATTTCAACATGGAGCAAAATCTTCAACAATCTGGTGGAAACAAATGCAAAATCTTCTGCGTCCTCTTCTTTCTACCGAAGCTTGACATTGTCAGACAAGATGGATGGAAGATATATCTGTTTTCAATCCGTCAATTCCTTCCTCTTGGTAAAGCCAGTTATGTACGACGCCATCAATCACAAAATCTATTGCAATAACCTCATGATAAAGGAAAGCAATACGCATCTCTGCAGTAACCTCTAGAGATTCATCATTCAACTTCTTACTCAGGAATTCTACCGTGATCTAGCATCACCTACTTCGCTTGAAGATATATCTACACACCTCAATTGCGTGATCCTTTGGTTCTTACCGGTGCAAGAAGATTCAAGTCCGAGAACTCCTAACCCAAATCCTTTCGTTGTTATCAAGAACTCTATTGTTTGAAGACAATATGGTTTTCTCCAAACTTCATTTCTTAAATCTGAGGGAAGAAGCAATGCTATTTTTATAGTGCTTGATACTTCTCCAAAGTCACTCTTTTCTTTTGGCGAAATAAAGAATCATCTTCATGTGCATTTGTTGATCTTTAAACCCATCGATGTGTCTATCCTTCGGCTTGAAGTGGGGAGATTACCTTCCTTTCGTTGAAGTTCCTTTTATAACAACTCTTTCAAAATTCTCTATGGCCGCAATGCTTTATTCCACAACTTTCGGGTATTGAGGAGAAGAAATTCTCCTTGATACATCACCTTTTCATAATTCTTTCAAGAAGTGTTTCTATTATTTTATCGTGTTCTCGAGAACATCGGAGCTATGTTCATCCTATCTTTCTCATCTCACAACAATTCTCCAGGTTCTTCAAGCCCTTTGTCTCTATGAAGCAAAACGCAAGACTCGCAACAAGTCTAGAAAGTTATGCAAGGTGTAATGGCTGCACCATTCCGTTGTTCATCAATTTGGGAACACAAGGATTACCTTCGTTCTGAACACCCGCCTCTCCGTGTGCCTTTTTCTTTTTCCTAGGAATCTCGGGGCGAGATTCTTGTTTAGTGGGAGAGAGTTGTAGCATCCCAATTGTCTAACAATCGTAATGCTACTTGCCTAGTCTATATATTGCCACTTCCTACATATAATTAGTTGCATCATCATTATATCATGCTCATGTCACCATGCCACATTGTATTTGAGCATCATATAAAACCCCTTTCATTTGGTTCTTCTCTCATATGCATTTGTATCACTTGTATTTGCCTCTTGATATATTGTATTTGCTTCTTGATTAATTGTTGATGCCCAAGTTGAGTTGGGGGCATATCTCTTTCAACTCCACCACCTTTCTTTGTCACCACCTTATAATTCCACCACCCTTCTTTGGTTACATCCATCATCTCCACCATCTTAATTATATATGAGCCCATGTTCTTCTTTTGGTATTTACATCTAGCTCATATATAATTGAGAATGGTTCCCTCTACTCTCTACATGCTCCCATACAATGGCTATACTTGTTTTCACAATATTGTGTATGGTAGCATGCTTACCACCTTGTTATACCATGTGAAGTGGTGATCTCACCTCACATATGGTTTGTTGAATTAGGATCATGTTTGAATTATGGTGTGGCTAGATGATAATAATATTGGTACTACACACTAGCATAGGCCACATTCTTATTCATGCATGACCATGATTTAATATACCATATATGTTGGAAGGCTTCCATAGCCAAAATTGGAGGATTATTCCAAACTTGAATGCTTGCACAATGGAAATGCTTATTAAAAATAGTTGTTTTCAGAACTAGCAAGAATGCATTTAATGCATGCATGACCCATGCAAGGATTGCCCTCCTTTTATCCCTATCCTTTCTTTTTTCTTTCTAGTTGATTTGAATGGTTTTTGAATGGATCAAATTCAAATAAAATCAAACGGAAATGAAAGAAAACAAAACTACACCTAGCTACATGCACACCACCATGTTTTTCTTTCTTTCTTGCTCTACTCTAACCTGCCGAGCTAGCTAACCCTTCCTAGTACATCGGTCATACTCAGTCCTGGTACACACCATTTGACTCTGACCCAACTAAACCTGAACCCTGCTGCCTCCCTTCTCTGAACCATGTTCCAACCCAACCTCGTGGCAGCAGTAGACCGAGCCTTGCCCTGTTTCTCTCCTTCCTTCTCGATCACGTGCTTGAGCTGGACAACCTCACATCCTTGTTGTGAGCCCTCCCCCTCCTCTGCAAGAAGACAAGCAGCAGCTAGCGTCCCTATCCTCTCGCAACCACCCCACCAGATTAGGATCTCGATCTCGTTTTCCCCAGTTCTCCGCTCCACACCATGGCTAAACCCTAGCTCATCCTCCTCCATACGCCGCTTTTCACAACCGCCACCGGAGCCACGCATGCATGGAGAAGCTACGCACCCTCCTTATGAAGCAGTACGGTACCAGGAGCTAGGTGGAGGCTGCCTGGAACAGCTGCAGCGGTCGATGCCGCCCCTGTACACGCAACATCACTATTAACTCATCGGCCATGTCAAATTCACCGTCGACCCCAAGCCCAGCGTCCCTGTCATCAAGGCTCACGGTGAGCTAGTCCACCTCCCAGCACCTTCCTCTACTTGTTTTGCTTCCGGTACGCACTGCCGTCGCTGTTTAGCACTCGATGCCCGCCTCTGCTTATTGTTGCTCTCTACCGCATGAGCCCTTGCGTCCGTGGAGATGGTCCATGACACCCTGCACACCACCACACCATCCACGAGTACCAGGAACCTCTCCATCATGCCGTCCCCAACGACTCGCACTTGTCGGCACATGCCAAACACCGCCGTGCGTGTCCCTCTGTTTTTCACATGCTCACGCCCTTCATAGTCAATCTCTTGCTGAGATTCTTGTGCCATATCAATCTCCTAGCACCCCTGTTTCTAACAAGCCATCCCACTCCCCAATCGGTGCAAAATCGTGGTCGTGATCATGCTCGGAAGGTAACACCAGCACGCCACAGAAGTTGTCGAACTTTAATTTCGCGTGCAACAGCAGCAACAGCCTCTATTCAGCATTGTTTTCCGGCATCCTCAGTTCGTCTCCGGTTTATCCTTACCATCGAAGAGGTAAATTATTGTTCCAGGTTTCCATAGAGCCCAACCACGATTGATTCCGACCATGGAGCCGCTCGTGCTCGTCATCACAAGATTAGACGTTGCAATGTCAAAACGGAAGTTCGCCCGACAGTTAACGTACAGTATTGTGGCCTCTGTTCATCAGCGTTTATACGATGTTCCGGTCCATAACCGGCGAGTTTATTCATGTCTTTATAAGGTCCTATGTACCCTATACTCCTAGAAACAAACCACACATATATCGGATCAAAATCGAGCTCGGAATCTTGCAGGGAAGTTGGCTCTAGCTAACTGATTTCGTGTTGTCAAATTCAGTTCGTTAGAGTCAGAACACGCAAGTTCTTGCTGTTTTTGCAAAACTAACCATCGGCCTTTGCTTCTCCCAACCGACAACCCTTTTTCTCTGAACCTTTTCCACCTAAGCCCCTGGACATTCTGATAAAAGTCAAACCAGTTTTCAAATCTGAATTTAAACCTTGACTATTTGACCCGAGGTCGAAACTTTTGAATTTGGAAAAAATTCTAAAACCAAAAATGTTTGAACTGTTTTGAAGATTAATAATATCTGTTTTGGTTTTAAATAATGACTAATATTAATATATAAACGTTAAACAATTTGACCTTTTCTATTAAAAGGGAAATAAATCATATATTTATATTGCTAATTCCAAATAGTGCTTTTGATATATGTTTTTTGATCAGAAAAATGCCAGGAATTCGAATATGCCATCCAAAATAATTTTTGAGCATATTAAAATTTCGAAATTATTTAAAGGCCAATAAATGCCTTTTCTTAATAAATCTATAACTTTAATTCCGTAATTCCAAATTAGACAAATAATATGTCTAAAACGATCAGCTCGACGAGCCCGTTCTGTTTATGCATTCCACGATATGAATTGAAGCATGCATCATATAAATATTAAATAATCAGAACTGTTTATGGTAATAAAACTTGGCCAAATAATTAATAAAATGATTTATTCTTGTCCCCGCACCTCACCCTTGCTATGCTATGCCATGTAAATTGTGCATCATTCATCATGGCATGCTTGGTTGCTTGTCGCATTTTATTCATATGCTTGTGCACTTTATTTATATTGGCCGTTGTTTGTTTGGTTCTTTTCGAATAGACGCCGAGCAGGGGAATTATCAGGAATCCGAGGAGTACTACCTAGATCCATCTCTCGCTTCAACTGAGCTACCAGGCAAGCACTAGCACATGCTTGCATACATATAGTACCTATTGCTTCTATCTTACTCTTGCATCATGGAGTCACGATTGCATTAAGCTGAATCCCAAGTATTGCATAGCCTTTCCTTTTAAACCCCAGCGAAGCTTGTTCCTCCATCCTATGAGCCATTACTACAGGAGTTGCTTGAGCCATGCGAGTCGTAGAATTGCATGTGTAGGGTTTATGAGTGTCTGATGGATAACGAGGTACCTAAACAACTTAACCTGAGTAGTAATGGGATAACTAATGAAAGCGGCACCGGTGGGCAATATCTGTTATTTGGTTTTTTATGCTCACTTGTGTCCCGTAGGACCCCGAGTACTTGATACCTGTTTCTTGACTATTCGCACTATCCACATACGGGAGACTCTATGAATCCCCCTTTGCCTGAGCTTGATTTGCACTTTATTTCTTGGGGCCACAAAGTAGTTTGGGGCTTTATTACTATCTTGTGCGTATGCCATGCTTTACCGCTTTATTTATGATTGTGCGTGGAGCACCTGTACTGTTTAGGAATTGCGGAGTGTTTTCGTGGTATCGACAAGCCCAGTCACACTTTTGGGTTCCC
Source organism: Avena eriantha (assembly GCA_910589775.1). Classification (NCBI taxonomy): domain Eukaryota; kingdom Viridiplantae; phylum Streptophyta; class Magnoliopsida; order Poales; family Poaceae; genus Avena; species Avena eriantha. The sequence continues at coordinate 482,211,124 of OU342741.1, read as the reverse complement.
AGTCGTTTACAGCCATTGGCGCAAACCTTGGGCCCGTCTCGGAGCCGGCCAACTTCGTTGCGGGTAGCTTAATGGGGTGGCCCCCTAAAATAATTTATGAATCCTGTGAATTCTTTGTCGTGAGGCCTCGTCGCGTTTTATTTGGTTCTTCCCGAGGTTGACCGTGTGTGTGTTGCTATTTGTGCACCCCTGCAGGGTAAATCTTTCTGAAAGCCATGTCCGCGGTTATGGACGACTTGGAGCACAGTTTCTCGATCATAGACAAGCATAACTAAAGTACCATGTTTAATTTGACTAAATATCTGACTAGTAATTAGTGCGGTACTCATGCAATGGTTAATAAAACTGCCAACGGATGGGTTGTTCGTCCGCCTACTCGTTGGTAAGCGAGAGGGAGGATGAATCTGTTACTCTATACTGTTATAACTGTTTGTTCTATTTAACGGACATCGGTCTATCATTGGTTAGGCGGATGGTTAGCAAGTATCTATAGACTTGTTAGTTATTATCTTTTGCTGCAATTGCGTCACCCCAGGTATATGTCCCCTTTAGAGGCATAAAGACTTGCTGAGTACCCCTAGGGTCTCACACGATAAATTGTTTGATTCAGATGAACAGGTGTATTCGCAAGATGAATACTGGGTGGTGGAAACAGACGATGTTGGCAACGATCACTCGGTGTAGAGATTTCGGGGATGGGGATCCGTGAGATCTGTGGGCGGGATGTGCTTATTTATGTGGCATCTTATGCTGATTTGCTTTTTATACGTACTCGGAACTTGTTTCCCGCATCTGCTTGATACTCTGTTGATTGATGTATGAGGAGCTATCCTAAACTATTATCTCTATCTAGGATATTTGGATATTGCCATATGGCGTTGCAATATTTATATTTCTTTTAGATGGTATGGCTCTGAGAACTGTTGTAAGGTAGCTTGCATACATACTCACTTGTGTATGTATTTGATCTCTTCGCCTGTCGCCTACGCCGCTCGCTCTTGTCCCGATGTTCTTGGAAGTGGTTAGGACGATCGATGCATGTGGGTGGCCCTGGGCCCCTGCTGTAAAATCCCTTATCCACTTTTGGTTCATCCAGGCTTGAACTTAGAGCATAGGGTCCGAGGTTGTTACACGTGGTACACGTGATAAGAACATCTGCAGTAGATACTGCAAACGCGCGTACCGCAAACACGCCACAAACAACGTTTACGGTATGAAATTTTCCGCGGCGGTACAAATACTCTAAAGGAAACTGCATATTTAAAAATCATCACGTTGGCGCCAGATCATACATATGGGGGGGGGGGTTGATCATCGAAGATCAACATATATACAACAAAAAATGGATGTCATGCCCTACATCCAATCTACCCTAGCAGCTGCCGGCGGTACCTACTCACAAGAGCTTCTACGGCGTCAGCGTCACTCGCCTACGCGTCGTCGGAATTGGAGGTGTCGTCGGAGTGTCGATGATGAAGAAGCCTAGCCAGGCCTGGTGCTCGTGCAACTCGACCTCACGCTCATCGCGGTGGCACTTCACATGGTCCCAGACGTCGGAGACGAGGGTCCCGAGCGAATTCAACTTCGCCTCGTAGGCCGCTTCATCCTCCTCCGAATCAGAATCCGCCTCCTCCTTCTCGCTGTCCTCATCGGAGATGTTCCCCCATCGAGCCAGCTCGGGAGCGGGAGCGAGTGCAGGAGCGCGAGACGGCGGACACACGGCAGGCGACGGTGCACGGAGGCAGGGGCTAGCGCTCGCGGCAACCCGGGAGCTACCCGCCTCCGCATCGTGCATGGGTGCGAACCTGAAGCCGACCCACGCAAGGGAGGTCACGCGGGAGCGCGTGAGGGTGCCGCGCGCGCCTAATCAGAGCGGTGCTGGCGCACCTCCTCCTCGCTCGGCGGCGGCGTAGGAGCTCAGGCACCGGAGCTCCCTCCGCGCCCCGCAAAATGGCCGCTTCGTCCGGTCATATTCTAGCACGATTGGGCGGCCATGGCTAGGAGGGGTGGCTGGGAGGTGGTGGGTGGCGACGATTTGACGGTTGATGATGAACGCTACCGGAATTGGAGTAGGCGGCGGCGACGGCAAGGGTTTCTGCACGGGGCGAGAAGGAGAAAATGGGATACATTTTACCGCATCCGAGGCCGTTTTGCGGGAAATGGCAAAAAAATTCTGGTTCGACCCTGTTTGCAGTATCTGGAAAAGCCACTTTTCGGCCTCCATACCCAATATCGGCCCAAAATTTTGTGGACCCGCTGATATGTGGTATCTGCTAGAGATGCTCTAAGAGCACAGCTACCGCATATCAGCCGGTCTGCAAAATTTTGGGCCGACATGCTGTATCGAGGCAAAAAAACTGACATTTTTAGATACCGTAAACGGGCACATACCACAAATCTTTTTGCGCTTTCTCGCATCGAGACCCATCAATCCCGCATATTCGGTGCGGAGGGGCCTGGATGGTGGAAACCAGATTCATTTTCCTCCACAGAAGCACGCGAAGAAACCCCGCCGCTGCACGTCGCCGCCATAGATTCTGGCCACCTTCGGCACCGCCCACCACCTCCCACCCACCCCTCCTAGCCATGGCTGGACAATCGGGCCGGAATATGGCTGGACAAGGCCGCGGTTCGCCTTGGCGCAGAGGGTGCTCCGGCGGCAGAGCTCCCGTGCCGCCGCCGAGCAAGGAGGAGTTGCGTCGGCGCCGACCCAAGCAGGCGCGCACGAGACGCACTCGCGCGCACCTACGTGACCTGCTTGGTGTGGGATGGGTCCGGGTTCAGGCCCGCCGCGCATGGTGCGGAGGCGGGAAGCTCCCGCTCGACCTCGAGCGCTGGCCCGCACCTCCACGCGCCATCACCGGTGGTGCGCGTGCTGCCTCCTGCGCTAGCGCCCGCTCGGTGGGGCCACATCTTTGACAAATACCTGCTCCGAGGAGAAGGAGGACGACGCGTTCCGCAAGATGAAGTTTAACTCCCTCAGGACTCTCTTCTCCGACGTGTGGGAGCGTGCGAAGTGCTGCCGTGATGAGCGCTCCCATGAGCAGTGGGAATTCCGCTGCGTCTGCCGCCGCTCCGCACCCGTGCACCAGACCCATATGGGTTGCTTCATCATGGACTACTCCCACGACACCACCTACTCCGATGAGGGGTAGGCGAGCGATGCCGCTGCCGTAGAAGTTCCAGTGAGTAGGTACCGCCGGTGTTAGCTAGGGTTAGACTGGATGTAGGGCGCGACATCCACTTTTTTTTGTAAATATATGTCGATCTGTGATGATCAAAACCTCCATCCTCCTATGTATGAATCTGGTGTCAACATGATCATTTTTAAATATGATGTTCCAGTTAGTGTATTTGTTCCGCGCTAGAAAATTTCATATTACAAACTTGGTTTGCAGTTCACTGCAAATGTGGTATTAAGTAAGCGGTTTTACAGTATGTAACATCCCAAAATTTTAATCCAAGGATATTAAGATCCAAATCATCAAAATTGGGGTTAACAAAAACTTTTTCTATTTAAAGTATTTAAGCATGCATATAAGAAAGGCCTTATTTTGAAATCTTTGTGAATGGTCACCATTGTTGATCCTTTGGTTGTAAAATGTTTCTATGGTAAATTAAATATCATCTAATCATGCCCAAGAAAATCCAAAAGAAGATCAAGTCAAAAACAATTAAAAATGAGGAATGGTCATTTTGGTCATTTTAATCCACTACACTACTTTGAGTGTTCCTAGCACCCATTTCCCTAAAGAAATAATTCTGGATCTTTGCACCCCTTGCTAGTACACATAATGAGGTACCAAGGCCCACTTTGTGATCTGCTAAAAACATTTAAATACTAATTTTAAATGACAGTTCAAAATTGAATTCAATACATATGCCTAGATCACCCCTATTTCAAAAACCATCCAAATGAACTCCATTTTCAAAACCCTTGCAACCATAGACTACCTAGTACTAGTGGAGATCACTCAAAAATTTTGAACCCAAAATTCCAAAGTTTATTTCTTGCGGCCATTTCATCAAACACTTGGCAGGCAGGGTTAAACTCTAAACCTAGCTCACTATTTGCAACAGGGTTTTGCACCCAAATTTCCTCAAAACCCTCCCTCTGTCCCCAAATGATCTAACCACAGCCTTTAAACCCCATCTCCTACCACCCTAGTGGCAATGCAAGGCCATGCCAAGCACCAACTCGCCGGCCACACCTTGCCTCGCTGCAGCAGACCACCTCCCCCTCTCTCGCCATGTCTAGCAGCTAGCCAGCACCTCACCGCCGCCCACTGTCCCCTCCCCGAGCCAGGCCAAGCCATGGACCACCGAGAAAACCCCGCGCCCAGTGCCACTGCACCATGCCGAGCACGCGCCAGAGCGTCGCGCCCGACACGCATGCACAAGCCGCCGCTCGACCGCAGCCCTCGCCCACCGTGTTGCCACTACCCAGGGAGCACACCAGACACCCCCATTCGCTGTCCAATGCCTCACAACCACCGCTTGCCGTCGAAGTCGCCGCCACTGCCGCTCAGAGCGCCAGCTGCGCCCGACCGCATACCACCGCCCCTAAGCTCGCATTCACTTCATAAAGCACCACCAGGAGACCGTGCGTTGATCACCGCCCGCAGCCATGCCGCTAGCAGCCTGTAGCCATGTCGCCACCGTCGCCCGACCATGTTGCGTTGTCCCGTCATCGAGCCTATAAAAGGAGGGCACCCCCGGCCATTTGGAGCACACCACTCCACTCCCCTCACCTCTCTGATCGTCCCACACCTCTAGTCGGAGCAAGGGGAGCAGCCGTTCACCGGAATCGCACCAAAGCAGGCCGCCTTTAGAGGAGAAGGGCGCCGCTGATTGCAACCACCCCTGGAGCTGCCTCGACCGTCCCTGAGCTCGCCATCGACCACCAGTCCGTTTTCCCGCCTCGCCGTCGTCGCTGGAGCCCTGGTACGCCCCCTATGCACCCCCACCTAGCCGTTAGGGTTAGAGCTCGCCGGTGACAGGTCCGTCGTCGACAACGATCCCCAGCTGTCGATCCCAGTTCTAATCCAACGCCCCTCATTGCCTTGTACCGCTTCGCGTGTTATGAGCCGCTGCCCCGTGGACCCCCTGTCAGCTGAGCCCCGCACTGCGGAGTGACACTGGGCCGGCCCATTAGCATTTCCTGCGCAAACCCAATTAGTTTGAATTAGAATTTTTCTTTTTAGTTTAAACCTAGTTCTATCTCTGTGTTTGAAATTCATTTCAGAAAGATTTACAAATCCGAATGAAGTGATTCAAATTTTGCATGAAAGGTATTGAAAAGATCTATCCAAGCCCGTTGGATTTAATTCATTTAGGGTTGTAGATCCCTCATAGTAAATATAATAAGACAGAAGCTTTTGCACCTTGCAACATTTTTTATAAAATCAACCAAGATAGCTTTTGATTTGATTTCAACTCTCAAAAATCATATTTCTCCATATCTATCTGAATATGTAATAATATTAAGGTTTACATGCAGTGACTTTGGACTAGTACCAAAATAATGCTATATAGGCATTTCTAGTCACTTTAAATCATTAAATAATGAACTTAAACCAAAGTAATTGTGATCCAACCCTTAAATCACATTCCCACATGTTAGGATATGTGGTGATGACATGTGTCCACATGATCCCATATTTGAAGTGGTGAATATTAAATCTTAGTTAATTTTTCAATGAGTAGAAATTACTTTTCTAAGATAAAATGGATGAAACTATTGAATTAAACTTGTGATGCTTGTGATGATAATAGATCATCAACTATATGCCTTAGAGTGCTAATTAGACTAGTTAAGTATTGTTTGGTGATTGTGTACTCCGTATGTATTTATAGACGATAGTACCGACCAAGCTTTCGAGGAGGAGGAGTTCTACCAAGAAGAAGAAGAAGAAAACTTCAACCACTGCACTGCACAAGGCAAGCCACCATTAACAATGCAAGCTAACACTTGCAAGTATAATGCTTAGCAAGCTAAGATTAAACTAGATGGTTTAGCAAAGATGCTTTAGGCATGCTTTGATTACCCTACTTTGACTAGTATTTACCCCAAGTCTTAGTTTCCAACTTTACTTCCTTTACTTTACCCAAGGTTCTTTACTTGTTTTGAAGGTAGCATAAAGAGTATACAACTTGACCTATTTAGAAACCTTTAGATGTCATTCTATGGCATGAGATTGAACCTATCAATTCCACCTTTGTGAACACTCTTAACTTAGTAGTTTAGAGTAGATAAAAACTTGAGTCACTTTAGATGGGAACACTAGGTGAAAATGAATTATGAAAACCTTAGAATGATGCGTCATTCTATTGAGATGTTTTGACATGTGTTGAGAAACACAAATGGCTTATGATGATGAAAATGTTGAGGCATGAGCCTTAACCCTTTATAAAACTGATGGTTGGATTCGGATGCGATACCATTCCAAATTTACCGTACAACCACAATACCTGAATTGGGTAAGGCTTAGCCGGAAGTTTATATGCATTAGTATTAGTTCCCTCGTGGGAGAGGTTTGAGCTGAGGCTACCTCTCAATGTTGTCCACCTATGCAGTGCCCAAGATGATAGATGGTCATGGTTGGGAGGCCATGCTCATAGGAGAGGTGCTTATATAGGGTGTGTAAAGGGAAGGTTATGTTTGATTATCTGCATACTAAGTATGATGATTCAGGGTTATCCCTGACAGATGTATCGAATCTTGTGGTGAAAGTGTACCACCTCTATAGAGTGTCGAACTATTCGAATAGTCACGTCCACGGTTATGGACAGTTGGAATGGCCATACTGTTTCGTTGTCAGATGTTTTCCAAAATGACTTATGAAATGATGAATCTTTACTTGACCACAACAGAGTGTGTTTATGACACTAGTTTCCCAACTTAAGTGATTTTAGAACTTTATTTTATCTTTCTTTGTTTGTGAACTCAGCTTAGGTTTCAAACTTGACTTTATAGTTAAACTTAGATTTAGCACTTTAACTTAGGATTATACTACTTGTTACTGGTAGTTTTCGAGTACTTTAAGAGTACTCATGGCTTTTGTCCCTGGCTATTCTCATGGCCAGACTATGAAGGAGACTACCAAGATGATGGCCAGCAGGACGGCTATGATAACTAGGACTATCTACCTTTGTCAGCATTGCATGTGCCCCTGAAGATGGACCCCACCGCTACGCTTATCTTTTATTTCCGCTGCTTGTTGTATTAAGACTGGATCATGAGATCCTTATTTGTGTAAGACCTTATGTATGGTTTGTAATGGATGATGTACTGTGATATCCAATCCGTTATGTCTCGCAAAAATGGTAATCCTGGGATTGCGAGGTATGGCATAACGGGCATCTGGGGTGTTGACACAGTATCTGCTAGAGATGCTCTAAGGGCGTACCCAACGGGCCACCCTGTTTCGATAGTCGAACGGTCCAAATCGGTCTTGTGTCGTGGAAAGATCGGAATAGACGGGCTATCCTCCTCTATCCATGGAGGTGTCTAACTAGCCGGCCGATTTCTCCCACATATTCAATCTGGATGGCCATTTCTCCCATCATTTTCTCCATCCATGCTAATTTGCCACTAGTTTAGCCACACTTGGTGATTTTCAGTATATTTTTTTATCAAATGGACCAAATAAAAGGACATTTCTCACAGATTTATTTGAAGGTTCAACACACAAATATTCCAAATGAAAGGTATAGTGGTTCACTATGTGCATAAACAAATGGTCAACAGAATTTTTTGAAGTGCATTGTAGGTTGCGCGATCATAAATTTCCTCATGAGTATGGATAAATTGTTCGAAAGTGGTCGGCGGCTCAACCAACTCGCCCCCATATTCCCAATCATGATCAAAGATCATATCATCATGTTCATCCTCAACAATCATATTATGCATGATTATACATGCAGTCATCATCTTCCTAATCCATGTTCATACAGGGTGTCGGACAATGGCCCAACAATCATGGAGCACTCCAAACACACGCTCCACGTTCTTCCTACATGCCTCTTATTTTTTAGCAAACCTACACTCTTTCTCATCTTGAGGTCTACTTATTATCTTCACAAATTTGAACCACTCATGTAGATACTATCCCCTAGAGAAGATCGGAGAGCGTCGAAGCACAGGGATGTCACTGTGAGAACCTTCCATGAAAAAAAATATAGTTCCAAATCCAAAGATCTCGTGACAGAATTGCTTCGAGTATCATCGTGTACCTATGGGCATGGCCTTTGAATTGCCTTTGCTAACTAAATGGACAGTTCTTCCACTCCCAATGTGACATAGGTATGCCCTACGGATACCTATTATTGGCTTATATGGTCCAGCCCAACGGGAAGCCCGTGCAATAGTCCGCCGCTAACGATGAAGCCCACGGTGATTCGGGTGAGGCCAAGCCCATAAAAGGACGTGGCTCCTTAGCGGATACAGTAGGATTAGATAGAACTATTTAGGGTTTCTCTCTTAATCTATAACCGACTCAGATGTATCCTGAGACCTAGATCTCCCATATAAGGGTCAGGAGGGTCCGACAAGAAGGGTAATCAATACCCTCGCACACACCCTGCCAGATTTCATATGTTCACCATTGCCATCTCGGCACTCCTGTAACCTTCAGTTCATCATCAATCAAGAACAGACAAGTAGGAGTAGGGTTTTCCCTCTAGGGTCTTGAACCTTAGTAAACCTCCCATCCAGTGCGTTTGTCTGTTAGGCGATGAAGCGTCTAGTGCGCCGCTCTTCCTTTAAACCTAAGTCCATCAAGTATGGGCATTGACGTGATCACCCCACGTCAACTGGCGCCGTTTGTGGGAAGTCCGCACGCTGATGTCGCAACTTTGGAGGTATTTGTTGGCTTCAGAGGGATGGATCTGTTTTGGCTCCTTCAAATTCACCATCCACGTGCTCGGCTTTCGACTCCCTCAGTGATGGAGCCAAGATGTCGACCTACGATCTGAAATTCCATGTCGACAAGATTGGAACGCTACGCCTTCTGGACCAGATATGTTTGGTCCCAGAGTAGTCCACGCCACCATCGCTTGCACCTGCCTCGTGGATCCCACCACCACTTGACACCCTCAGCAAGCTCAACACCTCCCTTTCGGCCAACGGCCCGGATAGAAACAATAGTTGCGAATCCAATCTAGAGACGATAACATCGGATCTGACTTGGAAAGCTGCAAGAGTAACGTCTACATAAACCACTACCACTACGTCGTCATCAAGGCCAACACCGGCAACGGCACCAGCACCAAACCTAAAAATGGGAACATCGCCGATTGCAACGACCCGAATGAACACTCGCAGATCCATCTCTCGAACGATCAATGGGAGAGGGTCAAGCTAGCCCTAAAGGGAACCCCCTGCCATAAGACTCATCACGTGAGATGATGATGTCCTGCCACTGGTACTTGGACAAGGAGTTTCGTCACAAATAGGTGATGATCGCTCAAATCAAAGAACGCAGGCGACTCGCCAACGAATCTAGCGCTCAGCGAGTGAAACTCTCTTTTATCGGCGGGTCCTCTTCAAAGGGGAACTATCACGCTGGGGTGCACAAAAGGCGCCCTCGAACGCACCTGATGAACGAAGAAGCAAGGCATAAAGCCAGTCAAAACATTGACTTCTTATTCATGTTAGTGGATTTGCGGGGCAACATCATGCCCAAAACTCCGCAAGCCATTGAAGAGTTGCAGGTGTGCACTCAGCGATCTGGTGAATCCCTCCACTCGTACATACAGTGTTGGTCCATCATCTGAAACTCTGCTGAGGACATCTTCGAGGAGCGGGAAATCGACGCGTTCAATGGTGGCATTTGTCGCCGCAAACTCAAGGAAGATATTGGTTTCATGAAGCCAAGCACAATTAGTCACCTCATCGATATCGCTAATCGTTGGGCGGATGGCAAGGACTCTCTCCACAATAGCCACACGCGTTCGGGTGACGAAGATGACCAAGGTCGTAGACGCGACCATCGAGGAAAGCACAGAATGTGTGGCTACGAGGATCACGATGGAGTCGACATGGTCACGGATGGCTACACCGACAAGAGCAACGATGGCAATTGTGGTGGCGGTTACCGCAGCAGCTCTTACCGCGATGAGAGGAATGCCAAAAACCAACCCAGGTGTGGTAGCACCGCACCCGCGAGTAAGGGCCATTCCCGATGCAGCGTCTGTCAGGACCATGCAACATCCTCTTTTACATCAACAACAAAGATGGTAAGCACAAGTCCAACCATCTCTTAAAGGATTGTCACGAGTTCTAGAAACTCCAGGATGCATATGCCTAGCTATAACACGAGGCAACAAGTCAAGGCTACGGGACAGCCCCAGGCCTCGAAGCATACGGAGCACCTCCACCACCACCCCTCCTAGCCAACGCACCTCCACCGCATGTGGTAGCGGAGGCTCACAACAACGGGGGTGACCAGTACCCTCGACTGCTCGAAAACATGAGCATGATCTAGAAGGGCGCCCCTCCAACAGTGCCCAAAAGACAATCACCCACCAAGTGATCATGGTCATCTCATCACCACCTGCAATTCGTGAGTACCTCAGCGGTTCGGAGTCCTGCATCACCTATGATCGAATTCACCACCTATGTTAGGTCCCATGACCAAGTCATGCCGCCCTCGTGCTCGAGGCATGAATTTGCGGCTTTTAGATGAGCAATGTGTTCATGGATGGTGGTAGTGGCATAAACTTCATCTTCGCCAGCACCTTGTGGGCCATGAACATCAACCTGACAGATCGATCCGAGATGACCTTCCACGGCATATTTCCCGGTAAGCCCATCTAACCTTTGGGCAAAATCTACCTCGATGTAATCTTAGGCAAGGCCAATAACTTCAGGCGCGAGAGGCTTGACTTTGAGGTCGTCGACTGGCCATCCTATCATCGCATAGAAGATAAGTACTTCATGAGGGGGACCTCGAGGAGTGGGAAAAGGTGGGGTGTAAAACGTATGGTGTGAAGGAGATATGTCCTAGAGGCAAATAATAAACATGTTTTTATTGTCATATCTCAATTAGTTTATAATAGTTTCATATTGTGCTATAACTGTATCAAGTAGAAACATTGGTACATGTGTGGTATGAAACAACCAAGTCCCTAGTAGCCTCTATTCATACTAGTTCGTTGGTCATGAGGATGATCTGGGTTTCAAGATCATGGGCATTTATGCCAATTGAAAACGAGGTCATATCATTGGAGAATGATGTGATAGACATTCCTCGAAGGATTGTGACATGATCAAGTCATATAGTTCATTGTTGCAATAGCTAAAATCAAGACTCCTTTTCCGTAGACCATGAGTTCATATTACTCACTGTTTCCTGAGGCTGCTTTGACTGCATCAAACGTCATCTGGTAATACGATGACAATAAAGGTGTATGTTGGGTATTCCAAAGGAACAGTAGATGACATGTGACCACAAGACCGGGATTTGTTCACCCACATGACGGGTAAAGATACATATGGCTGGCTTGGTGAGATTACATCCATAAATGTTGCAAGACATACCTACGAGGGATACATTCTATAAGTTTGTGGAATTATATTGTTGATTCACTTGTCATGTTTTGAACAAGACATACCTACAAAATACAAAGAAACATGATGGACCTAAGTGCGAGAAATGAATGGTCATTCAAATCTTGTTAGTGAAATTCTCAATTTGATGGTAATCAAAGAATTTTGGAAAGTACAAGATTATCGAGAGGACCTGGATTTGAGTGGGAGCAAATCAGCTTGGCTAAATCATAATATGTAGCTTACATATTTTGAGTGGGAGCTAAGTGAAATCCCTGGATCTCAAATATGGATGCAATATTTGAGTGGGAGCGTGAAATCATTCTAGGATATGTGGACGATATATGTGAATGATGTGATTGGTGTTAATAACATTTAAATAGATAAATAAGGATGAAGTTAAAGTTATTAAACAATGAGATCTATTGAGATAGATTGCTGAGTTTAATAAAAATCAAATGTCGAATGCTTCCTGGACTTGATTCTTAAAGATTTTCAGAATGTCATAAGAAAGATTCTGAAGAAGTTCAGAATGGAAGGTAAGAAAGAAGTTCTTACTATATGAAGCATTGAGTTAGTATTGCAATTGTGGTTAAAAGAAAGAAAGAGATGTGATGCATCTCCTGTGCCTCAGTCATAGGTTCTTCCATACAACCATATTGTATACTCGACGTAATGTGATCCGAGGATCTAGTTGGAAGGACAAACTCTTAGCTATAAGAACATCTCTTGAAGTGATTCCTGAGTTGATCACAGAACCAGAATTGAGTTTATACTTAAATGGGAAGAATCAAAGTAAGTGGCATAGTTGCATTTCATGCACTAGGATCTACATAGATATAGAAGTATAAAGGCTCCATCTGATGTGATGTATATTGTTATGGAGAGACTATTTCGTCTTTAACATAGAATGATGTGTCCCAGGGCATAGTGCCCATGAGAAAGCCCTTGAGGTTGATCTAAAGTCACTGTAGGCTCTTGAAAACCGGCCTCGTTCTGCTGCCATAACTGCCATACATACACAAAGGATTGCAAAGTGTGTTTCGAAGTTTAGATGACAATAGTGAAAATGACTGTCACTATAAACACTAGAAACAAAGTCTCACTTTTTTGCCTAACGAATACTTCAACCCATTATGAGATAATGGTATGAATGTCAAAATTAGGAAGACATTAACGATTTGCAAAAGACATAATGATTTGGCAAAATAGAACATGGACAAGATATTTCCCATAAGCATGCATGATGAATAAACGCATATGTTATATGGTTTATGATGAGTAAAATGTGAGCTAGATTATCTGTACTCTAGTGCAAGTGGGAGACTGAAGGAGATATGCCCTAGAGGCAAATAATAAACAGGTTTTTATTGTCATATCTCAATTAGTTTATAATAGTTTCATATTGTGATATACCTGTATCAAGTAGAAACATTGGTACAAGTGTGGTATGAAACAACCAAGTCCCTAGTAGCCTCTATTCATACTAGTTCGTTGGTCATGAGGATGATCTCGGTTTCAAGATCATGGACATTTATGCTAATTGACAATGAGGTCATATCATTAGAGAATGATGTGATGGACATTCCTCGAAGGACTACGACATGATCAAGTCATATAGTTCATTGTTGCAACAGCTAAAATCTAGAGTCCCTTAGACCGTGAGTTGATATTACTCACTATTTCTCGAGGCTGCTTTGACTGCATCAAATGTCATCTGGTAATACGATGGCAATAAAGGTGTATGTTGGGTATTCCAAAGGAATAGTAGATGACATGTGACCACAAGACCAGGATTTGTTCACCGACATGATGGGTAAAGATACATATGGCCGGCTTGGTGAGATTACATCAATAAATGTTGCAACATGTGACTTGGTCATGGGGATGTAATATCACGGTAACAAGTAAAACAGAACTTGTTGATAAAGATATCGACGCGTTCAACGGCTGCGTTTGCCGTATAGAGCTTAGGGAGGAGCCGGGCCACTCGAAGCCCAAAACGATCAACCACCTGATGGAAATCATGAATCGGTGGGCTCACGGAGAAGACTCGGTGAAAAACCATACCTACTCTAATGACGACGACGACCTCGGGCGCAGACACGACTGCCAAGGCAAACGTCGGATGCGCGTCTACGATGACCGCGATGAGGTCAATATGGTCGCAGCCGGCTACACCGACAAATGCGACGACAACCGCAACAACGGATATCAATGTGGTGGATACCGCGGCAGCGGAAAAACCACGCAGGTGTGGTGTCACTGCACTCACGAAGAGGCACCCATAACATCTATCGAGGATAAGCTGTCCGGGCCATGCAACGTGCACTTCTATATCGACAAGCACGATGGCAAGAAGAAATCCAGCCACCTTCTCAAGGACTGCCGCGAGTTCCTCAAGCTCCACAAGGGCCTGGCCCGGATGAATCGCGACGCGGTCAACAGGTGCTATGGAGACGACCCAGGCGCTGTGGCACATGGAGCTCCTCCACCACCGCCCGGACCACCACCACCCGCGGCCGCGCCGGTCCAGCATCACAGAGGCGAGCCATACCCACAAGCTGTGGGCAACATGGGGATGATCCAAAAAGGGCGTCCCTCAAATCGAGTGCAAAAGGCCATCACTCGCTGACATGGGTATACCCTACAGGTACTCGAGTTTGGTATATACGGCCTGGATACAGCGGAAGCCCACGACATTGCTAAGGCTCAAATAGAGAACTTGAGTGGCCCACAGACTCTTGATTGCTTGTGAGACAAGACTAAGCTAAAGATAGAAAGTTTAAAGGGAAAACCCTAACATGTAACCGACTCGACCTGCTACCCGAGACCTAGCCTATCTATATAAAGGCTAGGAGGGGGCGGCGAGGAGGACACACGCAACCTTAGTTTCCACAACTCTCGCGAGATTGCATCTGCGCGCCCCTGTAATATTTGATTCCTCCATTAATTCCAAGAGCAGACAAGCAGGAGTAGGGACCTCTACGAGGCCTGAACCTGGGTAAACCTTGCGTCCCTGTGTGCTTGTTTGCTAGCCGACTGATACCTCTAGCGCTCCCTCCTTCTCCAGAACACAAGTCCATAACAATGGGCATTGATGAGTTAAACCCTCGTCAATTGGCCTCCAGCATCGACAGGCATCGCCTCAGAAATAGCGGCAGGATCCATCTCCACACCATTGGCCTGCACCATTGCGAGTGCCATGGTGGCGCCGACAGAGCGCTGCAAGTTCTTGAAATCAGCAGGGATTCCTCCAGCCAGATACTCCACCAAGTCGCCGAGGTTGTCGATTAATCCGGCCTTGGGAGTTAAGTCCTCACGAATGTGACTGAGCCCATCATTGGACTTCCCCAGCGTCTCCTAGAGAGATACGCTGCGGTCTTCGACTGCAGCGATGGCACCAGCCAAGGCATCCTCGCGGCACAGAGATTGGGCATCAAAGCTTAAGCCGCTAGCATCTGCATACACAAAAGCATTAGTATAATAATCACACGCCAAAGTATAGAAGAGCAAGGCATATCCAGATGAAAAAAATATACTTGAGAGGGGCTTGGCAATCGAGAGAAGTTGCTCCTCGAACAACTTCTCCCTCTCAGCAGTGGAGGCAAGGAGATCCTGCTCTCATTTCCACGAATCCTCCAAAGCTGCGACCGCCTCGTCGTGATTCTTCGTCTCCGCGGCCAACGTCTTCTCCAATGCAGCAGCATGGCGAAGTAATTCATTATGCTCAGCTGCAAGATAAAGGGAGTGTTACCAAATCGAATCAATACTATTCGCAAAAAGACAAAGACGAAGGCAAGACTTACTTTCGACAATGCGATGGCGATTGTCCAGTCGCGCATGCTGTCGACCCATGTTAAGGACCTGCTCTGCGAGGCGGGCGGCTTCCTTCATGATGAGCTGCATTAGATACATTTAAAGTTCAAGAAAAGCATGCCATGAATAAATTCGACTGCCAACTACAAGATACCTACATAATCCTCCAAAGACTCTAAAGAAGGCTGTTGCACAGTTATCCGGGTAGCCATCTGATGCTCCCCAGCATGCAGGGAACTCGATGAATTGTGCCCGGAGTTGGCCGCCAGTGGAGGAGAAGGAGACTGTGAAGCCACCTTCTTGTACTTGGAGACCGCGACTCCAGACTCCTTCAAAAATTGGACGTTGTCAGAAGACGACGTTGCCGCTTGACTGAAACACAAATCAAGCAAAAAGCTTCAAGACAGATGACAACTGAAAGAAGAAACCAAAAGGAGATCGCGAATAAAGAACTTACCAGTCAAAGCTATCAAGATCGAAGGACTGCTCCTCCGACTCTGACGATTCATTTGGCAGTCAAAGCTTCTTCCGGCCAGGAGGAGCCATAGAGTGCATAGGAATAGCGGGAATAGGCTCCTCTGCACCAATAGATGGGCCTTCTGGAGTTGAAGGAGACGAAGCATCCGAATCCTCGCTGCGAGAACGCTTGCGAGTGTCTGGATCACTGGACTCGGGGGCTTCCTCCTCCTCTTCAAGTGTGACGGTCGATTCCGAATCGTCCTCTTCATCCACTTCGCGAGGAATAACCCCCTCAGGAAGAGGGGGCAAATTGAGAGACACATTCCAATCCTGCATTCAGAAAACAATTCATTATATATCAAGAAGTTAACGACAATCGACAAAGAAAGCTACTTCGTAGCATAGTTTCTACCTCAGGAGGATGGTTAGAGGCGTCGAAGGGAGGCATGACTGGTTCGCCCGGGAAAACCTCCTTGGTGGTGTACTTTGTCACTAGTCGCAACCTCTTATCTACTTCACTCCCAGAAATGCCATCGGCAGATACGTGAGTGGCATCGTCCGCACCAGCCCATTGAAACATGGGGTGGACTCTGGCCTGCAGAGGCTGGATGCGACGGTGCAACCATGTGCGAATGAGGGCGGCGCCTCCCTCTTCTTTACCCATGGGACTCTCGAGGTCGCAGACGCTCTTGTACATCACTTCCGTCTCCTCAGACTCGCCAGGCATCACTATGTTCTTCTAGGAACGCCTCCTCTTGCATGGCGTCGTGGGATCGAAGGGCGCGAGTCCATAGTGCTCTCCGTCGGCTTTCTGGTCGCGGATGTAGAACCACTTGTCTCTCTACCCTTGGACGGACACCATGAGTTTGATATCGAAATATGTGGCGGAGGAGCCGACATGGATTCCGCAGCCTCCTACATCATAGACTACAGAACCAGATGCTGACTGGCGCTTCAGCTTGAAAATGCTCTTAAAGAGGCCAAAGTGTGGCTCGATTCCGAGCCAGTACTTGCAAAGAGTAATATAGCAGGCGATGTGGAGAATAGAGTTTGGGGATAGCTAATGCAGCTAGAGCCCGTAGAAGCAAAGGAGGCCCCTGAAGAAAGGATGCAGGGGCAGAGAAAGACCGCGGATGATGAACGCAAGGAACATCACCCGGAAACCAGCAGGAGGAGAAGGAATTACCTCGCCACCTGGCACTCGCGACTCATCCTCTACGGATGAAAGAACTCCATCTTGGCGCAGGAGACGGAGCTCGGAGGATTTGATGATGGATGCGTGCCATGCACCATTGGTGACACGGGTACCCGCGCCCTTATTCTTCCTAGCACTGGCGGCGCTGGTGCCCATAGTGGCGGAGCCGCCCTTCTTCTTGGCAGCAGCAATGTCGGCGGCAGACTCAGCGGCGGCGCCTCCCTTCTTTTCCCCATCTTGCGATGGCGGTGCGAGCGGAGGAAGTAGCTCGGGAAGACGCGGAGTTGGTCCAGCGCCACGAAGAGGACGAGCGCTAGGAAGCAGAGAGCAGCAGCAATGGCAATGGAAGCACAAGCAGAGAAAGGGCAGATGGGAAAATTACCGTAGCTGTGCTGCTACTTAACCCCCTTGCGGATGCAATGCAACGGCCAGCAGAAACCCTACTAGACGCGTGGCGCACATCGCTGTCGACACGTGGAGAGCCCAAAACACGAACCGTCCCCCACTATCTCCATTACGCATGGAAATCGAGGAGACACAATTACAACGAAAGATTACGCACGCCTGGTCAAATCGAAGTCAGAAAGTAGGACCCACCGCTTGTCACATCCCGTCAAAGCCGCTCACTCGGGCAACTGATGTCATCAAGATGAGCATTAGAAGATTTCGACTACTTTAGTCCTTGCTTGAATCTTCGACTCCACAAAGCACACGGAGGCTACTCCCATAGGGAGTGCTGGTCGCGCACCCTACGATTTCTTTTTATACAGGAATATGAACATTCAAAGCATACCCATCACTCGAATCTACGATTCGATTATGGATCATGGGTTACTCCCATAGGGAGCACCGGAAGAAAATTCGACTGAAACAAGCAACAAAAGACGACAGCATTCGCAAAAGTTTTTTAGTCCCTGCCTGAGTCCTCGACTCATCCAGGCACTCGGGGGCTACTCCCATAGGGAGCGCTAGTCGCGCACCCTATGATTATTTGTACCTCGTACTGTGTGTTGATAACATCCACACTCGAATGATATGGCGACTCCGCCTCATACTTTCCCTACAAAGAGACTACATCTCCTTCGCCACCCGAATCATCTCCGCGATGACAAAATTCGGATGCCGCGCTTACAATGTGAAGATAAGACCTGAATAAGGCCTGGTAACGCATCTGCTGCGCACTACCAGAAACATATCCGTACCTGTAGGTACGATGAACATGCCTTGATGGACGCATCGAGTGCTCACACCCATACACTGGAATTCGACTCCTGTAGACCTCCGTGGCCTGAGTCGGATTACGCCAGCACTTTTCCGAATTCGGGTCCGGGGACTCGAGTTTGAGTAGATTGTGTTGTTTTGCCCTAAGGCATTTAACTGACACCGATACATCGGTTAAATCAGGCACGCATATCAACAATCCCTATGACATGAACTGAACATTCGAAAAAATACTCAATCATGCACTCGAAAGGCTTCATAAATTCCCAGCCGAATCTGCAATTCCACTGGACACTCGGGGGCTACTGACATGGGTATACCCTACAGGTACTCGAGTTTGGTATATACGGCTTGGATACAGTGGAAGCCCACGGCGTTGCTAAGGCCCAAATAGAGAACTCTAGTGGCCCACAGACTCTTGATTGCTTGCGAGACAAGAAGAAGCTAAAGATAAAAAGTTTAAAGGGAAAACCCTAACCTGTAGCTGACTCGACCTGCTACTCGAGACCTAGCCTATCTATATAAAGGCTAGGAGGGGGCGGTGAGGAGGACACACGCAACCTTAGTTTACACAACTCTCGCCAGATTGCATCTGTGCGCCCCTGTAATCTTCGATTCCTCCATTAATTCCTAGAGCAGACAAGCAGGAGTAGGGACCTCTACAAGGCCTGAACCTGGGTAAACCTTGCGTCCCTGTGTGCTTGTTTCCTAGCCGATTGATGCCTCTAGTGCTCCATCCTTCTCCAAAACCCAAGTCCATAACAATGGGCATTGATGAGTTAAACCCTCGTCACTCGCCAAGTCAACCTGGCGATAAACTCTCCACCTTCCACCACTGAGTACCTCAGTGGAAGCGACTCCTGCATCACCTTCAATATGCGTGACCACCCGCGCCAAGTTCCTCGTCTAGGCCACTGTCCCCTCGTACTCGAGGTGCAGATCGGAGGCTTCGATATGAGTCGCATCTTCATGGATGGCGGAAGCGGCATCAACCTCATATTCGCAAGTACCTTGCGTGCAATGAGAATCCCTCTAACTTTCCTGGAAGTTTCGGACACGATATTCCACGGTATCATCCCAGGGAAGGGCATATATCCCCTGGGAAAAATCAACCTCGACGTCATCTTCGGTACACCACAAAACTTTTGGCAAGAACGCATCAACTTTGAAGTCCTCGGACACGTCGCGTTTGCTAGGTTCATGGCAGTGTCGCACTACGTCTACCTGCAGATGAAAATGCCAGTTCCAAACGTCGTCATCACAATCAATGGCAACTTTGAGAGGTCTGACAGCTGTGATAGGGAATTCAACAGAATCTCCCAGTCCTTCGGAATGCAGGAGGAACTCGCAAGATTGAAGGAGTCGACGGACAACAGTCTGCCCCCCTGAGTAGGCCAAGTTCACCCGACCTGTCCTTCGACTCATCGGTGCACACGAAGAAAGTGCAGGTCCACCCAACGGACCCGACCAAGATGACCCTCATCACCAACAACTTGAGTTCCGCATAGGAACTCGCGCTCGTCGAATTCCTCCGTGAGCACTAGGAGATCTTCGCATGGTGTCCAGCGGACATGCCAGGGGTTCCCAGGGAATTTGTCGAGCAATCACTCAACGTGAATCCAGACGCAAGGCCAGCCAAGCAGACAATTCGTCGACTGTCTAAACCACGAGCAAATGCAGTAGGAATGGAGATCAACAGACTCCTCGATGCAAACTTCATACGCGAGATCAAGGAAAGCACTTGGCTCGTTAATACAGTGTTGGTGCCCAAAAAATACACGGATATCCTGCGGATGTGCATGGACTTCACCTCCCTGAATAAACACTGCCCAAAGGATCACTTCCCGCTGCCACAAATCGACCAAATCATCGACTCTACCGTGGGATGCGAGCGCCTCTGCTTCCTCGACGCCTACTCAGGCTACAATCAGATTCGAATCAAGGAGGAAGACCAAGAGAAGACAACATTTACGACGCCCTTTGGTGTGTTCTGCTACAACACGATGCCCTTCGGGCTAAAAAACGCAGGAGCCACCTATCAGCGGTGCATGTAGGCTTGCCTCAAGAACCAACTTGGTCGCAACATCCAAGTCTACGTTGACGACATCATCATCAAAACCAAAGAGTAAGCCTCGCTAATCGATGATCTATGCGAGACCTTCGCCAACCTCGACCGCTAATGGATTAAGCTCAATACGGACAAATGCGCCTTCGGCGTGCCATCTGGGCAGTTACTCGGGTAGCTCATCTCCGCGAGAGGGATCGAAGCAAACCTAAAGAAAATAAAGGCCATACTGGCCATGGAGAAGGCGTCCAACAGCTGGCTAGGAAAATCGCGGTGCTTAGTCGATTCATTAGTCGAATGGGCGAAAAGGCGCTACCCTTCTACCAACTTCTCCGCAAAGCTGACAAGTTTGAGTGGATAGACGAAGCGCAAGAAGCATTCGAAGACCTCAAGCGCCTACTATCCACCTCGCCAGTACTGGTGATACCTCGCCAAAAGGAGCCACTACTGCTCTACATCTCCGCCACCAACCAGGTGGTCAGCACTGTGCTCGTGGTGGAGCGAGCCTAAGAAAACAAAGTCCACGGGGTGCAACGCCTAGTATACTCCCTCAGCAAGGTGCTCACGCCAACAAAGTAGTGCTACCCGCACTACCAAAAGCTGGCCTATGGCCTATTCATGACAGCCAGGCGACTACGCCACTACTTCTAGGAGCACCCAATCGTGGTGGTAAACGTGTCCCCGCTCGGGCACATACTCAATAATCCTGATGCCACCAAGCGAGTCGCACTCTGGAGAATCGAACTGTCTCCATGAGACATCACATATGAAAAGTGCGAGGCGATCAAGTCGCAAGTTCTCCCCTATTTCCTTGTGAGCTGGATGGAGAACCAGCTCCCTGACAAGCCAGATATGTCCTACCTCTGGACAATGCACTTCGATGGGTCCAAACGAAAGGACAAAGCTGGTGCAGGTGTCATACTAACATCGCCCCAAGGAGACAAGCTGAAATACATTTTGCAAATGCAGTTCACCGCCTCCAATAATGAAGCTGAGTACGAGGCTGTAATCCACGGGATGCGGATGGAGAAAGCCTGCGGCGCCAAAAGGCTTATCATCTACGGCGACTCCAAACTAGTGGTCAACCAAACGATGCACGAGTGCGACGCACTGAGCGACAACATGATCGCCTATTGCGACCTCTATGACACACTCGAAGGAGACTTCGAAAGCTATGAGCTGAGCCATGTGGGCCGCGAAAGCAATGAAGAGGCGGATCTCCTCGCCAATATTGGCTCCACCTACGCCCCCATACTACCTGGGGTATTTCTCGAGCGCATCTACGAACACTCCATCAAACCAAAGGCTCCAGAGAAGAAAGCAAGCGCGTCAACGGACTCGGGGGCTACGCCAACCAACGAGCCAATGGAACTCGACAACTTGGGACTCAATACAGGACTCGAAGGGCCAATGGGAGTCATGATGATCGAGCCATCTTGGACACAACCCTACATCACATATCTACTCAGCAAGGGGCTGCCAGATGATCCGATTGACGCACGGCAGATAACGCGATGATCCAAGACATTCGCCCTCATTAATGGCGAACTGTACAAGCGCAACATCATCGGAGTACTCCAACGGTGCGTCTCCAACAGGGACGGAAGGGCCGTCCTCCTCGACATCCACGAAGGCACCTGCGGGCACCATGCTGGCAGTCGCGCCCTCGCTGCCAAAGCTCTACGAGCTGGATTCTACTGGCCCACGGCCATGCGCCATGCCAAGGACATCTTCTAGTGCTGCAACGCTTGCCAGGGATTCACAAACAAACCTCACACACCTGGCGCGGAACTCTGGCCAATACCATTGGCCTGGCGCTTCGCGTAATGGGGACTCAACATGGTCGGCAAGCTCCTGAAATACTCGCCAGGAGGTTACGTCTACCTCTTGGTCGCAGTTGACAAATTCACCAAGTGGATCAAGGCCATGCCGGTGACAAATCAATCAGGGGCCAGCACTGGCAAGTTCTTCAAGTCCATTGTCTACCGCTTTGGAGTGCCAAACAGCATCATCATGGACAATGGGACAAACTTCACCTCTAAGGAGTTCCAGGAATTCTGCAAAAACCTGGGAATCAACATAAGCTACGCCTCGGTGGCTCACCCGTAGACCAACTGTCATGTCGAAAAGGCCAACAGCCTCATCTACGGTGGAATCAAGAAATGACTCCTCCGACCACTCGAACAAGCTGCTGGATGCTGGCCAGGCGAGCGGCAATCCGTACTTTGTAGCCTGCGCACAACTCCAAACAGCACCACGGGATACACCCTGTTCTTCATGGTGCACGGTGTGGAAGCGGTGCTACCGGCAGAAGTACACTACAAAGCCCCGCGGGTGATCGATTACAGCGAGCGAGAGTTAAAACTTGCACTCGAAGACTCTGTTGACCACCTCAACGAGGCACGAGAAATCACAGCGGAGAGATCAACGATCTACCAGCAAAATCTCCGCAACTACCACAACAAAAGGCTATGCCCCAGATCCTTCGTCGAAGGAAACCTGGTCCTGCGACTAAAGCAACAAGGGAATCTCAAGCTCGAGTCCCCTTGGGAATGACCTTACGTGATTACAGAAGTAATCCCAGGTGGCGCTTATCGCCTTAAAGATTTCAAGACAGGAGTCGCATACTCCAACCCCTAGAACGTCGTGCAGCTGCGTCGCTTCTACCCCTAGTTGTTTTTTACATTTACAAATAAGGCTATTCAACTATGCTACTTAGCCACACATTGTAGCTCGTACTATTCTATGAATAAATCAAGCTAAGTTCCCCAAAACTCTGTGTTTTCCTTATTTTTCTTGCAATTTTATCACTCGGGCGGCTGCACCACCCTTTACACTCTCATTCTACGAACAAATCATAGTATCCTGAGTAGCTGACGCAACATCAATCGAACCCTTGATAAACACCAATCTAGTTGAAATGCACCTAACAGGTTGGCAAGGTGCTGAGATAAACACAAGTCAGGCTAACGAAAAGGAACTGCAGAGTACAACACACTCGCAAAATATAAAAGCTAGCAAGCTCTTCACATATCAATGGGTATTAATTACATCCAACATATTCATACGAACTTTACAACACTTGTACAATTATGTGAAAGATACAAAACATGCTACTGCTGCAAAAGAAGAACGTTCGTGTGCTCCTCGAAGAAATCGACAATGTCCTCTGCTGGCCGATGAACCGCTTGATAGTGCGGAACCATGTCCCAGGTTATACCTTCTGGCGGAGGCGGCAATCTAGCTGCAACAGACGCAACATCCACATCTGGCCTATACAGGTGCACCAGCGACAACGCAGCCTTAGCACTAGCTACTAACTACTGCCGCACGCACTCGCGAACAGCACTCAAATCTTGAAACTTTGCCAGGAGGGCCAGCAGGCTTGAAAGGATGGCGTCCAACGGGAACATTGTTTGATAAATATGCCTAAGACATGACTGCGCTTTCTTCAAATAATGAAGTACTCGAGAAGCATGATCCTGCAGAGCGCGACTGCACGGTCATGGTCCACCCAAAAGTACCCACTCGCCTGAAGTTGCTCCTGGGTCAGGTCATTCATTCGAATGGCAACCCAGTCCTTCTCATCCTGCGGATGACGAGCACTAACAACTACACCAAACAAAATGGCAAAGTGTGAACACAAGGCATTGCTACGACTGACTAAAAGAAAAGATAAGAGAGCAGAAAGCTAACATTTGAATTGCTCATTCAGCTGCGCCACTTCCTCCAAGAGATACTTCTCATGGGCGGTGGCCTTCTCCGCTTTCGACCTCCATACATCTGCGCTACCGCGCAGGATGGGAAACTCACACTCCAATTACTTAATGCGATCACGCAGTCGCGAAAGCAATGTCAACTCCTCCACCTTTGAGCGCGACTGCGCCAAGGTTTCATAGGTGGATGGAGGATCACGAGGACCACTCGAAGGACCACTCGATGTACCCTACAATCAATCAAGAAGCAAATAAGGGACCAGGGATACTACAGGTATACTCCCACAAAAGCACAAGTTTTGACAGAAGGCAACTACGACTATTACAGACAGACAGCTAAGGAGCACTTTGCTTCTTCAACTTCGGCTTTGACTTCTGGGGCCTCATCGAGTCTGTGGTAGCCTCTAACGCCACAAACTTTCTAGTGTCATCCCCTGATGTCGTAGCCTTCGCCGCCTTCTTCGCTTGTTGCAGCTCCTCAGAGTATTTGGCGACTGTATTGATGAGCTATGGCCCATACTTACCACAGCTAGTAGCGAAAGGATCAAACACTACCTGTTGGCCATCCGCGTCGAATGGCATCGCCTTGGAGATCGCGGTAGGGTCCAGCTCCACGCCATGAGCTTGCACCATCGCGAGTGCCATGGTAGCGTCAACAGACCGCTGGGAGTTCCTGAACTCCATGGGAATACCCCCAGCAAGGGATTCCACCAGGTCCTCAAGGCTGTCAATCAGCTCAGCCTTGGGAGTCAGATCCTCACGGATGCGACTGAGCACACTCTTGGCCTTGTACATAAGGTGTTAGCACAACAATACGGCATCAAACAAGGAGCAACACAAATCCAGCTGAAAAATACCTTAGAGGGACTAGGCAATCGAGAAAAGTTGTTCTTCGAACAACTTTTCCCTCTCAGCATTGGAGGCACGCAAGTCCTCTTCGCGCTTTCGCAAGTCCTCTTCGCGCTTCCATGACTCCTCCAGGGCCGCAATTGCTTCATCCCGACTCTTCGCCGCCGCGGCAAGCGCCTTTTCGAGTGAAGCAACATGATGAAGAAGTTCGTTATGCTCAACTGCAAAGCACATGACGTATCATCAATCGAATCTAGAAACTTCACGAAGACAGAGACAAAGCCAAAACTAACCTTCGACAACGTGATGACGATTGTCCAGCCGCGCATGCTGTCGACCCATGACAAGGACTTGATCCTCCAAGCAAGCAGCCTCCTTCATGATGAGCTGCCTCAGAAGAAAATAAAGGGTCAGCAAACCACACCAAGTATAAATTCGATTGCCAAAACAACAAAAGGACGCTTATGTGATCCTCCAGAGACTCCGAAGATGATTGCCGCGCAGTCGTCTGGGCAACCATCTGGTGTCCCCTAGCACGTGGGGAACTCGATAAATTGTGCCCAGAGTGGGCCGCCAATGGAGGAGAAGGAGACCATTCGGCCACTTCCTTGGCCTTGGAGTCTGCGACTCTAGACTGCTTCACAAATTGGACGTCGTCAGAAGACGACGATGCCGCTCGACTACAAAACACATCAAGGAAAAACTTCAGAGAAAAAGTAACTCTAAAAAGAAACCAAAATGAGGTCACGAATGCGGAACTCACCAGCTAAATTTATCAAGGTCAAAAGATTGCTCCTCTGACTAGTCGCAGCTTCTTCCGGGCAGGAGGAGCCATGGAGCGCACAGGAACAACTTGGATTGGCTCCTTTGCAACAACAAAAGGACCTTCTGGCGTCATCGGTGATGAGGCATCCGAGTCCTCACTGCGAGAACGCTTGAGAGTATCATAGCCGCTAGACTCGGCGGCTCCCTCTTCCTCTTCAATTGGGACGGTCGACTCCGACTCGTCCTCTTCCTCCACTTCGCGAGGGATAACCCCTTCAGGGCGAGGGGGCAAATTGGAAGACACCTTCTAATCCTGCACTCAGAAGACACATTCTTATATATCAGATACCTGGTGGTAATCGACAAAAGAACTACTTCATAGTACAACTCTACCTCAGGAGGAGGGTTAGAGGCGTCGAAAGGAGGCACATCTGGTTCACCCGAGCGATCCTCCTTGGCAGTATATTTGGTCACCAATCACAACCTCTTGTCTACCTCACCCACAGAAATGCCATCGGCAGATACGCGAGTGACATTGCCCGTGCCAGCCCAGCGGAATATGGGGTGGACCCTTGCCTGCAGAGGCTGGACACGGTGGCGCAACCATGTGCGAATGAGAGTGGTGCCTCCCTCTTCTTTGCCTATGCGACTCTCGAGGTCGCAGATGCGCCTATGCAGCACCTCCATTTCCTCGGACTCGCCAGGCATCACGATATTCTTCCAAGAGCGCCTTCTCTTGCACGACGTCGCAGGATCGAAGGGCGTGAGTCCGTAGTGCTCTCCGTAGGCCTTCTGGTCGTGGATGTAAAACCACTTGTTTCTCCACCCTTGGACGGACACAGTGAGCTTGATATCAAAGTAGGTGACAGAGGAGTCGACGTGGATTCTGCAGCCTCCTACGCCGTAGACTATAGAACCGGACACCGACTGGCGTTTCAGCTTAAAAATCCTCTTGAAGAGGCCAAAGTGTGGCTCGATTCCGAGCCAGCACTCGTAGAGGGTGATGAAACAGGAGATGTGGAGAATAGAATATGGGGACAGCTAGTGCAGCTGGAGCCCATAGAAACAAAGGAGACCGCGGAAGAAAGGATGCAAGGGGAGAGAAATACCTCCGATGATGAATGCAAGGAACATCACCCAGAAACCCGGAGGAGGACAAGGGATTACCTCCTCAACAGGCACTCGCGAGTCGTCTTCCACGGGTGGAAGAACTCCATATCGACGATGAAGATGCAACTCAGCGGGCTTGATGATGGACGCACGCCAGGCGCCATTGGTGATGCGGGTGCCTGCACCCTTCTTCTTCCCAGCGCCGGTGGCGCTGGTGCCCACGGTGGTGGTACCGCCCTTCTTCTTGGTGGCGGCAATGGCGGCCGCGGATCCAGCGGCGGCACCTCCCTTCTTCTTGCCCATCTTTTGATGGCGGTGTGAACGAAGGAAGTAACTAGGGAAGACACAGAGCTGGTCCAGTGTCGCGAAGAGGAAGTGCGCAAGGAAGCAGAGAGCAACAACAATGGTGACAGAGACACGAGCAAAGAAGACAGATGGGGAAAATTACCGCAGCTGCTACTTAACCTCCTCGCGAAGACCATCCAACGGCCAGCAGAAACCCTACTACACACGTGGCGAAGCCGAAACACGAACCATCCCCCACTATCTCCATTACACGCGGAAATCGAGGAGACGCAGTTAAAACAGAAGATTACGCACGCCCAGTCAAATCGAAGTTAGAAAGTGGGACCCACCGCTCATCATGTCCCGTCAAAAACCGCTCAAGTGGGCAAATGAGGTCATCACATCGTCAACACTAACATCATCAATACTAGCAGAAGAAACTTTTGACTACTTTAGTCCTTGCTTGAGCCTTCGACTCCACCAAGCACTCGGGGGCTACTCCCATAGGGAGCGCTGGTCGCGCACCCTACGATTTTCTTTATGCAGGTCTATGAACATTCAAGACAAACCAATCACTCGAATCTACGATTCGATTGTGAATTATGGGTTACTCCCATAGGGAGCGCTAGAAGCAAATTCGACTGAAACAAGCAACAAAAGACGACAACAGTCACAAAAGGTCTTTAGTCCCTGCTCGAGTCTTCGACTCAATCAGACACTCGGGGGCTACTGACATGGGTATACCCTACAGGTACTCGAGTTTGGTATACACGGTCCAGATACGGCAGAAGCCCACAGTGTTGCCAAGGCCCAATGAGGAATTCGAGTGGCCCACGGACTCTCGATTGCTTACGAAACAAGAAGAAGAAGCTTAAGATAGAAAGTTCAAAGGGAAAACCCTAATCTGTAACCGACTCGATCTGCTACCCGAGACCTAGCCTATCTATATAAAGGCTATGAGGGGGCGGCGAGGAGGATAATCATAACCCTAGTTCCCACAACTCTCACCAGATTGCATCTGTGTGCCCCTGTAATCTTCGATTCCTTTGTTAATTCCAAGAGCAGACAAGCAGGAGTAGAGACCTCTACGAGGCCTGAACTAGGTAAAACTTGTGTCCCTGTGTGCTTGTTTGCTAGCCGACTGATGCCTCCAGCGCTCCCTCCTTCTCCAAAACCCAAATCCATAACAATGGGCATTGACGAGTTAAACCCTCATCAGTATGTGATACCAATGATCGGATCTCCGACAAGTCGTATCAAGAAACAAAGGGAAATTGGATGCTACATTTACCGGTTCAAACGACATTGTCATCAGGAATGCATAGGGGTCAAATGTGTATCCCTGGTCCCTCTGTTGATCATTGATATAAATCATGTCTAGAGCATTCTTGAGCTATGAGGGGATACACTTAAGGGTACGATGAGAGCGATCATCCATAAGATGGAATCACAGTAGAGAAAGAGAATGCCGAAAATGTTCCATGGAGAGATCTGAAGTTGTTCGGAGAAAAGAATAAAGGAAAAGACCAAAAAGTGTTTTCGGTTAAATGGGAATTTAAATATACATTAATTATATGCTAATTATGAATTAATATATTCTAAATAATATTTGAATTAAGATTTATAAAAGCAACCTTCATATTAAGCCAAATCCTCGGAGGGAAATAGCCTAAGAGAAAAGCTGCAGAAAAAGCAAAATAAAACAGCCCACGCGGGTAGTATTTAATAACCGTCGCACAGTACAGAGGGCAGCCATAGTCCGCCGCCACGAGCCAGCTCAACCCCGGCCCAACTTGGGCGGTTAGGGGAACTGACGGGCAGGCTGACCGAGCGGGCGAGCTAGCTAGGCCGCGCTAGGCCTCAAGGCCCACCCGGGCCACAGGGGGCAGGCGGCCCACCTGGGCACCAGCCATCGCCACAACTTGGCGAGCTGTGCCGCCAGGGGCATGCAAGCCCACCCGGCGCTAGCGCCTGCTGCTATTTGCAAGCTTCTCTGGGCCACGGGTTGATGCTCTGGCCCACCCGGCCAAGGACTGCTGCGGCTAGGCTAAAAGGTGTTTGGCCCATCCAACTGTTTTGGCTATTTTTCCTGTTTTTCTTTTGGCTAATAGTCCCACATGGCTAACCTAATGGGGAGGGCACAACCCCTCTGCCTACATAAAGGGGTGCCCATGGGTGGGAGTAGTGACACCAATAATTGGAGAAGTCCTTTGGTTGACTTCCTCCTTCTCTCTCTCTCTAGTCTCCATGCGTTGGCATGGTCCCAAGTAAGGACTGTACATGCAAGAGACGACACACCTGTAGCACGCCGTTGCGCTGTAGGGATTCCTGATATCAACTTCCGCACTCCTGGTAGGATCGGGGAGCCGGAGGTCTCATCGTACACCGGATGTGTATGAAGACACGAGGTGCAACACTTGGGGCGCTTAAATGTTGTGAGACGGAGCTACTACACGATGAAGAAGGAGCAAGGGGTGACATGCGAGGAGCTTTGCGACCTTGAGGTCGGCTACGAGTACAACTACAGCAACTACATTCCCCTCAGAACGTTAACCGCGTATGGTCTACAAGGGTATGTATTCTCTATGCTTGGCCATTACCGCATTACTACATATATAGATCTTGGGCAGTATTAGGCGGTTCCAACATAGGAATTTTTTTGTTTTCTACTGCGGAAACCTTCACGGTGATCCGGGACAGTGAGCACACCAGTTTACCCAGGTTCAGATCTGACTGCATTGGTCAGATCCTACTCTTGCTAGCAATCTATTATATCGGTAGAGCCGGAGGTTTACAATGGATTACAAGGATCGGTATCTCATGTGCGAGTTGACATTGGTTGTGCCCTAAAGGATGGCCCCTAGGTCATCTTATATAGTCATCTAACCTAGGGTTTACAGGATAAACCTAATTGGCTATGATATAGAGTCGGTACAGAGTACATCTTGGACTACAAGTCTATCTATAGGCTATTTTGAATTCCTCCCTAGGTGCAAGACAGATTTGCTGGTATCTTGCCCGTAACTCAAGCTTAGAGAACCATTGTGTCCTCGCCAGTTTATCTAGCAACTCATCAATGAATGGCACTGGATACTTCCCCTTGACAGTCAGCGCATTCATGTGATGGTAGTCGACCACCAGCCACCATGACTTTGCCTCGACCCCCAGCGCATTTAGATTCAATGGTGATGTCTTTCTTTTCTAGAACGAGCAACTGGAGGTAGGAGATGAGGTCCTCTATTTATAGCCTCCACTGCTGCTGACCATTTTCTGCCTGCTGGGGAACTTCCACACCAGAGACTCCGGTCTATAGACCAGAGACTCTGTCCTACACCGGAGATTCCAGCCCATCTCTGGTCCAGCTCCGGACCGCGTATCAGAATGTCCTGACCCTTGTCTTGTCACTCACTTCGGAGACTTGCCAGGAACTCCGGTTTGGGGATACTGGAGACTCCGGTGATTTCACAATGGAAACTCCAGTCTATGAAATCACACCAGAGATTCTGGCCCACATCTGGTCTGTCTCCGGACCCCCACATAGAATGACCCTGGGTAGCATCTTGAGTCCACTCCGGGGACTTTCAGGGAAACTCTAGACCACATCGGAGACTCCGGTGTCTACACACCGGAGACACTAGTCTGGATTCTTTTGGAAACCTTAGTTTTATCCAGGATTTCCCACTATGATATGGCCTTTTCTATTTTGATTCGATTGACCTATAGACATTAACACACAGTAAAATGATCCTCATGTTGTTAACAAACACCAAAATAGATTAGGACAATAAATGTCCTTTCAATCTCCCCCTTTTTGGTGTTCGATGCTAACAAGAGGTTTTGCATGGAAATTTTAATAAGAGACATAACTATGGTCCTCCTGACGATGTGCAACAAGATAATCATGTAATACATGCAATGTTAGGTAATAGATACTAACGAGGGTGACCAATTCAACTGTTAGTTTTCTTCCTCCTTATCTTTTCCTTGTAGTCACTCGCGGTAGTTCCTAGTCTTCATGCTTTTGCCTTTGCTTGGTACAGTCGTCAGTGCGCGCCATCTGCAGGATGAGAAAGATAGGATTGCCATTCGCATGAATGATCTAACCTAGGAGCAGCTTCAGGCGAGTGGATACTTCTAGGTGGATCATGATCGCGCAATCGCACTGGCGACCCTACAGGATTGTGCGTCGCGGGTGCTTCACTTCCTGAAGAAGTCGTAGTCGTGCCTGAACAATATTTATCGGACGATGTTCCCGCTAGACGTTGTCCCGTCAAGCCTGCTAGGCCTCCTTGCCAAATTTCAGGACTTGAGTGTAGTCCGCGAGTGTGTACGGCAATAATTGGTTGTGGGTACCAAGGCTGCTTTGTCGCTGGTGCGACTGCACATGCCTGATGTGGACATCACAGCAATTACGGCCGGACCGCCAGCGCCGCCAGCAGGTTCGACTTGGAACATGGTGCCGCACTATCAGGCGGTGGATCACCCAGCGGGGGAAATCGTCAACTTCCTCGAGGGGCAGACGAACGCCCCTTTGCTGCAACAGTAGTTTGGTTCGTACCGTGCACATAGTTGTACCAGTGTTGTAAAGTTCATATATATGTTGTGTATAATTGATTAACATTGTTGTGTAAAAGAGCTTGTTAGCATGTATGCTTTGTGAGTGCGTTGCACTATGCAATTCCTTTTCGTTAGCCTGACTTGCGATTAGCTCAGCCCCTTGCCAGCCTGTCAGGTGCGTTGCAACTGGGTTGGTGTTTGTCAAGGGTTTTGATTGATGCGCCAGCTATTCAGGACATCACGATCAGTTCGTAGAACGGATGTATATAGGGTGGCGCAACCCCCGAGTGGATACTTTGCAAAAAGTAAAAGAAAACACAGAGTTTCGGGGCACTTAGCTTTATTTATTCGCGGGATAGTACGAGGTACAATATGTGGCTAAGTAGCCTTGGCTGAGTAGCCTTATTTGCAATGTAAAAACAAAAATGACTAAGGGTAGAAGCGTCGCAGCTGCACGACGTTCGAAAGGTTGGAGTATGCGACTCCTGTCTCTAAATCTTTGAGGCGATAGGCGCCACTTGGGATTACTTCTGTAATCACGTATGGTCCCTCCCAGGGGGACTCGAGATTGAGATGCCCTTGCTGTTTCAGTCGCAGGACCAGGTCACCTTCGACGAAGGACCTGGGGCGTAGTCTCCTGCTATGGTAGTTGCGCAGGTTTTGTTGGTAGATCGTTGATCTTTCTGCGGCGATTTCCCTTGCCTCGTCAAGGAGGTCGACGGAATCTTCGAGTGCAAGAGTTGATGCTTGCTCGCTGTAAGCGACCACACGTGGTGCTTTGTATCATACTTCAGCGGGTAGCACCGCTTCAGCCCCGTGCACCATGAAGATGGGTGGACCTAAACATTCTTTGTGTGCACCGATGAGTCGAAAGATAGGTCCGATGAGCTTGGCCAGCTTAAGGGAGGCAGATTGTTGTTGGTCGACTCCTTTAATCTCGCAAGTTCTTCCTGCATGCCGAAGGAGTGGGAAATTCTGTTGAATTCCCTGTCACAACTGTCGGACCTCTCGAAGCTCCCATTGACTGTGATGACGCCATTGGGGCCTGGCATTTTCATCTGCAGATAGGCGTAGTGTGGCACTGCCTTGAACCTAGCGAACGTGACACGTCCGAGGATGCAGTGGTACTGTGAGGGCCAGTCGACGACCTCGAAGTCGATGCGCTCGTGCCGAAAGGTTTTCGGCGTGCCAAAGATAATATCGAGGTTAATTTTACCAAGGGGATACACGCCCTTGCCTAGGACGATGTTGTGGAATGTTGTGTCTGAGGCCTCTAAGCAAGTCAGAGGGATCCTCATTGCTCGCAAGGTACTCACGAATATAAGGTTGATGCCGCTTCCGCCGTTCATGAAGAAGCGGCTCATATCGAAGCCTCCAATTTGTGCCTCGAGTACGAGGGGACAGTGGCCTGGGCGAGGTACTTGGGGCGGATGGTCGCGCTTGCTGAAGGTGATGCAAGACTCACTTCCACTAAGGTACTCAATGGTAGATGGTGGTGAGTTTGTTGCCAGATTGACTTCGCGAGTGATGGCCTTTTGCACCCGGTTGGAGGGGCGACCCTTTTGGATCTTCATGGTGCCCATGGCCCGTGGGTACGGCTCGCCTCCGTGATGTTGGTCGGGTGCGGCCACGCTTGGCGGTGGTCCAGGTGGTGGTGGAGGAGCTCCGTGGGCCACAGCGCCTGGGGCGGCTCCATAGCCCCTGTTGACTGTGTCGCGATTCATCCAAGCCAGGCCTTCATGGAGTTTGAGGAACTCACGACAGTCTTTGAGGAGGTAGCTTGATTTCTTTTTGCCGTCATGCTTGTCGATGTAGAAGTGCACAATGCATGGTCCGGACAGCTTGTCTTCAACGGACGTGGTGGGTGCTTCATCGCGAGTGCGGCGCTGCCATACTTGCGTGGTTTTCCTGGAGTTGCGGTATCCACCGCTGCGGTAGCCGTTGTTGCGGTTGTCGTCGCGCCTGTCGACGTAGCCGGCTGCGACCATGTTGACGTCGTCGCGATCATCATAGATGCGCATTCGCCGTTTGCTTCGGCGGTCGCGTCTGTGCTCGAGTTGTGCTTCATCGTCGGAATGAACGTGATTCTTCACTGAATCTTCTCCGTCAGCCCACCGATTTGCGATTTCCATCAGGTGGTCGATGGTCTTGGGCTTCGAGCGGCCCAGCTCCTCCCTGAGCTCTATGCGGCGAACTCTGCCGTTGAATGCGTCGATTGCGCGATCATCCGAGATACTTTCTGTGGAGTTCTTGATGATGGACCACCTATGGATGTACGAGCGTAGTGATTCGCCCAATCTTTGCTGGCAGCATCTCAGCTCTTCGATTGATGCGGGCCTTTTGTAGGTGCCCTTGAAGTTGCGCACAAAGCTGTAAACCAGCTCTTCCTAACTACGAATGGATCCGCGTGGGAGGTTGTTGAGCCATGCTCGGGCGGCGCCCTGTAGCTGTAGCTGCAGCCACTGCATGGCCATACTTCGACTTCCTCCGTGAAGCCTGACGGAGGAGATGTGGTCCTCCTGCTAGATTTTCAGGTCCTGCAGACCGTCGAATTTTAGGTTCTCTAATGGGAGCTTAAACCCCTTGGGCATTCGCTATTGCCTGATGGCCTTGCTGAAGAATCTAGCGCCACAGAGCTCCACATCCTCGTATTCTGAGTCAGTCGATCGGGCACGTCGCGCCCTTGACTTGTCGATCTTGTGCTGCGTGATATCGTCACGCGCATCCTAGTTGTGGTCATGTCGCCGTGGGCGGCGGCGTCGAGACAAATCATGACTGTCATTGCTAGACGAGGGTGAGGAGCAGCGTTTTGCCAGAGCCTTTCCTTTCTTTGGCGCTGGTGTTGGCTCCTTGTCGAGGGTGGCCTCGATTAACCCTAAGCCTGCGATCGTAGATCGGTGCATGGCGGCCCGAGGGTCTCCAGCTGGCGGTTGGTTGTTGAGGAGGTACATGGTGGCTGCCGTTACCGAAGTTTGTGGCGTTTTTGGTAGCACGTTGCCACGCGAGTCTACCGTCCTGGAGCCGAAGTCGAGGACCTTTGCGGCTTCTACACGCTCCTGTTCAGTGAGGTGGGCCAGTCGAGATCGCCTCTTGTTAGCGAGGTACTCGTTGCACTTGGAGGAGGATCCTCCATGGAAGGAGAGCTCGACTCGTCTGCCGCCTTCTTGCGTGCCTTGAGTTGCGTGATTGTTTGCAGTTGGCGCTTGTACTCCTCTTTTAGGAGCCAATGGTAACCCATCACAGTTCTTGCAGGGAGCCGAAGGGTAAAGGTTTGCCCCATAGGGCCTCATGGTAGCGAGCCCACTCGAGGTCATTGAGCCTGATCACGACGCGTTCGTTGGTCTGCTTGTTTATTATAGTTGGAGGTTCGACTGCCCCTCCGTTGTTGACGAGGGCGCCGTTGGTAGGGCCCCCTTTTGGCGGTGGTCCACCATTGGGTATGCCGCCATTTGGCAGGTTAGCTCCGTGGCCACCGTTTCCCATGTTGTCGCGATTGGCGGAGGAGTCGCATGCGTTGATGACGGTGCACATGAAGTGGTTGGGGAAGCTGCTGCTCCCACAACTTTTAGATCCGGAACCATAGGTTCCATCTTCAGTTGCCAGATCTCCCAGATCATATTTGCGACTGTTGTCGTTGTCCGTACTCCCAGCTGTTGCCGGGGCGTTGAGTTCGCTGAGGGTGCCGATCGACGGACGGAACCATGATGCTAGGGCAATCGATGGTATTGTCGGCTGGTGAGGCAGGCGAAGCGTGCCCATCTGACCAACTTGGAAGCGGAAGCTCCCAATCGCCAAGCTAATTCCATCGCCTACGGATTCGAAAGCCGGGCGAGTGGCCGGTGAAGTCGAACGCACCGAAGAGCTGGCGAATCTCTGCTGTTGCGGACTTGTAGATCGCAGTCGATGGGGCCGAAGAAGCCGCAACATCAGCACTCCCAATTCCCACAAACGGCGCCAATTGACAAGGGTTTAACTCATCAATGCCCATTGCTATGGACTTGGGTTTTGGAGAAGGAGGGAGCGCTGGAGACATCTATCGGCTAGCAAACAAGCACATAAGGAACTCGAAGATTTACCCAGGTTCAGGCCTCGCAGAGGTCCCTACTCCTGCTTGTCTACTCGTGGAATTATCAAAGGAATCAAGGATTACAATGGTGCACAGATGCAATCTGCGAGGGTTGTGGAAACTAGGGTTGCGTGTGTCCTCCTCGCCGCCCCTCCTAGCCTTTATATGGATAGGATAGGTCTCGGGTAGTAGGTCGAGTTGGTTACAAGTTAGGGTTTTCCCCTTTGAACTTTCTATCTTTAGCTTCTTCTTGTTCTTCAACCAATCGAGAGTCCATAGGTTACTCGAGCTCTCCATTTGGGCCTTGGCGACACCGTTGGCCTCTACTGTATTCACACCGTATATACCAAGCTCGAGTACCTTTAGGGTATACCCATGTCAGATACTAAACATGGGAAGGTTTAACCATTAAAATATAGGAATGGGCATAGACATGTCCACACACATAGATAGTTTCACATGAACCAAATAAGTCTCACAAGAACCAAATGAAAGAAAATGTTCAAATATAAATATATGACCACCCCCTGATGATGTGCAACAAGATAATCATGTAATACATGCAATGTCAGGTAATAGTTACTAAACATGGGAAGTTCTAACCATTACAATAAGGGAACATGCATAGACATGTCCACACACATAGATAGTTTCACATGCACCAAATAAGTCTCACAAGAACCAAATGAAAGCAAATGTTCAAATATAAATATACGACACACCCCAACCCATGCAAATCCTGGATGATCCTAATGGACATCTTCTCCTCTTTGGCATCGAAATACCGAAAAGGGAAAAGTACACGCTATCGCCCCAAATAGATCACTCGGAGTCATCATCATCCTCATCCTCATCCTCATCCTCATCATAGTCATCATCAGCAGTAGAAGTCTGTGTGCCTTTGCCATGAGGGCCAGAGGAAGAAGTTCCCTGTGGTGCAAAACCAGAAGTGACCTCTGAGAATGTCTACCAATCAACCAAGCTGGCATTCATAGCATTCCAAGAACAAAAGGAGAGTGTGTGATCTGACTCTGCAGATGGTTCAACCCCATGCTCATCATTGTATTCAGACTCGCCTTCCTCTTCTTCTTCTTCTTCTTCTTCTCCTTGAACCTTGATTTCCTTGAGGAGCTTCTCAATTCTGCAGTTGCTCTTGTAGGAGTCATGCTATCCCTTGCGGATGTCCACGTTCATGCAACAAAGTGTCTTCTCCCAGAAAGATGGCTTCTTGACCTTCTCCTGAACAAACTCACGTGTGATAGGAGCCATGGGAACATTGGAGGCATTCTTCCTCCGAGAGCTCCTTGGAGGAGTGGGAGCCCTCTCAGCCTCAGAAATCTCATCATCATCACTCTCAAATGGCTGCCTACGAGATAGACCCATTATCCCTTTCTTTTGAAGAGACACCAAGGCATGCTCTGTAAGATTGGGAGGAAGGGCAAGAGGTGAACCATGGGCTTGAGTATTGATCAACCTCATCACAAGGGCAACATATGGAGGAGACTTTTTGAAGAGAATAGCATGGTGCATCTCCTAAAAAATGAAGTCCATGATGTCAATAGCATATCCTTGAGCATCAGGGCTAGCATAGTATACCTTGTGAGTATGGTGGAGTAAGTTGACAAGGCCACATCTAATAGCATCATCATTGCCAACACTGGGGGAAATGTTGTGATGAACAATCCTCAATAGTAAGTTGTAGAGAGGCTTGAGGTCCTTGGCCTCACCGACGACACCCTTGCTGCCATAGAGATGTGCCAACTTGGTCTTGTTCTCGCCAAGAGCAGCATCATACATACGGTGCACAACATGAAGAGACACCCCCTGGCAAGTCTCATTGATCACCCTAGCAAAGTCAAAGAAGTTTGCAGTGCAACGGACATTGCCAGTCATCCAAGTCATGGTCCTTGCTTGATCAATCCCAAACACAACTGTTGCATAGAATTGCTAGACAAGGGGGATGCTGTAGTTTTCTCGAAGCTCTATGAGCCCATGCAGTCGAAGCTTCTCAGTAATCCAAACAGCATCTACAAAGTAGTCATTGGCATGCATGTACTCAAGATCCATATACCTTTGAGGGAAGATAGGAGACTTGGTGAGCTTGAGATAGATATCTTGCATGAAAACTTTGTGCTCCCTTCTCCAATAGCAAGGGTCATCACTTGTCCTTGGCATATCATAGAAGTTTGTCTTGCGCAGTGCACGATACTCTTTCTTGGTCATATGGGAAAGGGATTGTAAATTTTCATACTTGGCCCTCTTGGCACGATTTTCTTCCTCTATGCGCTCTTGGTTCTTCCTCATGTATTCAGCATCTCGGAGTTGCTGCCTGCGATTGGATGGCGGGATCACATACTGACTGACTTCCTCATCAAACCGAGGATCCGCCCTTTTGGACTTGGCTTTGGTGCGACCACGATGAGACCAAGATCCACCTATGAATATAGAGCAAGGGGAATAGCATGGAGGTAAGCACATATGCCCTGGAGACAAAAACTGAAGGGGATCCGCAATAGAAAAGAAAAAATTGCCTACGTTGGAACGCCCTAAACTGCCTAGGATCTATCTATGTAGTAATGCGGTAACGGCCGAGCTTATAGAATACATACTCTTGTAGACCGTACACGGTTAACGTTCCTAGTGGAACGTGGTTGATGTAGTCATGACTACCACGATTGGGTGTTCCTGGAATTAGTGGCGCAGTCGCCGGGCGGTCATGAAGACGCCGTACGCCAGCTTCTGGTAGTGTGGGTACCGCTATTTTGTTGGCGTGAGGACCTCGCTGAGGTAGTATACCGGGCGTTGTATGCCATGGACCTTGTTTTCCTCAGCCCGCTCGACGACGGGCACTGTGCTGACCACCTGGTTGGTGGCGGAGATGTACAACAATAGTGGTTCCCTTTCTCGTGGAGTCACCAGCATTGGTGAAGTGGATAGCAGGCGCTTGAGATCTTCGAATGCTTCTTGCGCTTCATTGGTCCACTCGAATTTGTCAGCTTTGCAGAGGAGCTAATAGAAGGGCAACGCCTTTTCACCCATCCGACTGATAAATCGACTGAGTGTCGCGATTCGTCCGGCTAGTTGCTGGACGCCTCTTATGTTTTTTGGCTTCTCCATGGCCAGTATGGCTTTTATCTTTTTCGGGTTTGCCTTGATCCCTCTTGTGGAGATGAGATACCCGAGTAGCTGCCCAGATGGTACGCCGAAGGCGCATTTGTCCGGATTGAGCTTAATCTGGTAGCGATCGATATTGGCGAAGGTTTCGCGCAAATCGTCGATTAGAGAGGCTTTCTCCTTGGTCTTGATTACTATGTCGTCGACATAGACTTGGATGTTGTGACCCAGTTGCTCCTTGAGGCAAGCCTGCATGCACCGCTGGTAGGTGGCTCCCGTGTTTTTTAGCCTGAAGGGCATTGTGTTGTAGCAGAACACACCAAAGGGCGTTGTAAATGCGGTTTTATCCTGGTCTTCCTCCTTCATTCGAATTTGATTATAGCCTGAGTAGGCATCGAGGAAGCAAAGGCGCTCGCACCCAGCGGTGGAGTCGATGATCTGGTCGATCCGTGGTAGCGGGAAGTGATCTTTTGGGCAGTGCTTGTTTAGAGAAGTGAAGTCCACGCACATCCGTAGGATATCCGTGTCCGTTTTTGGCACCAGCACCGTATTGGCGAGCCAAGTGCTTTCCTTGGTCTCGCATATGAATTTGGCCTCGAGTTGTCTGTTGATCTCCATTCCGACTGCCTGCGCTCGTGGCTTAGACAGTCGCCTGATTGTTTGCTTGACTGGCCTTGCGTCGAGGTTGACGTTGAGTGCGTGCTCGGCGAATTCCCTTGGAACTCCTGGCATGTCCGCAGGACACCAGGCAAAAATTTCCCAGTGCTCACGGAGGAATTCGACAAGCACGAGTTCCTATGTGGGACTCAAGTTGTTGGCGATGAGGGCCGTCTGGGCGGGATCCGATGGATGGACCTGCACCTTCTTTGTGTGCACGGATGAGTCAAAGGAGAGATTAGGTGAGCTTGGCATGCTCAGGGGAGGCAGACTGTTGTATGTCGTCTCTTTTAGTCTTGGAGTTCCTCCTACATGCCGAAGGACTAGGAGATCCTATTGAATTCCCTGTATCAAGCGTTAGATCGCTCAAAGCTCCCGTTGATCATTATGATGCTGTTAGGACCTGGCATTTTCACCTGCAGGTAGGCGTAGTGGGGGTACTGCCATGAACCTAGCGAACGCGACGTGCCCAAGGATGTAATGGTATTGTGAGGGCCAGTCGACGACCTCAAAGTCGATGCGCTCGCGCCAGAAGTTTTTCGGCATGCCAAAGATGACGTCGAGGTTGATTTTGCCTAGGGGGTATACGCCTTTCCCTGGGACGATGCCGTGGAACGTTGTGTCCGATGCCTCCAAGCAGGTTAGAGGGATCCTCATTGCTCGCAAGGTACTCGTGAATATGAGATTGATGCCGCTTCCGCCATCCATGAAGACGCGACTCATGTCGAAACCTCCAATTTGCGCCTCGAGTACGAGGGGGCAATGACCTGGGCGAGGTATCTGAGGCGGGTGGTCACGTTTATCGAAGGTGATACACGACTCGCTGCCACTAAGGTACTTAGTGGTGGATGGTGGCGAGTGATGGCCTTCTGCACCCTGTTGGAGGGGCACCCCTTTTGGATCATCATGGTACCCATGGCCCGTGGGTACGGTTCGCCTCCGTTGTGCTGGTCCGGTGCGGCTCCATTCGGGGGTGGCCAAGGTGGTGGTGGTGGTGCGCCATGTGCCACGGCGCCTGGAGAGGCTCCGTAGCCTCTTTCGACTGCCTTGCGGTTCATCCGAACCAATCCCTCGTGTAGCTTGAGGAACTCGCGGCAGTCCTTGAGGAGGTGGCTGGACTTTCTCTTGCCATCATGCTTGTCGATGTAGAAGTGTACCGTGCATGGCCCGGACAGTTTGTCCTCGATGGAGGTCGTGGGTGCCTCATCGCGAGTGCGGCATTGCCACACTTGCGTGGTTTTCCCGGAGTCGCGGTATCCGCCGCTGCGGTATCTGATCTTGCGGTTATCGTCGCGTCTATCAGCGTAGCCGGCTGCGACCATGTTGACGTCGTCACGGTCATCGTAGATGCGCATGCGGCGTTTGCCTCGGCGGTCGCGTCTGCGTTCGAGTTCTGCCTCCTCGTCGGAGTGAGCGCGATTCTTCACCGAATCTTCTCCATCGGCCCACCGATTTGCGATCTCCATCAGGTGGTCGATGGTCTGGGGCTTTGAGCGGCCTAGCTCCTCCCTGAGTTCCATGCGGTGGATGCCACCGTTGAATGCATCAATCACGCGGTCTTCCGAGATGTTCTCCGCGGAGTTCTTGATGATGGACCACCTTTGGATGTAGGAGCGCAGTGATTCGCCAGATCTTTGCTGGGAGCATCTCAATTCTTCGATTGAGGCGGGCCGTTTGTACGTGCCCTTAAAGTTGCGCACGAAGCTCATCCCAACTGCGAATGGATCCGCGCGGGAGGTTATTGAGCCATGCCCAGGCGGCGCCCTGCAGCTGTAGCTGCAAGCATTGCATGGCAGTACTTCGACCGCCTCCATGTAGCCTGACGGAGGAGATGTGGTCCTCCAGCCAGATCTTGGGGTCCTGCAGACCGTCAAATTTCGGGTTCTCTGATGGGAGTTTAAACCCTTTAGGCATTCGCTTTTGCCTAATGGATCTGCTGAGGCATCTGGCGCCACAGAGCTCCCATCTTCCTCTTCCGAGTCAGTCGACTGAGCACGTCGTGCCCTTGATTTGTCGATCTTGCGCTGCGTGAGGTCGTCGCGCGCATCGTAGTCGCGGTTGTCGAGACAGGTCGTGACTGTCATCGCTGGATGAGGGCGAGGAGTAGCGGTTTGCTAGCGCTTTGCCCTTTTTTGGGTCTGGTACCGGCTCCTTGTCGAGGGCAGCCTCGATTAACCCGAACCCCGCGATCGTAGATCGGTGCATGGCAGTTCGGGGATCTCCAGATGGCGGCTGGTTATTGAGGAGGTACATGGTGGCTGCTATCACCGCAGCTTGTGGTGTTCTGGGAACCACGTTGCCTCTCGTGTCGATTGTCATAGAGCCAAAGTCGAGGACTTTCACGGCCTCTATGCGCTCTTGCTCGGTGAGGTGAGCCATCCGCGACTGCCTCTTCTTGGCGAGGTACTCGTTGCCTCTTGAGGAGGATCCTCCGTAGGAGGAGAGCCCAGCGCGACGAAGGCTCGACTCGTCCGCTGCCTTTTTACGCGCCTCAAGTTGCGCGATTCCTTGCTTTTGGCGCTTGAATTCCTCTTTTAGGAGCCAGTGGTAGCCCATCAGTAGTTCCTGTGGGGACCCGAAGGGTAGAGGTGCACCCCGTAGGGCTTCGCGGCAGCGATCCCACTCTTGCTCGTTGAGCTTGATTACGACGCGTTCGCCGGTTTGCTCATTGATCATGCTAGGAGGTTCGACATCTCCTCCGTTGGCGCCGTTACCGCCGTTGCCACCATTGCCACCGTTGGGCAGATCGGTGCCATTGCCGGTGTTAACACCGTTGCCGCGATTGGCGGAGGTGTCGCTTGCGTTGATGACGGCGCACATGAAGTGATTGGGGAAGATGTTGCTTCCACAACTTCCAGATCCGGAACTATAGGTTCCATCTTCAGTGGCCAGATCGCTCAGATCGGAGTCGCGACTGCTGTCGCTGACCCTTTTTTCGACTGCCACCGGAGCGTTGACCTTGCTGAGGGTGCCGATCGATGGAGGGAACCATGATGCCGGGGCAATCGCCGATGCTGTCGGCTGATCAGGCATGCGAAGCGTGCCAATCCGACCAACTTGGAAGCGGGAGCTCCCAATCGCCAGGCTGATTCCGTCGCCCACGGACTCGAAGGCCGGGCGGGTGGCCGACGTGTGGACGGTGAAGTCGAAGGCGCCGAAGAGCTGGCGAATCTCCGCTGTTGCGGAGTTGTAGATCGCAGTTGATGGAGCCGAAGAAGCCGCAACATCAGCACTCCCAATTCCCACAGATGGTGCCAATTGACGAGGGTTTAACTCATCAATGCCCATTGTTATGGACTTGGGTTTTGGAGAAGGAGGGAGCGCTGGAGACATCTATCGGCTAGCAAACAAGCACACAGGGGACAAAGGATTTACCCAGGTTCAAGCCTCATAGAGGTCCCTACTCATGCTTGTCTGCTCGTGGAATTATCGAGGGAGTCGAAAGTTACAATGGTGCGCAGATGCAATCTGGCGAAGGTTGTGGAAACTAGGGTTGCGTGTGTCTTCCTCGTCGCCCCCTCCTAGCCTTTATATAGATAGGCTAGGTCTCGGGTAGCAGGTCGAGTCGGTTACAAGTTAGGGTTTTCCCCTTCAAAGTTTCTATCTTTATCTTCTTCTTGTCTTTCAAGCAATCGAGAGTCCGCAAGTTATTCGAATCCTTTCATCTGGGCCTTGGCGACATCGTGGGCCTGTACGTATTTGGACCGTATATACCAAGCTCGAGTACCTGTAGGGTATACCCATGTCACTCGCTCTCATCATACCCTTAAGTGTATCCCCTCACGGCTCGGGAATGCTCTAGACATGATCTATATCAATGATCAACAAAGGGACCAGGGATGTCCATGTGAACCCTATGCATTCCTAATGACAATGTCGTTTGAACCGGTAAATGAAGCATCCAATTTCCTTTTGTTTCTTGATACGACTTGTCCGAGATCCGATCATTGGAATCACATACCATGTTCAATCTTGTTAACAACAAGTTATGTTTTACATGTTACCATGATATTACTTCCCCGTGACCAAGTCACATGTTGCAACATTTATGGATGTAATCTCACCAAGCCGGTCGTATGTATCTTTACCCGTCATGTGGGTGAAAAAATCCCGGTCTTGTGGTCACATGTCATCTACTGTTCCTTTGGAATACCCAACATACACCATTATTGCCACTGTATTACCAGATGATGTCTAATGCAGTCAAAGCAGCCTTAGGACACAGTGAGTAATATGAACTCACGGTCTAAGGAAAAGGAGTCTAGATTTTCGCTATTGCAACATTGAACTATATGACTTGATTGTGTCGTAATCCTTCGAGGAATGTCCATCACATCATTCTCCAATGATATGACCCTGTTGTCAATTGGCATAATGCCCATGATCTTGAAACCCAGATCATCCTCATGACCAATGAACTAGTATGAATAGAGGCTACTAGGGACTTAGTTGTCACATGTACCAATGTTTCTACTTGGTACAGTTATAGCACAATATGAAACTAATATAAACTAATTGAGATATGACAATAAAAACCTATTTGTTCTTTGCCTCTAGGGCATATCTCCTTCAATCTCCCACTTGCACTAGAGTACAAATAATATAGCTCGCATTTTACTCATCATAAACCATATAACATATGCGTCCATTGATCATGCATGCTCGCGGGAAACATCATCTCCATGTTCTGTTTTACCAGATCATTATGTATTTTGCAAATCGTTAATGTATTCCTAATTTTGACATTCACACCATTATCGTATAATGGGTCGAAGCATTTGTTTGGCAACAAAGTGAGACTTTGTTTCTAGTGTTTATATTGATGGTCGTTTTCACTGTTGTCATCTAAACTTCGAGGCACACTTTGCTATCCTTTGTGTATATACTATAGTTATGGCAGCAGAACGAGGCCGGTTTCTAGGAGCCTACAGTTACTTTAGATCAACCTCGAGGGATTTCTCATGGGCACTATGTTGGAGATATGCCCAAGAGGCAATAATAAAAGTGATTATTATTATATCTTTGTGTTTATGATGAATGTTTACATCCCATGCTATAATTGTATTATTAGGAAACACTAATACATGTGTGTTTTGTAAACATGTAAGAGTCCCTAGTAAGCCTCTTGTTGAACTAGCTTGTTGATTGATTGATGATCATGGTTTCCTGATCATGGACATAAGGATGTGATTAATAACAAGGTTATATCATTAGGAGAATGATGTGATGGACATACACCCATAGTAAGCGTAGCATAAGATCAAGTCATTAAGTTCGTATTGCTGTAAGCTTTTAAATGCATAGTAACCTAATCGTTCGACCATGAGGTTGTGTTAATCACCATCACCGGATGGGTACTTTGATGACATCAAACACCGCTTTGTAACTGGGTGGTCATAAAGGTGTCATTGGGTATTCTGAAAGTATGTG
Source organism: Avena eriantha (assembly GCA_910589775.1). NCBI lineage: Eukaryota > Viridiplantae > Streptophyta > Magnoliopsida > Poales > Poaceae > Avena > Avena eriantha. Next base: position 482,166,265 of record OU342741.1, on the reverse strand, counting down.
TTGAAGCGCATGGACCAAGATTGGGATTTGTCCATCCATATGACGGATAGATATGCTCTGGGCCCTCTCGGTGGAATGTCATCTAGTTAGCTTGCAAGCATGTGACTGGGTCACAAGGGATGACATATCATGGAACGAGTAAAGAGTACTTATCAGTAACGAGGTAGAACTAGGTATGGAGATGCTGACGATCAAACCTCGGATAAGTATAGTATCGCGTGACAAAGGGAATTGGTTTCGTATGTAAATGGTTCAAGCGATCACGAAGTCATCGTTGAGTATGTGGGAGCCATTATGGATCTCCAGGTCCCGCTGATGGTTATTGATAGGAGATGTGTCTCTGTCATGTCTACATATTCACGAACCGTAGGGTGACACACTTAAGGTTCGAAGTTGTTTTAAAGTAGATATGGAATGTGCGTTGGAGACCGAATGTTGTTCGGAGTCTCGGATTGGATCCAGGACATCACGAGGAGATCCGGAATTTTCCGGAGAATAAGATTCATATATTGGGGATCATTTTCTGAGTTAGGAAATGTTCCGGAGTATTTGCATGAGGATTCTAGAAGGTTTCGGAATGTTCCGGAAGGTTCTAGAAGATTTCTTGGAGTTTTCTTGAAAATCAAGATAGGGATCAAGGAGTCCTGGTGGGTCAAGACAAGGAGTCGTGGGGGAGGAGGACTCCTCCCCCCCTCCCCAATCCGCCGGCCCAAGGAGGTGGGGAGTCCTACGACTCCCACTCCCCAGGCGCCCTCCCTCCTTTAAATAGAAGGGGGAGGCGCCACCCCTTGCCCCTCCTCCATAACTCCCGATCTCCGCCGCCTCTCTCCTCCTCCTTTCTTCTGCACAGGCATAGGCGAAGCCCGGCAGAATTCTCTGCTCCACCACCACCACCACGCCGTCGTGCTGCTGTGATTCCGTGGAGAAGATCTACTACCTCCGCTGCTCGCTGGAACGAGGAGAGGAAGGTCTTCTTCGACTCCGCACGTGTGACCGACTGCGGTAGCACTGCCGGAACACGGCGCCGGAAGGATCGTCCACACGATCTTGAGATCGGCAAGTGATCGACTACATCAACCACGAGATCTAATCTCGTTAACGCTTTCGGATCTACGAGGGTTAGTTCCTATCTATCTCGTTGCACATGTCTAATAGATTAGATCTTGGCTTTTATCTAGATTAGATCTGGGTTTTGTTTGTTCTTGCGGTAGAAATTTTTTGTTTTCCATGCTACGAACCCATCAGTGGTATCAGAGCCGTATCTATGCGTAGATCTGTTGCACGAGTAGAACACAATGTTTTTGTGGGTGTTGATGCTTTTGTTGTCGGTGTCTTAGCGTGTACTTTGCATCTTGCTGCATGCTGGGATGAAGCGGCTCGGGCTAACATTACATGTCATCGCACATGAGACTTGCTCCACGCTTGACGTGCAACTTGCTTTGCACAAGTGGCTTTGCGGGTGTCTGTCTCTCCCACCATAGTTAAGATTCAATTTACAATGAGCATCTGACAACACTTGTATCAACGTTGTGGTCCTTGTTCGTAGGTAAGATCGGTCTTATGCGAAAGCCCCAAACCACGTAAAACATGCAAAGAAAATTAGAGGCGTCTAACTTGTTTTTGCAGGGGTTTTGTGATGTGATATGGCCATCATGTGATTGTGATTGTATTTGATGTATGCAATGATACTTGTTGTAATATGGCAACCGGTAGGAGCCTAATGGTTGTCTTTAATTCTGTTAAGACCTGCGTGTCTATTCATCTTGTAATAGCTTTATTCCAAGTAGTTGTAATAGTTGCTAGTGATGATGGACAACCATGAAGCGGCGCCACTGACCTTGACGCAATGCTGGTGATGATGGAGATCATGTTCGTGCTTTGGAGATGGAGATCAAAGGCGCAAGAAGAAAAGGCCATATCATATCACACTAATTATGAATTGCCTGTGATGTTAATCCTTTATGCATCTTGTATTGCTTAGATCGCGACGGTAGCATTATAAGATGATCCCTCTTACTAAATATCAAGTAATAAAGTGTTCACCCTTAGTTGGCACCGTTGCTAAGACTCGTCGTTTCGAAGCATCTCGTGATGATCGGATGTGATAGATTCTACGTGTGCATACAACGGGTGCAAGCCAGATTTGCACATGCGGAAACTAAGGTTATCTTGACGAGCCTAGCATGTACAGACATGGTCTCGGAACACGGAATACCGAAAGGTAGAGCATGAGTCATATAAATGATATGATGAACATGAAGATTGTTCGTCGATGAAACTACATCTTCTCTCGTGAAGATCGGACTTGGTGTAGTGGACTTGGTTCATGTAATCACTAAGACAATGTGAGGGATGTTGTTTTGAGTGGGAGTTCACCTAGTTAGTTTAAAAATTAAATTTGAACTCAATTTGTCATAAACTTAGTCTAAACTACTTGCAAATTGTTGTAGATTATGGCGACCCCCTCCATCAATTTCAATGCGTTCCTAGAGAAAGAAAAGCTTAAGAACAATGGAAGCAATTTCACGGACTGGTTCCGTGGACTGAAGATCGTCCTCAGGGCTTGACCTATGTGCTCGAAGCACCGCTAGGTGACCCACCTGCAGATGATGCCACCGATGACATAAAGAATGTTTACGCCACTCGGAAAAATCATTAATCCATAGTTCAGTGTGCCATCCTGTACGGTTTAGAAGCGGAGCTCCAAAAGCATTTTGAGCACCACGACCCGTTCGAGATCATTAAGGAGATCAGGCTAATTTTTGAGACTAGCGCGGCTATGGAGAGCTATGAGGCCTCCGAAAAGTTCTTTAACTGTAAGATGGAAGAGGGAAGCTCCGTTAGCGAGCACGTGCTCACCATGTCTGGGTACGCAAACAAGCTCCAAGAGTTGGGAATATTGATTCTGAATGAGTTGGGGATTCACCGTCTCCTCCAATCACTGCCACCAAGTTACAAGAACTTTGTGATGAACTACAACATGCACTGCATGAACAAGACGTTGCCTGAACTGTCGTCCATGCTGGAAACTGCTGAAGTGGAGATCAAGAAGGAGCACCAAGTGTTGATGGTCAATAAAACCACCAATTTCAAGAGACAGGGCAAGCCTAAGAACAAGGGAAAATTCAAGAAGGACGGCAAGAAAGCTGCCGCACCTGCTAAGAAGCCCAAGGCTGGTCCTAAGCCTGAAGCTGAGTGCTTCTACTGCAAGGGTGCTGGTCACTGGAAGCGTAACTGCCCCAAGTACCTGGCGGATCTGAAGAACGGCAACATCAAGAAGAAAGGTATATTTGATATATGTGTTATAGATGTGTATCTTACTAGTAATCGTACTAGTGCCTGGGTATTTGATACTGGTTCGGTTGCTCATATTTGTAACTCGAAACAGGAGCTGCGGAATAAACGAAGACTGGCAAGAGACGAGGTGACAATGGGCGTTGGAAATGGCTCCAAGGTTGATGTGATCGCTGTCGGCACGCTCCCTCTACATCTACCTTCGGGATTAGTTTTAAATTTAAATAATTGTTATTTGGTGCCTGCGTTAAGCATGAACATTATATCTGGATCCTGTTTATTGCGAGACGGTTACTCTTTTAAGTCCGAGAATAAAGGTTGTTCGATTTATATGAGTAATATCTTTTATGGTAATGCACCTGAGATGAATGGTTTATTCTTACTGAATCTCGATAGTAGTGATACACATGTTCACAACATAGATGCTAAACGAATAAAATTGAATGATAATTCTACATACATGTGGCACTGTCGTCTTGGTCACATTGGAGTGAAGCGTATGAAGAAACTCCATTCTGATTGACTTCTTGAATCACTTGATTTTGAATCACTTGAAAGATGCGAAGCATGTCTAATGGGAAAAATGACTAAGACTCCATTCTCTGGAATAATGGAGCGAGCTACAGACTTATTGGAAATAATACATACCGATGTGTGCGGTCCAATGAGTGTAGCATCGCGTGGTGGATATCGTTATGTTCTCACTTTCATGGATGACTTAAGTAGATATGGGTATGTCTACTTTATGAAACATAAGTCCGAAACTTTCGAGAAGTTTAAGGAATTTCAAAGTGAAGTGGAAAATCATCGTACCAAGAAGATTAAATTTCTGCGTTCTAACCACGGAGGTGAATATCTAAGTTATGAGTTTGGCATGCATTTAAAGAAATGTGGAATACTTTCACAGTTGACACTGCCGGGAACACCACAGCGTAATGGTGTGTCCGAATGTCGTAATCGAACTCTCTTAGATATGGTTCGGTCTATGATGTCTCTTACAGATTTACCGTTATCATTTTGGGGCTATGCATTAGAGACAGCCGCATTCACTTTAAATAGGGCACCATCTAAATCCGTTGAAACGACACCATATGAATAGTGGTTTGGTAAGAAACCTAAGTTGTCGTTCCTTAAAGTTTGGGGTTGCGAAGCATATGTAAAGAAGTTACAACCTGATAAGCTAGAACCCAAAGCGGAGAAATGTGTCTTCATAGGATACCCTAAAGAAACAATTGGGTATACCTTCTATCATAGATCCGAAGGCAAAGTTTTTGTTGCAAAGAATGGATCCTTTCTTGAGAAGGAGTTTCTCTCGAAGGAGGTGACTGGAAGGAAAGTAGAACTCGATGAGGTTATTGAACCTTCTCTCGGATTTGAGAGTAGCGCAGCACCGGAAGATGTTTTTGTACCGCCTGCACAAATTGAAGAGGAAGCTAATGATAATGATCATGAAACTTCAAACGAAGTTACTGCCGAACCTCGCAGGTCAACGAGGGTTCGTACCACTCCTGATTGGTATGACTCTGCCTTGAACGTCATGTTGGTGGACAACGCTGATGACCCTGCGACGTATGAAGAAGCTATGGTGAGCCCAGATTCCAATAAATGGCTAGAAGCCATGAAAGCCGAAATGGGATCCATGTACGAAAACCAAGTGTGGACTTTGGTGGACTTACCGGATGGCCGTAAGGCTGTCGAGAACAAATGGATTTTCAAGAGAAAAACAGATGCTGATGGTAATGTTACGTCTATAAAGCTCGACTTGTCGCGAAAGGGTTCCGACAAATTCAAGGAGTTGACTATGATGAGCCATTCTCACCAGTAGCGAAGATAAAGTGTGTGAGGATTTTGTTAGCAATTGCTGCACATTTCGATTCTGAGATTTGGCAGATGGATGTCAAAACGGCGTTCCTTAATGGTGACATTGAGGAAGAGTTGTATATGGTACAACCCAAGGGTTTTGTCGATCCTAAAGATGCTGACAAGGTATGCAAGCTTCAGCGCTCCATCTATGGACTGAAGCAAGCATCCCGAAGTTGGAATCAACGTTTTGATAAAGTAATCAAAAATTTTGGGTTTATACAAACTTATGGAGAAGCTTGTATTTACAAGAAAGTGAGTGGGAGCTCTGTAGCATTCCTAGTACTATATGTAGATGACATATTGTTGATTGGGAATGATATAGAACTTCTTAATAGCGTCAAAACCTATTTGAATAATAGTTTTTCAATGAAGGATCTTGGCGAAGCGGCATACATTCTAGGCATCAAGATTTATAGAGATAGATCAAGACGCCTAATAGCGATTTCACAAAGTACGTACTTGGACAAAGTTCTAAAGAAGTTTAGAATGGAAGATAGCAAGAAAGGGTTCGTGCCCATGTTGTCAGGTAAGACCTTGAGTAAAACTCAAAGTCCAGCTATGGCAGAAGATAGAGAGAAAATGAATAATATTCCCTATGCTTCGGCCATAGGTTCTATCATGTATGCCATGCTGTGTACAAGACCAGATATAGCACATGTTGTTAGTTTGACTAGCAGATATCAAAGTGATCCTGGAATGGAGCACTGGACAGCGGTCAAGAATATCCTAAAGTACCTAAATAGGACTAAGGATATGGTTCTTTCTTATGGAGGTGAGGAACAACTTGTTGTAAATGGTTACACCGATGCTAGTTGGAACACCGATCCGGATGACTCAAAGTCACAGTCGGGATACGTATTTATTTTGAATGGTGCTGCAGTGAGCTGGAGGAGTGCGAAGCAAAGCGTTGTGGCGAAATCTTCAACTGAATCGGAATACATAGCTGCTTCGGAGGCTGCACAAGAAGCCGTATGGATGAAGGAATTCATTACTGAACTTGGTGTGGTTCCCAGTGCGTTGGACCCGATGGCCATCTACTGTGACAACACAGGTGCCATAGCTAATGCACAGGAGCCAAGGTCACATAGCAAGCTGAAGCACATCAAGCTACGTTTCCACGCTATTCACGAGTATGTCCGAGATGGTGACATAAAGATTTGCAAAGTACACACTGATCTGAATGTGGCGGATCCGTTGACTAAACCTCTCCCTAGGGCAAAGCATGACCAACACCAGAACGCCATGGGTGTTAGGTATATTACCATGTAATCTAGATTATTGACTCTAGTGCAAGTGGGAGACTGTTGGAGATATGCCCAAGAGGCAATAATAAAAGTGATTATTATTATATCTTTGTGTTTATGATGAATGTTTACATCCCATGCTATAATTGTATTATTAGGAAACACTAATACATGTGTGTTTTGTAAACATGTAAGAGTCCCTAGTAAGCCTCTTGTTGAACTAGCTTGTTGATTGATTGATGATCATGGTTTCCTGATCATGGACATAAGGATGTGATTAATAACAAGGTTATATCATTAGGAGAATGATGTGATGGACATACACCCATAGTAAGCGTAGCATAAGATCAAGTCATTAAGTTCGTATTGCTGTAAGCTTTTAAATGCATAGTAACCTAATCCTTCAACCATGAGGTTGTGTTAATCACCATCACCGGATGGGTACTTTGATGACATCAAACACCGCTTCGTAACTAGGTGGTCATAAAGGTGTCATTGGGTATTCTGAAAGTATGTGTTGAAGCGCATGGACCAAGATTGGGATTTGTCCATCCATATGACGGATAGATATGCTCTGGGCCCTCTCGGTGGAATGTCATCTAGTTAGCTTGCAAGCATGTGACTGGGTCACAAGGGATGACATATCACGGAACGAGTAAAGAGTACTTATCAGTAACGAGGTAGAACTAGGTATGGAGATGCTGACGATCAAACCTTTGATAAGTATAGTATAGCGTGACAAAGGGAATTGGTTTCGTATGTAAATGGTTCAATCGATCACGAAGTCATCGTTGATTATGTGGGAGCCATTATGGATCTCCAGGTTCCGCTGATGGTTATTGATAGGAGATGTGTCTCTGTCATGTCTACATATTCACGAACCGTAGGGTGACACACTTAAGGTTCGAAGTTGTTTTAAAGTAGATATGGAATGTGCGTTGGAGACCGAATGTTGTTCGGAGTCTCGGATTGGATCCAGGACATCACGAGGAGATCCGGAATTGTCCGGAGAATAAGATTCATATATTGGGGATCATTTTCTAAGTTAGGAAATGTTCCGGAGTATTTGCATGAGGATTCTAGAAGGTTTCGGAATGTTCCGGAAGGTTCTAGAAGATTTCTTGGAGTTTTCTTGAAAATCAAGATAGGGATCAAGGAGTCCTGGTGGGTCAAGACAAGGAGTCGTGGGGGAGGAGGACTCCTCCCCCCTCCCCAATCCATCGGCCCAAGGAGGTGGGGAGTCCTACTAGGACTCCCCCTCCCCAGGCGCCCTCCCTCCTTTAAATAAAAGGGGGAGGCACCACCCCTTGCCCCTCCCCATAACTCCCAATCTCCGCCGCCTCTCTCCTCCTCCTTTCTTCTGCACAGGCATAGGCGAAGCCCTGCAGAATTCTCTACTCCACCACCACCACCACGCCGTCGTGCTGCTGTGATTCCGTGGAGAAGATCTACTACCTCTGCTGCTCGCTGGAACGAGGAGAGGAAGGTCTGCTTCGACTCCGCACGTGTGACCGACTGCGGTAGCGCTGCCGGAATGCGGCGCCGGAAGGATCGTCCACACGATCTTGATATCGGCAAGTGATCGACTACATCAACCACGAGATCTAATCTCGTTAACGCTTTCGGATCTACGAGGGTTAGTTCCTATCTATCTCGTTGCACATGTCTAATAGATTAGATCTTGGCTTTTATCTAGATTAGATCTAGGTTTTGTTTGTTCTTGCGGTAGAATTTTTTTGTTTTCCATGCTACGAACCCATCAGACTATGCCCTGGGACACATCATTCTATGTTAAAAGCGAACTAGCCCCGCCTTAACATTATACATCACATCAGATGGAGCCTTCATACTTCTATATCTATATAGATCCTAGTGCATGAAATGCAACTATAATGCCAATTACTTTGCTTCTTGCCATTTAAGTACAAACTTAATTCTGGTTCAGTGATCAACTCAGGAATCACTTCAAGACATGTTCTTAAAGCTAAATGCTAGTCCTTCCAACCAGAACCTCGGGTCACATTACGTTGAGTATACAATATGGTTGTATGGAAGAACCTATGGTTGAGGCATAGGAAATGAAACACATCTCTTTCTTTCTTTCAACCACAGTTGCAATACTAACTCAATGCTTCATATAGTAAGAACTTCTTTCTTAACTTATTCCATTCTGAGCTTCTTAAGAATCTTGCTTAGCACATTCTGAACATCTTTCAGAACCATGTCCAGGAAGCATTCAACATTTGATTTTTATTAAACTTACCAATCTATCTCGATAGATCTTATTGTTTAATAACTTCAACTTCATCCTTATTTATATACTTAAATGTTATTAACACCAATCACATCATTCATATTTGTCGTCCACATATCCCAGAATGATTTCACGCTCCCACTCAAATATTGCATCCATATTTGAGATCCAGAGATTTCACTTAGCTCTCACTCAAAATATGTCAGCTACATATTATGATTTAGCCAAGCTGATTTGCTCCCACTCAAATCCAGGTCCTCTCGATAGTCTTGGACATTCCAAAATTCCTTGATCATCATCAAATCGAGAATTCCACTAATGAGATTTCAATGTCCATTTATTTCTTGCACTTAGATTCATCACACTTATTTTTATTTCGTAGGTATGTCTTGTTCAAAACATGACAAGTGAATCAACAATATAATTCTAGAAACTTGTAGAATATATAGTTGAATCCTACTTTCTTTAGTAAAAGTGTTTACTTGAAACTTTATGATCATTGTCAATAGTTTCTCCTCTATTTGTAGACTTCGGTTTCACCAAAAAAATTCTGTTGCGCCACTCAACGATCCGAAGGTAAGGTCAAATACCTTGTTTGATCTTTTACTTTTTTCCACCTGTATCTTCATCAAGACACATCAACTTAGGACAATAGCAGGTTTGCCCCTTGTGGAAGATGCATTCATAGCTTCCTAAGAATGCTCTATAAAGACTTGTTTATTTGCCACGACTCTGACTTATCGAAATCTCCAGAAACTCGAATGTGCCATAACACTTATGGTGTTGTTTCCACGAATCTTTAGATGTTCCTTTGTATTTAAAATGAGTGTTTTTCTTATTTCGATCTCTAACTCTAAACGATAACTATAACCCCGGTAAGAGATAATATCCTACAATATGTATCCGATACAAATTGATTATGATGTTTAGACATTTCAATACACTTTGAATTTTTCCAATTGTCACAATTTGTGAAACATCTTTCACAAGTCCTTTCATTCCAAAATTAAATTAAATACTTTAGTCATGTCGATCAAGTCGAAGAGACCTTGTATTTCAATATCCCACTTTGTTGTGAACTCATTTGAACAATTCAAATCGTTTCAAACTCATGTTTCATTAAGTAAATATGCTTATTCACTTAAGTCCATAATTAACTAATGATTTCCACTATTTGTTGAAAATACGATACATCACTATGTATAAGATTCAACATTTCTTCGCATATCACCGTTTTACCAGACCAGTCATTCTACCCAACGAGGCATGGTTTTGCAAAGTCTCTAGATTAGCATCTAGGACCCCAATCTTCATTTAGAATGAAAAACATGCAATAACCAAAATGACTTAAACTATAGTGTCATTTCATAATTAAACTTTAGATATCTTTTAGCATTATAATCCTTTATAAATGCTTAAACTATTAACATTAACATAGTGATGTGAATAACTTATTTATAATCGTAATATGACCATAAGGTATTGTTCATAAGAATAGTACAACAGGCTTGTAACTTGTTCATATGAATAATCATCTCGCCAATAGCAAGACAGACAAACAAGGATTACAAAATTATATTTCAAGTCCACTAATTCAAATGACAAACTTTGAGGAAGAGGGTGATGTCGGCCATCAACTATTTTGCTTATCGTCATCAAGCCACATTGCCTCAAATCCAGCAATTCTCAAGAAGACCATCATGTTTTCACAAATCAGGACAAGTATCAAATACTTTGCAAATTTTAACTAGTTTTTGCAAGAACTACACTTATAACTTTGTATAACTAACATATAACTTTTCATCCATGATCTCTATTTGCAATCAAGCCCTTCTAAGAGTTCTCAACTCTCATGCAAGATCGCTAAGTGATTTTCCAAATATCCTTTTTCATCCATGATAGCGGAAAATCCATCCAACGGCTCATACTCTATGTGCCTTATTTTACAGAATATAAAATGTAGCCCAACTCTCCATCGAATGGAGAATGGCTTATTAGATGATTATGGAGAAAACACAAATTTTGTGGAGTCATCAGATTATCTCCTAAGGGCTATTGTATCAAGAAGAGAATATCACCTTTTATGAGGATATCCCTCAAGCGTGGGTATTAATCTATGAAGTTGGACCCTTTTGTTGAGTTACACATCAAGCAATATATTCCCATGGTCGCAAAAGACCTCAATGGGATAGGCCATGATCTACTAAGATATTTGCAATCAGACATCTAGACTAAGTTCATAATATGAGTTCAATTTACAATTGATCTCCCACCAAAATCATCATCCCCTAGACGATTTTAGTGATCACATGATCCCAATCCTCTGCACCTCCCCCGATCATCACGGCCATCAGTGCAGCATCAAAGGTAGACATTCCCTAATGTCAATCACATCATCCATGTGACTCATGCTCGATCTTTTGATCTCTTGTGTTCTGATGCCATGTCTGTACATACTAGGCTCGCCAAATCTAACTTGTGTGTATTCGTTGTGCAACATGGCTTACACCCACCGTATGGGAACGTAGATATGTCTAGCCCCCGATCATCATGGCCGGTTTCATAACAAAGAACATTCTTGGTGGTGCACACACAAGGGGAACACGATCATTGGAATTAAATATGGATTATCTTATTTGCTACCGTTGAGTATCTAATACTAGCACACAATAAGATGTAAAAACATGTATCAACATCATATGTATATTGTGATATGATATGGTCCTTCTTCTTGCGCCTTGATCTCCATCGAGCGCTCCGGCATGATCTCCATCTTGCCCTTGGTTTGATGCCAAGTCCACGACGCCACCACCAGGTCGTCCATCGGAACGATGACTATTACTATACTACTTAGTAACAGAAAAGTAAACTACTTTACCTTCATAACAACCAATACCATATAATAATCACATGCCCTCCTGCAAAACAAAGTTAGACTCCACTACTTTATCTTTTGCAAGTTTTACGTGGTTGTTAGGGCTTTCACACTAGAACCGTTTATAAACTATGAACTTTCCAACCACAACATGGATCCATCAGTTGTCTCTACTACACGCCTTTCGGGGCCCCCCATTGTAAATTCTATATCAACTATTGAATGAGAGACAGACACCCGCTAGCCTCTTATATGGTACGAGCCGTATGTTGAGTGTGGAACCAGTCTCGCGTATGAATACGTGTAAGGTCGGTCCGGGCCGCTTCATCAAACAATACCACGATATAAACAAGTACACGTTAGAGAGTAACAACTAAGGGATCAATACCCGCACAATACTTGTGCGTACTAGCCGTACAACACTCCTACACATAGATCGTTTCTAATACCAATGAAGGGATCCGCAGCAGAAAATATATATTTTCCTATGTTGCAATGCCCTAAACTGCCTAGGATCTATCTATGTAGTAATGCGGTAACGACCGAGCATATATAATACATACCCTTGTAGACCGTATGCGGTTAGCATTCCGAGAGGAACATGGTTGATGTAGTCGTACTCGTAGCCAACCTCAAGGCCGCGAAGCTCCTCGCAGGTCACCTCTTGCTCCTTCTTCATCGTGCAGCAGCTCCGGCTCACTACATTTAAGTGCCCCAAGTGTTGCGCCTTGTATCTTCGTGTACATCCGGTGTATGATGAGACCTCCGTCTCCCTGATCCTACCGGGAGTGCATAAGTTGATATCCGGCTAGGAACCCCAGCAGCGCAACAGCGTGCTGCAGGTGTGCCTTGTTCGCACAGCCTAGATTTGGGGCCATGGTCACAAGGTATAGAGAGAGAGGGAAGGAGAAAGTCAACCAAAGGACTTCTCCAAATATTGGTGTGTTTTAATCCTACCCATGGGCACCCCTATATATAGGCTAAGGGTGTGTGCCTTTCTCAAAGGCTAAGCCATGTGGGACTAATTGCCAAAGGAAAAGTCATAGGAATTTGCGTCTAGTCGGTTTGGCCAAATCTAACCAGCCCAACAAGCTAAGAGGGAAGCAACAAACAACAGCCTGGGAGGAGGCTGGCCAGGTGCGCCTTGGCGCGGCCCATCTCGCACCTTCCAGTCACCCGCCTGGCGGTGGCTAGCAGCGAGCAGCCTAGGTGGGTCGGCTGCCCACCCCGCATCCCACGCGCGCTCTAGCAGCCTGCTGGCACCTCCCCACCTGGCTATGTGCTGCCCGTGTGGGACACAGCGGTGCGGCCCGGATCGTCTGCCCGCCAGCAGTCCCGCGCAACGCCTAGTTATCCGTCGCCTGCGCGGCCGGCTGTCTGTCGGCGCCCGCCCTTAGTGGGCCGCCTGGCCCACAACGGCAGCAGCTGCCCTTTTTCCTTTTTTTGCAGCTTTACTTCTAGGCTATTTTCCTCCGGGGATTTGGCCTAATATAAAAGTTGCTTTTATAAATCTTAATTTAAATATTATTTTGAATATATTAATCCATAATTAACATATAATAAATGTATATTTAAATTCCCATTTATCCGAAAACACTTTTCCGATCTCTTCATTTATTCTTTCTCCGAACAGCTTTGGATCTCTCTGTGGAACATTTCTGGTGTTCTCTTTCTCTACTATGATTCCATCTTACGAATGATCGCTCTCATTGTACCCTTAAGTATATCCCCTCATGGCTAGGGAATGCTCTAGACATGATCTATATCAATGATCAACAGAGGGACCAGGGATGTCCATGTGACCCCTATGCATTCCTGATGACAATGTTGTTTGAACCGGTAAATGTAGCATCCAATTTCCTTCTGTTTCTTGATACGACTTGTCTGAGATCCGATCATTGGTATCACATACCTTGTTCAATCTTGTTAACAACAAGTTCTATTTTACTTGTTACCATGATATTACATCCTCGTGACTGAATCACTTGTTGCAACATGTATGGATGTAATCTCACCACGCCGGCCGTATGTATCTTTACCCGTCATGAGGGTGAACACATCCCGGTCTTGTGGTCACATGCCATCTACTGTTCCTTTGGAATACCCAACATACACCTTTATTGCCACCGTATTACCAGATGACGTCTAATGTAGTGAAAGCAACCTCGAGAAATAGTGAGTAATATGAACTCATGGTCAAAGGAAAAGGAGTCTAGATTTTAGCTGTTGCAACAATGAACTATATGACTTGATCATGTTGCAATCCTTCAAGGAATGTCCATCACATCATTCTTCAATGATATGACCCATTGTCAATTGGCATAAATGCCCATGATCTTGAAACCCAGGTCATCCTCATGACCAACGAACTAGTATGAATATAGGGTACTAGGGACTTGGTTGTTTCATACCACACCTGTACCAATGTTTCTACTTGGTACAGTTATAGCACAATATGAAACTATTATAAACTAATTGAGATATGACAATAAAAACCTATTTATTATTTGCCTCTAGGGCATATCTCCTTCAAAAACAAGACCCTCACAACTTTGCCAGATGTGCTAGAGGCAATCAACACCGAAGTCTCTGGCGTGCAACACCCGAATCTCCGGCCTGCACTGGAGTTTCTAGTCAGACGAACAGGAGTCTCTAGCCTGGGTCAGAGTCTCCGGACAAACCAACCGGAATCCCCGTTCTGGATATTTCAGGTTGCACAAGGAGACTACAGGTGGGATTGATTCTAGCAGATCAGGCAATGACATGAGACTAATCTAATAGAGTGCACACAAGCATGTGGTTTTTAGTACAAAACTCAAAATAAATGAAGGGGATGAACCCTAGTTTCATGGTGAGAAGAAAGGTACCAGATCTGTCCATTGGAGTGATTCCACTAGTGGAGAATGTCCTAGGGGTGGAGAGGGTGGAGTAGGCCGATGGCACGGCGGATCCCAGCGTCAAAATAGCCTCCGGGCGGCGGTTTTGGAGAAGGAGGCGATGGGTGTGAGGGTGGGAGTCGGGGTGGAAGATAGAGTCATGTGTGACTCTTTCACCCCGGCGCCCTTAAGTCACTGCCCGAAACCGTCCTAGACCGAAGAATCCAGTCCGGCGGACCAGAGACTCCAGTGTTTGCACACCTGAATCTCCGACCCTCTTCGACCAAAAACTCCAGAGTCAATATTTGGGACATATATGAGAGGTGGAAAGTGTTTAGGGGAGAGTGAACGGCTTAGGTTTAGATTCCAAACCGTGAAGAACCAAATAGGCAATGTAAACCAGCTTAAATATCAAGTGAAACTCCAATTTTAATCGAACCAAGAACCAACTCTTCATGACAAAGAGGGCGGTGGCTGAGGCCACCATGTAAGAGTGTGAGGCATGACACCGCGAAGAATTATCCTTGGGTTCATAGCCAATACTCATCAATGAAGCTTTCATCTAAAAAAAATGATACGTACTAAGATAAATGATTTTCTTAATTTTGGCATTATGGGAGGGGAGGGATAGCCCAATGGATTAGGACCGCACTCCCCCTATTTCCATGCCTGCACCTAAACCATACAATGATCAAGTAATAGGTGTGTATGTAAGGTGATCAAGTCAAAGTTCTTGAATCTACGATATTTAGCTCATTCCTCAAATAGCAAAACCTTGCTTCATCAAGTGGCTTCGTGAATAAATCTGCAAGTTGGTCTTTGGTTGACACATAAGATAATTCAATATCTCCTTGGGCAACATGAGCTCTAATGAAATTATGACGGATATCGATATGCTTTGTCCTTGTATGATCCACCGGATTGTAGGCAATCTTGATAGCACTTTCATTGTCACATAGAAGAGGCACTTTGTCACAATGGACACCATATTCCTTTAAAGTTTGCCTTATCCATAACAATTGGGGGCATGCACTAGCAGCTACCACATACTCGGCCTCGGCGGTGGAGAGAGATATATAGTTTTGCTTCTTAGAAGACCAACACACCAAGGACCTACCAAGGAATTGGCAAGCCTCGGAGGTTGATTTTCTACCATCCTTATTACCAGCCCAATCCGAATCAGTGTATCCACACATAGAGAATTTTGAGCCCCTAGGATACCACTCACCATACTTTGGGGTATGAACCAGATATCGAAAGATTCTTATGACTGCCATCAAGTGCCTTTCTTTAAGAGCCACTTGATATCTTGCACACACTCCTACACTTAACACAATACCGGTTCTAGATGCACATAGGTAAAGCAAAGAACCAATCATGGATCGATATACCTTTTCATCAACATCTTTACCATTTGGGTTAAGCTCACGATGAGTCTTGGTTGCCATGGGAGTAGGAGCTCCATTTAATTATTTCATATTGAACCTCTTGAGCATGTCTTGAGTATACTTGGCTTGATTAAAGAAGGTTCCTCCTCTTATTTGCTTGATCTCAAAACCAAGAAATACCCCCAACTCCCCCATCATAGACATCCTAAACCTATTACTCATAAGCTTCGAGAATTCATCATTAAATGCTTTGTTAGATGACCCAAAGATAACATCATCATATTATATTTGTAAAATGAAAAGCTCCCCATTAACCTTCTTAGTGAGTGGGATCAAATTTCCCAACCTCAAATCCACGGTCTAGCAACAACTCTCTAAGGTTCTCATACCAAGTACGTGGATATTGTTTAAGTCCATAGAGCGCCTTATCAAGTTTGTAGACATGGTTTGGGAAGTTGGGATCCTCAAAACCCGAGGGTTGCTTAACATAAACCAACACATGCAATGGACCATTTAGAAAAGCACTTTCTACATCCATTTGCTGTAATTTAAAATTATGATGTGCAACATATGCAAGAAGGATACGGATGGACTCAAGGTGAGCCACGGGAGCATAAGTCTCTCCATAATCAATGCCTTCAACTTGAGAGAACCCTTGCGCTCCCAATCTTGCCTTGTTCCTCACAATGATACAATGTTCATCTTGCTTGTTCTTGAATATCCATTTAGTGCTAATAACGTTGTGGCACTCCTTCGGCTTTTCTACTAACTTATATACTTTGTTTCTCTCGAAGTTGTTGATCTCTTTGTGCATTGCTTCTAACCAATCTGAATCTTCAAGAGCTTCCCACACTTTCTTTGGCTCCACCATGGATATATGAGCTTGATGCTCACCAAAATGCTTCAATTGAGCTCGAGTGGACATTCCACTCCTTTGATCAACAAGAACATTCTCAAGAGAGTGCTCTCTTCTTTCTAACATTTTCTCCACTCTAGCTTTGTGATGAGTTTCGGTCTCCTTGTTGTTCCTTGCGGGGATCTCTTCATCATTCGTGTCCTCGTCTTGGCCATGAATTTGAACTTGATCAACAATGGGTTTAGCTTCATCATCATGAGGTACAGGTTGATCTTGGTCTTGATCAGGCATGCTACTTGAAAGGCTTCGAGATGATCTTGCAGATGACTGAATAAATCTGCCTTTAGCAACTAACTACGTAGGGCTGGATAATCCGGTCAGTGGAGAAACTAGACAATTCAGCCAAGAGCATTCAGCCTGATCAACATGGTGAGGGTTCTCAGCTTGTCTTTGATTTGGGTCATCATTTTCCTCAATACTAGGAGCTTGTTGAAGTTGTGAAGATGAGGGCTCCACTTGAGTAGAGCATAGTTCTTCTCGATCCGCCACAAGGGATTCCTCAATAGGGCGGATGAATCCCGCACCCATTATTCTTATGGCATCTTGAGGTATTTCATTAACTACATCACAAACATCAACTTGCCCCGCTTGGGGGCCATCATATTCTTCGAAAACCACACTACAAGATTCTATGACAACTCCGAAGAGTTTATCATAGATTCTATAAGTGTGGGAATCGAGACCATAGCCAACAAAAATGACCTCTAATACTTTGGAATCAAATTTGGACAAACAAACACCTTTTATGAGATAGAAACACTTACAACCAAACACCCAAAAGTATGAAATGTTGGGCTTGTTACCGGTAAGTATTTCATATGGCGACTTGTTCAACTCTTTGCGGAGGTAGAGCCGGTTTGAAGCATGCCATGCGGTTGAGATTGCCTCTGCCAAAATATTGTATGGAGACTTAAACTCCGCTAACATGGACCTAGACATATCCATTAATGTCCGGTTCTTCCTCTCAGCTACACCATTTTGTTGAGGGGTATATGCAGTGGAATATTGATGTTTTATCCCCTCATCACTCAGAAATCAATTTAATGTGTAGTTCTTGAACTCGGTGCCGTTGTCACTTCGTATTGTTAGAACGGGCACACTGTATTAATGTTGAACCATATTGACGAAGTCGATGAAGTATTGCTGGGTCTCACTCTTCCACTTGAAGAAATATACCCATGAATATCTTGAGTAGTCATCAACAATCACCAAGCAATATTTCTTCCCACCAAGACTAGCATGAGATGCAGGACCAAAGAGATCCACATGAAGGAGCTCCAAGTCATGTTCGACTTTAATGTTATTTTGCTTATGGGGAGAATTGCACATCTTTCCTTCAACACAAGCCCTACAAACACGATCTTTGGCAAAACAAACATTTTCCTTTAGTCCCACAATATGGCCACCCTTCTGGAGGCTTTGCAAAGTTCTCATATTGACATGGGCTAGTCGGCGATGCCATAACCACCCCACATCGTCCTTTCCGAATAAGCACATCACACTTGTAGTGGTTTTTTCCAGATAGTCCACCACATACAAGTCATTTTCGACGTATCCAACAAAAGCGACCTTTAGAGTCTTGCTCCACAGGAGGACCACAATGCCATCTATTATATATTAAAAGTACATGACGGGCTACTAGAAAATAGAAAAATAGTCTAGAAAATCTCATAAAAATCAGAAACATCTGGCCATCCATTTAATTAACAAGACGATGACAGCCAATGGATCTTAGAAATAATCTATTGACATGTAAGTTTAAAAAAATTACCCACCAATGCCCTACATAAGTTTTCAGGTACCTATTATTCGATATTGTCGTCTACCTGATAGATGAGATCGTTGTTCCCGTCGAGAAAGAAAAAGCGGAGATCGCTCCTCATCAAACTCGTCGTGCACCCTCGACCTCTCCCTTTTTTATCCTCACATGCCATGTACGCATGGCTTCCTCTCGCATATGGCATCCAATATAACTAGAAAGCAGGAAACATCTTTCTAAGGGAAGTCTCCAGCGAGTAGCGATGGCAGCCAGCAGGTAACGCCCGTGTCTGATACATAGAAGATTAGATCCGCAAGTTGATCAGATGTGATGTGACGTCCAATTAATCTACGTGTGACGGCCTCCACTAGCTCATGCAAACATACCTGAGGTGACGTCCAATTAATCTCCCTATTTATTTCTTGCTATCACGCATATAGGTAGTCTAGATGATCTCAAATAAGAAATTCGATTTTCTCTTTGCAATCTGGTCCACCACCGTTGAATTATCGCTTCAAATGTTGCCTTAGTGCCTCCGCTCACTATTTAATCTGGAATGATCAGATTGCTTGCATGGTACTGTCAATTAGCGATAATGATTGTTTTTGCACACATCACAACTCTTCCGGTTGGTTTTCTCTCACATGGCGTCGTCATAATTTATATTCAGCATTTTTGGATCACAAGAAGGCATGCCATTGCTGATAGCAGATGAGATCGGCAAGGTGGATGACAATTTTTTCTCAATTCGTTGGAACAACTCTCCGGAAGTTGTATATACGAGTACAAGACAGATTTTTTTGTGCTGAAACTGTGAATGTCTTTCTCTATCTTATTTTCTCCGTCAACTTAATTTTTTTTTTGACAAATTGATATACAGTAGTATTACGTTGGGCTACAGACGGTGGACATACTAGAGAATTAAGAAATATCAGTGTAAGCTAGCCTCTATTCTCTGCTCTTCCAACCTATAAGGTGATGATTCAACTTTTGTTGTTAAAATATGTACAGAACTTTGATAGCATCGTCAGATAAGTGTTTGTATTTTAGCATACAACTTATTATGATATTAGTCTACCGAAAAAATGATAAACCGCAAGATATCCGGTCATAATTTACTTAGTCGTTAACTATGTACCACTTTTAGTGTCCCATATAATTCTAGAAAGGTCATTAGTAATCTCTCTTTTTTGCACATTCAAAATTATTCTATACACAATAACACAAGAATCTAATATATTTGTTTGCGTGCATGATATTAGGTCAACCCAAGGAATCAATGTTCGGATCGCAAGCTACGCTCTTTTGTATGTGATGTTATATGAAGGTGAAATCAATTGCGTTCACTACAAGTAGAAGTATGCATATATATCGAGCAAACTAGATTCACTAGGTGCACTAGCAACTTAACCTTGATTCAATATATTCGTGGGATTCAATATCCCAATTTTCGTATTGTTTACGACTACATGGTGATGATCTGAAGTAATCGAAGTTGCGCTTAAGATTCATGGTGAGTTGTGTCTTCAGATCAACTAGGTCAGCGTTTGTTCCAACTTCCTAATAAAAGGTTCTTCCGTACAATTTAGATTGAAGCTTCTTTATACTACATATTCAGACATTGCTTAATAGAAAGGTATTTATGTTGGCTAGCATACAACAATACACGAGTAGAACAAATGTGTTCATTTATGCCTTTTTCTAGCTCGACATGCACATTGGCAAAGTTGTACCTTATCCATCAGGTGAATGCACAATGGCAGACACACGCGTGCTTCTGCCAAAAGTTTAAACTTTAAGCTTGGTCATGCTAAATACTGGTCTAATTTTGTGTTGCTCGTTGTCGGAAGTATTATGCATGACTTATTTATGCTCAAGTTGTGATTCAAATTTAAATTGCACGACTTATTTCTCGATCAATTATTTTATGTTTCTTTTTATGATTTCCGAAGGTGTTTTGGAGCTCGGATGCACTAGGTGCACTGCAAAACTAGATATATGTACATTATCTATTGTTGGCAACAAAATATAAGGTGACTAGGTGACAAGGGTGAACTTGGCATGTTTTTTGTGGAGATTCCTAGAACTTGGTGGTCCAGTCCTCTCTACTATTTTTACAGTTGTCTACATTAATAAATAGATGACACTGACAAGTTGTGAGCAAAACTTCTCAAGTTATCTTTGATAATATTCAAAGATTAGCATGATGGAAACATAATCATTAGATTTGTCAAGACACATATTTTTTGTTATCAAAAAATTGTAACTATCGTTCATATATTCTTTCAGAAAAATTGTCTCATTTTTGATACTTTGACCATGTATGATATGGTATTTGTTAACGAATGAATTAAGTGATTATTTTACTATGTATTATCTTGTGTATCATGTTTGCGGTAAACTAAAATTGTATTCATTATTAATAGTTTCTCAATTACAAAGTGATTAGTAAATGTTCATGTGAAACCAAAGAATAGTTTCTCCTATGAGACAATGTCTAGCACAACTATAACATAATGTATAATGATTTTTAGGTATATTCTCTACATAGATATGGTCATACGAAAACAATATGCAACTTATCCTCCTCGAAAAAGTTTAGGACTTCTAGGTTAATCTCAAGAAATATGCTATCACAAAATGAGAAAGTTGATTTTTTTTGGTAGGACATTACTACAAGTTGATTGCTATGAGATATGAAACAATATGTTTTAAACGCAATTTTTTAAGGGCCTCTAAGCCGCATGAGGTTCTCACGAGCAATATCAGCTACCCCAAAAAACTAAGACATGCAAGTATACCTTATATATAGCTTCACACCGCCGAGATATGAATTTTTCTAGGGACATAAATATGAATTTAGTTAGGTTCAATTTGTTAGTACCTTCATAACAGATTGCTAATATAGGTGAAATTTTTATATGCATTTAGTTCTTTCTTTTTGTTTCTTTCAATCGATAAATTGTTGAATATTCCGATGTTTTCCATTTAAACAAAACAAGTAGATAAATAATGTTGTCTCCAATCAATGTGATATTCTATGTACCATAAAAACATTGTTCGGTGTATAATCATATTATTTATAGTAAAAATTCAAATATTTAAGTAACCAAAAATTATTTTGAAATATATCGACACATTAAAGGTGATGCCCTCGCACTTGTGAGGGCCACTGTGCTAGTTATCAATAAATATGGCGAAACCCATCTTGCGTAGGGCACAAACTGAAAGTAAATTATAGCCAAGAGTCTCAACAAGCATGACGTCCACGAGAGTAACATCGTGTGCAACCACAACTTTGCCAAGACCCATTACCTGAGATTTTGACTAATCGGCATATGTGATGGTTATATGATCTTGATTTGCCCTTATCTCTGTCATTATTTCATTGCTTTCGGTCATATGACTTGTGCAACCACTATCAAGCACCCATTTTGACCCTCCAGAAGCATAATTCTACAAAAGATCAAGCTAGTTTTTTAGGTACCCATTTTTCAATGGGTCCTCTTTTGTTAGTGACAAGGGTCTTTGGAACCCAAATATACCAAGCAATATAGCCATCAAATGGACCAACATATTGTGCATAACCATCACCATAAGAATTACATATTAAGACATAGTGAGGGTTAACACTTCCCGCAAAGTCATCTTGTGACATAGTTTTGCCACTTGGGGTATTACTACACATAATGGTCTTGTATTTTGCTTGTGCGGGATTAGCCTTCTTCTTTTTGTTGTTGTTCTTCTTGGCTTTGGATACATAGCCAAGACCACTTTTCTCATTATTTGACCTTTGCTTTCTCAGAAGGTCATCAAGAGACTTGTTACCTTTGGGGAAGGTGGCCTTAGCTAGCTCCCCTTCAACCTAGAATTTTCTTCAAGGATGTTTGTACTACTAGAGGGAGTGAATATACTAGGTGAAGCAACATTAGTCAATTGAGTTTGAAGTTGTTCACGAGACTTTGTGAGAGTCAAGAGTTCACTTTCTAAGACCTTGTGAGTATTGTTAATTCTTTCAGATTCCTCGGCAAATTTGTCATGAACAACACTAAACTCAATCTTGTCTGTTTTAGCCTTTTTGTACTTAGCAATGGCATGATCACATTCCTTAATGAGTTTACAAATAATTCGATCATTTTCCTCATCAAGGCCTTCAAGTTTTTCTTCAAGAGACACCCTAGTCTCTTGCTCTTCTTCTAGGGCATTAGTAAGAGCTTCCATCTCAACCATGTGCTCTCTCCCAAGTTTGCATCTCTCATCAAGAAGTTCTTGTGTGTTGGCAAGCTGATTCAAGAGATTCACAAAATGTTTCTTGTGCCCCCTTGCAAGTTAGTCATGAAAGTATCGAATGCAACTAGTTCTTCCTTCACCTCAAGAGTTATATCATCATCCATTTCATCATTGATAATACAGGTGGAGAGAGGAGATGATGATACCTCTGATGCTCTTGCCATAAGGCAAGTGACACTCTTGTTAGAGATGTTCTCATTTGGGGAATCGAGAACGGGCCTTTAGTCCCGACCCGTAAGGGGCTTTAGTCCCGGTCTAGAACCGGGACTAGAGAGGCGGGACTAAAGGCCCACCCACTAGTCCCGGCCTGCTTACTAGCCAGGACCAATGAGCGTCCACGTGGACGCCCCAGCGCGCGTTAGGTGCCCCCCATTAGTCTCGGTTCCTATTACGAACCGGGACTAGTGGTTCTCTGTCATGGCAGTATTTTAGGCAGCTTCTCTGCCACGACACATAATTCATTTTGTATCATTTTATTTATTACTTTTTCATTTCAAAATAGTTTTGTACGCTACCACATACCATACACGTTCGTGCATATATATAAGATAACTTGTCTTCGGATCGAGCATACAAATATATACATGATAGTTACATGGACATCACAATAACCGGGACTAGAGCCCGTCTATTCAATTACATGGTCGGGGATCATCGGTAGCGCCTATTCACACTAAATTCTCTGGCGTCATCTATCATCTTGTTCATCAAGAAATCCTACCAGTTCTTCAGCAATTCTTAGTACGTGTTGCTCTGGTAGGATCTGATCCCACATTCTATCGAACTATATAAGAAAAGGAGATCAATATGAATACCAATCATGGTAACAAAAAGTGACGGTAATAAAAAAATGTTGTGAATGTATTGCTTACATCGACTCTATAATCTTTGTGCTCAGTGGTATACATGCGAATGAACTCGCAAACATAGAATCCACATAGGTTCGTGCTAGGTGGCTTCCTCGTGCACTTTATGAGAATAAAATTCAATCAAAATAATAATCTAGCATCACAATTGTATTGAAACTAGAAGTAAAGATATGCATGTACTACTTACCAAGACCGTCTTAAACGTCAGCTTCTCACTAAACTGACCCTTAACCGCACTCTTGAACTGGTACCAAACCCTGCCCGATAAAGAAAATGAATGAGTTATTTATTACGTGATATCTCAGGAAATCAATGAAAGAGACCGATGTAGTGCGAAAATTAGTCAATTGAGTTTGAAGTTGTTCACGGGACTTTGTGAGAGTCAAGAGTTAACTTTCCAAGACCTTGTGAGTATTGTTAAATCTCTCAAATTCCTCGGCAAGTTTGTCATGAACAACACCAAACTCAATCTTGTCCTTTTTAGCCTTTTTGTACTTAGCAATGGCATGATCATGTTCCTTAATGAGTTTAGAAATAATTTGATCATTTGCCTCATCAAGGCCTTCAAGTTTTTCTTTAAGAGACACCCTAGTCTCTTGCTCTTCTTCTAGGGCATTAGTAAGAGATTACATCTCAACCATCTGCTCTCTCCCAAGTTTGCATCACTCATCAAGAAGTTCTTGCGTGTTGGCAAGCTGATCCAAGAGGTTTACAAAATGTTTCTTGTGCTCCCCTTGCAAGTTAGTCATGAAAGTATCAAATGCAACTAGTTCTTCCTTCACCTCAAGAGTTATAACATCATCCATTTCATCATTGATAATAGACGTGGAGCGAGGAGATGATGATACCTCTGATGCTCTTGCCATAAGGAAAGTGACATTGTTCTCATTTGGGGAATCGAGAACGAGCCGTTAGTCCTGGCCCGTAAGGGGCTTTAGTCCTAGCCCGTAAGGGGCTTTAGTCTCGGTTCTAGAACCGGGACTAGAGAGGCGGGACTAAAGGCCCACCCACTAGTCCCGGCCCGCTTACCAGCTAGGACCAATGAGCGTCCACGTGGCCACCCCTGCACGCGCTAGGTGCCCCCCATTAGTCCCGGTTCCTATTACGAACCATGACTAATGGTTCTCTGCCCTGGCAGTTTTAGGCAGTTTCTCTACCGCAGCAGAGAATTCATTTTGTATCATTTTATTTATTTCTTTTTAATTTCAAAATATTTTTCCACGCTACCACATACCGTACATGTTCGTGCATATATATAAGATAACTTGTCTTAGGATCGAGCATACAAATATATACATTATAGTGATATGGACATCACAATAACCGGGACTAGAGCCCGTCTATTCAATTACATGGTCGGGGATCATCGGTAGCGCTTATTCACACTAACTTCTCTAGCGTCATCTATCATCTTGTTCATCAAGAATCCTGCCAGTTCTTCAGCAATTCCTAGTACGTGTTGCTCTAGTAGGAGCTGATCCCGCATTCTCTCGAACTATATAAGAAAAGGAGATCAATATGAATACCAATCATGATAACAAAAAGTGATGGTAATAAAAAATGTTGTGAATGTATTGCTTACATCGACTCTATAATCTTTGTGCTCAGTGGTATACATGCGAATGAACTTGCAAACGTAGAATCCACATATATTCATGTTGGGTGGCTGCCTCGCGCACTTTACGAGAATAGAATTCAATCAAAATAATAATCTAGCATCATAATTGTATTGAAACTACAAGTAAAGAGATGTGTGTACTACTTACCGAGACTAGCTTAAACGTCAGCTTCTCACTAAAGTGACCCGTAACCGCACTCTTGAACTGGTTCCAAACCCTGACCGGTAAAGAAAATGAATAAGTTATTTTGTACGTGATATCTAAGGAAATCAACGAAACAGACCGATGTAGCACGAAAATTACCTCTAGAGCATGTCTTGCATGTCCCTAAACTGTTCCAAGGGTCTCCTTAATGGGTCCATGACTTCAAATCTTCCCTTACCAAGTTGAATGTTTAGTAGAACCTAGTGGAAACTTCACATATTTATATATACATCAGTAACTCATCAATTACACTTAATATCGAGTAAGCAAAAGTGAATGTGTACAACAGAGTAAGACCCTCACTTGAAATTGTAAGGGAACAATATGTGGTCACATAAATTTTGCTCCATTAGAAACCTCAGAAGGTTTTCCTCCGTCTCCTCGGGTTTTGACGTTAGCGTCTTTACATGTATTTTATCTGGGTCAATGAACCCAACACTAAAGAGTGACCTTATTTTACATTCCTGGATCTTCATTCTACATAATAATAGAGTACAACATATAATGAGGATAATTACATGCAATGAACTAAACAACTGAAAACTGAACAACTTATATGTAGACAATGAATTCAACAACTTACAGACAATAGCAAATCATGAGACTTTTGTCGAGGGCGTCGAAATTGTATAACTAGAAGACTTCTGGAAACTCAACATGGACCTCGCCGGCTCGGAAGTAGTAGTCATGTTGGACTTTCGCCACGATCATTATTCTATCCTCCTTTGCGGCTTTCAAGTACAATTTATGTAAACTCCGCATTTGTGTTGGTAGTTGTTAGAACCGCTCATCGTTGACCAAAGGCATCCCTAGGACATATGTAGGGACTACATCACCCTTGGGTAACTTGTTGTCCTGGGAACCTAGCAATTCCTCGATAGTCACATTCATAGTGGCTGCAAGCTTCGCAGCTTCTTCCATATCCTGCTGGGGAATGTCATAGGATACCACCCTGAGGGGTGGCATCGATTGTTTGTCCTGTTTCTCGAGCTGGGGGACATCCTTTATTTTCCCGATTGCACTTCAACTTGATGATTTGCTCCCGCTTGCACTTCTACTTGATTTTCTCTTCTTCACTTCCTTTTGAAGTGTGTGTAGATAGTCATCTGGCTTATGGTGCAAGTCATATTGCAATTTTGTGTTCAGAAAACCAAGTGCATACGCTTTTTGCTTCTCGGTGTATACCGGAGCGGGCTCAGGTTTCTTCTTTTGAAGCTTCGCAACACATTCGGCCTTTGCGATCACGGCGCTTTTCTCTTCAGTACGATCATAAGGTATGATGGTTGGATTCTTATGAGGTACTCTTGGGAGGGGCAACATTTGTCGTTTTGGGCTCCTGCATCATTTAGTACTCATCGACAGAGCATGCTTCTGCTTATTGTCCTTAGCGGGCGGCGACTACGGCTGACCCTACGGCGGAGATCGACATGGACTCGCGTTGTGCTGGTTGTAGTCATGGGGTGGGCTTCTTGGAGGTGACGGAGGTGAAGGTGACATGCGACGAATCGGAGGCGGTGTTGGCCTTGGCGCTGAGCCTGGAAGCTTGATGTTGTTCTTGTCCCATAGAATGATACCACCAAATACTTCTCTGAGTGTCCTCTCACCTTCTCTGAGTGTCCATTGATCCCACCCTGTTGCGATTTCATCCACCCCGACTTTAGCATAGCCAACTGGAATCTCACGGCCATGCCAGTGTGCGTCAGGTGGACAAGGTAAAGCACATCCGACCGCCACCTTGATGGATAGGTTCTTCACCTTCTGATGGAGCTCACAAGATGTCTGCTCCTTGATTCCATCCATGGGGTAGCCGAGAACGCCATCTACCATCCGTTCATCATCAGACAGGACCTCTGATTTAGCCACACTGCTTCCCCGCTGAGATGGGACGGTGGTAATATCGAGTGCAGGATCTTGCAGGTGCGCTACTCCTCAAAATTCTTCAATCTGTTGCTGATGCTTTTCAAGTCTTCCTACCAACTCGTTGAACATGTCTCCCTCCTCCTGATGTCACCTCTTTGCTCTCTCTCGGCTCCTATAAGTATCTCTGTATTTGGGAAACCCCATCTCCCATGTATAACTAGGGCCAAGGCCTCATACTTGTCCTCCGCGTTCATCATTCATAGGGACCTTTGTCAGCAAGTCTTTCTCTCTACCGGGACAGAACTTTGTTGTCCCCTCTTTAATTTAATTCACCACTCTCTGCCATGTCTCCCGGGGTATCCTAATCCCGTCACTGCAAATAAGGTCCCCTGTATTTTCGTCATACTCACTCCCATGCCCACGGAACCAATTTCTTGCCCTCAAATCCCATTCTCCGCATATTGGTTCTAGAGTGATCCCTTTAACAAGCAGCTCATTCTCTTTAGCATCCCACTTTGGCATGGCAGTCGCGTAGCCCCCTGGCCGTAGGTAATGCTGATATTTCTTCTTCGCGGCATTTAACTTGTTTTTTCGACTTTACCTTAGCAGCTTCTGACTCCTTGTACTTCACATATGCATGCTAGTTAGCCCGCTGCTTTGTTATATAGGCTTCAAATTTAGGAGGAGTCTTCTTCTTCTGATACTTTTGCCATAATGATTTCTTCCAGTTCTTGAATAGTTTGGCCATCTTCGTAAGAGTCCACTGCTTGACTTTCTTCCTCAATGCAGCTGTGTCGGCATCATCCTCATATTCTGGCAGGGTGAAATGTGTCATGAGGTTATTCCAAAGACCCTCTTTGTACATGTCAGCGACATACTCACCCTCTTCCGCCCCTTTTGTCCTATTCCACTCTCGAACGGTGATCGAGATGCGATCCCTAACCATAACTCCGCATTGTTGTACAAATACACTTTTAGCCTTTTCAGGTTCCAAGGGTTCACCCCGTGGTGATACCAGCGTAATTATATAACGCGTAGATGCGTCCAACTTTTTGGCCGGGCCTCGTTTTGGAATATTGTTTGCTCGATGTGGAGGCCTAAGAGAAGAAACATTCGTCAATTTATATATATACAACTCAATTAATGCATCTACTGATCACCGGACTTCATATATATACCTCGCCAGACTTCGTTAAGGGTCCACCGGAGCCGTCGGCTTCTCCATCATCAGAGCCGTCGGCTTCTCCCTGATCATTTCGGTCGACCTCCTCACCCTCACCGGAGGGGTTCAGATACATCGATGGAGATTCAGGTGGATGAACATGGGGCGCCATTGATCATATTCTCAAGAATTTCTTCTTGTTCTAGGTCTCTGCGGATTGGACTAGGTGGATCCATAGTTTCTGCAAAGTGCGAGATGCACACAATATTATTTCAAAGTGCACACAATATTTGAACATAGAAAAATCCGGGGGGCCGCGAGCACCACCACCCTAACCCTACATCCGGTCGCCCGCGAGCACCACTACCCTAACCCTATCTCCGGCGGTCCCGCGAGCACCACCACCGTAACCCTATGTCCGGTCGCCCGCCAGCACCACCACCCTAACCCTAAGTCCGGTCGCCCGCCAGCATGACCACTCTAACCCTAAGTCCGGTCGCCCGCTAGCACCACCACCCTAACCCTAAGTTCGGGCACCCGCCAGCACCACCAACCTAACCCTAAGTCCGGTCACCCGCCAGCACCACCACTCTAACCCTCAGTCCGGTCGCCCGCTAGCACCACCACCCTAACCCTAAGTCCGGTCGCCCGCCAGCACCACCACCCTAATCCTATCTTCGGGTGGGGCGCTAGCACCACCACCCTAACCCTAAGTCCCGGGGCCCACGAGCACCACGACCCTAACCCTAAGTCTGGCACAAATATTTCCTATATACAAATATTTCCTATAGACAAAAATATATTTCCTATATACAAAAAATTCCTATATACAAAATTTTCCTATAATACAAATATTTCCTATATATGCACAAAAATATATTTCCTATATATACATAAATTTCCTATATACAAATATTTCCTATAATACAAGTATTTCCTATATATACACAAAAATATATTTTCTATATATACACAAAAATATATTTCCTATATAATTAATACAAATTTATTTCCTACATAATTATAATACAAAGGTATATATTGCGGTGGCGGGCCAGGGCGGTGGCGGCTGGCGCTGGCACGGTCGGGGCGGAGCTCGGGGCGGTGGCGGTGACGGACCGAGGCGGTGGTGGCGCTCGTGGATGTGCCGGCCACGGCAACAGAGCTCGTGGTGGCCGGCGAGGGGGAGCGGCGATTTGGCAGCCTGGCGGCAGCGTGCTCTTCTCCTTGTGATGTGCTAGCTCCAGGTCGAAGGAGCGGCTCTATAAATACCCCCCCCACACACACACACACCTTTAGTCCCGGTGCGTGGCACCAACCGGGACTAAAGGAGGGTCTTTAGTCTCGGTTCTAGCCTAAGGATGGCAATTTTACCCATGGGTACGGGTACCTGCGGGTACCGTACCCGCATGGGTAGGGTATGGGCACACTTTTATATCCACGGGTAATACCCATACCCTACCCGTTAAGTTACAGGTACGAGTACGGGTATAAACTTGTACTCATGGGTATACCAATACCATCTTCGTTTAAACTGACATGTCAAACTTACCTGTAGAGTGTCAACCTATGCAGCCAAGAATCCTAGGGACAAGTATGCAATTCGAAATTCTAAACTTTTATACTTTCATATACTTGTATACCTATTATTAAGTTGATATTATTGTCTGTTTTTAAATATATGTTATTGATGAACGTAAAATTGTGAATAACTTGTTTACTATTGGATCTACCCAATGGGTATGGGTACCCGGTGGGTATGGGTATGGGTAAAGTTTTATACCCACGGATATGGGTAAACTTTTGTACCAATTGACTATATGAGTATGGGTATGATATTGCTCTACCCTGCTGATATCCTAGCCATTGCCATCCTTATTCCAGCCACGCACCGGGACAAAAGGGGTTGTGTGCCTTTTTGGCTGCAGAGCCTTTAGTCCCGGCTGGTGTTTTGGGTGTTGGGCCCAAATTTGCGTGCGTTGGGCCTAAGTTAGCGCCTATTTTTTCAAAAACTTCAATTTATAAGTATTATATTTTTTAAATATTTGAATTATACAATTTTTCATACTTATGAATTTGAGAAAAAATTCAACATGAAAAGTTCTTGAATTTGAATAAGTAATCCAAATATATTTTCTGCTTTATAAAATAATTATTCTAACTAGTCAAACTATTAACTATTTTGCCATTTTCAATTTAAAATGCATTAACTATTATATTTTGCATATTTTTGAATCTCACTAAACTTTCAACATAAAAAATACTTGAATTTGAATAAGTAATCCAAATCTATTTTCTATTTTATAAAATAATTATTCTAACTAGTCAAACTAATAACCATTTTGCCATTTTCAATTTTAAAATGTATTTACTATTATATTTTGCATATTTTTGAATCTCACTAAACTTTCAACATAAAAAATGCTTGAATTTGAATAAGTAATCCAAATCTATTTTCTATTTTATAAAAGAATTATTCTAACTAGTCAAACTATTAACCATTTTTTCATCTCACTAAACTTCCCACCGCTTCCCACCATGTTTTCCCGCCCTTTCCCTCTAACCCGGGGCTATTAGTCCCGGTTGGAGCCACTAACCTGGATTAAAGATATTTCCTGCCATATTTTCCCACCTTTTCCCTCTATATCTAGGCCGGCCGCCATGGCCATCCACACATCCACATCTTCCCCCTCTCACAACAATGTACACCACATACTAGGCCATTTTGACCCCCGAGGAGACCGAGGCGCTGTGGGCCTCCAGCTACCCATGCCCGTCAAGCTATCGGCTGCCCGCCGACTGGATGCTGAGCGCTGGAGGAGTTCTTGTCCCTCCTGTGCCTCAAGGTTCTACCCACCAGGCGGCCATCACGAACCAATTTTACCTCGAGCTCACGCCAGAGGAGCGGATGGATCCCCATTGGGATCCCGGCAACTACGGCACCTGGAATGCCTTCTTCACTAACCGACAGGAAAGGGAGCTCACCAGGTACGAGGGTGACGGCCCACCCCCGGTGAACCACAACGAAGCAGGTCGCCGCCTGTGGTGGGAAAACCAGACTATCATCGATGTGATGCGCTACATCGCCTAGGGCGATCATCCTCGCCTGCAGTGCCTGCACTTTGACCCTCCATAGAGCCACTAGAAAGGTGG
Source organism: Avena eriantha (assembly GCA_910589775.1). Lineage (NCBI taxonomy): Eukaryota > Viridiplantae > Streptophyta > Magnoliopsida > Poales > Poaceae > Avena > Avena eriantha. The sequence goes on along the minus strand of OU342741.1, from coordinate 482,134,639 downwards.
CGGTGGTGAAGGCCGTGGGTGTAGCAGCATCGTCATCTAGGAGCCCCTCCCTCGTGCGTCGTGAAACCGAGGCCGGAGTGGTAGGTGCCCCAGTAAACATCCCTCACGTCGTGAATCCAGCCACGTGCGCCTAACAACGACGATGATGACAATGACGAAGACAAAGATGAAGATGACCCTAAAGTTGTGTACTATATGGCTAGATATGAGTATGACTAATGGGGGGCCTTTAGTCTCGATTCCGTAGTCCCAGTTTTTTAATAATAATAAATGTCTTTAGTGTTAGTCCCAGTTGGCCTCTCTGCAACTTTCCTGAACTATGAAGATGTTTTTCTATTCTTGGGCCAAGGAGCTAACTAATTTCATATTAGGGAGTGCCTCTATGGCCAGCTAAAGGGAGATGCCTGAGGACTTGATCCTCCGGCATCTCCCTAAAGCTGGCCGTAGTGTCGTCCTAGATCTTACATACCATCAATACGCCAGAGAGCTAACTAATTTCACACATTAGGGAGTGCCTCTATGGCCAGTTTGTTGGAGATGCCAGAGGACTGGATCCTTAGGCATCTCCCTCAAACTAGTCGTAGTGGTGTCCCTGCTCCCTCAAGCTGGTCGTAGTGGATTCTTAGTGTTTGAAGATGATAACTTCACAAGGATGACGACCTATTTATAGTGTCTCCACCCATGTTTAGTCCCAGTTTGTGTCTCCAACCGGGACTAAAGATGAATCTTTAGTCTCGGTTGGAAACACCAACCGGGGCTAAACATATTTCCCGCCATGTTTTTCCGCCATGTTTTCCCGCCATGTTTTCCCGCCATGTTTTCCCGCCACGTTTTCCCACCGTTTCCCTCTATGTATAGGTCGGCGACCGTCATGACCACCACACATCCACACATCGACACATTCCCCGCCACACATCCATACATTTCCCTCCGCCTACTTTAGTATGCCCCCGCGTGTTTGTCCACGACTTGGCGGCAACAACGACACAGTACTAGGCTCCATCGGGCATGTCCGAGACTGGGCTCCCCCGGGCTGGCACTAGCAGGTGCTACCTTCCAGGACGTGTAGCTTGGTGAGGAATCCGGGTCCCGTCGTCAACCCAGAGCTTCTTTGGTGGTAATCGCATGGTCCAGGAGCGGTGTAGAGGGAGCCGGCCCCCGAGGAGGTGGTACAGAGGCATGTCAGGGAGGAGGACGAGCACATCCGCTGCTATATGTATGTGTTGGAGATCAGGTTTTCCAATACCTGGCAACTTCTTCAGGGACCTCACCCAAGCTATGCTCCTATGATGGTTCCTTCTCTTTGGGTGACCACCTCCCACGGCTCAGAACCCGGTTGTCGACGTCCAGTTTGATTGAGCAAGATGTATTACATGAAAGGGGGCTTTTATATCTCAAATAAAAGGTTTAATACATTAAATAGATTTATGTCTCAAATAAATGGTTTAATACATTATTACACATCACCAACATCTAGTGTTGTGGTTTTCTTATGCACCATAGCCATGGAGAATCTTCATCATTTAACAGGATGCTTGGGTTAGTTTTCACTTTGAATGGAGGAATTTCATGAAACTTATTGTAATCTTCTGACATATCTGTCTTGTCATCCACTCCCATGATGTTTCTTTTCCCTGTAAGGACTATGTGGCGCTTTGGCTCATTGTATTATGTATTCTTTTGCTTATCTTTCCTTTTTCCCGGTTTGGTAGACATTTCCTTCACATAGAAAACCTGAGCCACATCGTTGGCTAGGACGAATGGTTCATCCATGTACGCAAGATTGTTGAGATCCACTGTTTTCATGCCGTACTTTTGGTCTACATGTACCCCGCCTCCTGTTAGCTTGACCCATTTGCACCGAAATAAAGAGACCTTAAAAGTAGGTCCATAGTCAACTTCCCATATCTCCTCTATGTACCCATAATATGTGTCCTTCTGCCCATTGTTATCTGTTGCATCAAAGCGGACACCACTGTTTTGGTTGGTGCTCTTTTTATCTTGGGAGATCGTGTAAAATGTATTCCCATTTATCTCGTACCCTTGGAAAGTACATATAGTCGAAGATGGTAACCTGGCCAATGAGTACAACTGATCTCCAAAAGTCGTGTTATTCATGAGATGTGTCTGCAACCAACTGCTGAAATTCTTCTTGTGTTCCCCTTTAATCAAGGAGTCAGGCTTCCCCGGGTTTTCAGAGCATAGAATATTCTTGTGTTTCTCGATATACGGAGCCACCACAGTGGAATTGTGTAGAAATATGTAGTGTGCTTGAGTGAAATAATGCTCGTCCCTACATACCATTGATTTCCTTCCTAGTGTGCCTTTTCCAGTCAGCCTCCCTACTTGCTCAAAATGTAGAGCTCGTTGGGGAACCCCAAGAGGAAGGTATGATGAGCACAACAGTAAGTTTTCCCTCAGTTATCAAAACCAAGGTTATCGAACCAGTAGGAGCAAGCTAACACCTCCAAGGTGTTGTTTCCAACTTGGAATCCTGCACAACACAACTACAGAACTTTGCCCACAACTTATAGTGAGGTTGTCAATCTCACCGGTTTTGCTGAAAACAAAGGATTAAATGTATTGTGTGGAAGATAGTAATTGCTTCAGAAAGTAAATAGAAAATAGTAAATAGTTGTAGATTGATGGTAAAAGAATGGACCGGGATCCATAGTTCACTAGTTGTGATTCTCCTTAAGATAGATGACATGTTGGGTGAACAAATTACAGCGGGGCAATTGACAAACATCGAGAAAGCATACATGCATATACTATGAGATATGATTGGGCATTATAACATTATACATAGATCATAATCCAACTGTATCTATGACTAATAATCCACCTCCAGGTTATCATCCGAACCCCCTCCAGTATTAATTTGCAAGCAACAAATAATTGCATTAAGCAAAGTGTGTAAAGTAAACAATACGATTGTTCTATGAACAAAGGATTGTTGTTTTCTCCCTAGTAGCAACAACACATCTAGTACCTTAGAGATTTCTATCACTTTCCCATATTACTAGAGGTATAAACCCACTATCGAGCATAAATACTCCCTCTTTGAGTTGCTAGCATCTAGTCGGCCAAGATACCTACTAACAACGGAGAGCATGCAAGATCACAAATAACAAAGACATGATAGAATCAATAATCAATTTGAAATAGCATCTCAATATCCATCGAATCTCCGCAAACACAACATGTTGGATTACAAATAGATGATCTTGATCATGAACGGAGCTCACAAAATCTAAACATGGTAGCACAAAGGAGAAGAACCAACCATCTAGCTACTACATGGACCCGTAGTCCAGGGATGAACTACTCATGCATCACACCGGAGGCAGGCATGGTGATGAAGAAGGCCTCCAGGGTGTTCTCTCCCCTCTAGCAAGGTGCCGGGAAGAGCTTCAGATCCCTCCTGATCTAGGGATGGAGATGGCGGCGGCTATAGACTCTTTCGTGGAATTTTGATTGGGTACTTAGGGTTTTCATCCTGAGGGCAATATATAGACGAAGGGGCAAGGTCGATGGAGAGCCAAGGGGCCACACCCCCTGGTGGCGCAGCTAGGGTTGGCCGCGCCACCACCAGGTGTGGGCGGCCTGCTTCCCCTCTTTGTCTCCCCTCCGGAGTCCATGTTCCTTCTGGTAAAATATTGACTTGGGCTTTTGTCCGATCCAATTCCGAGAATATTTCCTTACTAACTTTTCTGAAACCAAAAACAGCAGAAAACAGGCAACTGGCACTGTAACATCTTGTTAATAGGTTAGTTCCAGAAAATGTGTAAAAATACTCCAAAGTGTGGAGACAACATAAGAAAGTAGATATAAAACAAGCATGGAACATCAAAAATTATAGATACGTTTGCAACGTATCAACATCCCCAAGCTTAACTCCTGCTTGTCCTCGAGTAGGTAAGTGCTAAAATGAATAATTTTTGAGGTGAGATGCACCATCACAATCTTGATCAAGGCATATATAAAACATTGATAGTTGGGATCATAGTACTTTAGCATAGCATGAAAGATATAGTTCTAAAAATAAGACATAGAAACTATGATGTAACATGAAAATGTACAAAGAAAAGATTCATGAATAACAATGCTTTGAAAGACGTTTGTTCATTTCACAAAAAGAAAACATAATGAGAATGGTATTCAGCTTGTTCCTCATAGTGTAGCAAAAAATAAATGCTTAGGACACCTTCAAATTTCATAAGCGTGACTAGATACAAATATTTTAAGAACAAGCAATATCAAAGTTATGCATCAATCAACAAGTCTTGGGACAATGCACATTAAACTAAGAATGACCACTATGATCTCTTAATAGGTGCATAAAGATAGAAGATGGAGACTCAACATAAAAGTAAAAGAAAGGCCTTCATAGAAGGAAGTAGGGATTCAAGTCTCATAAAGAGCTTCCAAAAATTATGGTACTTATTAGCTTTCAGCTCGCATTGCCCCTATCATAAGCATCCTGAAGTGATTAAGGTTAAAGTGAGCAAACTCTGGAGTATATGCTTGACAAAGTATAAGTTGGCAATCTCATGTCACTTGAATACGAGGGCCGCTCCTCATGCTACTCAAGTTTAGTTACCGGTAAGTTCTTGTCATAGTAAGTACATGTGTATCATAGAGAACCCCCAACGGGGTACCCCTTGCACATGATACAGGAGCTATTCCATAATCAAAATGACAAGGCAAGCAGACAATGAGCATCTTAGAAATCTTCTTATTTACCATGGGAAAATGGTGCTTTTTCTCTCTTTCCTCTTTTCTCATCTTTTTTCTCTTTTTTTTCAATCTCTATCTCTTTTTTATAAGAAGAATGCTTCATAGATTGCTCACTATGGTGATGCTGCAAGTTTCCACCATGATAAGGCATGGCTTAGGCTAGCGGCCAAGGCGTTTCTCTAACACACATACATAACTCCATGGACTTACAAGCTCCCCTTTCATTTCACACTGACGACATCCATAAACAAAAGAGCATGATATCAACTGGGTACAATGTACAAGTGCAATGTTGCAAGCGTTCCCCATGACAGCATAGTTCTGATAATCCCAACGTATAAGTGCAAGCATATACAACATAGATGACACAATGGTTAAGTTTATTAGGGGCAAGAAAAGTAAAGTGTGCCATCAAGTTCGTGAGAGCTTTAATCACTAATTGTCACATAACAAGTTTCATTTGGAAGGTAGATAAAAACATGAATATACTTGGAATAGCAAATGCTAATAGGTAGGTATGGTGGACTCTTTGGAATAACTTGGTTTTATTTGGAGTTGGATGCATGAGTGCAACTCATACTTAGTATGAAGGCTAGCAAAAGACTAGGAGCGACCAACTAAGAGAGCAATAATGGCCATAATCATGCAAAGCGACAAAACATTACTAATTAAAGCATAAAGTGATATTACAAGTCGAAAACTAAATGATCATAGAGGCTATGGTGACTTGGTATAGTCATAACATGGTGTGAGCATTCTCCAAGTCCACCCAAATAAAGCATTAAAGGAGAATACCACAATACTATGCTTTAATATGCTAAAACAACGCATGATTCTTTCAAGGCACATTAAGAAATCTCAATTATTTGTAACAAAGCATGCTACAGCAAAAATCACTAAGCATAAAGCAAAAAAAATATCAAGCATGAAATGACAAAGTCTAAGCCATAGTAAAAAACAAACTCCTTTTATACCACTTAAGCATGAACTTTCCTACTCTTTTCCAACCCAAACCAACTTATTTGAAAACTAATGTATGAATGAGGGGGTCCAACCAATTTATTCAAGCAAACTAAGCAAACGAAAACTAAAAAACAGAACAAAGACGCTCCAAGAACAACACAACTGTGCATGAAACAATAAAAATGAAGTGTTTGGAAGAAACCTGAGATTTTTATTGATGAAGAAGGGGATGCCTTGGGCATCCCCAAGCTTTGACGCTTGTACTTCTTGGGGTGACACGGGTGGCAACCCCAAGCTTGAGATTTTGTCCATTCTTCATCTTATCACAATACTCTTCCCTACACTTAAAAATTTCCTTCATACAAAACTTCACACAATCTTCATTAGCAACATTAGTGTACTCAATATAACAAGTCTTTTGGTTCAGTTTCAACACAAGTAAAACTTCCATTAAAACACGAGCTACTGTAGCACTTCATTTACAAATTTCAAATGATCAAAGAGAACTCAAAGATAAAGAGATTAAGGGGCAAATGCAAATAATGGCAGAAATCTATCAAAACAGACCAGTAGGTAAAAACCAATTTATTAGAAGACCTTATGTTACTCAAATCGAAAGGTGTTGAACTAAAGAAAGTTGGATAACAATCTGGGGCAGAAGCACAAAAAATTTACAGCTCAATCCGACGTACAGAGATTTTTCAAGAATTTTTACAGCGAAGCACAAAAATCTGTTTCAGGACAGCTACTTTCCCAAGTCTTACTTCTCTCTCATTAGAGGTTACTCTTGGAACAAAAACCACACAAAAAGGATAAAGAGCGGTTATTACAGAGGTAATAACTTCCAAGACTCAACAAAACATTCCTAACGAAATTTGGGTTATCTCCCAATAAGTGCTTTTCTTTAGTGCCTTTGAGCTAGGCATGATAATTTCGATGATGCTCACATAAGAAATATAATCGAAGTAAAAGAGAGCATCAATAAGAAAATTCAAAACATATTTAAGTATAACCCACTTACTATGCATAGGAATCTTATACGCAAATAAATTCACAAAGAACAAAGTGACAGGCATAGGAAGATAAATCGAGAGTAACTTCAAAACTTTCAGCACATAGAGAGGTGTTTCAGTACCATGAAAACTTTTACAACCATATTTTCCTATCTCATAATAATTTTTAGTCGCCTCATGAATAAACTCAACAATATAACTATCACATAAAGCATGCTTTTCATGATCTACAAACACATAATTTTTATCAAGCTCAAAAATAGTGTGATTAAAACCTTCATACCCACTTTTAACAATTTTATAACAAGATGAATGATCAATCTCATTTTCAATAGTAGTACAATTAATATTATTAACCAATATAGGACCATCATCTAGAGCTTTATTATAAAAAAAATTCAAAAGAATCCATAGGAACATGACATTCATCCTCCTTTGATAAGCATGGAGGACAATCAAATAATATAATGGGTAAAGAGTTACTCTCATTAGAAGGTAGGACTGGGTAGATCCATTCTTCCTCCTCTTTTTCATCCAATGGGCTTCTAGTTTCAGCAATTTCTTCTTCCATAGGCTCCTGCAAGGCATTAGTCTCTTCTGTTGGTGGAGAGCATCTATTAAGATATTCAAGAATATATCCATTCTCTACCTTGTAATTATCAAAGAAAAATTGAAGTATATCATAAACCTCATATTTATAAGGTGCATCATCAGTATTCTCAAGCAAATAAGCAAGTTCGAATGCACCCTTCCAAGCAATAAATTCTTCAATTTGTTCCACATCATAAAAGTCATAATTTCCCTTGACATAAGAAGATATGGTAACATCATCATTATACTCACATTGAAAAGGGAGGTGTTTATACCTCCTACAACAACAAGATTTATCAAAGCAATAAGTAACATTATAAGTAGAGCACATGTTTCTAGAAATGGTACACAATTTATCAATTTGTTCCCATAAGAGTTTCCCTTTTGTGACAAGCGGTGTTCCTCATAATATTTTTGTTGTTCCATGAACCCATCTTGCCAATAAGATCTAGTTTCAAAGAAACCCACCATTGATAGAAAGCATGATAAAGCAAGACAATAACAGATCAACAGAAATAATGACTATAGCAGGAACTAATTTTGTGTGTGTTTTTGATAGAAGAAACAAGCAAACAAAGCAAAAATAAACTAGCAAAACAAAAAACAAAGTAAAGAGATTGGTTATGAAGGAATCCCCTTGTGAAGATGTCCTTGACTCCCTGGCAACGGCGCCAGAAAAATTCTTGCTTGCTCAAAATGTAGAGCTCGTTGGGGAACCCCAAGAGGAAGGTATGATGAGCACAACCGTAAATTTTCCCTCAGTTATGAAACCAAGATTATCGAACCAGTAGGAGTAAGGAAACACCTCCAAGGTGTTGTTTCCAACTTGGAATCCTGCACAACACAACCATAGAACTTTGTCCCCAACTTACAGTGAGGTTGTCAATCTCACCGGTTTTGCTGAAAACAAAGGATTAAACGTATTGTGTGGAAGATAGTAATTGCTTGCAGAAAGTAAACAGAAAACAGTAAATAGTTGTAGATTGATGGTAAAAGAATGGACCGGGGTCCATAGTTCACTAGTGGTGATTCTCCTTAATATATAAGACATGTTGGGTGAACAAATTACAGCGGGGAAATTGACAAACATCGAGAAAGCATACACGCATATACTAATCATCTTGACACCTATGAGATTTGATTGGGCATTACAACATTATACATAGACCATAATCCAACTGAATCTATGACTAATAATCCACCTTCAGGTTATCATCCGAACCCCCTCCAGTATTAAGTTGCAAGCAACAGATAATTGCATTAAGCAAAGTGTGTAAAGTAAACAATATAATTGTTCTATGAACAAAGGATTGTTGTTTTCTCCCTAGTAGCAACAACACATCTAGTACCTTAGAGATTTCTGTCACTTCCCCAGATTACTAGAGGCATGAACCCACTATCGAGCATAAATACTCCCTCTTGGAGTTGCTAGCATCTACTCGGCCAAGATAGCTACTAACAACGGAGAGCATGCAAGATCACAAATAACAAAGACATGATAGAATCAATAATCAATCTGAAATAGCATCTCAATATCCATCGAATCCCCGCAAACACAACATGTAGGACTACAAATAGATGATCTTGATCATGAACGGAGCTCACAAGATCTAAACATGATAGCACAAAGGAGAAGAACCAACCATCTAGCTACTACATGGACCCATAGTCCAGGGATGAACTACTCATGCATCACACCAGAGGCAGGCATGGTGATGAAGAAGACCTCCAGGGTGTTCTCTCCCCTCCGGCAAGGTGCCAGGAAGAGCTTCAGATCCCTCCTAATCTAGGGATGGAGATGGCGACGGCTACAGACTCTTTCGTGGAATTATGATTGGGTACTTAGGGTTTTCATCCCGAGGGAAATATATAGGCGAAGGGGCAAGGTCGGTGGAGAGCCAGGGGCCCACACCCCCTGGTGGCGCAGCTAGGGTTGGCCGCGCCACCACCAGGTGTGGGCGGCCTGCTTCCCCTCTTCGTCTCCCCTCCGGACTCCATGTTCCTTCTGGTGAAATATTGACTTGGGCTTTTGTCTGATCCAATTCCGAGAATATGTCCTTACTAACTTTTCTGAAACCAAAAACAGCAAAAAACAGGCAACTAGCACTGTGGCATCTTGTTAATATGTTAGTTCCAGAAAATGTGTAAAAATACTCTAAAGTGTGGACACAACATAAGAAAGTAGATATAAAACAAGCATGGAACAACAAAAACTATAGATACGTTTGCAACATATCACTCCCCTCATACCGAGATTTTGGAACACCAATCGGCTTAAGGTCAGGAAGAAAGTCAACACAAAACTCAATAACCTCCTCTGTTCCATAGCCCTTGGAGATGCTTCCTTCTAGCCTAGCACAGTTATGAACATATTTCTTTAAGACTCTCATGAACCTCTCGAAGGGGAACATATTATGTAGAAACATAGGACCGATAATTCTAATCTCTTCAACTATGTGAACTAGGAGGTGCGTCATAATATTGAAGAAGGATGGCAGGAACAACAACTCAAATCTGACTTCACAGTAGACCACGTCAATTTTTAACCCTGATAGACTTTCTTGATCGATTACCTTCTGAGAAATTGCATCGAGGAATGCACATACCTTCACAATGGCTAGTCGAACATTTTCTGGTAGAATTCCCCTCAATGCAACCGGAAGCAATTGCGTCATAAGCATGTGACAGTCATGAGACTTTAGGTTTTGAAATTTTTTCTCTTTCATATTTACTATTCCCTTTATATTCGATGAGAAGCCATACAGGACCTTGATACTGAAAAGGACTTCAAAAAAGATTTCCTTCTCTTCTTTGCTAAGAGCGTAGCTGGGAAGCCCTTGAAACTGCCCTAAATGCTTGTCGTCCCGTCCTTTATGATGTTGCTGGTCCTCCCGTGCTGCCTGGGTATCTTTTGACTTCCCATACAAGCCTAGGAAGCCCAAAGATTCTGCGTCAGGTGCATCACCACTATAAGAAATGTGTTGACTAGTGACCTTTTCTTAACGACCCTGAGTTTTTTGGTCATACATCTATGACCATTTCAAACCAACTGGTCGTAGGTCATTTGGGAGGGTACAAACCTTGAAAAACTATGACCTTTTTTGTCAGGAAGGTCATAGCTTGCTTACACCAGTTGGTCATAACATAGACATCACTAGTCCATGACCTTAATTTTAGGCGACTACGAATAATTTAAATGGTCGTGGGTGCTATTCATGTTAACTTAAGAAAGACCAATAGCCACATTGGCAGGTTGATCTAGGTGTCACGTCCACGTGTCAAGTTTTGCTGACGTGTCTGCATATGTGGCATATCCACGTGTCAATTTACATTTACATTTACATGTCATGTCCATATGATGTTGACATGTTGACTACCAATTATACTCCTACCCAATGACATGTGGGACCTTCTTGCCATGTTGGTGTTGACCTGTTGACCAGGAGAGGCAACTATGACATGTGGGACCTACAGAAACCAACAAACCAAATTACTTGACAAAAAATTCGGGGGCTGGGGTCAAACTCACGACCTCCTCGCGGCCTCGCCTCCGGCGCAAGGTGGTCTACCACCTGGCCACCGATACCACCTTGTATGGAAGGCAGGATCGCGCCCTCTTAACCATCTATCGTGGGTCGGGGTCGGACTCGCATAGGCCTCCGCCTCCACCTTTTGGGCTACTCCCTGGGCTCGTATTAGGCTACTCCCTAGGCTCGACTTGGGCTGCTCCCTGAGCGTGCGAGGCTTGCTCCGCTGGCCCATTTTCTTGGCGGGTAAGCCAGGCCGGCCACCTCCAGTTTTTTTTATTTTTTCTTTTTTGAATTTTTTGTATCTTTTTAATCATAATTCCAAATTGAGTCAAATAAAATTCAGAGAAATTGTAAAATTTAGAGAATGTTTTTAGTACATTATGTAACACTTTTAGTTTCTGGAAAACTACAAGAATATATTTTCATATAACACCGTCATAAGTGTAAATGGGGATTTTGAATTATGGTTTTGAAAATAGGGGTTTAAAATTGAAATTTTTCGTCTATGAGTTGAGTCTTGCTAAACTTGCACTGGATCTCTGATAAAACATCATATTATGAGTCTAAAAATGATTTTTGCAAAAAATCATGAGCATTATATCATGTACATGTAGTTCAAACCGGACCCACTTCCTACCGATTCGGCAGGAATTTGTCTTTTTCGCCAGGGGTAGATGGAAAGGTTTTAGATACCCCAGTTAGGACATTGTTCATATAAGGTGGGTCTATTATTTTTGAAAAATGGGGTGGTACCATTTTGAAACTATTATTTCGTGGTTGTTTCACAAAACGCCCCGATTTTGGCACTCAGAAAATGGAAAATTCTTTTTCCGTGTGATGAAATGGAAAACTTCCTCCTGCAATATTGTTCTCCACCACAAGATGCACACGGGTGCACAATATGGATACATTATCACAAACTATGCCATGATTCTAGCCATAACATTGGTCATTTAGTCTAAAAGTCATGAAACCTCGAACATGATAGGTCATTTCTGTGAAGATTTTTTCGAGAAACTTGCAATATACCAAGTTTGATATTTTTCCTTGCAACTATGTCACATAATATGACGCCACGCGAAGTATTTACATTGTTCGGACCATTTTTAAATTTCTTGCCCATTTCAACTTTTTCCGTTTAAAACTATGGTCAAAACGGCGGGCATGAAGATAGCAGATGAGCCTCGCTACAATTGCACTGGATCTCTGATAAAACATCATATTGTGAGTCTAAAAATGATTTTTTCAAAAAATCATGAGCATTAGATCATGTACCTGTAGTTCAAACTAGACCCACTTCTTGCCGATTCGGCAGGAATTTGTCTTTTTCGCCAGGGGTAGATGGAAAGGTTTTAGATACCCCAGTTAGGACATTGTTCATATAAGGTGGGTCTATTATTTTCGAAAAATAGGGTTGTACCATTTTGAAACTATTATTTGGTTGTTGTTTCACAAAACGCCCTGATTTTGGCACTCGGAAAATGTTAAATGCTTTTTCCGTGTGGCGAAATGGAAAACTTCCTCCTGCAATATTGTTATCCATCACAAGATGCACACGGGTGCACAATATGGACACATTATCACAAACTATGCCGTGATTCTAGCCATAACATTGGTCATTTAGCCTAAAAGCCATGAAACCTCGAACATGATAGGTCATTTCTGTTAAGATTCTTTCGGGAAACTTGCAATATACCAAGTTTGGTATTTTTCCTTGCAACTCTGTCACATAATATGACACCACGCGAAGGATTTACATTGTTCGGACCATTTTTAAATTTCTTATGCCCGTTTCAATTTTTTCCATTTAAAACTATGGTCAAAACGGCGGGCATGAAGATAGCGGATGAGCCTCGCTACAATTGCACTGGATCTCTGATAAAACATCATATTGTGAGTCTAAAAATGATTTTTGCAAAAAATCATGAGCATTAGATCATGTACCTGTAGTTCAAACCAGACCCACTTCCTACCGATTCGGCACGAATTTGTCTTTTTCGCTAGGGGTAGATGGAAAGATTTTAGATACCCCAGTTAGGACATTGTTCATATAAGGTGGGTCTATTATTTTTTTAAAATAGGGTGGTACCATTTAGGGAACTATTATTTGCTGGTTGCTTCACAAAACGCCCCGATTTTGGCAGTCGGAAAATGGAAAATGCTTTTTTCGTGTGACGAAATGGAAAACTTCCTCCTGCAATATTGTTCTCCGTCACAAGATGCACACGGGTGCACAATATGGACACATTATCACAAACTATGCCGCGATTCTAGCCATAACATTGGTCGTTTAGTCTAAAAGCCATGAAAACTCGAACATGATAGGTCATTTTTGTGAAGGTTTTTTCGTATACCAAGTTTGGTATTTTTCCTTATAACTATGCCACATTATATGATGCTATGAGAAGGATTCACCTTGTTTGGACCATATTTGAATTTATGATGCTCGTTTCAAACTATCATTTTTGTACGACCAACCAAAAGAGAAAACTAGTCTATCCACAGATCACCAACCGAATCAGATATCAGCCGTTGATACGGCCTCGATCCGACGCTCCAACGTCGTAGCTCCAGTTTCTCCCGCCTCCCACACTTGGGCGTGAATTGACCGAAAATCCCTAGGTCCCAGTATTGCACCACAGAAATGATAAGGGGCACTTTGGTAAAATCCTCCCACATCCGACCCTAATCCAAACATGCGACCGACCCCGTTGCCACTTCTTCCTCCTTCACGACCGAGCCAGCAAACCCTAATCCCGCCGCCGGCGCCTCTCTCTGCTTCGCCTACACCACCTCCGTGCACCCTCGTCGGATCCCTCGCAGCTTGTGCAGGTGGGCGTTGTTGACTTCTTCGCCGTCCCTGGGAACCTCCGCCCCCTGCGCTGTTGCTGCGGGTACCACCTCCCCTTCTTCCCGACCCGAACCACCGCCCAACCTCTCCTCATGCGCTGCCAACCCCCACCTCGCCTTGTTCGCCGCCATCCATCCATCTCCCAGATCGATGCACGCCTCCCCTAACCCCAGATCGACGCACGCCTCTGCCTCCCCTAACCTCCACATCCACCGCTGCCTCTTCCCCTTTCCTCCACCTCCGCCGCCGGCCTAGATCCCGGCCAACTCCGTTGAATCCCTGCCATGCCAAGTATCTCCCTGGAAACCTCTCCTCCCCCTCTCCCTATTCCACCTCGTGGATCCAAAAACCCGGACTTCTAATTGAAACCCTAGCCCTCCTTCTCGTGCTCGCCTGCAAAGGCAGTAGCCCCGGTGGGCTACTCGTGGTGGGAGACAAAGGGGTAGAGCAGGGTGTGCTGCGCATTCTTGCAGAAGGGGGAGAGGTGGAAGAGCTGTACATGCACCTACACCGACGGTCACGCGATAGACCACGATGGTCGGCTGCCATGGAGATGGCCGTGGTGAGCGCCACCAGCAACCGCCGCCCTACAGACCCCCATCAAGGCCACCTTCTTCCGATCCACCATCCTCCTGTCTGCGACACCCCAAGTTCAGGCACGAGCGCAAGCAGGTAACCCCACTATAGTAGTGAACACAAGCTTCTTGCTGTAATGTCCTAGTGCTCGTGCGTGCCAGGTGCTTGTGGTAATGCTTGGCTGTTGTTGTTCTAGACTTGGATGTCATTCTAGCCATGCTGTATCTATTATGCTCTTGACTTATGTTGTTTTGCTGCTTGCTTAGCCTGAAGAATTATGTGTTATTCCCAGAGAATTATATGGTTAGAAGCTGTATTTTGTTTAGCATGATACAACTCTGGGTGTTCAAAATCCTCTCTACTATATTTATCTGCGGAGTAGTAAGAAACTGGTGAGAAGATCAAACATACTCCTGGTAGCTTTTTGTTCTCTAAATTTGCAAGCATGTCACATATCTGTAGTTGCGGGACTCTAGTGCTCTCTCTGTTGGAAAATCTTTTGTTGCCGCTGCTGTAGTTCAAATATTCCAGTTTATACCACTCACTTTACTCACCATAATCCTACTTTTTATTCAGATGCAGTTCTTTGATTCAGCTAAACAAACTGAGGACCATGTACTGAGCATATGGATTATTTATCACTCTTTGATGATGAAATAAAACAAACTGAGCACCATGTACTAAGGTTATGTTGTTGCAATGCAGCATGCATAATTCTTCTGTTGTAACACTCTATCATTTATCAATTGAACAAACTGAGCACCAAGTACTCTCTGCCATGTTTCTATTTATCATTTTCTAGTACTAGATGATTTTGTAGTTCATGTATAGGTGGTATATTTCTATTTAGATGTTTATTAGTTGCTCGTATCCTGGATAATTTAGTACTTTCTATCTAGCTTACATTTTTTGCTCGCCTCTAGATGTATATTAGCAGTATCTAGATGTATACTAGCATATAGGTGGATATATACTAGTATATATGTGGATATGTGTTTAGTCCCTATCTAACTAACTGTAAATAACTTTACATCTAGATGTATATTTTCCTATATATCATTTGATTTCATTCCATCAATGAATGCACTATATCATTTCTGTTCTAACTTTAATCCAGGCCTGGAATCTGTATAGTGTAAGATGCTGAAGTAGTTTTTGTCCCAGGTTATCTGATTTGGGCTTTTTGTTTGTGTGTGTTGTAGGATGGGCTGCAGCGGAACAACTTGGACCTAGAGAACAAGGAGAAGATCAAGCTCGGCACCTTAGGAGTGTGTGATGGAGTGCATAAACCTCGGACATGTCACCGGATTCTCATGTTCGAGCCCACTGTGCTTCAACTGAAGCAATGGCGCCTTCTCCTGATTAGATAAGTCATCGGTCTATCCCATTCTCCTCCCATTGTTACTTGGTTCATGTCTAATGCCAGCTTTCTTGTTCTATACTATGACTATAGTTGCATCATTGTAGTAGGATCTGGTTCAATATATGATGTTACTCAGCCATGTTTCATTGTGAACTTCAATATTATGTACCATTCTACCTGTACATGTAATCTGTGCTTATTCATAGCTTGCTTGTTTTTTGTTTTTACCAGCTACTGAGTGGTGTTCCTCTCTTACAAGAGCCCCAGGATGAAGTTATAAGAAAAGCCCATACGCTCCAGGATGTATTGTGTTTTTCGAGCTAGTTTATAGATATAAGTAGTCCTATATGATTCATAAGAACTATGGGATGATTGTAATAGAGATTGTTCTGCTGTTATTTGAAATCTTCAATGTGTTTATCTATTGCAAATAGTTGTTTATTGTAAATAATTGTTGTTCATTGTCAAATCGTGGGTAGCTAAAATATATGTCTGGAATTGAAATCTGTGTGGACAGTGTATTTGTGTAGAATTGAATGTATCTGTGTGGAATTGAAATCTGATGTGTGGATCATGTATATCAAATATACCTGACATGTGGGACCAGTAGTTGGAAACTAATACAGACAGGTAGGACATGTTTGATAAGTGGGACCTACTGTAAATTTAATAAATGGTATAACGAAAATATTGGGCCAAACAAATTGCAAAGGACCAAAAATATATGGGCTAAAGTTTTTGGCTTTTCCCACAAAATAAATGGACAGTAAAATCTAGGCTTAGAGAAAAAAGGCTAAAATTGTTGGGCTTGCCCATGTAAACTGTCAAACTGGACTGGGCTGAATTTGCTGCCATGTTAGGTTCCACGTAGGATTGGCTGACGTGGACTAGGCAGATAGCCTATGACCAAATTGTTTGGGCATAGACACTAAAACCATCTATTTTGGTCATAGTTTTCCATGACCAATTCAAAAAAAGGTCGTTAGCTGTCTCTAGTGACCCTCGCTATGTGACCTACTGTTTTTGGTCATAGAAAGGTCATAGATGAATTACTATGACCTTTCTATGACCAATATTTGGGGTCACTAGTTAGCATATTCCTTGTAGTGCACGTCGATTGCAGAGCGGACCTCATGCACTTTCCAATAGGGTAGCTCCCAATATATATATATATATTTCTGCTTCCACATGGGTGTGTGTCCGTCGGCGTCTTTTGGAACAGGTTGCTCCAGGACCCTTTCAAAAGATTACATCTAAATCCTTGACCATACCAAATACATCAGCACCAGTACGGGGGATAGGCTTCATCCGGGTTTCTGCCTTGCCATTGAAATGCTTGCCTTTCTTTCTTAAGGGATGACTGGGCGGAAGAAAACGATGATTGTATGGGTACACATTCTTCCTACATTTATCTAGATATATACTTCCAGTCTCATCTAAACAGTGCGTGCATTGTATCATTTGTTCGTCTATCCAGAGATGTTACTAAGAGCAGACCAATCGTTGATGGTTATGAACAACAATGCTTGTAGGTCAAATTTCTTATGTTTGTGCTCATCCCACACACGTACACCTGGTTTGGCCCACAACTGTAAAAGTTCATCAACTAATGGCCTTAGGTACACATCAATGTCGTTGCTGAGTTGCTTCGGTCCTTAGATGAGCACTGGCATCATAATGAACTTCCGCTTCATGCACAACCAAGGAGGAAGGTTGTAGATACATAGAGTCATGGGTCAGGTGCTGTGACTGCAGTTCTGCTCCCCAAAAGGATTCATGCCATCAGTACTTAGACCAAACCATAAGTTCCTTGCATCACCAACAAAGTCTGGGAAGTCTCTCTCGATTTTTTCTCCACTTCCGACCATCAGCAGGGTGCCTCAACTTCCCGTCTTTCTTACGGTCTTCCATGTGCCATCTCAACAACTTGGCATGCTCTTTGTTTCTGAACAAATGTTTCAACCATGGTATTATAGGAGCATACCACATCACCTCGGCAGGAATCCTCTTCCTAGGTGGCTTGCCCTCAACATCACCAGGGTCATCTTTTCTGATCTTATACCGCAATGCAGTGCATACTGGGCATTTATCCATATTCTTGTACTTCTCACTGCGGTAGAGGATGCAGTCATTAGGGCATGCATGTATCTTCTGCATGTCTTATCCTAGAGGGCAGACAAGCTTCTTTGCTTCATAAGTACTGGAGGGCAATTCGTTATTTCTTGGAAGCAACTTCTTCATTATTACCAGCAACTTTTCAAATCCCGAGTCAGTCACACCGGTCTCTGCCTTCCACTTCAGCAATTCCAGTGTGCTACCCAGCTTCTTCTGGCCATCTTCACAAGTTGGGTACAACAATTTGTTGTGGTCCTGTAACATCTGCTCGAACTGCAACCTCTCCTTTTCTATGTCGCAGTCTTTCTTTGCATCAGAAATGACCCGACCAAGATCATCAGCGGGTTCATATGGTTCTCGTTCTTCACCCCCTTCTTCTTCATTGTCTTCCATTGCGGTATCAGTGTATTCAGGGAACATAGGTCGGTAGTTGTCAGCATCCTTCTCTTCTTCATCGTCGTCTTCCAGCATAACCCCTCTTTCTCCGTGCTTGGTCCAAACATTATAGCCGGACATGAAACCGGACCAAAGCAGGTGGCTCTGAATGACTCTTGAGGAAGTGTGAGCCTGCTCATTCTGACATTCAACACATGGACAAAACATAAAACCATCCTGCCGCTTGTTTGCCTTGGCCACAAGGCGAAAAGAACGCACGCCTTCTCTGTAAGCGTTAGAGCATCGGTCACCGTACATCCATGGATGGCTCATCTGCATCATACAACCATTATATAAACAGTGCTCAAATTAGTACCGCACGGTCTAAACAAGAAAATAGTTGCTAACCTATTAGGACACTTTGAAACAAAGAGGAGAAACCTTAAGTGTGGCTCGAGTACCTCATATATGTTTGTCTTGTGTGAACTCAAGTGGCATCGCTCTCACAGGCATTTCATCGAGCACCTCTAGTGCATAAGAGAATAAAAACCTAGCACAAACTTTGCCACACCTCCCCCATGAAAAATAGAGGAGAGCATGTGCCATATATATAGGGCCAGCCCATTGGTCCTGATTTGAGATAAAAATCGGGACTAACGGGTGTGCCACGGCTGCACAGCAGACAGTAGACCCTTTAGTCCCAGTTTGTATCTCAAACCATCTCAAACCAGGACTAAAGGTCTCTTACGGGCCAGGACAAGTGATTTCGGGGGATTCTAGCCATCCGGTTCGGCCCATTAGTCCCGGCCCCAGCCATGGCCGGGACTAATGGCCCAAACCAAAGACCCTTTTTCTAGCAACAGCTCTATAAGGTGCTCATACCAAGTACGTGGAGCTTGTTTAAGTCCATAGAGCACCTTATCAAGTTTGTAGACATGGTTCGGGAAGTTGGGATCCTCGAAACCCGGGGGTGTATTAACATAAACCAACTCATGCAATGGACCATTTAGAAAAGCACTTTCCACATCCATTTGCTGTAATTTAAAATTATGATGTGCATCATATGCAAGAATGATACAGATGGACTCAAGGCAAACCACGGGAGCATAAGTCTCTCCATAATCAATGACTTCAACTTGAGAGAGAACCCTTGTGCAACCAATCTTTCGTTGTTCCTCACAACAATACAATGTTCATCTTGCTTGTTCTTGAATATCCATTTAGTGCCAATAACATTGCGGCACTCCTTCGGCTTTTCTACTAACTTATATACTTTGTTTCTCTCGAAGTTGTTGATCTCTTTGTGCATTGCTTCTAACCAATCTGAATCTTCAAGAGCTTCCCACACTTTCTTTGGCTCCACCATGGATATATGAGCTTGATGCTCACCAAAATGCTTCAATTGAGCTCGAGTGGACATTCCACTCCTTTGATCAACAAGAACATTCTCAAGAGAGTGCTCTCTTCTTTCTAACATTTTCTCCACTCTAGCTTTGTGATGAGTTTCGGTCTCCTTGTTGTTCCTTGCGGGGATCTCTTCATCATTTGTGTCCTCGTCTTGACCATGGATTTGACCTTGATCAACAATGGGTTCAGCTTCATCATCATGAGGTACAGGTTGATCTTGGTCTTGATCAGGCATGCTACTTGAAAGGCTTCGAGATGATCCTGTGGATGACTGAATAAATCTTCCTTTAGCAATTGACTACGTAGGGCTGGATAATCCGGTCAGTGGAGAAACTAGACAATTCAGCCTAGAGCATTCAGCCTGATCAACATGGTGAGGGTTCTCAGCTTGTCTTTGACTTGGGTCATCATTTCCCTAAATACTAGGAGCTTGTTTTATCCCCTCATCACTCAGTAGAGCATAGTTCTTCTTGATCCGCCACAAGGGGTTCCTCAACAGGGCGGATGAATCCCACACCCATTGTTCTTATGGCATCTTGAGGTATTTCATCATCTACATCACAAACATCAACATGCCCCGCTTGGGAGCCATCATATTCTTTGAAAACCACACTACAAGATTCTATGACAACTCCGGAGAGTTTATCATAGATTCTATAAGTGTAGGAATCGAGACTATAGCTAACAAAAATACCCTCTAACGCTTTGGAATCAAATTTGGACAAACGAAGACCTTTTATGAGATAGAAACACTTACAACCAAACACCCGAAAGTATGAAATGTTGGGCTTGTTACCGGTAAGTATTTCATATGGCGTCTTGTTCAACTCTTTGCGGAGGTAGAGCCGGTTTGAAGCATGCCATGCAGTTCAGATTTCCTCTGCCAAAAAATTGTATGGAGACTTAAACTCCGCCAACATGGACCTAGCCATATCCATTAATGTCCGGTTCTTCCTCTTAGCTACACCATTTTGTTGAGGGGTATATGTAGCAGAATATTGATGTTTTATCCCCTCATCACTCAGAAATCCATTTAATGTGTAGTTCTTGAACTCGGTGCCATTGTCACTTCTTATTGTTAGCACGGGCACATTGTATTAACGTTGAACCATATTGACGAAGCCAATGAAGTATTGCTGGGTCTCACTCTTCCACTTGAAGAAATATACCCATGAATATCTTGAGTAGTCATCAACAATCACCAAGCAATATTTCTTCCCACCAAGACTAGCATGAGATGGAGGACCAAAGAGATCCACATGAAGGAGCTCAAAAGTCATGTTCGACTTTATAATGTTATTTGGCTTATGGGGAGAATCACACATCTTTCCTTCAACACAAGCCCTACAAACACGATCTTTGGCAAAACAAACATTTTCCTTTAGTCCCACAATATGGCGACCCTTGTGGAGGCTTTGCAAAGTTCTCATATTGACATGCGCTAGTCGGCGATTCCATAACCACCCCACACCGGCCTTTCTAAATAAGCACATCGCACTTGTAGTTGTTTTTCCCGGAAAGTCCACCACATACAAGTCATTTTCGACGTATCCAATGAATCTGACCTTTAGAGTCTTGCTCCACAAGAGGACTACAATATCATTATCAATAAAGATAGCAAAACCCATCTTTCCTAGGGCACAAACTGAAAGTAAATTATAGCCAAGAGTCTCAACAAGCATGACGTCCATGAGAGTAACATTGTGTGCAACCACAACTTTGCCATGACCCATTACCTGAGATTTTGACTAATCGGCATATGTGACGGTTATATGATCTTGATTTTCCCTTATCTCCGTCATTATTGACTTGCTTCCGGTTATATGACTTGTGTAACCACTATCAAGCACCCATTTTGACCCTCTAGAAGCATAATTCTACAAAAGATCAAGATAGTTTTTTAGGTCCCATTTTTCAATGGGTCCTTTTTTGTTAGTGACAAGGGTCTTTGCAACCCAAATATACCAAGCAATATAGCCATCAAATGGACCAACATATTGTGCATAAACATCACCATAAGAATTACACATTAAGACATAGTGAGGGTTAGCACTTCTCGCAAAGTCATCTTGTGACATAGTTTTGCCACTTGGGGTATTACTACACATAATGGTCTTGTCTTTTGCTTGTGAGGGCTTGGCCTTCTTATTCTTGTTGTTCTTCTTCTTGGTTTTGGATACATAGCCAAGACCTCTTTTCTCACTATTTGACCTTTGCTTTCTCAAAAGGTCATCAAGAGACTTGTTACCTTTGGGGAAGGTGGCCTTAGCAAGCTCCCCTTCAACCTAGAATTTTCTTCAAGGATGTTTGTACTACTAGAGGGAGTAAATATACTAGGTGAAGCAACATTAGTCAATTGAGTTTGAAGTTGTTCTCGAGACTTTGTGAGAGTCAAGAGTTCACTTTCCAAGACCTTGTGAGTATTGTTAAGTCTCTCAAATTCCTCGGCAAGTTTGTCATGAACAACACCAAACTCAATCTTGTCCTTTTGAGCCTTTTTGTACTTAGCAATGGCATGATCACGTTCCTTAATGAGTTTAGAAATAATTCGACCATTTGCCTCATCAAGGCCTTCAAGTTTTTCTTCAAGAGACACCCTAGTCTCTTGCTCTTCTTCTAGGGAATTAGTAAGAGCTTCCATCTCAACCATGTGCTCTCTCCCAAGTTTGTATCTCTCATCAAGAAGTTCTTGAATGTGGGCAAGCTGATTCAAGAGATTCATACAATGTTTCTTGTGCTCCCCTTGCAAGTTAGTCATGAAAGTATCAAATGCAACTAGTTCTTCCTTCACCTCAAGAGTTATATCATTATCCATTTCATCATTGATAATAGAGGTGGAGAGAGGATATGATGATACCTCTGATGCTCTTTCCATAAGGCAAGTGACGTTCTTGTTGGAGATGTTCTCATTTGGGGAATCAAAGAAGGAGAAGGTGGATGTAGAGGTAGTGGCAATGGCAGCCACACCATTTGTTGTTTCTTCTTCTTCCTCCTCCTCTTCATCATCGGAAGAGAATTCTTCATGAGCTATCAAAGCAATGTCACCAGACTTCTTGTTGGTGGCATTCTTCTTGTTAAAAGGCTTCTTGTAAGGAACCTTTGGATTCATCTTCAATACGAGTGGACCACCATTATCTTCTTTCTTCTCATATGGACATCCGACAAAAAAATGATAGCGGTCACCACAGTTGAAGCAAGTTCTCAGTCTTATAGCATTTTACTTTCTACCACTTGGATTGCTTCTTCGTTGCATCTCCATCTTGGCCTTGGCGGGATCTTTCCAAAAGTTTCTCACATAAAAGGCCATGTATTCACCATGAGCCGCCTTGACATCTTCGGGGTGGCTCATGGAGAGTGCATCATCACTTCCTCCTCCTCCTCCTCCTCCTCCTCCTCCTCCTCCTTCTTCTTCTTCTTCTTCTTCTTCTTCTTGATACTCCATATCTTTGGCCTTCAAGGCAAGATTGACACCACTTCTCATTCTAATGGCACGAGCCCAGGCATCTTTGGCATTCTTGGCAGCAACCTTGAAGGCGTCCATCTTTTTCATAACTTCATTGGAGGTCATGAGATGGTAGTTGTGTCTTCCTTAGAGACTCTACAAGTCAGTGGGCTTAAAGGGCATGAGCGCACTCACATACTTTCTCTTGATCCAAGCACCATCAATATGAGAGGAACCAACATTTCTGAAGGCGGTAGTAGTGGACTTGAGTCTTCGATACATGTCTTCATGATCTTCACCATCCTTCATATAGAAGCTTTCTGCCTCATTGCTCAAAGCATCATATATATTCCTTTTCATGCTCTCATTACCAACAAATAAATCAGTGAGAGCATCCCAAGCTTCCTTGGCGGTATTAAAGTGCTCAGTGTGGGGAAAGTCCTTTGGTCCCAACCCAAGTTGAATCATGTGAGGTGGTGGTATTGAGTTGACTATTGACCACTTCCCTTTTTGTCTTGTTGGTTGGATCCTCAATTTTGAGTCCTTCTTCAATCATGTTCCACAAGTCAATGCAAGAGTTGTGCACATGAGATTTCGTCAAAACTTTCCATTAATAAAAAGAATGTGCAACTAACTTAGGTGGGTCACCTCTATTATTTATATGAGGACAAGGGATCGAAGGATCGAGAGAGTACCATCCGGTAACCGCATGGTGCTCTTCCTTCCCATCACCCTTTTTTGGTGGAGGAGTTGGTGGAATTATGTTCATCCCCCACAACCTCAACCGCAGGTTTAGCCGAAGCGTTCACCTTTGGAGGCGGAGGAGGTTCGTCTTGAGAGGGAGGTGGAGAGGCTACCCTTTCCTTAACAAATTTCTCAACAAGTATGTGCAATTGTTGGATTTTGTTGCCCATGGTAGAGATCAAGCTTGTTTTCAAATTCTTGAGATCCACCATGGTCACCGAGGTACTAACCTCACCACTCCCATCTTCATTTGGGTTTCCCATATTCTATTAGGCGGTTAAGCCCGAATAAAGAGCCGAGGCTCTGATACCGATTGAAAGGATCATATGGGCACCTAGAGGGGGGGGTGAATAGGTGCTACTTCAAATTTTACTCATTTTTCAAATTAGGTTTTGACACAAAGGTAAATTCTCTAGATATGCAACTATGGTGAATTTACCTATATGTCACACTAGCACAACTTAACTAAGCAAGCACTAGATAAAGTAAGGTGCGGTAAAGGATAGAAGCAACCGAAGTGAAGCACACGGGGACACAAGGATTATTTCCCATAGTTCCTTCCTTTTGAGGGGAAGTACGCCTACGTTTGGAGAGGGGTGGTATCAAACCACCAACGCCACGAGAGGCCTCCCTTGTTCTCCGGTGAACCTCACCCCAAAGGGATCGATACAGGATTCCACTATATCGGCAACCTTCAAGGTGGTAGCTGACACCCTTACAACAAGTTCGAGCCACACATCCAGAACTTAATTGGAGGCTCCCGAATCCAAGCAAGCTATCACAACAATCAAATACAAACTTGTAAGAACCAAAATAAGGCTTAGGGTTTCCAATGAAACCCTAGAGCAAGGATCCCTCAAGTGAATGAGGGGGAAATGAAGATCTCTCTTGGTGACGTTAAAGATCAAGGCCTCCTCCTTCGATTCCCCAAAAATCATCAACTTTGGGTGGTTCAATGAGGAGATCTTGGAGTTTTGGTGAATCTAATGGTGATATCTTTCTTTTTTGGAATGAGCAGCTGGAGGTAGGAGATGAGGTCCTCTATTTATAGCCTCCACTGCTGCTAACCACTTTATTCCCATTAGAGAACTTCCACACCGGAGACTCCGGTTTGTAGACTAGAGACTCTGGCCTACACCGGAGATTCCGGCCCATCTCCAGTCCATCTCCGGACCGCCTATCAGAATGTCCAGGCCCTTGTCTTGTCGCTCACTCCGGAGAATTGCCAAGAACTCCAGTCTAGGGACTCTGGAGACTCTGGTGTTTTCACACCAGAAACTCCGGTCTGAGAAACCACACCGGAGATTCTGGCCCACATCTGATCTGTCTCCAGACCCCCACATAGAATGACCCTGGGCAACATCTTGAGTCCACTCCGGGGCCTTTCGGGAAAACTCTGGACCACACCAGAGACTCCGGTGTCTACACACCGGAGACTCCGGTCTGGATTCTTCTGGAAACCTCAGTTTTGTCCAGGGATTTTCCCACTATGATATGGCATTTTATATTTTCATAGATTTATCTGTACACATTAACACATAGTAAAATGATCCTCATGTTGTTAACGAACACCAAAATAGATTAGTACAATAAATGTCCTTTCAACTAGTACTATGAGTGATCACACCCTGTGCCAACATCTCTTGTCGCTGGCGCTCAGTTCCAATTTTCATCGCTGGTGCCACACAATATGGTCGCATTGACAACAGGAGAGCTCCCTGGATGATGGGAATCTGGACAGAAGCCTTTGTATGTCGCTGTGCTGATCACTGCCTCCATCACCATATTCAGGCTACACCTGATGGAGTTCGAATAATGCATGAGTTATCTCTAGCATCCCTTCCCCATGCAACACAATGAGTTCGCCTTGATGCTCAAATGCCACCCACTTCTGAGCCCAATGCATTATCATAAGACAGTATTGTGCTAACCAATCAAGTCTGATGATGCCATCGTAACTATTAAGCCCTAGCACTCTGAAGGAGTCTAAGAACACACGCCCTTGGCACTTCCACTCTAAATACGGAAAGTAGTGCGCGTAACCAAGCAGCTTACCACCCGCAACCTTAACTCTGGCAAGTGTTGGTAGGTATTGAACACCTATGAGTGCTCGCGATTTCTGCTTGTCAATGAAGCACGTTGAGCTTCCAGAATCAATCAGGAATGTCATCAGCTGACCCTAAATTTCAACTTGAACTTGCATAGATATTCCTGGGATAGGAGATGATGCGATAACATGTGAAGAAATGAGGAGCACATGTTGGGGAGTTGGCTACATATGTGTGGTTTCCTCATCAGGGCCAGGGTCTTCTTATTGATCATCATCCTGTAGGCAATTGAGCATCTCCTAGAAAACGTGTAATTAGACGGATTTACTGCAAACGTGCTCCCTACCCCATCTTTCTCCACATTTGTAACACAAACCCTTCGAACGCATATAGGCCTTGAAACTGCTCCACCTGTGATCACTCCCATGTCTACCATTGTCCAACTGCTTCTTTTCTTCAACAAATTTCGACACCCATCGTGCTGGTGGAGGTAGGGGTGGGAGTGGGTATTGCAAGGTTTATTGGTTGTACACC
Source organism: Avena eriantha (assembly GCA_910589775.1). Taxonomy (NCBI): domain Eukaryota; kingdom Viridiplantae; phylum Streptophyta; class Magnoliopsida; order Poales; family Poaceae; genus Avena; species Avena eriantha. The sequence goes on along the minus strand of OU342741.1, from coordinate 482,108,347 downwards.
GGTGGTAGCCTGCGAGAGCCAGAACTAAAATTGTGCTTGGCAGGAGTTGGGTCCATTCCATCTAATAAATCTTCATATAGTAAAGCCAACGAGAAGGTTGTCTCTAGGTTGTCCAGTTTCTGAATCGCGACCAACACCCTTACTCCTAGTTTCAGGCCATCCAAGAACCATGTCATATAGTGAAGAGGGTCTGGATGGGAGTCGTAAGTAGAGATCCTATCAATCAGATCGAAGAAGCGTTGCATGTAGTCGTCCACCAAACCTGTCTGCTGGATATGGTATAGACTTCTCAAGGGTATCTAGTGCTGATTCTGCACAAAGCATGCTTGGATAGCATTCACAAATTCCGGCCATGTCGACTGTGGCCATTTGTTCAGGTAAGCTTCTAGCCACGTTGATGTTGCTCCTATGAACTGGTTTGACCCATAAGACACCCAGAGCGCCTATGGTGTTCCCCATCACTAGAAGTACTCCTCACATCAACGTGGCTAGAATCGAGGATTGGAACCCCCGACAACAGGCAAATCCACGCGTGGAGCGAGGAAGAGGCGTCAGAGTTGAGGTAGGAGCGAACAGTTTCAGACATGGAATTGGGTTTGAGAATAGAGTTCGTACCTCCTCCCAGAGGAGTGATACATTGCAAATGTATCCATAATTTTTGATGTTCCATGCTTGGTTTATCCACTTTCTTGTGTTTTGTTCCACACTTTGGAGTACTTTTCATATGATTTCTTGGACTAACCTATTAACAAGAGCCACAGTGACAGCTGCCTGTTTTCTGCTATTTTTGGTTCCAGGAAAGTCAGAAAATCAATATTCTCGGAATTGGACCGGACAAAAGCCAAAGTTGATATTTTCCGGGAAGACTCACGGAGCCAGAAGGAGCATCGGAGAGGGGCCACAGGGTGGCCACATCACCCCATGGCACGGGCCCCCCCAGGCCGCGCCAGGGCATGGTGTGGGCCCCTTGGCCGCCCACCGACCTTGCCCTCTGGCCTATAAGAAGCCTCCCGAGGCATAAACCCTAAAAAATAAAGCCTCCAGCCACGAAAAGTTCCACTGCGCCGCCGCCACCGAAGGGGAGATTTGGGGGACAGAGAGTCTCTGTTCCGGCACCCTGCTAGGACGGGGAAGTGCCCCCGAAGCCATCTCCATCGATCTCCACCGCCATCTCCATCACCATTGCTGATTCCCATGATGAGGAGGGAGTAGTTCTTCCTCGAGGCTAAAGGTTCTACCGTAGCTATGTGTTCATCTCTCTCTCTATGCATGATCTTATTGAGATCATGAGCTTGTAATCTATAGATCTATTCTGCTACTCAAGTGCTTTAATGAATCTCTGCTCTCCCCATGCGTGTTAAAGTGACAGCATGCTCACCATGGTGGCACTTAGGCTAGAGATTACAAATACTTGTTATGAGTTATATTTGGAGTTGGATGTTTCTATGAAATTGTGGTGTTTGTTGGACTCATCTAGTACTCAAGGTGATAGTGTGGGGTTTTCTAGATGGGAAAGGCTTACTTTGAGGTGTGCTGTTATAGCCCTACCATCGATTAGAGTGTCCAACCGGAGGGTAGTTAAGAGTAGTGTCATAAAGAGAAGATATTTATGAGAGAGTGTTCACTAGTGAAAGTATGATCCCTAGGCCTTGTTTCTAAGTTTTGATACATCGGTTGCTAATAGATCTGCTACATGTTTGCTTGCTTCCATCTTTATTTCAGTTTTCTTTTAGTCTCTTCCACGCCATCAAGCTATCTTTTATCACCGTTACCACTTATAATTATCCATACCACTTGTATTTCACTATCTCTTCGCCGAACTAGTGCACCTATACACCTGACAAGTGTATTTGGTGTGTTGGGGACACAAGAGACTTCTTGTATCTTGATTACAGGATTGCTTGAGAGGGAATACCTTTGACCACTTCCTCCCTGAGTTCGATAAACCTTGGGTGATCCACTTAAGGGAAAACTTGCTACTGTTCTACAAACCTCTGCACTTGGAGGCCCAACAATTGTCTACAAGAATAGAACTGCGTAGACATCAAGCTATTTTCTAGCGCCGTTGCCTGGGAGGTAAGGTAAAAGGTATTCACACCGGAGGATTAAAGAAGAAGAACCTCCCACGGCAAACGCCTATTTTCTGGCGCCGTTGCCGGGGAGGTAAGGTAAAAGGTACTCACATCCTCCGGTGTGAGTGCTCGAAGTTATTTCCTTTAGATTCTGCAATTTTGTCTTTTTGTTTCTTGTTTTCACTAGTTAGGCTTAATGGAAAACAACAAAAAATTAGAGATCTTTATAATATTTATCTTGAGTTAGGACATGAAGTGTTTGAAGAGAAAATTAAAAAACCCATGGAACTTTATTGGCGTGCTAATAGAAATGTTATTAGTATGAATTCTTTGAACACCATTATTGCTAATGCTCTGGAAAAGTCTAAGCTTGGGGAAACTAGTTTTTATGAAAATGATCTTTTTAGTTCCCCAACTTTGAAAGATAGCTATTATATTGCTTATGATGATACTAAACCTCCAATATATGATGATTACAATGATGAATATGATATTGTCAGTCCACCTACTATTGAGGAGGAAAGTAATTATGATTACAATATGCCTCCTATATTTGATGATTATGGTTATGAGAATAATAATGATAGCTATTTTGTTGAATTTTCTCCTACTACAATTAATAAGAATGACTATACTTATGTGGGGAGTATTAATTCTTTTATGCATGTGGCTCATGATAAGAATGTTTCTTGTGATAGTTATATTGTTAATTTTATTCATGATGCTACTGAAAGTTACTATGAGAGAGGGAAACATGGTTTTATGCATCTCAATAATATTAAGTTTCCCCTCTTTATGTTGAAATTTTTGAAGTTACACTTGTTTTGCTTTCCTATGCTTGTTGCTTTGTTCTTTCATGACTTGTTTCTTTACAAGATTCATATTCATAGGAAGTGGGTTAGGCTTAAATGTGCTTTGAATTTGCTTCTTGATGCTCTCTTTTACTTCAATTCATATTTCTTATGTGAGCATCTTCTCAGACTATCATGCCTAACTTAAAGGCGTTAAAGAAAAGTACTTATTGGGAGATAACCCAAAAGTTTTAGATGAGTCTTGGAAGTTATTACCTCTGTAATAACCGCTCCTTATCCTTTTTATTCGCTTTTTGTGCCAAGAGTAACCTCTAATGAGAGAGAAGTAATGCTTGGGAAAGTTGCTGTCCTGAAACAGATTTTTGTGCTTCACTGTAAAAATTCTTGTAAAATCTCTGTACGCCCTTTTGAGGCGTGACTTTTTGTGCTTCTGCCCCAGGTTGTTATCTAACTTTCTTTAGTTCAACACTTTTTGATTTGATCAACATAAGGTCTTCGAAAATATTCGTCTTTACCTGCTGGTCTGTTTTGACAGATTTCTGCCATTTTCTGCATTTGCTTCTTGTTGCTTCCTTTTTGAGTTCTTTTGGGGAATTGAGCTTTTTGAGAAAAGTGCTACAGTAGCTAGTGTTCTAATGGAAGTTTATTTGGTGTTAGAACTTAACCTTAAAACTTATTTATCTTGAGTGCACTAATGTTGCTAATAAAGATTGTGTGAAGTTTTGTATGAAGGAAAAAATTTCAGGTGTATGGAAGGAATGAGTAATGAGATGAAGGATGGACTAAAGCTCAAGCTTGGGTATGCCACGCGTGTCACCCCAAGAAATATCCAAGAAGTACAAACGTCAAATATTGGGGATGCCCAAGGCATCCCCTTCTTCATCAATGAAAATCTCAGGTTTCTTCCAAACGTTTCTTTTTTATTGTTTCATGCACAATTGTGTTGTTCTTGGAGCATCTTATTTTTCGTTTTCGTTTTGGTTTTTAGTTTGCTTGGTTTGCTTAGTTTTCTGAATAAATTGGTTGGACCCCCTCTTTCATACATTGGTTTGCAAATAGTTTGGTTAGGTTTGGAAAAGAGTAGGAAAGTTCATGCTTATGTGGTAAAAAGAGCTTGTTTTTGACTGTGGCTTATGCTTTGTCATGCCATGCTTGATATTGTTTTGGCTTTATGCTTAGTATTCTTTGCTGTAGCATGACTTGTTATAAACAATTGAGATTGCTTAATGTGCCTTGGATGAATCATGCGTTGTTTTAGCATATTAAAGCATAGTATTGTGGTATTCTCCTTTAATGCTTTAATTGGGTTGACTTGGCGCATGCTCACACCATGTTATGACTTTCTCAAGTCACCATAGCCTTTATGATCCTTTAGTTTTCAACTTGTAGTATCACTTTATGCTTTGATCAATGATGTTTTGTCGCTCTGCATGATTATGTCCATTATTGCTCTCTTAGTTTGTCGCTCCCAGTCTTTTGCTAGCCTCCACAAAAAAGTATGAGTTCAACTCATGCATCCAACTCCCTAAACCAAGTTATTCCAAAGAGTCCACCATACCTACCTACTAGCTTATGCTATTTCAAGTATATTCATGCTTTTGTTTACCTTACAAATTAAACTTGTTATGAGAAAACTAGTGATTAAAGCTCTCACGAACTTGATGGCACACTTTACCTTTCTTGCCCTTAATAAACTTGAACCATTGTGTCTTCTATGTTGTATATGCTTGCACTTATTTGTTGGGAATTAGCAGAACCATGCTTTCATGGGGAACGCTTTCAACATTGCACTTGGTACTTGTACCTAGTTGATATCATGCTCTTTTGTATATGGATGTCGTCTGTGTGAAATGAAAGGGGAGCTTGTAAGTCCATGGAGTTATGTATATGTGTTAGAGAAACGCCTGGGCCGCTGGTCTAATCCATGCTGACATGCTGGAAACCTGTAGCGTAACCATAATGAGTTGTCTATGAAGCATTCTTCTTATAAAAAAAGAGTCCTATATTGAGAAAAAAAAGTGAAAAAAAGAGATACTATGAAAAGAGGAAAGAGAGAAAAAAGCACCATATTCCCATGGTAAATAAGAAGAATGCTGAGATGCTCGTTGTCTGCTTGCCTTGTCATTTTGATATGGGGATTCTTCCGTATCATCGGGCAAGGGGTACCCCGTTGGCGGTCCTCAATGATACACATATACTTACGATGACAAGAACTTACCGGTGACTAAACTTGAGTAGCATGAGGAGCAGCCCTCGTATACAAGGGACATGAGATTTCTGACTTATACTTCGTCAAGCATGTACACCATAGTTTGTTCACTTTAACCTTAATCACTTCAAGATGCTTATGATAGGGGCAATGAGAGCTGAAAGCTAATAAGTACCATAATTTTTGGAAGCTCTTTATGAGACTTGAATCCCTTCTTCCTTCTATTAAGGCCTTTCTTCCACCATTATATTGAGTCTCCACCTTCTATCTTTATGCACGTACTTTGAGAGCATAGTGGCCATTCTTAGTTCTATGTGCATTGTCCCAAGACTAGTTGATTGATGCATAACTTGATATTGCTTGTTTTAAACTATTTGTATCTAGTCACTCTTATAAACCTTGAAGGTGTGCTATGCATTTATATTTGCTACTCTATGAGGGACAAGCTGAATACTATTATGCTATGTTTTCTTTATGTGAAACAAACAAACGTCTTGCAAAGCATTGTTATTCATGAATCTTTTGTTTGTGCCTTTTCATGTTGCATCATAGTTTCTTTGCTTATTGCTAGAACTTTGTCTTTCATGTTATGATTGAAGTACTATGATCCCAGCTTTGAATGTTTTGCAAATACTTTGATCAAGTTTATGATGGTGCATGTCACCTCAAATTTTTTTCTTTCTTTTTATCACTTACCTACTCGAGGACGAGAAGGAGTTAAGCTTGGGATGTTGATACATTGCAAATGTATCTATAATTTTTGATGTTCCATGCTTGGTTTTATCTACTTTCTTATGTTTTGTTCCAACTTTGGAGTACTTTTCATACACTTTCTTGGACTAACCTATTATCAAGAGCTACAGTGCCAGTTGCCTGTTTTCTGCTGTTTTTGGTTCTAGGAAAGTTAGAAAAATCAATATTCTCGGAATTGGACAGGACAAAAGCCAAAGTTCCTATTTTACCGGAAGACTCACGGAGCCAGAATACGAGACGGGGGAGGGCCATGGCCTGGCCACACCCCCTAGGCGCGGACTAGCCTTACCCGCGCCACCAGGTGGTGTGGGCCCCCTGGCACTCCACCGACCTTGCCTCCTTCGCCTATAAGAGCCTCCCGATACCAAAACCCTAGATCGTGAAGCCTCCAGCCACGAAAAGTTCCGCAGCGCCGCCGCCACCGCAGGGGAGATTCGGGGGACAGAAAGTCTCTGTTCCGGCACCCTGCCGGGACGGGGAAATGCCCCCGGAGCCATCTCCATCGATCTCCACCGCCATCTCCATCACCGTTGCTGATTCCCATGATGAGGAGGGAGTAGTTCTCTCTCGAGGCTAAGGGTTCTACCGGTAGCTATGTGTTCATCTCTCTCTCTATGCATGATCATATTGTGATCATGAGCTTGTAATCTATAGATCTACCTTGCTACTCAAGTGCTTTATTAGATCTCTGCTCTCCCCATGTGTGTGAAAGTGACAGCGTGCACACCATGGTGGCACTTAGGCTAGAGATTACAAATACTTGTTATGAGTTATATTTGGAGTTGGATGTCTTTATGAAATTGTGGTGTTTGTTGGACTCATCTAGTACTCAAGGTGACAGTGTGGGGTTTTCTAGATGGGAAAGGCTTACTTTGAGGAGTGATGTTATAGCCCTACCAACGATTAGAGTGTCCAACCGGAGAGTAGTTAAGAGTAGTATCATAAAGAGAAGATATTTATGAGAGAGTGTTCACTAGTGAAAGTATATGATCCCTAGGCTTTGTTTCTAAGCATTGATACACCGTTTGCAATTAGATCTGTTACATGTGTGCTTGTTTCCATCATTATTTCAGTTTGCTTTTAGTCTCTTCCCCGCCATCAAGCTATTCCTATCACCATTACCACTTATAATTATCCATACCACTTGTATTTCACTATCTCTTCGCCGAACTAGTGCACCTATACACCTGTCAAGTGTATTGGGTGTGTTGGGGATACAAGAGACTTCTTGTATCTTGATTGTAGGGTTGTTTGAGAGGGGATACCTTTGACCACTTCCTCCCTGAGTTCGATAAACCTTGGGTAATCCACTTAAGGGAAAACTTGCTGCTGTTCTACAAACCTCTGCACTTGGAGGCCCAACAACTGTCTACAAGAATAGAAGTGCGTAGATATCATCAATGTAGCCTCAAGAAATAGCGAATAATATGATCTCAGGGTCTAAGAATAAGGAGACTATGTTTCTAACTATTGCAAAAATGAAGTATGTGACTTGATCGTGTCGCAATCTTTGGGTGATGTCCATCACACCATTCACCAATGATATGACCTCCTTGTCAATTGGCATAAATGATCCATGATCAGGAAACCTTGATCATCGATTTCCCAACGAACTAGTATGAATAGAGGCTACTAGGGACTTGGTTTGTTTCATATCACACCTATACTAATGTTTCCACTTGATATGTTTATAGCACAATATGAAACTATTATGAACTAATTGAGGTATGACAATAAAAACCTATTTATTATTTGCCTCTAGGGCATATCTCCTTTATGGAGATTGTACCCCGCCGGCAGACAACGACAATGAAGGGCGTAGGTTCTGGTGGAGCGTGTTGGGCCGCACACTGGCCTCCGTCATGGACCACATCGTCGTGGTGAACTACCCGCGCCTCCTACCTCCTCCTCCACCGCCTCTTCCTCCTAGCACGACACCCGTCATTGACCTCACACATGACGATGATGACTAGTCCCAAGATGGGGAGGAGTCCTAGGGGGACGAGTAGTAGATGCCGCCATAGTTTATTTGCAATTATATTTTAATTTCTGCCTATCTAAAACTACTTTGTATATTATTCAATATGAAAAAAATGCTCCCCCATTGGGCAAGGGGTACCCCATTGGCGGTTCTCTATGATACACATGTACTTACGATGACAAGAACTTACCGGTGACTAAACTTGAGTAGCATGAGGAGCGGCCCTTGTATACATGGGACATGAGATTTCTGGCTTATACTTTGTCAAGCATGTACACCATAGTTTGTTCACTTTAACCTTAATCACTTCAAGATGCTTATGATAGGGGCAATGAGAGCTGAAAGCTATAAGTACCATAATTTTTGGAAGCTCTTTATGAGACTTGAATCCCTACTTCCTTCTATGAAGGCCTTTCTTCCACCATTATATTGAGTCTCCACCTTCTATCTTTATGCACCTACTTTGAGAGCATAATGGCCATTCTTAGTTCTATGTGCATTGTCCCAAGACTAGTTGATTGATGCATAACTTGTTATTGCTTGTTTTAAACTATTGTATCTAGTCACTCTTATGAACTTTGAAGGTGTCCTATGCATTTATATTTGCTACTCTATGAGGGACAAGCTGAATGCTATTATGCTATGTTTTCTTTATGTGAAACAAACAAACGTCTTGCAAAGCATTGTTATCCATGAATCTTTTGTTTGTGCCTTTTCATGTTGCATCATAAGTTCTTTGTCTTATTGCTAGAACTTTGTCTTTCATGTTATGATTGAAGTACTATGATCCCAGCTTTGAATGTTTTACAAATACTTTGATCAAGTTTATGATGGTGCATGTCACCTCAAAAATTATTCTTTCTTTTTATCACTTACCTACTCGATGACGAGCAGGAGTTAAGCTTGGGGATGTTGATACATTGCAAATGTATCCGTAATTTTTGATGTTCCATGCTTGGTTTTATCCACTTTCTTGTGTTTTGTTCCAACTTTGGAGTACTTTTCATATGATTTCTTGGAGTAACCTATTAACAAGAGCCACAGTGACAGCTGCCTGTTTTCTGCTGTTTTTGGTTCCAGGAAAGTCAGAAAATCAATATTCTTGGAATTGGACCGGACAAAAGCCAAAGTTGATATTTTCCCGGAAGACTCACGGAGCCAGAAGGAGAGTCGGAGAGGGGCCACAGGGTGGCCACACCACCCCATGGCGCGGGTCCCCCAGGCCGCGCCAGGGCATGGTGTGGGCCCCCTAGCCGCCCACTGACCTTGCCCTCTAGTTTATAAGAAGCCTCTCGAGGCATAAACCCTAAAAAATCAAGCCTCCAGTCACGAAAAGTTTCGTCGTGCCGTCGCCACTGAAGGGGAGATTCGGGGGACAGAATGTCTCTGTTCCGGCACCCTGCCGGGATGGGGAAGTGCCCCCGGAGCCATCTCCATCGATCTCCACCGCCATCTCCATCAGCATTGCTGATTCCCATGATGAGGAGGGAGTAGTTCTTCCTCGAGGCTAAAGGTTCTACCGTAGCTATGTGTTCATCTCTCTCTCTCTCTATGCATGATCTTATTGAGATCATGAGCTTGTAATCTATAGATCTATTCTGCTACTCAAGTGCTTTAATGAATCTCTGTTCACCCCATGTGTGTGAAACTGACAGCGTGCTCACCATGGTGGCACTTAGGCTAGAGATTACAAATACTTGTTATGAGTTATATTTGGAGTTGGATGTTTCTATGAAATTGTGGTGTTTGTTGGACTCATCTAGTACTCAAGGTGATAGTGTGGGGTTTTCTAGATGGGAAAGGCTTATTTTGAGGTGTGCTGTTATAGCCCTACCATCGATTAGAGTGTCCAACCGGAGAGTAGTTAAGATTAGTGTCATAAAGAGAAGATATTTATGAGAGAGTGTTCACTAGTGAAAGTATGATCCCTAGGCCTTGTTTCTAAGCTTTGATACACCGTTTGCTACTAGATATGTTACATGTTTGCTTGCTTCCATCTTTATTTCAGTTTGCTTTTAGTCTCTTCCACGCCATCAAGCTATCTTTTATCACCGTTACCACTTATAATTATCCATACCACTTGTATTTCACTATCTCTTCACCGAACTAAACCTATACACCTGACAAGTGTATTTGCTGTGTTGGGGACACAAGAGACTTCTTGTATCTTGATTGCAGGATTGCTTGAGAGGGAATACCTTTGACCACTTCCTCCCTGAGTTCGATAAACCTTGGGTGATCCACTTAAAGGAAAACTTGTTGTTGTTCTATAAACCTCTGCACTTGGAGGCCCAACAACTGTCTTCAAGAATAGAAGTGCGTAGACATCAAGGAGGCGTGTTGAAACCACAGGCCCGCCCCGGGTATGTCGATGTAGAGAGGTGCCCAACTGGGCCGACAACGTCTTCCCTTTGCTGCCCAATGGACATGGACGTCGCTTCCCGTTCGACTGTGCGGCATTGCCAACACCACGCGGTCCAGCGTCACGGACAATCCCGAGATCTCGAAATTGAGTTGCCTCTTGGCCATTTCTAGATCCGATCCGATGCTCGACTTCACCTTCGCGAGCTCCGCGCCCACATCCGCATGCATGACGTCAATGTTGTGGTTGATTTCAGCGAACCGCTTGCTGACGTCTTCAATAGATGCTTAGATGACGTCCATGACCTCCTTCTTGTGCTCGAGGAAGCAGATCTCATACACCTCCCGCGTCTCGGCCCTTAGGATCTCGTAGAGAGCTCGGGATTCTGATGGCATTCCCTCCATGGCGGCGGCGCAATAGTGGACGACGTAGCGGGTGTTAATTTGGTGGTGTTCCGCCTCCGGTGGCCCTAGGGCCTTGGAGGTGTGGTGGACCATGGCCTCTGGGAGGTTTTCTGTTCTTTGTTTCGTCTGCTTTTTAGTGTCTTATTCGGGATGTTGAGGCGGCGGTTACGTCCTGAAGTCAGAATAAAGTCCTCTCCGCTCTATCCTTGCTCCAGTGGTGCATCTAGCGCTAACGGAGAGCCCGTGGAGTCATTTGTCCGACGGATCTCCTGAAATTCTGTCCGTTTTTGTGTTTATCGGTTTGTTTTTATGCCAGTTCCTTTCGATCTATGGATGTCATCATTGACGATGGTTACTGCTCTAGTTGGTTCATTGTAGCCTTAGCACGACGACTTCCCGTCTGTCTAATATGACAAGTTTTGCCTGGCTCCGGTGAGGGAGGGGCGAGGATGGCGGCGCGCCTTCGGCTCGCACTAGTGTTTATAGTCATCGTTAGGTGGTCCAGTGACCTATTTGTAATTTTTATTACTTTTGGATTCCTTTGTACTGCTGTTGATAATTATCAATAGACCGGTGGAATTTCGCAAAAGAAATAGTGGCTAGGTAAATCTCTCTCACGAATGGAATTTCGCTGGATTGCTCGTTCCTCCCTTTCACCCATCGAGCAAGTTCAATTACACACGGCACTCACGTCCAGTTTAGCCGAAGCCTAGCCGTGTATTACATTCGTCTCTGCTGCCTTGTATGAGTACACTCAGCTCTTACGTGAGCTCTAGTCCAGCACATGGTCCGCTAACCATCCAGGTGGTCGCGTGTCTTCCTCTTGGGCTGGTTCCTCTCTGTCGGGGTTGTTGGGCCTGGGCCGTTGACAGATTGCCGGCAGCGTGCCCGCAGTTCTCCTTTGATCTGCCCCTTCTCCGTTTGCTTCTAACAGCCCTGAGAACCGGCATCCTGCTGAAGTAGATGCCTTGACGCCGCAAGCTACCAAGATTTCCTCGCTGCCACTGCTTCAAACGGGAGTGGGTCGCAACCGCATGCTCGCCTCACGATAAGTTGTCGCTATTAACTACTCTCTCTATTTTAGAGATATAAGATATTTTAGCTTTGTGAATCGAATGTATTTTAGTAAATAGGTTCGTAGAGGTTCGGAGTGAACCTATAATAAAAAGTGTCTAGATACATTTATTTTACAAAGCTAAAATGTCTTATATTTCTAATCGGAGAAAGTAGGTCGCTGTCGTCCTCCCGCTGAAGGATGCATTGATCAAAGCAAGGCTGAGCAGAGAACGTGTGCTCTCACAGTAGAGGATAGAGGACTGAAGAGGTGAAGCTGACTCGTGGCTCGTATACCTGTGGCTTGAAAAGTGCTTGCATAATCGTTACAAGGGATGGATCGTGGTCTCATGTATACCTTGTGGCTTGAAAAATGCTTGCAGAATCGTTACAACTTACAAGGGATGGATATCGTGGTCTCATATATACAAGATCTCAGATATGGGGTGGAGAGAGGTTGAAGATATTTCAACATTTGGAAAACATCGAAAGCAACCTGATGATTCAAGTTTTCCCAGTATTTTTTTAAATCGAAGCATTAAAAATGTTAATCCTCCTCAAAATGATGATTCATACTACGTAAGTTAGTGTATTGATCTATGTTTTGCGGTCAATTAGCATACAAACAGCCCCTTGTGATACACGGGCGTTACAAACAATTGTAACCACAGCTATAGTTCCACGGTTGCTCAACCAAACGACTGCATAACTTTTCAACGCCCCACAATAGCTTTCCCACAGTTCACAACAGATTTTTCAGAATTCATAGCAAAACCAAACACACATCGGTTCAGTTTCAGAAGATTAAATCTATAGCTACAACATTGTCTCGCTTTCAGCCTCGGCGCTAGTGGCGCATCGGCTCATATAAGCACCATACATCGGAACACTTGGGCGCGCGCCGACAACCGGCTTGAGAGCCATACGTCCTATACGCTCAATTGTCATTTTGGTCCGTAGTGCCATTGCCCTGCCGTCTTCTACACACCACTCAACACATACACACACGCTACAACAGGCGTACGTACTCCTCTGCCGCTCTCTTTTCAGTACACACCTAGTTTAATTAATACTGTACATCTTATACTTGCACCTTCCCACTCCGGCGGGGACTATAAATTGCCATCAGCCAAACCTCCTGAATTCATTGTGTACTACTAAGAGCTCGGAGTGAGACGAAGATCAGTACGTGCACACACAGAGCTCTGCTTGAACAATTGTTTTGTTTGAGATAGCAATGGGTGCCAATATAGTTGCTGCTTGCTCCGTAGCAATCGTGGCTCTCATGGCTGCCTCGTTCTTGGCTACAGTGGCCGTGGCCGCGTCTGTACCGGCGGTGTACGTGTTCGGCGACTCACTCGCGGACGTCGGGAACAACAACTACCTGCTGACGCTGCTCAAGGCGGATTTCTCGCACAACGGCATGGACTACCCGGGAGGGAAGGCCACCGGCCGCTTCAGCAACGGCAAAAACTCTGCAGACTTCCTCGGTGCGTGTTCATTTCACTCCAAACGATATCCTTCTTAATTTCCTTGCACATGACTGCAGTCTCTCATCTCTCATTTGGCGTGCATTGCATTCGCGTGCTGCGTGCTAGGGTCGAATGAGAGGATATTCTGGCGATTTTTTTTTTCATGAGCCTTGAATCTTGATATGTATTGATCCGAACTTACGCGGCATAGGCCCATGAGGTGAAAACCTAGTGCCAGTTCAGTATTCTAGTGAAATAACTAGTGCACTTTTTTAATCCTTAAATATATCTGATGCTTCCAACTACTATTTTGTTGAGCACAAAGCTATGTTAGTGTCATGGAGAAGCTTATGTTTTCCTCCGAGGTTCAAACTTCCAATTAATCCTTCAACATCTCCAGCCAATCAAAACAGAAGCAATGTACGAGCTATACGTAGGATTCACGGGCAAGATATTTTACACATTTTACGCGGTTCCTATTCTTCACTACCAATATTATTTGAACATAACTTTTTGACGATGCCAAGTTGCAGCAATTGTAGCTTACCTAGTAGGAGAAGGCACTGTGTGTGATAGCGAACTTCACTGTATACGTACAGATTTGGCGTCCAACAGAATATCATTTTTTGCAGAAGTTGTTATCTCGTCTTTGTCTATCAGCGCAGACAAACAGAAACATAGCTGTCACAAGGTCGCAATTTGTAAGCTCAGCCAAGTGTATTCACACTTGGTGTCATTCTATATTTCCCTCTTGACGGATCAACTCATATGTACTATATCTCTCTTCTATAAAAATATGATGTATTTTTTAGTCAGAAGTCAACATCTTAACTTTGACCAAATTTTATAAAAAGCATATAAACATCAATAATGCTGAAAATATATTATATGATGATCGAATCCATTGATATTGATGTTGTATTGTAGGTGTCCATATATTTGTGTATAAACATGATCAATCTTACAAAATATTAGCTTTCTGACTAAAAGTGTAATCTATTTTTTTAATGGAGGTAATTATATACATTCTTACAGTTCTAATTGGGAGGACTTGTCCCGAATTGTGGTGATGACTAACTCCCATTGGACCTTCAGCTTGATAACTTCCTTTGTGGATAGTCTATGACTAAATATATATGAGACCTGCTCTAAAATTTATTAAAACTTGAAATCAGAACTCAGAAGTCATAAGTGACTAAAAACGAAACTAGTTGCATCCATGAGACATTTAAACTAAAAATATTGTGTTAAAAAACTCAAAATATTCACACATCGGCTAGCTCGAAGACAACACTTTGCATACTATGCCTTTTCTATTATGGAAGTAAATGGACTATGATATACCATCCTGATATTTTTTTGAGGCTGTACGATGGGTTTCCCCGCTGCTTGTATTACTATTATCTTTAAAATTATTTAGAAATCTAACCCAAATATAAATGCTAGAGGTTAGCATCTACTCCATCCGTCCTGAAATAAGTGACTTGAGTTTTTCTAGATTTTAATGTATCCAGACACATTTTAGTATTAGATAAACGAATTTAAAAAAACTCAAATCACTTATTTTAGGACTGAGAGAGTAAGAAACATGACCATAATCCCCAAACTAAGACTATATATATATATATATATATATGTGTGGATGCAGCCGAGAAGCTCGGATTGGCAACGTCACCACCCTACCTCGCCTTATCCTCAAGCAGAAATGCCAACTACGCGAACGGTGTCAACTTCGCTTCCGGTGGCGCAGGAGTCTCCAACGCCACAAACAAGGTAGGCATGCTTTCTTATCGCCGGTTCGAAAGTACTGAAATTACCAAGCAAAGATTGATGAAATGAATGGCGTGATGAATCACAGGATCAGTGCATCAGCTTGGACAAGCAGATTGATTACTACTCCACCGTGTACGCGTCTATGGCGCGGAGCCTCGGGCAGGACCAGGTCGCGAAGCACCTGGCCAAGTCCATCTTCGCCATCACCATCGGCAGCAACGACATCATCCACTACGCCAGGGCCAACACGGCCACCAAGCTTAGGAACCCCTCCCAGCAGTTCGTTGACACGCTGATCCAGTCCCTCACGGGCCAACTGCAGAGCCTATACAACCTCGGGGCACGGAAGGTGGTGTTCCTCGGCATGGGGCCGGTGGGCTGTACCCCGTCGCTACGGGAGCTGAGCTCCACCAAGGACTGCAGCGCCGAGGCAAACGCCATGGTCGTGCAGTACAACATGGCGGCCGAGACTGTCCTGAGCGGCATGAGCGCGCAGCACACGGACCTGCACTACGCGTTCTTCGACTCCTCCGCAGCGCTTCTCCAGTATATCAACCAGCCTGCGGCGTACGGCTTTGCTGAGGCTAAGGCGGCTTGTTGCGGGTTGGGGGACTTGAATGCCAAGATCGCCTGCACACCAGTCAGCCACTACTGCTCCAACCGCTCGGACCACGTCTTCTGGGACTTCTACCACCCGACGGAAGCCACCGCGCAGAAGCTCACAAGCACCGCTTTTGACGGGTCGGCGCCCTTCGTCTTTCCCATCAACATAAGCGAGCTCAGCGCTATATAGACTAGCAAGATTCGTGGAACGATTGTGTTTCGACATGATATATAGAAGAAATCGAAAATATGTTTGGAGTTGACGAGTTGTTACTTGCCTAACGTTTTCATTAATCTCACGCACATTTTTAGCCTACCATCAGCATCTAACCATCATCATTTCCAAGTCACTTCATGTAGTATTTTTTTTCTCGAGAGTACACCAATGGCAATGGCATAACGTAGTTTTATAGTTTTATAGAAAGACAGCAAACAGTTATTTACAAGATCTTGCTTATGTTGTGTACAACACAAACAAGAGAACACACCCACCTAGACTAGCACTCGACTGCACCTGCACCATGGCTTGAATATCCAGATATTGGTAATTTTTAACGAGTTAAATCCATGGTTAGTCACTAAACCTTTTTAGCAAAGTCAATACAATCACAGTACACAGGAAATACGAGTTTACGGTAATCGAACTTGCACGAAAGCTTCAGCCATGGTGTTGGGGGTGTAACCCCGGATACCCCAGAGTTGATGAATCATGTGGAGGATTAGATTTATAAACATTTCTATAAGAGGATATAAAGAGAAAAGACATGAATATCAAAGGATTTAAAGATAAGCAAAAAGGAAAAAAGGGAAGAACCTCTCCAGGCCAAACTATGCCTAATTCGGGCCGGAGATGCGCCCTCTAGACCAAATTCGGCCAGCCCAGGCCAAATTACCTCGTTACCCGGCTGGGCCAGGGTACTCTCTACCGGGATGGGCCGAGGTGCTCCTCGCATTGCCCATCTCGAGCCTAGCACGTCAACCTCGCCAGCTCCCTCGACGCTCCCCCGATCCCCGTCTTGACGCCAATGTCGCCAGAACATCGCCCCGTCGCCCACAGCACCACGCGTCCGGGTGGGCCGACAAGGAGTAAGTCGGCCCACCGCGGACCACTCCGCCATCTCGTTAGCATACCCCGGGTAGGCCGACAACTCCCCCAACCCGACCCACCACGGGCGGACTCCAGCGTCACCCCGGCACGAGACAACCTCGGCGTCCAGCTCCCCCAACTCCTGCATTGACCGAACCACATCGCTGGATCGACCCGGGAGGGCCGACGTCAGGGTCACGCGGCTGATGATTGCAAGTGCACAGATCGTTTATAGCTAGTTTCGAAATAAAGATATCGATCCCACGGGGACCAGAAGTCCGAAGTCTAATAATTTTGAAATAAATATTACACTAGTAATGCTTAATAAAGTTCTAAGTGGCAAGATAAAATGTGAGTATTATGTATTTTTGAGTTTTTGGTATAAGAGCAACAATACGTAAATTAAATCAACTGAATACAGAAAGTAAGTATCGCGTATGTAAGAGAGATTGGAACTGCAATATGAAAAAAAGTGTTCTCAGGGAGTAGCGGATTCACCACTATCATTATAAGGAGCTACGGTAAAAATTATTATCATGAACATTTTTAACTATGTATGTGTGGGAGGAACTCCGTATTTGGACAAATAGGCAGCAACCACTACTCACATCATCTTCGTAACCACAACAGTCAGCAATCGACATCAATCGAATTACTGCGCTATTACGGGACTTAATCCCGTAGGACGTATCTCATGGCATGGATAGTGTTCTGTGAGTTTTCTCGATTCTCAAGTTGATACGTAAGGGGTGCCAGCAGCTTTATAGTCATGTAAGTGCTAGCACGTCTCCGTCTACCAACAAGTAGTTCCCTCCATCAAGTCCCCATGAGAGGCAAATATTAAGAGGTCGACTTCTCTCAACATCAACATGAAGACAATCTAACACATGGTCACATCGACGAATATCATAATAAAGTTTATCTTATTTCAATCTAATGCTAGGATTTCTCCATCTCCCCAAGAACTAATAATCTACTCAGACATGGAGGCAATCAACATCATGGCAACAATAATGGAATCTATTATAGATGAATAGTACTTATATAAATCCACAACGAGTACGGAAATTATAACAAGATCTAGATAAGATGTAGATGAGATGGATGGAGATGGTGGTGATGCAGCGGTTGATGACGAAGATCGATGCCTTAGCCTCCCGGATCTGCGTAGGGCGAAGATGGATCCCCGGTAGATGAGTTCCCCCTCCAGATGCCTTCCGAAGGTGGGGTTAAACCGTCGTATAGTTGGTCGTTAAACCGTCTGTGTCCTTTGTTCGCTTCGGGTTTTCTTCTGGTATTATTAATATTTCCTAAATAAGCGATTTACATTGTTTTGACTCCTTTTCTCCTCAGTACAACTCCTTCGAGAATTGTGTCCATTGTATCCATCATCTGTCGTGATCCTGATGAAAACAGACATAAAATATGCGTGAGCGCCGTAAAATACCAAGATCCTACATCTTGATGCAAAATAATAATATAAAACATAATGTAAATATGCACTCATCAACTTCCACAAGTTTAGACTCTTGCTCGTTCCGAGCAAGTTAGCTTAATGGATGTGATCCTCATATTCATGAAGCTGAGTCGATAAAATAAATGAAGGCAGTTGCAGCATGTGTTTATCATATATGATACATAGGAATAAGTTCATGAATAGTACCTTACTCGAAGAATTTGAATAATATTATCAGGCTTCCACACCTTAGTGATCAACAGTTCACAAAAGATGAATCTCAACATAATGTAAAAGTATTCGATTTAACCGAATGAGTTAGCGAGGTAGTCCCAAGTTTTCAGGATTAACATATTCACTTAGGATTCAAAATCTCAAAAGTGTCTCTTTGTCATACTACAATATAGTGGTGTATGCATATTTGCTCTTTCACATTCGCTCTTTTTCTTTTTTCTTTTCTTCTCTTTTGTTTATATGCTCACACTTTTGTTTAAGTGTTGTGCAAAGGAGCTAGCCACACATTCTACTTCATGTAGGAATTTAAAGTTTAACGATCTCAATTATCAAATTCTAATTATATATGAAGCATTTTTATGACTTGAAAATTCTACCTCGACTTGTTCTCACTCTATTTTGATAGCACTTTTATTTTCCTTTGTTCAAGGTTTCTTTTTCAATTTAACTACATAGATAATTTTCTTTGTAAATCAAACCGTAGACTTACAACATGTTGATCAAATTATGTTTATATCTTCCATTAATACCAATGGTGTGGAAGACTCCTATTTCTATTATCAAGTGCAAGTAAACTTGTACTCAAGCCATTCATATATCCAATAAGACAAACACAAACACAAAATTGCTCCATATATAATAATAAACTCGCAATTTCATAAAAGGGATCGACTATTCCTGAAGGGAATTCTAATGATACAAACTTTATTTCTAGTTTGAACTAATGCGAAAATAGTAATAAAAACGTATAAGATAGATTACAAGGTCCTAAAGATCACCCCAATCTTGGAATCAAGCCAGGCGGGATCAAATAATCCCTTGCGATTATTTGATACCGTGATTATTGTAGATCACTGTGGCTCCATGGCACGCAGTATCTTGTCTTCGCGGGCCAGCCTGAGACAGAGGGATTAATTGACAGCTTCTAATTCTTTAACACGCAGCTTGTAGAAAAGATTATTCCTCTCTAGCACTTTCACTTGTTTTTAATGAACTCATTGCTATCCTGACGGGTTTGTAGCGCCTTAAGACTCATAAAAACCCTGCTTTGGTTGTCTGCTTGATATCTTCATCAAGTTTGTCAAGATAAAGTCGCAGCAATCGAAGATGTTTGGGTGTCTCTAGCGTCTCCCTATCCATCTCTTCAATCTTCAGCTCGAGGGCCTTCAGATCCCTCTTTCGGTGTGCATTGTCAGCGTCGAGGAACTCCATAGGGATGGTCTTGATCTCCTTACCGTGCTTGCTATTGCTCCTGATCTCCATAGGAGCCTTTCTTCTTGGCCTATGTCCCTTGGTTGCGTGTCCTCACGTGTGAATACAAGGTGGATTGGTTTCTGGAGATTATGATTAGAGAGAGAGGCAATGGCAGTATATAAGGAGGGTCAGAGGTCGGTAAAACTCGCGAGAAACACCAAATTGTCGCCCAAGAAAAGAATCTTAACGAATCAGGGAAAGAAATCACGGATTTGGAAAAATCCTGCTGCGTAACGACCAACTATATGGGCGCGGCCCGTATAGCTCCGGCCGTATAGTTGGTTCGGGGTAGATATTCCCAAATATCTCGAGTCTAGGTCGGTTAAGTTACGACTCGGAACCGACAATAACGTTTTTATCATAAAAACGAAAAGGTGAACGAAAAACATCTGGTAGTTTAATGACCAACTATACGGTTAGAATTTCATCTCCGGTCGTATATTTGCGACCATATAGATATAGAGACCAAAAATCGAAGGTGCATGAGAGTTTAACGACCAAGTATACGGCTAGAACTTTAGCTCCGGTCGTATAGTTGCGCACGTATAGGTCCAGACATCGAAAACAATTTCACGAAAAAGACACAGAGAGTTTAACGACCAACTATACGGCGGGAGCTTACTCTTCGGTCGTATAGTTCCGCTCGTATAGTTGGTAAAAAGCCTCAGAAACTTCAGAAAAACACGAGAAATTCAAAGGAAAAAATTTCAGAAGTAAAATTTGTGAAAACAAATCACTTATTTGAGTAAGAACACTTACCTTGAACTTACCGTTTTCTTATTCGGAAATGAAAAGCTCCTCCAACAACAAACACTTCTTCTCTTTTGGAGGGATTATCCTTAGTTCATTGAATAATTCTTGTAAACGAAAATCACTAGGACTAAAGCTCCTCTCAATAAGATTTGTGTCTTGTTGGGCAAACATGGACACTGCATTCAACATCTTTATTTCCTGCCTCTGCATAATCTGCAACTCAAATTCTTGAAGTAAAAGAATCCAACGGATCAGTCTTGGCTTATGGTCTTTCCTCTCAAGGAGTTCTTTTAAGCCATCACGATCTGTATGAACTCTTACTTTTGTATCAACTATATAAGAACAAAATTTATCACAAGAGAAAAGTATAGCAAAAAATTTCTTTTCTTCTTTAGGATAATTCTTTTGAGCACCATTAAGAGTTCTACTAGCATGATGTATAATATTAAATCTGTAACCAGAGTTACTCCTCCAGCATCATCACTAGATTCACATATTAAGTCAAAAGTCGTGTCCCAGATAGGAGGTTTAATAATAGGAGCACGGGATAAAGCATTCTTGAGTTTATCAAAGGCTATAAGTCATTTATCATCAAAATTAAATATTACTCCCTTTTGCAGGAGGTTAGTCAAAGTTTTAGATATTACAGAGAAATTTCTAATGAACCATCTATAAAAACCCACATGACCAAGGAAACTTTTTATACCCTTAATATCTCTGGGTTGTGGCATTCTCTCTATGGCCTCAACCTTAGCTCTATCAACTTCAATTCCCTTACCTGATACCTTATGTCCAAGGACTATACCTTCTTTGACCATAAAATGGCACTTCTCCTAGTTTAGAACAAGATTGGTTTCTTCACAATGCTGCAAAACTCTTTTGAGATTATCCAAGCAACTAGTAAACGAAGTTCCATAGACATAAAAGTGATCCATAAATACTTCCATTATCTGTTCTATAAATCCACAAAAATAGCAGTCATGCATCTTTGAAAAGTAGATGGAGCATTACATAAACCAAAAGGAATACGTCGGTAAGCATGTAAACCATAAGGACTAATGAAAGTTGCTTTAAGTTGGCCATCCGGATGAACAGCTATTTGAGAAAAACAAGAGTGTCCGTCCAAGTCGCAAAAATGAGTGTAGTTTGCTAACCTTTCTAAAGTTTGATCTATGAATGGTAAATGATAGTGATCTTTCCTAGTTTCTTTATTTAATTTCCTAAAGTCTATGCACATCCTATGCCTAACAATAGTTTTAGTAGGTATCAATTCATTGTTTTCATTAGGAACAATAGTAAAACCGCCCTTCTTAGGGACACAATGAACATGACTTACCTATTCACTTTCTTTAATAGGATAGATTATACCTGCATCGAGTAGGCATACAATTTCTTTCCTCGCCACTTCCTTCATTTCAAGCTTCAATCTTCTATTAAATTCCGCAACTAGTTTAGCACCTTCTTCCATGAATATTCGATGGACGGTTATCATGGGACTAATGCCCTTCAAATCATCCATTGAGTACCCAAAGGCCTTGCGATGCTCCTTGAGTATTTTCATGAGTTCTTTTTCTTTTCCTAAAAGTTTAGCACTAATAATAACAGGAAAATTATTTGCATCATCTAAAAACCTGTATTTAAGATTATCTGGAAGAGTCTTCAACTCTGGGGGTGGTAATTCCTCGTCCCCTCTCTTTTCTGGCTCTTCAAAAGCCTCATCGGTTGGAGTCCCTATAATGGGAAGTGAATCGAGTTCATCTTCTAGTTCTTCTAGGGACTTGTCCTCCATAACTATTTCTTCATAATTTGAGTCTTCATTTATTTCTTCTTCTTGATTACTAACGAAAAGAGCTACCATTTCCTCGATAGTTTTCTCTTTCTGTTCTTGTATTTGTGGAGGCCTGTCTTTAAATTTGGAAAAGTGGAATTCTTTTTATGCTCCCCCAAGCTTAAGAGACACAATCTCCTTTTTGAAATCAACATAGGCACCTACATCACTCAAAAAATTTCTTCCAAATATAATTGGGCAAAGAGTCTCAGTTGGCATATCAACAACTACAAAATCGATGGGAAAGTTTTTGTTGCCAATTGTGACAGTTGCATCTTCAACTACTCCCATTGGAATTCTAAGATTTTTATTAGCTAACATGATTGTCATATCAGTATTTTCAATTGTAGCCGGTTCTGTTTACTCTTTTATTTCTAAATAGAAATCATAAAATATTACATTAACTTTGGTGCCAAGATCACATAAACCATAATGCGATGTTTCCTTAAATATGCAGGGAAGAATAGGCTTACCCACATCTTTTACCTTTGTTTTACCTTCAACCAATACAGAAGTCTCTTCATCAAGTTCAACTATGTTACAATGCGCGTACATAGCCATAATTGCTTCCTTGGTTACCTCTTCATCTTTGGTTTCTTCTAGATGTTCCACGAGTTCTGGCATACTTTCCTCTTCTTTCTTTTCCTATGCTGCTTTGACCTGTTCATATTCAAAAATATGCTTATGTGCAGTATTAGGGAAGGGTATCTCATATGTTGGTTCTAGGGAGGCTTGTGTTATTTTAAATTCTCTTTTCTTATCGGATTCAGGTTGTGGATCATACTTGACCAAACCCTCTTTTGGAGCTTTGATATGTTCTGTAAAAGCTTTAACAACTTGCAACACAAGATCTGAATCTAAATAAAGTTCTTTAGATAATTCTTTAACATGGCCTTTTTATTATAGTCATGAATACAATCATGTTCTATTTCTACGCCTCCTTCACTTCATAGACCAAAATTCCATGAAACTCTATGATCACGAATTCTATTAAGTAAAGCCCAAGCTTTAGTTATAGGAAGATTCATAAAGGCTCCTCCCGCAAAAGAGTCTAGTTCAATTTTATTATATTCAATTAAACCGCCATAAAAGATATGCAATAAATACCAGCCGGGCAAATCATGATGAGGACATAGGTGAAGTAAATCTTTAAATCTGATATAAGCTCTTACTAGTCCTTCATTAGAACGGTTCTTCCAAGTCATTATAAGACGCCTGATTCCAAAAGATTTTGATAATGGATAATATTTTGCTAGAAATTCACAAGCTAGATTATCCCAAGTAGTAGTGGCTTCTGGGGGTAGAGGTCTATACCATGAGAGAGTTGTACTAGTCAAAGTCTGACTAAAAAGTTCAACCCTTACCTCATCAGCAGTATATCCCGTCAATTGAAAACTGCCATATATATCTTTGAAACATGCAATATGCTCATAGGGATCAGGATCTTATTCATCTCCAGTAAATTGTTTCTTGTGGAGAATACCAAGTAATAGAGGATTTATTTCAAACCCCCTTGTCTTCTCATTGGAGTTGTATCTTTTATAAACATCATAGGGCTTCCAAAAGTGGCTGAGTGGGTTAGTACTAGTCATATGCTCAAACTCCATAATGTTGGTGGAAACCTATAACTCAAAACAAAACTTAGCAAGACAAAAATAAATAAGCAAAAAATGAAAGACCTACATCGCTTAGCTCCCCGACAACGGGGCTAGAAAATAGCTTGATGACTGCGAGTGCATAGATCGTTTGTAGCTAGTTTTGAAATAAAGATATCGATCCCACAGAGAGCAGGAGTCTGAAGTCTAATAATTCTTGAAATAAATATTACACTAGTAATGCTTAATAAAGTTCTAAGTGACAAGATAAAATGTGAGTATTGCGTAAAAAAGTGTTTTTGGGTTTTTGGTATAAGAGCAACAATAAGTAAAGTAAATCAACTGAATACAGAAAGTATCGTGTATGTAAGAGAGATTGGAACTGCAATAGGGAAAAATTGTTCTCAGGGAGTAGCGGATTCACCACTAGCATTATAAGGAGCTAAGGTAAAGATTATTATCATAAACATTCTCAACTATGTATGTGTGAGAGGAACTTCATATTTGGAAAAATAGGCAGCAACCGCTGCTCACATCATCCTCATAACCACAGTAGTCAGCAATCGACATCAATCGAATTACTGCACTATTAAGGGACTTAATCCTATAGGACATATCCCATGACATGGATAGTGTTCCATGAGTTTCCTCGATTCCCAAGTTGATACATAAGGGGTGCCACCAGTTTTATAGTCACTATAAGTGCTAACACGCCTCCGTCTACCAACAAGTAGTTCCCTCCATCAAGTCCCCATGAGAGGCAAATATTGAGAGGTCGACTTCTCTCAATATCAACATGAAGACAATATAACAAATGGTCACAACGATGAATATCATAATAAAACTTATCTTATTTCAATCTCATACTAGGGTTTCTCCATCTCCCCAAGAACTAATGATCTACTCATACATGGAGGCAATCAATATCATGGCAACAACAATGGAATCTATCATAGATGAATAGTACTTTTATAAATCCAGAACGAGTACAAAAATTACAACAAGATCTAGAAAAGATGTAGATGAGATCGATGGAGATGGTGGTGATGCAGCGGTTGATGATGAAGATAGATGCCTTAGCCTCGGATCTGCGCAGGGCAAAGATAGATCCCCGATGGACGAGTTCCCCTTCTAGATGCCTTCCGGAGGTGAGGTTTCTGTGATTTCTAGGTGTTCTGTATGTCGTCTCTCCGATCCAGTTGCACGGGGTGAAACTATTTGAGGAGGCGATGGTGGCGCCAACTATATGGCGGGAACTATACGGCCAGAAAATTTATTCCCACCGTATAGTTGGTCGTTAAACCGTCTGTGTCCTTTGTTCGCTTCGGGTTTTCTTCTGGTATTATTAATATTTCCCAAATAAGCGATTTATGTTGTTTTTTACTCCTTTTCTCCTTAGTACAACTACTTCAAGAATTGTGTCCATTGTATCCATCATCTGTCGTGATCCGATGAAAACAAACATAAAATATGCGCGCGAGCACCATAAAATACCAAGATCCTACATCTATGATGCAAAATAATAATATAAAACATGATGGAAATATGCACTCATCAACAACCCAGCACGGATCTCGTCAACCTCGCCCTGACGCCAGCACTTCACCACGATCTACCCTGGATGGGCCTACGTAAGGAGAATTTGGCCCACCCCAGGTTGGTACTTCCCCCACTTTGGTTCAGACCCGGCTGGGCCTTCCCCAGCTCGGGCCGAGTAACACTGTGACCCGGCTAGGATCTTTTCTATTTAATCCGGCTAGGCTTGAGGTAATCTGGCTGGAGCGCTGTTCACCATTTAGGTTGGGCCCCATTTCAACTTGGGCCAAGTTATTCCCCCCAGGGCCGAATTTCATCTTACCAGACCGAATTACATCACCATGGATGCCACTTTATTTGTATTCGGACAACCCATCAACCTCTACATTGACGTGCCTCCAAGTCAAGTCAAGCCAACGTCAGGTGTCAGTCTTGGGATGCTCCTGGCTCAGACTAGCACCGTTGGTCCAAGATGCTAGGGAATATGCTGGCTATCTTGGGAGATGCTAGGAAATATGTTGGGCATCTCCTCAAATACTAAGGAATATTCCAAAGGGATAAGACCAGTGATTCACTAAAGGACAAGGTGACTAGGCAATGGCCCACTAGACAACTCATAGGAGTACTTGTGGTGACATGTTCCCTCCCCTTTATAAGGAGCACCAAGGGTAACGTTACACGGGAGGCCCCAGAGGGGATCCTCTCCCTCTACTCACTAGGAGCATGGTTTCTTCTTCCTCTGCTCTCTCCATTAGAGCCATAAGAGTACAGCTCAAGGAGCACCATTGTAGCCACAAGCATGGAAAGTTATATGAGATTAGGTGCATGAGTAGAGGTGTTATCTCACTAGGAGAGCCTCAAACCGGGGTATATCGTGTCTCTCGGATTTCTTCCGTATGAGGTCTTCACTTCATCATCCCTACCCGGGACACCACCACGACATTTGGTGCCCACCGTGGGGCTAATCAGAGATCCTTCTTGGGTTTCCATATGAACAGGAAAGTCTTCATCAAGCTCTACTTCATCATCGATCGAAAGCCTCTGCATCCTCCTCCTCAATGTACAGAGAGCAAGGGAGTTGAAATGAAAGCCTCCCTTGTTGAGGTGACTCAACCTCAACCTCTTCACCAACAAGTACTATAAGTATTAGCTGACTCAACAAGAGTGACTCAACTAGGTAACTCTACCTCTCACCAAGGATACAGTGAGTAACAAGTAACTCAACCAACATGCATATGATATAACCCTGAATGTCACTCAGGGGCTATCAACCTCAATAACTTAGGTGTTCACCCCAAGAAAGAGATAACTCAACCCAGGGACTAGCCAATGTATAGTTTCAGTCACCTAAGGATAGAAAAAGTAACTCGGGGACTTGGTGTCTCCGTGCATAGTACTATAACTCAGAGTAGACTTAAGGTATGCCATGATCTCATATATGTCATCTGCTTTATGTCTCTAGGCTACATACCGAGCCATCACAACTCAGTGTAACTCGGATTTAACTCAGCTCACCTAGTTACCTTGCAACTAGGATTGTATTTTAGCTTGCCTAGTTACATGATAACTCGGATTTGCTTTAATTTGCCTGGTTACAGGATAACTCGGATTTTACTTCAGCTTGCCTACTTATAGGGTAACTCAGAATTGCTTCAATTTGCCTGGTTATAGGATAACTCGGATTTTACTTCAGCTTGCCTAGTTACAGGGTAACTCAGATTTGCTTCAATTTGCCTAGTTACAGGATAACTCGGATTTTACGTCAGCTTGCCTAGTTACAGGGTAACTCGGATTTGCATCAAGTTGCCTGGTTACAGGATAACGCGAATTTTACTTCAGCTTGCCTAGTAACAGGGTAACTCGGATTTGCTTCAACTTGCCTGGTTACAGGATAACTCGGATTTTACTTCAATTTGCCTGGTTACAGGATAACTCGGATTTGCTTCAATTTTCCTAGTTACATCATAACTCGGATTTACTTTAGTTTATCTAGTTACATGGTAACTCGGATTTACTTCAACTTGCCTAGTTATATGATAACTCTGATTTACTTCAGCTTGCCTAGTTACATGATAACTCGGATTTACTCCAGTTTTCCTAGTTACATGATAACTCGGATTTACTTCAGCTTGCCTAGTTACATGGTAACTCGGATTTACTTCAGCTTGCCTAGTTACATGGTAACTCGGATTTACTTCAATTTGCCTGGTTACAGGATAACTCGGATTTGCTTCAATTTGCCTAGTTACATGATAACTCGGATTTACTTCAGTTTGCCTAGTTACATGGTAACTTAGATTTACTCAACTTGCCTAGTTACATGATAACTCGG
Source organism: Avena eriantha (assembly GCA_910589775.1). Taxonomy (NCBI): domain Eukaryota; kingdom Viridiplantae; phylum Streptophyta; class Magnoliopsida; order Poales; family Poaceae; genus Avena; species Avena eriantha. The sequence continues at coordinate 482,080,778 of OU342741.1, read as the reverse complement.
ATTTACTTCAGCTTGCCTAGTTACATGGTAACTCGGATTTACTTCAACTTGTCTAGTTACATGATAACTCGGATTTACTTCAGCTTGCCTAGTTACATGGTAACTCAGATTTACTTCAGTTTGCCTAGTTACAGGGTAGGTCGGATTTATTTTAGCTTGCCTAGTTACATGATAACTCGGATGTAACTCAGCTTACCAGGTTACCTTATACCTCAAATTACTATTTGAATCAGTTTGCTCCATATCTTGGATGGCAATGTGCCAGCATATCAATAACTCATCATATTCAATCTCAGATCTATATCTCCGATCCATATCTATGGAAGTATGCCACCATATCGTAAAGTCATATCATAACTCAAAATCATATCTCGGATCAATACCTCAGATCCAAATCTATAGCAGTTTGCCAGCATATCGTAAGGCTATATCATATCTCGGCAATTATAACTCAGATTTGAGTCAAGTAACTCAGATTTGAGTCAAGTAACTCGGATTTGAGTCAAGTAACTCGGATTTGAGTTAAGTAACTTGGATTTGATTCAAGTAACTCAGATTTTGAGCCAAGTAACTCAGATCAGAAACTTATGTCAAACTTGGGTCATATAACTCAGGAATTATAACTCGGATGAGGTGACTCGTATTGAAATTTATAAGACCTGAGCCAAAGCAGGCCAGAAGTCATAAACTTACCCAAAAGGGTTAGGACTAGAGCCAAAGTAGGCCAGAAGTCATAAACTAACCCAAAAGGGTTAAGACCAGAGCCAAAGTAGGCCAGAAGTCATAAACTTACCCAAAAGGGTTAAGGCCGGAGCCAAAGCAGGCCAAAAGCCGCAAAGCTTACCCAAAAGGGTTAAGGCTAGAGCCAAAGCAGGTGAGAAGCCACAAACTTACCCAAAGGGGTTAGGGCCAGAAGCCACAAACATACCCAAAAGGGTTAAGACTAGAGCCAAAGTAGGCCAGAAGTCATAAGCTTACCCAAAAGGGTATAGGCTAGAGCCAAAGCAAGCCAGAAGCCACAAAACTTACCCAAAAGGGTCAAGGCCAGAGACAAAGCAAGCCAAAAGCCACAAAACTTACCCAAAAGGGTTAATGCCAGAGCCAAAGCATGCCAGAAGCTGCAAAGCTTACCGAAAAGGGCCAGGGCCAAAGCAGGTGACAAGCCACAAACTTACCCAAAGGGGTTAGGGCTAGAGCCAAAGCAGGCCAGAAGCCACAAACTTACCCAAAAGGGTTAAGACTAGAGCCAAAGCAGGCCAGAAGTCATAAGCTTACCCAAAGGGGTTAGGGACAGAGCCAAAGCAAGCCAGAAGCCACAAAACTTACCCAAAAGGGTCAAGGCCAGAGCCAAAGCAGGCCAGAAGCCACAAAACTTACCCAAAAGGGTTAAGGCTAGAGCCAAAAAAGGCCAGAAGTCATAAACTTACCCAAAAGGGTTAAGAATAAAGACAAGGAAGGCCAGAAGTCATAAATTTACCCAAGAGGGTTATATGACCAAAGAAAAAGGAATGTATGTTGCTAAATAACTTTGGAGATATCTTTATATGAAGCCTATGCGCGATTCTACAAATCCCACATAGCCTCGAGGACTAATGTTGGGGGTGTAACCCCGGATATCCCAGAGTTGATGAATCATGTGGAGGATTATATTTATAAACATTTCTATAAGAGGATATAAAGAGAAAAGACATGGATATTAAAGGATTTAAGGATAAGCAAAAAGGAAAAAGGGAAGAACCTCTCTAGGCTGAACTATGCCTAATTTGGCCTGGAGATGCACCCTTTGGACCAAATTCGGCCAGCCCAGGCCGAATTACCTCATTACCCACCTGGGCCGGGGTACTCTCTACCTAGATGGGCCGAGGTTCTCCTTGCATTGCCCATCTCGGGCCGACCCCGTTTTTTTGAGGTGAAACAGTAGGGAAAAAATCCCCACAGAATTTTTTTATTATAATATATGAGTATGTTATAATGGAAAAAATGATCTAAGGTAGATCAAAACAGTAAAGTAACATCATTCTAAGATGGGTAACTTCTACCCTATCCCTGATCTAATTGCTGGTTAAGCCAGGCTTTGAATTTTTCCTTGTATTTTCCTTTGATTCTGAATTGTAACCATCTCATTCCTTGATAGAATATTGCTTTCCATCTTTCAATTGTGGGCCTTTTGTCATTAAAAATCTTCTCATTTCTGCATATCCAGATACCCCAGGTGGTCATGATAATGATCTCTATAGCAAATGGTAGGTGTAACTTTTCTTTGATGTCTGAAATAGCTTCCAATCCTGTTAGGTTTGCAGCTCTGTTTCTGTAAATATGGTCCCATCATTTGTTTGCAAATGGACATTCCCAGAATAGATGATTAACTGATTCTTCCAAGGAACAGCTGGAAGTTACACAATTGAAGTCAGGAAGGATGAACTGTTTTCTTTTCAGAAGATTCCTTGTATTCAATCTGTCTAGAAGCAGTAGCCAGAAGAACTTGTGTTTATTTTGGCAGGAGGTTGCCCAAACCCAAGAAAAGTGTGGTGGTGATGGTGAATATCCAATCATGGCTGAGTAGGCCTTTTTTACTTCAAATTTATCTGACCCCCAAATATAGTTCCAATTATCATGAGTATCCCCCTGAGTGGTATGCCTGAATTCCTGGCATCTTTCTTCCATGACTAAAAACTCAGAGTATGCTTGTTGAGAGAGTGGAAGGTGAAAGTTATCCTCTAAGTAATCAGCATGTAAGAAATCATGTACATAGATATTTGAAAATTTAGCATAGGACAGAAGGTGAGGGAATTTATTCATCAAGCACTCATCTTGCCAAAGGTCTGACCAGAAATAAGCAGACCTTCCTGAATTCATATTGCACTTAGCCATGCCTTTAAAGTTGTCAATTAATTTGATATGAGATTTCCACCAGAATGATCCTTCCATGCTTCTTCCAGTAGTTTTCCATTTTTGTAGTAAGTTTCCCATATAAGATGAACCCAAGGGATGTCATGGTGATTGTAGAATTTGTCCAAGTTTTTTAGAAGGAGGGCAGTATTTTGGATCTGTAGGTTTAACACCCCTAGACCCCCATGATCTTTAGGATGGCAGATTTTATCCCAAGACACAAGAGCTTGTCCTTTTTCTTGTAAATCTTCAGTCCTCTTTCTCCATAGACAATATCTCATGTATTTTATAATTTGATCCTTGATGGCAATTGGTATCTCCAAACAGCTCATGAAAAATAGAGGAAGTGAGGACAGAACAGATTTTACCAGTTGCAATTTTCCCCCATAATTTAAGAAATCAGCTATACCACATAATCTTCTTTCTACTCTTTGAACAATGGGTAGAAAGTGCTCCATAGAAGGTTTTGTAATGCTTAGTGGTAAACCAAGGTAGGTGAAAGGGAGGCGACCCCGTCGCCAGCATGTCAACCTCGCCAGCTCCCTCGATGCTCCCTCGATCCCCACCTCGACACCAACGTTGCTAGAACATCGCCCCATCTCCCACAGCACCGTGCTTCCGGGTGGGCCAACAAGGAGTAACCCGTCCCACCACGGACCACTCCACCGTCTCGCCAGCATACCCCGGGTAGGCCGGCAACTCCCCCAACCTGGCCTACCATGGGCGGACTCCAGCGTCAACCCGGCACGAGACAACCTCGGTGTCCAGCTCCCCCAACTCCCACCTCGACTGAACCACGCCGCCGAATAGACCTGGGTGGGCCGAAAACAGGGTCACGCGAGCAACCACGTATCTCGTCAACCTCGCCCCGACACCACCACTTCGCCATGATCTACCTCGGATGGGCCTAAGTAAGGAGAATTCGGCCATTCCAGGCTGGTACTTCCCCCACTTCGGTTCAGACCCAGTTGGGCCTTCCCCAGCTCGGGTCGAGTAACACTGTGACCCGGCTGGGCTCTTTTCTATTTAATCCGGCTGGGCTTGAGGTAATTCGGCTGGAGCACTGTTCACCGTCCAGGTTGGGCCCCATTTCACCTAGGGCCGAGTTATTTCCCCCAGGGCCGAATTTCATCTTACCAGACCAAATTACATCACCCTGGATGGCACTTTATTTGTATTTGGACACCCCCATCAACCTCTACATCAATGTGCCTCCAAGTCAAGTCAAGTCTACATCAGGTCCCAGTCTTGGGACGCCCCTAGATCAGACTGGCACCATTGGTCCAAGATGCTAGGGAATATGTTGGGTATCTTGGGAGATGGTAGGGAATATGCTGGGCATCTCCTCAGATGCTAAGGAATATGCCAAAGGGATAAGACCAGTGATTCACTAAAGGACAAGGTGACTGGGAAATGACCCACTAGACATCTCATAGGAGTACTTGTGGTGACATACTATGTTCCCTGGGCTCCCCTTTATAAGGAGCACCAGGGGTAACGTTATACGGGAGGCCCCAGAGGGGCTCCTCTCCCTCTGCTCACTAGGAGCATGGTTTCTTCTACCTCTGCTCTCTCCATTAGAAGCATAAGAGTACAACTCAAGGAGCACCATTGTAGCCACAAGCATGGAAAGTTATATGAGATTAGGTGCAGGAGTAGAGGTGTTATCTCACTAGGAGAGCCTCGAACCTGGGTATATCGTGTCCCTCTGAGTTCTTTCGTATGAGGTCTTCACTTCATCATCCCTCCCCGGATTCCTCCATATTCATCGTCCCCAACTTTAGCCTACCCATGGCATATGCTATGACACCACCATGACACATGGTCACCGAGCGATACGTAGCAGTGTATGCAATGATTTGGGTCGCACTTTCAGTTGACTAGATGGGTAAGTTGGAGAAGTAAATAGTTTTGGAGGGTTTTATTGCAAAATGGTGGGCGAGTACTAGCCCTCGCGTTCCAATCGGACCCGCTCTGCTCCTCTGCTGTCGTCATTCTAACCCTAAATCGGCAGCGCCGCCGCAGGAGAGTAGCAAGCTAGCGCCGTTTTAGTCCTCTGCAGCTGCCGTCATTGGTATGCCATGTCCAGCGCAAGCTCTTCCTGGTGTGCGCTCTGCCGCCAGGCTCCACCATTTTCGCTCACCAGTTGTCCCGATTGTAGCTGGTTAGTGAAGCAGGCCCGCTCGGGCACCCAGGATGGACCTACTACAAGTGTAAAAACCATGGGGTAAGCCCCTGTTCTTTGCATTTTGACATCCAGGATTGATTTCTTGTGCTATTGTTCTTAAAAGATCTCAAATTTGTGTCAATTTCTTGATGGTTTTTGTATTTTTACATTTTGGTTACAATTTTTGGAACTGGGAGTTGGAGTATATTGGCTATCTGATTGAGAACAACCACCTTCGAGGAGATGTTGCAGTTGAAGCTCTGGGGTGGGCGGAAGAAAGAAGGGAAGAACTAGAGCTGAGGAAGAAGGAGGCAACAGTGACTTGTGTGCAAGGCCAAGAGCAGCATCTGATGAAGCTTTTGGATGAAGTTAGGAAAATTGTGGTTCTTGTTAAGATTGCAGTGAAGGAGATATGACCTAGAGGCAAATAATAAATAGATTTTTATTGTCATATCTCAATTAGTTTATAATAGTTTCATATTATGCTCTAACTGAATCAAGTAGAAACATTGGTACAGGTGTGGTATGAAACAAACCAAGTACCTAGTAGCCTCTATTCATACTAGTTTGTTGGTGATGAGGATGATCTGAGTTTCAAGATCATGGACATTTATGCCAATTGACAACGAGGCCATATCATTGGTGAATGATGTGATGGACATTCCTCAAAAGATTGTGACACGATCAAGTCTCACAGTTCATTGTTGCAATAGCTAAAATCTAGTCTCCTTTTCCTTAGACCGTGAGTTCATATTACTCACTGTTTCCCGAGGCTGCTTTGACTACATCAAGTCACATAGTTAAATGGTGATCATAAAGGTGTATGTTAGGTATTCCAAAGGAACAATAGATAACATGTGCCTACAAGAGCGCGATTTGTTCATACACATGACGGGTAAGATACATACACCCGGCTTGGTGAGATTACATCCATAAATGTTGCAACATGTGACTCGGTCACGGGGATGTAATATCACAGTAACAAGTAAAATAAAACTTGTTGGTAACGAGATTGAACAGGGTATGTGATACCAATGATCAGATCTTGGACAAGTCGTATCAAAGAAACAAAGGGAAATTTGATTGTACATTTTACGGTTCAAACAACATTGTCATCGTGGAATGCATAAGGATCACATGGTTATCCCTAGTCCCTCTATTGATCATTGATATAGATCATGTCTAGAGCATTCTTGAGCCGTGAGGGGATACACTTAAGGGTACAATGAGAGATATCATCTGTAAGATGGAATCATAGTATAGAAAGCTAAAGCCGGAATTGGTCCGTGGAGAAAGAAAGGAAACCGGAAAAGTTCTGGTGAGAGGACCGGAATTGTTCCGGGAGTTCTGAAGTTGTTCGGAGGATATAGAAAGGGGAACCAAAAGGTGTTTCGGGTCGAATCGGATTTTGTAATATGTATTTATATATTAATTAACGTAAGTAATATTAAATATATTATTAAAATCCACTATGAAGGGTTATTCCACTAATGGGCCAAACTTCCTAGGGAAAAGGGCCCATGAGGGAAAACCGAAAGAGGGAAGGGTCAAGGGCCAAAAGGGCCAAGGCCTAGCCGCCACAAGGGGGCCCACCCAGCCAGCCTAGGGCTGTGCGCAGGGTGGGCTCCACCCCTGGCCGGCTGGCCCATGAAGCCATAAGGTCCCATGTGTCTTCCCCCTCTCTTCCCCTTGTTTAGTCCCACATGGGAAACCCAAAGGGGAGGGCACACCTCCCCCCCCCTATATAAAGGGGTGCTCATGGGTGGGATAAGACACACAATTTGAGATGTTCTCTAAGGCATTTTCCTTAGAGAATTCCTCCCTCTCTCTCTACATAGTTGTCTCCATGCGTTGTCATGGTGACAAGAAAGGATTATTCGCGCAAGAGACACCGCACCTGCAGCACGCCATTGCGTTGCAGAGATTCCTAGTCGGATATCAACTTCGGGATCGGGGAGCCAAAGGTCTCATCATACACCGGATGTGTGCAAAGCCATGAGGTGCAACACTTGGGGCACTTGGATGCCGTGAGCTGGAGCTGCTAGACGATGAAGAAGGAGCAAGGGGTGACCTGCGAGGAGCTTCACGATCTTGAGATCGGCTACGAGTACGACTACATCAACCACGTTCTCCTCGAAACATTAACCACGTACGGTCTACAAGGGTATGTATTATATATGCTCAGATCGTTACTTCATTACTACATAGATAGACCTTGGGTGTTAGGAAGTTCCAACATAGGAAATTGTTTGTTTTCTGCTACGGAACCCTTCAGTGGAAATCAGAGCCGATCTATGCGTAGGAGTGCTATATGGCTAGTACGCACACATATTGTGTGGGCATTGATCCCTTAGTTGTTACCCTCTAACATGTACTTGTTTATATCGCGGTATTGTTTGATGAAGCGACCCGGACCGACCTTACGCGGATTCGTACATGAGACTGGTGCCACGCTCAACATACGGCTTGTACCGTATAAGTGGCTAGCGGGTGTCTGTCTCTCATTCAATAGTTGATATAGCGTTTACAACGGAGGGCCCCGAAAGGGGTGTGGTAGAGACAACTGTTGGATCCATGTTGTGGTTGGAAAGTTCATAGTTTAGAAACGGTTCTATTGTGAAAGCCCTAACAACCACGTAAAACTTGCAAAAGATAAAGTAGAGGCGTCTAATTTTGTTTTGTAGGAGGGCATGTGATTATGATATGGTATTGGTTGTTACAAAGGTAAAGTAGTTTACTTTTCTGTTACTAAGTAGTATAGTAATATTCATTGTTCTGATGGATGACCTGGTGGTGGTATCATGGACTTGGCGTCAAACCAAGGGCAAGATGGAGATCATGCCGGAGTGCTCGATGGAGATCAAGGTGCAAGAAGAAGGACCATATCATATCACAAAATATGCATGTGATGTTGATACATGTTTTATATGTTATTGTGTGCTAGTATTAGATACTTAACAGTAGCAAATAAGATAATCCCTATTTAATTTCAATGATAGTGTTCCCCTTGTGTGTGCACCACCAAGAAAGTTCTTCGTTATGAAGCCGGCCGTGACGATCGGGGGATAGACATATCTATGTTCGCATATAGTGGGTGTAAGCCATGTTGCATACCGAATACACACAAGTTAGATTTGGCGAGCCTAGCTTGTGTAGACATGGCATCGGAACACAAGAGATCGAAAGATCGAGCATGAGTCACATGGATGATGTGATTGACATTAGTGAATGTCTACCTTTGAAACTACATTGCCAGCTGTGACGATCGGGGGTGGTGTAGCGGATTGGGATCGTGTGATCGTTAAAATCGTCCAGGGGATGATAATTTTAGTGGGAGATCAATTATAAATTGAACTCATATTATGAAATTAGTCTAGATGTTTATTTGCAAATATATTAGTAGATCATGGCCTATCCCACTGGGGTCCTTTGTGACCATGGGAAATTTTATTGCTTGATGTGGAACTTAGAAAAAGAGTCCAACTTCATAGATTAATAACCACGCCTGAGGGATATCCTCGTAGAAGATGATCTTATCTTCTTGATACAATAACCATTAGGAGATAATTCGATGACTCCACAATTTTGTGTTTTCTCCATTATCATCCAATAAGCCATTCTCAATTCGATGGAGAGTTGGACTACAATTTTGTATTATGCAAGATCTGGCACATAAAGTATGAGTCGCTGATGGCTCTGAAATATAGCCATCTATGTCCACATTTAAACTAAATATTAATCATATTTTTTATGAAATATCTCTCTAAACCGTGACACTAATGCTAATATTCAGAGGGGTATGCAATCCTTTCTTCTTGTATTTTTCCTGCGCAGATAATGTCGTTTAAAGGAGGGAATCACTACATTAAAGTCAAAGATACGAGATTTCCATCAACCATAAGAAACCAGGAGGCGAACAACGAAGGAAGACGCTGTAACGACCAATTATACGGTCGGAGCAAAAATTCCGACCGTATATCTCCAGTCGTATAGCTGGCGCCACTACCGTTAGGTCAAACAGAACAACATTCGTTAAGGGACCCCTATATAAAGAAGCCTTGGGCGACAAGAAAACAAGCCCCAGAACCACCAAAGAAGCCATACCTCGCCATAAAGTCTCTGCCACAGATCTCCAACCGCCTCCAGATCTCCAAACCCTTCTCCATCTCCATAGCCATCTTCCACCACTTGTAATAGTGGATCTCTTCTCCGATTGGAGACATTGTAAGACTATTGCTATCAATCTTATGATTTTCATTACAATGTTTGTGATTGTTTATCTCATCTCTATGTGTGAGTAATTCTCCTTGGGCTAAGGGCTTTGGCCTAGCCATGTAGCAATTGTGCATGTTATTTATCATAGATGGGATCGTGTATTAGTTCGTATGACATGGTGATTATTGTATCCTCCCTTGCCTCAATCGAAGGACTTGTCAGGTACCCAAGACCCCGAGGGTTGAGCCAGGTATAGGGAGTATGAGTGATGACTGATCTGCAGGTTGGGAACCCCAGTGACAGAATGGGTAGTACGGTTGTATGTGAGGGATTAACGGTGACATCACTATGCATATCATTAGTTCTCTTTCTTCTATGGATGAGACTAGTAGGTTATGGCTATACGCGGTTCCGGAGGCAATAGCAATTATGGATGCACTGCCCACATATAATTTATCTTGCTCTAACAAGTACACGCATACTTTATTTCTATCTTTTATTTCCATCAGATGTTTTTGCACAGCTATAGGTGAAACCGAACGCCCTAGGCCCTGTCTCTCCATCATCGACAACAACAAAAAGGCGCAAGGTACTGGTCTGGTAAAAACACAAAAGGAATTCTAAAACTCCCGAAGGTCCGTTAAAGTAACTTCACTACGCATTCGCTTCCCGTGGATTCGATAACCTAGGTCTACTAGGGAAAAAGAGCTATACTACATCCGTAATCCGGATCGAAGGTATCAACCCTTTTTCTGGTGCCGTTGCCGGGGAAGCAATAGCTACCCTAGTGAGGTTATTAGGAACCTTGCTAGTTTTAATTCTTGTTTTTAATTTTTTTAGTTTGCTTTCAGTCTTTATTTGATAAACCAAAAAAATTTAGTTAGTCTTTAAATTCTTGTTTTTACTGTTATAATTTTTTATCTAAGAAAACCCAAAAACACAGGAAGTATGGCTAAAAAGAAGCTTGGGGAGTTTGCTACTCCCAATAATGATTATTTGCGTACTCCTATTACTCAGCCAACAATCACTGCTAATGACTATGAAATTAAGCCCCATTACTTAAGTTTGGTTCAACAGAATCAATTTGGAAGCTCTGCTATTGAAGATGCAGGTATGAACTTAAATACTTTCACTGATATATGTGATATGATGCGTATAAAATATGTTGACCCTGATGCGGTCAAATTGCATCTATTTCATTTCTCTCTAAGAGGGAGAGATAAAGAATGGTTGCTATCTTTGCCTAAAAATACTATTACATCATGGGTGGGATGTACTTCTTTATTTATGACTAAATTTTTCCCACCTACAAAAACTATGCAACTTCGATCTAATATTACTGGCTTTAGACAGGAAGAGCGTGAGCCACTAGCGCTTGCATGGGAGAGGATGAAAGAATGCCTAAGAAACTGTCCTAGTCATGCGATGGAAGATTGGTTAATCCTCCATTTATTTTACAGTGCTCTTAATCCTGTGTCTAAGTCTATGCTTGATACAGCAGCTAGAGGAACGTTCATGGGTAAACATCTTACCGAAGCAAAGCAACTGCTAGACAATATGCAAGACAACCATGCCTAATGGCATGTTGAAAGATCAAACACGAAGAAGGTGAACTCTGTCTCACCACAAAAGAACAAAAATCTAAATTCTAAGTTGGATGAGATCATACTAGCCGTAAAAGGTAAGGAAACTCAGGTAAGAGCCACCCCTGAAATAAACATAGAAGAAATAGACTTTGTAGCTCGTAATGATTACAACCCTGCTTGGAAGAAGAGTTACAATCCTAACTTTCAAAAACATTATGCTAGTCCTACAAGTAACTCTAATAATAATATGGGAACTAGTAATGGTAGTCTCCAAGAAACGCTTAAGTCTTTCATAGACTCACAGAATGAACAAAATAATATTCTAGTCAAAATTACGGAGAACCATGATACTATGCCTTGTAATGAAAGGTTTTTCAGCTGAGTGGTGCGCTTTAATCAATAGATTTGTATCGGGAGGTAGTGTTGCCATCAAAGTCAATGATGATGTGGCAAATACTTCTAGACCAAAAAAGGGCTAAGACAAGGTGATCCATCATCGCCAATGTTATTTAACATAGTGGCTGCTATGTTATCTATTATGATTGAGCACGCAAAATCTGATAGCCAAACTGAAGGTCTGATACCTCATCTAGTGGATGGAGGCTTATCTATCCTTCAGTATGTTGATGATACAATTCTACTTATAGAACATGATCTTTAAAAGGCTAAAAATCTGAAACTTATACTTTCAGCTTTCGAACAACTTTTGGGACTAAAAATAAACTTCCATAAAAGTGAATTGTTTTGTTTTGGTGAGGCTCAGAAGACAGCTGACCTTTACGCTGAGCTCTTTTGCTATAGTCAAGGCGTATTACCGATTTGATATTTGGGCATTCCGATTCATTATCGGAGGCTTACAAATGCTGAATGGAAAATCATTGAGCAAAGACTGCAGCTGAGATTGAGTAGCTGGAAAGGTAAATTACTCTACATAGGAGGAAGACTGGTACTCATTAATTCAGTTCTAAGAAATTTGGTATTGTATACGATATCATTCTTTCAACTTCCCAAAGGAGTCTTGCATAGGTTGGATTATTTCCGATGAAGATTCTTTTGGTAGGGAGATAGTGAAAAAAATAAGTATAGACTGGCTAAATGGAGTGTGCTTTGTCGACCCAAAGAATAGGGGGGCCTGGGGATTCATGATCTGGAGATCAAGAACACTGCCCTTCTTAGTAAGTGGCTCTTCATGTTATTAACTGAAGAGGGGACATGGAAAACTCTACCAAAAATAAAATATGTTGGGTCAAAAGCTTTGTCCCAAATGGTTTGGAAACCAGGAGACTCTCACTTTTGGGCCAGCCTGATGGCAACAAAGAAACATTTCTTCCGCTTCGGTATATTTTCTATTATGGACGGTTCTCAGATATGGTTTTGGGAGGATAAGTGGCTTGGCAATGCTACACTCTGAGAACAACATCCTGCGTTGTACTCTATAGTCCATTATAAGGAGGTAAGAATTGCCATAGTATTGGAATCATTCCCACCTAATGTGACTTCTAGGCGTGATTGATTGGTACTAGACTTGACTCTTGGATCACGTTGCTACATCTGTTAGCAAATATCCAACTGTCAGCTCAACCTAACAAGTTTCGATGGAATTTAAGTGAGAATAGTTCCTTCTCCGTTAGTTCCCTACACAATGCTTTAGTCCAGCTAGTCTTACCATTATTAGATAATAGGATAATCTGGAAGATGAACATAACGTTAAAAAACAAAATCTTTGCTTGGTATCTTCATCAAGGAATCATCCTTACCAAAGATAATCTTATTAGGCGGAATTGGCATGGGAACCATATGTGTGTGTTTTGTTATCACAATGATCAAACACTTGTTTTTACAATGCAACTTCGCAAGGTCTATATGGTCAGTTACCAAGCAGCTTCAGGCTTGCATCCACCATGTAGTATTCCCAATATATTTGGAAATTTGGTACATGGTATAGATCGCAATTATAAGTTACTTCTTCGGGTTGGAGCGATTGTCATTATATGGTCGCTATGGCTATGTAGAAATGATAAAGTTTTTAATAATAAAAATGCTCTCTCTTGTAGGTTATTTACAGATGCACCAACACCCTACGATCTTGGTCGGTACTGCATCGTGTGGATTTACATGACCTTTTCGTGGAGGTGTGTATGCGGTTGGAGGATACGGCATGGGATTTGTTTATCTGGCACGGATGGCAGCATAATCTTTGGATAGGACATCCTTCAGCACATTAGGCATTTTGCAATTTCTCATTTTGATATGTAATTCACCTATTTACTTTGCTTTTCCCTTGTTGGATCTGTGAACTGTGTTGGCTGTATGCATCCTTGTTATGCAGAGGCCGGGTGTAACTTAAACTTTGAAGTAATAAAGCGCCCCTTATCGAAAACTGTAGTTCAGGATGCAGTGGATTGTGTATTGTTGAACTATGTGAAGCCTTTTGAGCTTATGTATCTGAATCTGATGAAATGTAGTTTAATGTAATCCTTGTTTGTCATATGTGCCTTGAATTGTGTACTTGAGTGAAATGAAGTACATTTCTTTGCCATTATTCACTATAGATAAAAAACATTGTGGAATTCATAACATTGTCACACTCAATAAAAACAACCTTCTGGATAATGGCCATGAACTAACATTTGCATAATTCATAACATTGACCTTGACTTGTTCTGGGAAACCAAAAGGACATAATTCAGATGAACATGGGCATCAGGACACCAAGATGACATAATTCATAGGAGCATTGCTGGTTATGACCATCTTCCTTTGCCTTAGTCTAACAGCAACACAATCTTCCTCAACCATTTCCACTGAATCTTTAACAATGCTACTTGGAAACACAACTTGGAGTGGTATTGGAGGAACATCTGAATCTGCATCTTCAGGTTGGTTGGTGGTACTTGGCTTATAGGGCTAATGATATGAGGCAAAGGAACAGTTGGGAAATGTACAACATCACCCCAACTTTTGAAGCTCAAGCTATCATCATGATCTAGGTAAATATTTTGAAGGAATGGTTGTCAATGTCAACTAAATTAACCATAGCCATGAATGCATGATCATCATTTAATTCTCTCAATCTATTATTGGCAATTGTGAGCATTGGAATATAGCAGTGTACCTTCATTCTACCTGCCATCTCATAACCTATTTGCTCAATTATGTTTCCAAGCATGACTTCTGACCATGTTAGGCAATCAACCTTATCATAGTAGATAATATGGCCACCAACATAGCTTAAGTTGCTACCACTGCCCAGGAAATATCTACCATGATTTATCTCCAATGAAAAGCATGAACTTTTTGCTCCTGCAAATTATAACAAGAGAAGAGTGATTTACCAATGCCCAGGAACCATCATTTTTTCCAACCAAACATGATGAAAAAATTATTGTCATGAACAAACTATTGACACACCGCCATCATATACTACTGAACAATTATACTACCAAACTATGAAGTAATTTCTGTGGAAAAAAATTGTGAATTTCTAAAACCCTAACCCCTAACCGCACCCAAACATCTACCAAAACCGTACCCAAACAATACTACTGAACACTGAAAGAGAACGCACACAAAGGCAGAGTACTTCAGCTTCACACCTCCTCAACCAAAAATTGCCAATAAAACCTTGGATTTCCGTCCACGATAATCGCAGTAGAGGGATTACCGTACACGGGAGTAGGAGCATCGTCCGCCCGCCGGATTGGAAACATGGTCGCGGCTCCTCGCCACAACATTAGAGATGCATCGCGCCAGCGCCAATGAAGACCCCAACCAACAACCTCGATCATCGCCAACATTGTTTGGTCTCTCCCCTTCCTAGTGTCGTTGCGCCATTCCCACTCCCTCTCTCCACCTTCACCTCGACCGCTCCACGGAGTAGATCATGTTAACCGGGGTGAAAGGGCTGTCTGAAGAGAGCTGTTTATTCGGGGGGCCTATCTTCCAATAACTACTTGCTCAGGACTGTTGGAGATATGCCCAAGAGGCAATAATAAAAGTGGTTATTATTATATCTTTGTGTTTATGATGAATGTTTACATCCCATGCTAGAATTGTATTATTAGGAAACACTAATACATGTGTGTTTTGTAAAGATAAAAGAGTCCCTAGTAAGCCTCTTGTTGAACTAGCTTGTTGATTGATTGATGATCATGGTTTCCTGATCATGGACATTAGATGTGATTAATAACAAGGTTATATCATTAGGAGAATGATGTGATGGACACACACCCATATTAAGCGTAGCATAAAGATCAAGTCATTAAGTTCGTATTGCTATAAGCTTTTAAATGCATAGTAACCTAATCCTTCGACCATGAGGTTGTGTTAATCACCATCACCGGATGGGTACTTTGATGACATCAAACGCCGCTTCGTAACTGGGTGGTTATAAAGGTGTCATTGGGTATTCTGAAAGTATGTGTTGAAGCGCATGGACCAAGATTGGGATTTGTCCATCCATATGATGGATAGATATGCTCTGGGCCCCCTCGGTGGAATGTCATCTAGTTAGCTTGCAAGCATGTGACTGGGTCACAAGGGGTGACATATCACGGAACGAGTAAAGAGTACTTGTCAGTAACGAGGTAGAACTAGGTATGGAGATACTGATGATCAAACCTCGGATAAGTAGAGTATCGTGAGACAAAGGGAATTGGTTTCGTATGTTAATGGTTCTATCGATCACGAAGTCATCGTTGAGTATGTGGGAGCCGTTATGGATCTCCAGATCCCGCTGATGGTTATTGATCGGAGAGGTGTCTCTGTCATGTCTACATATTCACGAACCGTAGGGTGACACACTTAAGGTTCGAAGATTGTTTTAAGTAGATATGGAATGTGCGTTGGAGACCGAATGTTGTTCGGAGTCTCGGATTGGATTCGGGACATCACGAGGAGCTCCGGAATTGTCCGGGGAGTAAGATTCATATAATGGGGATCTTTTTCTGAGTTAGGAAATGTTCTGGAGTGTTTGTATGGGGATTCTAGAAGGTTTCGGAATGTTCCAGAAGGTTCTAGAAGATATTTTGGAGTTTATTTGAAAACCAAGATAAGGTAAGATAAGATAAGGGAAATTTAAAGAGGAGACTTGGGGGGAGGACTCCTCCCCCCACCTCCTTGGTGCGCCGGCCCTAACGGGTGGGCCTAGGGGTGGGAACCCTAGGCCGCACCCCTCCCTCTATATATAGAGGGGTGGAGGCGCCACCCCCCTTGATCCTCCACTCTTGCCCCAAGCCGCCTCTCTCCTCCTCCTTCTTTCTGCTCAGGCTTAGGCGAAGCCCTGCAGAATTCTCCACTCCACCACCACCACCACGCCGTCGTGCTGCTGGGATTCCGTGGAGAGATCTACTACCTCCGCTGCTCGCTGGAACGACGAGAGGAAGGTCTGCTTCGACTCCGCACGTGTGACCGACTGCGGAAGCGCTGCCGGAACGCGGCGCCGGAAGGATCGTCCACTCGATCTTGAGATCGGCAAGTGATCGACTACATCAACCACGAGATCTAATCTCGTAACGCTTTCGTGTCTACAAGGGTTAGTACAGATCTATCTCGTTGCACATGTCTAATAGATTAGATCTTGGCTTTTATCTAGATTAGATCTGGGTTTTGTTCGTTTTTGTGGTAGAAAATTTTTGTTTTCCATGCTACGAACCCATCAAGGACACCATAAATGCAGGTGTGACACTGCAAGTGGGTCCCACTAACCGCCAAATCATTGCATACACTACTACGTATCGCTCGGTGACCATGGATGAAGCTCTCGTGCAATTTCGATTGCCGTAAACTCGTATTTCCTATGTACGGTGACTGTATTGACTATGCTAAGCAAGTTCAGTGGCCAACCATGAATTTAACTTTTTTTAACCAAACCTATCTAGAACAGACGCATTGCATGATTACATGGTCAATGGAATCCTCGTCCTGGCGGCAGACATAACATCGCATAATGTGTGTCTGCAGGCCGTGACACACCTGTCTGTCCGAGGCCCAGAGACTATAGTATATTGGAGTGCCAGCAAGTAGAAAATTTTGCAATTCATGGTGCGTAGGTAACAAATCCAAGAAAGTATCCATCGATTGGGATCTGAATTTTCTAGACTCGCTGCTTCAAGCTTTGTCTTCGTCAGTTTTAGACCACACGCAGCTGCACCTTTCAATGAATGCTACTCTATGGCCTAAAAAGAGGTTCAAGTTTGAGATGTTTTGGCTCAAGCTAGAGGTGTTTGATGATACGGCAAAGGAGGGCTGGAGATGTGAGACATCAATTGTGGATCCCTTCTATGGCTGGATGCTTGCTTCAGGAGTTTGGTGTCTCATCTGTAGGCTTGGGGAGACAAAGAAGTAGGAAACATCAAGCTGCAAATTGATATGGCAAACATGCTTATTCTATAAGAAATTAGGGTTTGGAGCTAATTTGTCTACCATTTGTTTCTCTGCCTTATTGGTGGTGCCGCTCACAATGCATATTGAGACTAGAGGGTGGGACCTTATATAGACTCCAAATTCTAGATGGTTCAATCTATTTCTAGCTAGGACTCGTGACTTGTTAAACCAACCACAATCATTAACAACCAGTTATCGAGCCATAATATAGTTAAGTAATTAGGTCCCAAACACGCATGTGTGAGTCATACGCCAAGTTTGAATTGAAAATCTAACTCATAGGCTTTAACAATCCATAGAGCCAATCCTACGGACAACCTCGCATCCACTCTATACTGTTCCAATATAGCCGTACCGGCTTCTTTAAGTATATTTTCTTAAGTACAATTTGACATCCATTATTCCTTGTTATTTTCATGAATAGTTCTACATCGAGGTTTTGATTCCAGGAGTATAACAATGTAGTGCACATATAAAAAATTGCAAGCCACAAATTCCTACATCTCGGCTGAGAATATTTTTGTCCAACAAAGTGAATTCCCATACTATTAACATGGTCAAAATATAGTTACTTCCCTCGATGTATTCATGTTGTATATAAGCTTTGTGACTTTTGGAGTCATATTATCACAAAGTAACACGTTACGATGCTCCTTCCACGACCATAATTATATCAAAATAATTCCTTAGCTACATGCCATCCTTTAATGTTTCAGCACATAAAAGTATTCCATATTTGATAAAGATAGACCATTTACACCATGTTCACAAAAATTGGTTACCTTTTGAGAACCTCTTACCAAAAACAACATCAATGTATCAACACAACTGAAGGTTGTGACTATCGAGCAATAATGAATAATCCATGGTTCACTGACATTATACCATAAGAATTTCCTATGATTCCAACAATGTTTCCAGAATTGACCTTACACTTGATAATAATTCTAGTAACTGTAAGTTATAGTACGAATCAAAACAACATTAGTTACAATGGCATGGCTAAGATCAGGTTGCATGAATAATGTCCCAGAATAATTATGGAATGACAATTATTCTTCCAGAGTAATTCCCTTTATCAAAGGTACTTGACAGATTTGCAATGTTCCATAAAAAATATTCAAAACGTTCTCTATTTATTTCCACTCCAAAAATGTGGGAAACATCACACAAATCTTTCATAAGAAAGTTAACAAATGACCAAGCTTTTACTTCCATCAATGTGATATTTTATCATAAAGAATAGCAACATTGTTAGCACATGTGGCAATAACAAAAAAAATCACACTAACCTTTGTATATAATCGCCTTTAGTCGGTAAGGAAATCATATGACCTGATATACCTTTGATGTAAAGCTTGTTACAAGATCCTGAATAAATCCATTCTAGAGAAGCAATAATTCCCTCCGGTGAAAGAGTTTCCACAAAGCATATACATTTCCTTTGTGTACAACAATAAGAACAAGCATAAAATTGTAATTTCCATTGAGCATGCTGCTTTAAACTTCTAGTAAATAAATCCATTTAACACCTTTAGGCTTGTGTTGTTTGGTCAGATAACAAGTTCCCAAAACATGTTTTTCTCATTGAGTTTATCCCTTCCTACAATGCTTCCGCCCATAGTTGACATTAGTAACAATTTCAAGTGACTCATCTTAGCTTAGTGTTCCTCTAAAATATAGAGTCACTTCCACAAGAAGAAGAAAAGTGTTGATTCATCCCACTTTTTCTAAGCATGTTAGTGTTGGGAGTTTGGGTTGTGTGTTCCACTAGGGTCATAATAGTATTCCGTATGAGATTTTGGTGTGGTATGATTGATAGTATAATTCCAACCTTGATTAAAGATATTGTATTCCATTGTATTCCTACTTTGATACAATTTGACCCACTAGATTCCGTAATAAAAAATAACAAGTGTGCTTTGCAGTAATATAGCATATCATCTCAATAATGTCAAAATATAAATAGAATACTCCCTTCCAGACCACAAAACATAAATAGTGGTTTTGATAGATAATGATTTATTGAACAAATAACAAGATGTATTTCATTTCCAAATAATAAAGCGGAGAACCAATTGTTTTATTCCTTCATCCAACCATGGAGTATACACCACAATACAATAATGAATAATTACATGCTCTTTATATAAGTTTCAATTAATGTTCCTGAAGTGTACTTCCCCCACCAATCAGTTCTCAAATTGTTAATTCCTTTGATGAACTAATTTTTCACTTCAGCATGGGATGTTAAAAATATAATAAAGACCTTGTGACTTGTATTGTAAAATATATAATTGACCATATCAAGTGAAATTATGGAGAAATGAAATAATAAAAATGACTTCTAGTGAAAGTATCCAGAAATACCATAATAAATTGTTGGTGAAGTATCATAATCCTCCCACTAGAGTTTAGAATTCCATAATTAATAAGCCACTTAATTATGTTCCTTGATATGTGACCAAGTTGTAAATGAGATAAAATAGTTGAACAACCAATGTGAGTGTAAAAGTAAAATACCACAAACGCCACATTGGAAATAAAATCTCTGGCCGATATTCCTCCCACTTAAAGTTCATAATTCTAGAATCAACAAGCCTTGCCATTCTGTTTATAGAGTAAGTTGTAATACCGTCAATCATAAAATTCCGAGCATGTGTTCCTGTAATTAGTAATGCTCCTCCGTATGTAGTTATCTTCACAAATAAGCAAATTGTATTGCCAACTTTCAATGGATCATTTAGAAAAATGAGACCATAGTGTTAAATTCCATAATGCACTAAATTTTCCGTGGAGAGAAATTTTCTCTTCTCCGTTCAAATAATAAGTCAATGACCAATAAATTTCCAACTAGAATTGTAAAGTAAATCCTATCTCATTGTAGGTGACTTTAAAATAATAATAGTTTCCCTCCACAAAAGGAGTTTGATGATATAATTTCCAATTCTAAAGTTTATGTCTGGCGACACGCCAGGCGACTCGCTGGGCGTCAAGCCGGAGGCCCCTACCGGTAGGTTCTGGCTCCTGTCGTCACCGGAGAGCGACATCGAGGAGGAGGCGGTGTCGTCCATACCCCAGTCGCGGGGACTACAGTCCTGGCCATCGCCGGACCAAGGTAGGGATGGTGCCTCATCTCGTGGAGAAAAAAGACGTGAGAAGAGTAGATTGCAGCGGCAAGCAGCCATGGCGTTGTTTCCTTCATCTGCAGAGGTAAGCCCATCGTCTTTTCACAGGACTTTGACGGCGGCAAAGGATTCGAGGGAACTTAAGTTCCCAGTTTTATCACCGTCGATCTTTACGCTTCAATCCTTCATCGCTAAGGACTGGATTAAGGTACAGCGCAACAAGAATAAACAACTTCGCAGAAAAAGAGATATCCGATCTGCTAGGATCCAAAATGGGATTACGGCCGGCCGCAGAGGTCGCCGGCGATCCCCGGTGTTTGTGCATGACTTTAATCAACCGTGAGAAGTGGATCTCGATCGCAAAATTTTGAAATTTCCAGGCTTGACGGGCATAAGGCCCAGAGTCAGCTTGTCAAACTTGTGGGCCATGATCTGGGCCGTAACATGAACCATGAGGGTTCTTCGGTCGCAGAAAAATCAGGCAAATCGAGCAACTTACGTCTGATGCGAGCTAACCTAGGGTTGATTCACGCTACACATCGCAAACCTCTTTCTGTTTTCTCCCCGTCCTCTAATCCTGGCGCCGGCGGAGCCAGGCTTTCGGAGATGGCTGGTCGAGAGCAACAGCCACCGCGAGGGGGAGCACAGGGTCTCAACCAGCAGATGAGAGGGGCAAATCTATCGCGGTTTCAGCAATCTCAGCCGCCTCGGCAAGGTTTTGGGGGTGGAGTTGCAGATGGTGGCGTAGGTGGTTACCAGGGGAGAGGAGCACAAGGCTTCAATCTGCAGCAGCAGTTTAGTAATTCTAGATTTGAGATGGGATCAGGTTCTAATCAGAATTTCAGCAATAACAACTGGGCCGACCAGCAGAATTTCAATGATCAAGGTTTTGACGGTGACTTCGGGACTTTTACAAGGAAGCATCACTGGTAGAAAGAGGGCCTTTGGTCCAGCGCCCAAATTTCATTGGTCTCGGTTCGTTTTCATAATCGGGACCAATGCCAGGCACCGGTCCCGGTTCATGCCGCCAGGGCATTGGTCTCGGTTCATCTATAAGCATTGGTCCCGGTTGGTGGCACGAACCAGGACCAATGCCCCCGCGACGCACACGTGGCGCTCCGCGGGGCATTGGTCCCGGTTCATGCCACCAACCGGGACCAAAAACCCCACGACGGTGAGTAGTCCAGGACAATTAATATAAATTAATTCGGGGCAGAAATTAATTTGAAGCAGAAATTAATTCAAGGTAGAAATTGAATTGATCACTATTTTTGAAAAATCTTTCACTAATTAATCGAGACAAAGGTCTAAATTGAGACATTTTATTATTCGACCACAAATTTTTCCATACAAAGATGCGATTTTACAAATTCCTAGTCGACAACACTTCCGCTGCCGTTGTCCTCCGAGCCGTTGTCCTCCGAGCCGCCGGCTTCCTCGTTGTCGTCGGACGAAATCTCCACGATTTCGGTGTTGTTCGGGAGACGGAGCTCGTCTGCGCGCCTAGCGGCGTCGATGGCGGTGTTGATGGTTCGTCCAGGGACGGACCAGAACATCTCCCGCCCTTCTTGGTTGCGGCGATCCGGGTGCACCAGGCGCTCATCCACGAAACGGTTGCCAAGCTTGGCCTTCCGCTCCTTCTTGAACAGCCGGGGCCAGTACTCGATGGCCGCCGCGTACCGCGGCAACACCCTCATGCATGCGGGAAGTTGGCGGCGATGCTCCGCGATGACGTACTCCATCTCGTATCTGCGGGGGTTGAGGAGCGGAGCCACCGGCACACCCGCCTCGCTGATGTGAAATCCGGCGGGCACGGTTGCGCGCGACGGCGCGAGGATGTCGTAGATCGCAAACATCGCCGCCTCGTAGTGGTTGAGCGTGGGCACCTCCATGACGGCGCGGTGGAGATTGGAGAGGGAGGGGAGGCAAGACGACGGCACGGTGGAGAGGCGATTGCTAAAGTGGTGGGGTGGAGAGGGACTGCAGAGAGGCAGAGGCGATGGCGAAAGCGAGCGTTGTGCCCTCATATTTACACGGGGACGACGAAGCGACGGGGGCATTGGTCCCGGTTATTGCCACGAACCAGGACCAAAGCCCCTCCCGAGCGACACGTGGCGGCCCAGCAGCGCGCCCCCCACCGAGGTCATTGGTCCCGGGTCATGCCATTAACCGGGACCAATGACCTGGGTGGGGTGCGAGCTGCTGGGCCGCCACGTGTCGCGCGGGAGGGGCTTTGGTCCCGGTTCGTGGCAATAACCGGGACCAAAAACCCTCCCCTCGCTATATATAAGCCCAGCCCTTTTCCCACCAAATTTTGCTGGATTGTGTGTGAGGTGTGGGTGCTAGCTTTTTTTTCTTTGATTGCACACAAGGTGTTCAACGAAATGTCCGAGCCACACTTTAGTTCGCACAACACGGTATCCTCGGCTGAGGTTAGCAACCTTATCTTCTTTATCTGTAACTGATACAAAAATATTGCATATGTCCATGTAGGGTGGTCATTTTACTATTCACGATGTTATTGTAATGGTTAATTATTATGACGCAGATCGATGCACGGATGCGATGGATGTATGGCGACCGACGCCATTCCGATTTTATTGCAGGCCTCCATAAATTTATCGATTTGGCTAAGGCAAACAAAGTGGATAATTTTATGCCTTGTCCCTGCGTCGACTGTCGGAACGTGGCGGAGCACTCTGCCCCGAGAATCCTTCAAAGCCATCTGCTTCGGAGAGGTTTCATGCCTGGATATTATTGTTGGGCCATGCACGGAGAAAGAGAGGTTAGGCTGGAAGAAAATGAAGAAGAGGAGGATGATGACAGCTATCCTATGTCCCCTGAAGAATACGGTGATACTGCAATGGAAGACAATGAAGAAGAGGGAGGCGGCAATGAAGAAGAACAACGGGCATCGGATGAGCCCATTGATGGTCTTGGTCAGGTCATTTCTGATGCAAAGAAACAATGTGATATAGAAAGGGAGAAGATTAAGTTGGAGTCCATGCAAAAGGATCACAAAAAGTTGTTGTACCCAAATTGCGAAGATGGCAGCACAAAGCTCGGTACCACACTTAAACTGCTGAAAAGGAAGGCAGAGACTGGCTTATCTGACAAGGGATTTTAGAAGTTACTGAAAATAATGAAGCCAAAGCTTCCAAAGGATAACGTGCTGCCCGAGACAACGTACGAAGCAAAGAAGACTATCTGCCCTCTAGGATTAGATGTGAAGAAGATACATGCATGCATTAATGACTGCATCCTGTACCGCGGTGAGAAGTACGAGAATATGGATAAATGCCCGGTATGCAATGCATGTCGATACAAGATCAGACAAGATGACCCTGGTGATGTTGAGGGCGATGACGAGCCCTCCAGGAAGAGGGTTCCTGCTAAGGTTATGTGGTATGCTCCTATAATACCACGGTTGAAACGTCTGTTCAGAAATAAAGAGCATGCCAGGTTGTTGCGATGGCACAAAGAAGAGCGTAAGAAAGACGGGAAACTGAGACACCCCGCCGATGGGTCGCAGTGGAGAAACATCAAGAGAAAGTACTCGAACTTTGCAGGTGACGTGAGAAACTTATGGTTTGGTCTAAGTACAGACGGCATGAATCCTTTTGGGGAGCAGAGCTGTAGTCATAGCACCTGGCCAGTGACTCTACGTATCTACAACCTTCCTCCTTGGTTGTGCATGAAGCGGAAGTTCATTATGATGCCAGTACTCATCCAAGGACCGAAGCAACCCGGCAACGACATTGATGTGTACCTAAGGCCATTAGTCAATGAACTTTTGCAGTTGTGGGCAGAACCAGGTGTAAAGGTGTGGGATGAGCATAAACAGGAGCCATTTGACCTACGAGCGTTGTTGTTCGTAACCATCAATGATTGGCCTGCTCTTAGTAACATTTTAGGACAGTCAAACAAGGGATACAATGCATGCACGCACTGTTTAGATAATACTAAAGGTACATATTTGGATAAATGTAAGAAGGTTGTGTACCTAGGGTGTCGTAAATTTCTTCCGACCAATCATCAAGCAAGAAAGAAAGGCAAGAATTTCAACGGTGAGGCAGATTACCGAAAGAAGCCTAAGCTCCCTAAAGGTGGTGATGTATTTCGTATGGTGAAGGACCTAGAAGTAATCTTTGGAAAGGGTCCTAGCGGTCAATCTGTTCCGAAAGACCCCATTACCGCACACACGGCCATGTGGAAAAAGAAATCTATATTTTGGGAGCTTGAGTATTGGAAAGACCTAGAGGTCCGTTCTTCAATCGACGTGATGCACGTGTGATACATTGCAAATGTATCTATAATTTTTGATGTTCCATGCTTGGTTTTATCCACTTTCTTGTGTTTTGCTCCAACTTTGGAGTACTTTTCATATGATTTCTTGGACTAACCTATTAACAAAGAGCCACAGTGACAGCTGCTTCTTTTCTACTATTTTTGGTTCCAGGAAAGTCAGAAAATGAATATTCTCGGAATTGGACGGGACAAAAGCCAAAGTGCCTATTTTTCCGGAAGTGATCAAGTGCCAGAATACGAGACGGAGAGGGACCAGGGGGCCACCATACCACCTGGCCGTGCGGCCCAGCCTGGCCCGTGCCAGGGGGTGGTGAGGCCAGCCCTGGCACCCCCTCGGCCTCCCCTTCCGACCATAAGATGCCCTCGGGACGAAAACCCTAAGGACCCGATCAAAAATCCATGAAAGAGTCTGTAACCGCCGTCATCTCCATCCCTAAATCGGGAGGAATCTGAAGCTCTTCCCGGCACCCTGCCGGAGAGGGGAATTCACCCTGGAGGCCTTCTTCATCACCATGCAAGCCTCCGGTGTGATGCGTGAGTAGTTCATCCTTGGACTACGGATCCATGTAGTAGCTAGATGGCTGGTTTCTCCTCCTTTGTGCTTCCATGTTTAGATATTGTGAGCTCCGTTCATGATCAAGATCATCTATTTGTAATTCATACATGTTGTGTTTCCGGGGATCCAATGGATATTGAGATGCTATTTTAGATTGATTATTGATTCTATCATGTCTTTGTTATTTGAGATCTTGCATGCTTTCCGTTGTTACTAGCTATCTTGGCCAAGTAAATGCTAGCAACTCCAAGAGTTAGAACTTATGCTCGATAGTGGGTTCATGCCTCTGGTAATCTGGGGAAGTGACAGAAATCTCTAAGGTACTAGATGTGATGTTGCTACTAGGGAGAAAACAACAATCCTTTGTTCATAGAACAATCGTATTGTTTACTTTACACGCAGTTCGTAAAGCAATAATTTATTGCTTGCAACTTAATACTGGAGGGGGTTCGGATGATAACCTGAAGGTGGATTATTAGTCATAGATGCAGTTGGATGCCGGTCTATGTATTATGTTGTAATGCCCAATCAAGTCTCAGAGGAGTCAAGATGATTAGTATATGCATGTATTGCTTTCTCGGTGTTTGTCAATTGCCCCGCTGTAATTTGTTCACCCAGCATGTTTTCTATCTGAGGAGAGGCACCTGTAGTGAACTATGGATCCCGGTCCTTTTTCTTTACATACAATCTACAACTGTTTACTGCTTTGTGTTTACTTTCTGCAAACTTTTACTTCTTTCCATTCGATACGTTTAATCCTTTGTTTTCCGCAAAACATAGTGAGATTGACAACCTCATCGCAAGTTGGGGACAAAGTTTTGTGGTTGTGTTGTGTAGGTCTCCACGTTGCTACTAGCACCGGTAGTGCGCCCTGCCAAAGCTCAGCTAGTAACACCTTTGGGGTGTTTCCTTGCTCCTACTGGTTCGATTAAACCTTGGTTTCATAACTGAGGGAAAACTTACTGCTGTGCTCATCATACCTTCCTCTTGGGGTTCCCAACGAGCTCTACGTTGAAAGTCGAGCGCATCAAGATCTTTTCTGGCGCCGTTGCCGAGGAGTCAAGGACATCTTCACAAGGGGAGTCCCTCATAACCAATCTCTTTACTTTGTTGTTTTTGTTTTGCTTAGTTTCTTTTGCTTTGTTTTCTTGTTTTGTTCTTCAAAAATCCAAAAAAAATAGTTTTACAAGTTTGCTTTCTTATTTGAAAATCCAAAAAATGACTACTCTTGAAAACACTAAGTTGTGTGATTTCACTAGCTCCAACAACAATGATTTTATGAGCACACATATTGCTCCACCTGTAGCTGAAAATACTTTCTTTGAGATAAAACCTGCTTTACTCAATCTTGTTATGAGAGAGCAATTTTCTGGTATTGGTAATGAAGATGTTGCTTCCCATCTAAATAACTTTGTTGAACTTCATGAGATGCAAAATCATAGGGATATAGATGGTGATATTATTAAGCTGAAATTGTTTCCTTTCTCTTTGAGAGGAAAAGCTAAAGAATGGTTGAATTCCTTAATTAGGAATAGTATTGATTCTTGGACTAAGTGCAAAGATGCTTTTATTGGAAAATACTATCCTCCTGCTAAGATTATATCCATGAGAAGTGAAATAATGAAGTTTAAACAACTTGATAATGAGCATGTTGCTCAAGCTTGGGAAAGAATGAAATCTTTGGTAAAGAATTGTCCCACTCATGGACTGACTGCTTGGATGATCATCCAAACCTTTTATGCAGGATTGAATTATTCTTCAAGGAACCTATTGGATTCAGCTGCTGGAGGTACCTTTATGACCATCACTTTGGGTGCTGCAACAAAACTTTTGGACAATATGATGGTTAATTATTCTGAATGGCATACTGAGAGAGCTCCACAAGGTAAGATGGTAAATTCTGTTGAGGAAACCTCCTCCTTGAGTGATAAGATTGATATTATTATTTCTATGCTTGTTAATGGGAAAGCCCATATTGATCCAAATAATGTTCCTTTAGCCTCTTTGGTTGCTCAACAAGAGCAAGTTGATGTGAACTTCATAAGAAATAAGAACTTTGGCAATAATGCTTATGGTAATAATGCTTATAGGAACAATTTTGGTAACAACAATTATAAGCCATATCCTCCAAACAATGGTAATGCTTATGGGAATTCTTACAACAATAATAAGAGTGCTCCCTCTGCACTTGAAGTTATGCTTAAAGAGTTTATTAGTAAACAAACTTCTTTGAATTAAACTATTGAGGAAAAACTCTCTAATGCTGAATGAAATATAGCATCTTTGGCTGAAGCTCAATCCACTTTGAATAAAATGGCTGCTAAACCTGAAGCTAATGAGAATCCCTTTGCAGCTACTAATGATATACAAGTAATAATTGATGAAAATGTTAGACTATTAGCTGAATTACATGCTAAGTAGGAAAGAGAAGATGAAATTGCTAGAAACATTAGTGTTTCTACTATCACCACCACTAGTGTTGAGGCTAGTAATAGTCCTACTACTTTAGATGATAAAGTTGATTTTGATCTTGATGGTTGCAATATCTCTGAAGTTATTAAGTTCCTACAAAAGCTTGCTAAAAGTCCCAATGCTAGTGCTATGAACATGGCCTTTACAAAACACATTACTAATGCTCTCATAAAGATTAAAGAAGAAAAGATGAAACATAAAGATTATATTCCTATAAAACAAGAAGATGGTTGGGAACCCATCATTAATATGAAAGTGAATGACTTTGATTTCAAATCTTTGTGTGATCTTGATAGTAGTGTTTCTATTATGCCTAGAAGGATTTATGATATGCTTGATTTGCCTCCTCTTGAAGATTGTTATTTGAATGTCCCACTTGATGCTAATGCTAAAAAGAAACTCATGGGGAGTCTTAATGATGTTCTTATTTTGGTTAATGATTCCTATGTCCCCATTGATTTCTATATTTTGGATGTTGAATACAATGCTTCTTGTCCTATTACTTTGGGAAGACCTTTTTCTTAGAACTGTTGGTGCCATCATTGATATGAAAGAAGGCACCATTAAATATCAACTCCCACTCAAGAAAGGTATAGAACACTTCCCTAAAAAGAGAGAAAAGATTTCTTTTGCTTCTCCTATGAAAACAAAATTTGGTCTTAATGCTTCTTCATTTGAGAACACTTGATTCTTTCTTTGCTTCTTATGCCTAACTTAAAGGTGTTAAAGAAAAGTACTTGTTGGGAGATAACCCAAGAGTTTTCGATGAGTTTTGAAAGTTATTACCTCTGTAATAACCTCTTCTTATCCTTTTTATTTGCTTTTTGTGCCAAGAGTAACCTCTAATGAGAGTGAAGTAATGATTGGGAAAGTTGCTGTCCCAAAACAGATTTATGTGTTTCACCGTAAAATTCCGTGAGAGATCTCTGTATGTCGGATTGAGCTGTAATTTTTTGTGCTTCTTCCCCAGGTTGTTATCTAACTTTAGTTAGTTCAACACTTTTTGATTTGAGTAACGTAAGGTCTTCGGAAAAATTCGTCTTTACCTGCTGGTCTGTTTTGACACATTTCTGCCATTTTCTGCATTTGCTTCTTGTTAGTTCCTTCTTGAGTTCTTTTGGGGAATTGAGATTTTTGAGGTAAGTGCTACAGTAGCTAGTGTTCTAATGGAAGTTTATTTGGTCTTATAACTTAACCTTGAGATTTATTTATCTTAAGTGCACTAATGTTACTAATGAGATTGTGTGAAGTTTTGTATGAAGGAAAAATTTCAGGTGTATGGAAGGAATGAGTAATGAGATGAAGGATGGACTAAAGATCAAGCTTGGGGATCCCACGCGTGTCACCCCAAGAAATATCCAAGAAGTACAAGCGTCAAAGCTTGGGGATGCCCAAGGCATCCCCTTCTTCATCAATAAAAATCCCAGGTTTCTTCCAAACGCTTCATTTTTATTGTTTCATGCACAGTTGTGTTTTTCTTGGAGCGTCTTCTTTTTCGTTTTTTTTGGTTTTTAGTTTTCTTGGTTTTCTTAGATTTCTGAATAAATTGGTTGGACCCCATCTTTCGTACATTTGGTTTGCAAATAGTTTGGTTTGGTTTGGAAAAGAGTAGGAAAGTTCATACTTATGTGGTAAAAAGAGCTCGTTTTTGACTGTGGCCTATGCTTTGCCATGCCATACTTAATATTGTTTTGTCTTTATGCTTAGTATTCTTTGCTGTAGCATGACTTGTTATAAACAATTGAGATTGCTTAATGTGCCTTGGATGAATCATGCGTTGTTTTAGCATATTAAAGCATAGTATAGTGGTATTCTCCTTTGATGCTCTATTTGGGTTGACTTGGCGCATGCTCACACCATGTTATGACTATCCAAAGTCACCATAGCCTTTATGATCCTTTAGTTTTCAACTTATAGTATCACTTTATGCTTTGATCAATGATGTTTTGTAGCTCTGCATGATTATGGCTATTATTGCTCTCTTAGTTTGTCGCTCTCAGTCTTTTGCTAGCCTCCACAATAAAGTATGAGTTCCACTCATGCATCAAACTCCCTAAACCAAGTTATTCCAAAGAGTCCACCATACCTACCTACTAGCTTATGCTATTCTATGTATATTCATGTTTTTGTTTACCTTCCACTTGTTATGAGAAAACTAGTGATTAAAGCTCTCACGAACTTGATGGCACACTTTACTTTACTTGCTCTTAATAAAATTGAACCATTGTGTCTTCTATGTTGTATATGCTTGCACTTATTTGTCAGGAATTAGCAGAACCATGCTTTCATGGGGAACGCTTTCAACATTGCACTTGGTACTTGTACCTAGTTGATATCATGCTCTTTTGTAAATGGATGTCGTTGGTGTGAAATGAAAGGGGAGCTTGTAAGTCCATGGAGTTATGTATATGTGTTAGAGAAACGCCTGGGCCGCTGGTCTAATCCATGCTGACATGGTGGAAACCTGTAGCGTAACAATAATGAGCTGTCTATGAAGCATTCTTCTTATAAAAAGAGTCCTATATTGAGAAAAAAAGAAAAAAAAAGAAACTATGAAAAGAGGAAAGAGAGAAAAAAGCACCATATTGCCGTGGTAAATAAGAAGAATGCTGAGATGCTCGTTGTCTGCTTGCCTTGTCATTTTGATATGGGGATTCTTCCGTATCATCGGGCAAGGGGTACCCCGTTGGCGGTTCTTAATGATACACATGTACTTACGATGACAAGGACTTACCAGTGACTAAACTTGAGTAGCATGAGGAGCGACCCTCATATACAAGGGACATGAGATTTCTGAGTTATACTTCGTCAAGCATGTACACCATAGTTTGTTCACTTTAACCTTAATCACTTCAAGATGCTTATGATAGGGGCAATGAGAGCTGAAAGCTGCAAGTACCATAATTTTTGGAAGCTCTTTATGAGACTTGAATCCCTACTTCCTTTTACAAAAGGCTTTTCTTCCACCATTATATTGAGTATCCACCTTCTATCTTTATGCACCTACTTTGAGAGCATAGTGGCCATTCTTAGTTCTATGTGCATTGTCCCAAGACTAGTTGATTGATGCATAACTTGTTATTGCTTGTTTGAAACTATTGTATCTAGTCAATCTTATGAACTTTGAAGGTGTCCTATGCATTTATATTTGCTACTCTATTGAGGGGCAAGCTGAATACTACTATGCTATGTTTTCTTTATGTGAAACAAACAAATGTCTTGCAAAGCATTGTTATTCATTAATCTTTTTTTGTGCCTTTTCATGTTGCATCATAAGTTCTTTGTCTTATTGCTAGAACTTTGTCTTTCATGTTATGATTGAAGTACTATGATCCCAGCTTTGAAAGTTTTACAAATACTTTGATCAAGTTTATGATGGTGCATGTCACCTCAAAAATTATTTTTTCTTTTTATCACTTACCTACTCGAGGACGAGCAGGAGTTAAGCTTGGGGATGTTGATACATTGCAAATGTATCTATAATTTTTGATGTTCCATGCTTGGTTTTATCCACTTTCTTGTGTTTCGTTCCAACTTTGGAGTACTTTTCATATGATTTCTTGGACTAACCTATTAACAAAGAGCCATAGTGCCAGCTGCCTGTTTTTTGCTGTTTTTGGTTCCAGGAAAGTCAGAAAATGAATATTCTCGAAATTGGACGGGACAAAAGTCAAAGTGCCTATTTTTTCTGAAGTGATCAAGTGCCAGAATATGAGACGGAGAGGGACCAGGGGGCCACCACACCACCTGGCCGCGTGGCCCAGCCTAGCCCGCGCCAGGGGTGGTGAGGCCAGCCCTGGCACCCCCTCGGCCTCCTCTTCCGACTATAAGATGCCCTCGGGACAAAAACCCTAAGGACCCGATCAAAAATCCACGAAAGAGTCTGTAGCCGCCGTCATCTCCATCCCTAGATCGGGAGGGATCTGAAGCTCTTCCCGGCACCCTACCGGAGAGGGGAATTTACCTTGGAGGCCTTCTTCATCACCATGCAAGCCTCCGGTGTGATGCGTGAGTAGTTCATCCTTGGACTACGAATCCATTTAGTAGCTAGATGGCTGGTTTCTCCTCCTTTGTGCTTCCATGTTTAGATCTTGTGAGATCCGTTCATGATCAAGATCATCTATTTGTAATTCATACATGTTGTGTTTGCGGGGATCCAATGGATATTGAGATGCTATTTCAGATTGATTATTGATTATATCATGTCTTTGTTATTTGAGATCTTGCATGCTTTCCGTTGTTAGTAGCTATCTTGGCCAAGTAGATGCTAGCAACTCCAAGAGTTAGTATTTATGCTCGATAGTGGGTTCATGCCTCTGGTAATCTGGGGAAGTGACAGAAATCTCTAAGGTACTAGATGTGATGTTTCTATTAGGGAGAAAACAACTTTGTTCATAGAACAATCGTATTGTTTACTTTACACGTAGTTCGTAAAGCAATAATCTGTTGCTTGCAACTTAATACTGGAGGGGGTTCGGATGATAACCTGAAGGTGGATTATTAGTCATAGATGCAGTTGGATGGCGGTCTATGTATTATGTTGTAATGCCCAATCAAGTCTCAGAGGAGTCAAGATGATTAGTATATGCATGTATTGCTTTCTCGGTGTTTGTCAATTGCCCCGCTGTAATTTGTTCACCCAGCATGTTTTCTATCTGAGGAGAGGCACCTGTAGTGAACTATGGATCCCGGTCCTTTTTCTTTACATACAATCTACAACTGTTTACTGCTTTGTGTTTACTTTCTGCAAACTTTTACTTCTTTCCATTCGATACGTTTAATCCTTTGTTTTCCGCAAAACATAGTGAGATTGACAACCTCATCGCAAGTTGGGGACAAAGTTTTGTGGTTGTGTTGTGTAGGTCTCCACGTTGCTACTAGCACCGGTAGTGCGCCCTGCCAAAGCTCAGCTAGTAACACCTTTGGGGTGTTTCCTTGCTCCTACTGGTTCGATTAAACCTTGGTTTCATAACTGAGGGAAAACTTACTGCTGTGCTCATCATACCTTCCTCTTGGGGTTCCCAACGAGCTCTACGTTGAAAGTCGAGCGCATCAATGTGACGAAGAATCTTTGCGTGAACCTGCTAGGCTTCCTGGGCGTGTATGGGAAGACAAAAGATACACCAGAAGCACGGGAGGACCAGCAACGTATCAAAGACCGACACAACAAGCATACTGATCGATTAGCCACATGATTATGACACAGTTGCTTCCGGTTGCATTGAGGGTCTTCTATCGGAAAATGTTCGATTAGCCATTGTGAAGCTATGTGCATTCCTCAATGCAATATCTCAGAAGGTAATCGATCGAGAAAGTCTGGAAAGGCTACAGAAGGATGTGGTCCAATGTCTTGTCAGTTTTGAGTTGGTGTTCCCCTGTCCTTCTTCAATATTATGACGCATCTCTTAGTTCACCTAGTCGAAGAGATTTATATTCTCGGTCCTGTATTTCTGCACAATATGTTCCCCTTCGAGAGGTTCATGGGAGTCTTAAAGAAATATGTTCGTAACCGTGCTAGGCCAGAAGGAAGCATCTCCAAGGGCTATGGAACAGAGGAGGTCATTGGGTTCTGTGTAGACTTTCTTCCTGACCTTAAGCCGATTGGTGTTCCTGAATCACGGTATGAGAGGAGACTGAGTGGAAAAGTCATGCTAGGAAATAAAGCAATGATATTTAGGGACGGACATTCTTTGAATCAAGCACACTACATAGTTCTCCAAAGTTCTACTTTCGTGGCTCCGTATATCGAGGAACACATGAATGTTGTATGCTCCAAGTTCCCGGGGAAGGATGACTACTGGATTAAAAAAATCACATGGAGACTTTCGGCACTTGGTTGCAATTACATCTCATGAATGACACCACTATTGGAGATCAGCTCTACTTGTTGGCCGCGACACCATCTGCGACTGTATTGACTTTCCAAGGGTACGAGATAAATGGGAATACATTTTACACGATTGCCCAAGATAAAAAGAGCACCAACCAAAACAGTGGTGTCCGCTTTGATGCAACATGCGAGAATGGGAAGACACATACTATGATTACATAGAGGATATATGGGAACTTGACTATGGACCTACTTTTAAGGTCCCATTGTTTCGGTGCAGTTGGGTCAACATGAATGGAGAAGGGGTAAAGGTAGACCAGCTCTACGGAATGACAACAGTGGATCTCAAGAATCTTGGTTATAGAGACGAACCATTCGTACTAGCCAATGATGTGGCTTAGGTTTTTTATGTGAAGGACATGTCCTCTAGACCGAAAAAAAGAAAAAATAAGGAAACGAATACATCAGACGATGAGCCTAGGTGTCACATAGTTCTTTTAGGGAAAAGAAACATCGCGGGAGTCGAGGACAAGACAGACATGTCAGCAGATTATGATAAGTTTGATGAAATTCCACCCTTCACCGTGAAAACTGACCCAAGCATCCCGTTAAGCAAAGAAGATGCTCCATGGTTATGGCCTAAGAAGCGATCATAGGCAAGGGATCGACATACGCGACGAAGGATTCATATCCTAAACCCTAAACCCTATGTAAATCTATGTAATGTATGGAAACTTTATGTGATGTATGGAAACTTTATGTGATGTATCGAAACTTTATGTAATGGAGTCTTTCACGGGCTTGCAGGGAAATTTTTTCTGAGGCAGAGCTTCTGAAGATGTCGTAGGGCGTGTGCACCAACGACATCTTCGAGAAGCTCCGCCACGGGAGATTTCTCAACCCTTTCCCCAACACTATTAGAGGAAATGGAGTCTTTCACAGGCTTGCAGGGAAATTTTTCCGAGGCGGAGCTTCCGAAGATGTCGTAGGGCGTGCGCACCAATGACATCTTCGAGAAGCTCCGCCACGGGAGATTTCCCAACCCTCCATCCATGGGGATGAAACTCTCTCTACCTATGTTGGCTTGTTGAGCTGCTTGCCATGGCGTATCGATGGTCCTTTTATAGGCACAGTGCCGCTTCTACTTTGTCTTGTTCCTCCGACAGGGCGTCGTGCGCTACATGCTTTATCTCATCGAGTAGTGCGTCCACCCATACGTCCTTATCCCGTCGACAGCTTTAGTCTCGATTGCACCCACCAGCCGGGACTAAAGGTTACCCACGCGTCCGTATCCCACCGACAACTTTAGTCTTGGTCGCACCCACCAGCCGGGACTAAAGGTTACCCACGCGTCCTTATCCCACTGATATCTTTAGTCTCGGTTGCACCCACCAGCCGGGACTAAAGGTTACCCACGCGTCCTTATCCCACCGATAGCTTTAGTCTCGGTTGGCTTTTTCGTGCATCGAAAGGGAAAACTTCCTCCTGCAACATCGTAAGCCATCCCAAGATGCACATGTGTGCACAATATGTTCACATTATCACAAACTATGCCCTGATTCTAGCCATAACATTGGTGGTTTGACCTAAATGCCATGAAACCTCGAACATGATAGGTCATTTTGTGAAGGATTTTTTATGATGTTTGCAATTTTTCAAGTTCAATATTTTTCCTTGCAACTGTGACACATAATATCACACCACGTGAAGGTTTCACATTGTTTGGATCATTTTTGAATTTCTTATGCCCGTTTCAAACTATATTCAAAACGGCGGGCATGAAGCTTCTTAGCCCGGGGCCGAGCCTCGCTGAACTTGAAGTGGATCTCTGATGAAATAGCATGTGATGAACCTATAAATGATTTTTTTAAAAATTCACAAGCGTTATATCATGTACTTGTAGTTCAAATCTTGGCAACCTCCTACCGATTCGGCAAGAATTTGTCTTTTTCATGAGGGATGGACAGAAAGGTTCCAGATACACCGGTTGGGAAATTGTCCATATAAGGTGGTATAGTATTTTTGAAAAATGGTGTGGACCAATGCCAAACTTTAATTTGGTGGTTGCTTCACAGAACACCCCGATTTCGGCACCTCAAAAATGGCAATTCGCTTTTTCGTGCGTCGAAAGGGAAAACTTCCTCCTGCAACATCGTAAGCCATCCCAAGATGCACATGTGTGCACAATATGTTCACATTATCACAAACTATGCCCTGATTCTAGCCATAACATTGGTGGTTTGACCTAAATGCCATGAAACCTCGAACATGATAGGTCATTTTGTGAATGATTTTTTATGATGTTTGCAATTTTCAAGTTCAATATTTTTCCTTGCAACTGTGACACATAATATGACACCACGCGAAGGTTTCACATTGTTTGGATCATTTTTGAATTTCTTATGCCCGTTTCAAACTATATTCAAAACGGTGGGCATGAAGCTTCTTAGCCCGGGGCCGAGCCTCGCTGAACTTGAAGTGGATCTCTGATGAAATAGCATGTTATGAACCTATAAATGATTTTTTTTAAAATTCACAAGCATTATATCATGTACTTGTAGTTCAAATCTTGGCAACCTCCTATCGATTCGGCAAGAATTTGTCTTTTTCATGAGGGATGGACAGAAAGGTTCCAGATACACCGGTTGGGAAATTGTCCATATAAGGTGGTATAGTATTTTTGAAAAATGGTTTGGTACCAATGCCAAACTTTAATTTGGTGGTTGCTTCACAGAACACCCCGATTTCGGCACCTCAAAAATGGCAATTAGCTTTTTCGTGCGTCGAAAGGGAAAACTTCCTCCTGCAACATCGTAAGCCATCCCAAGATGCACATGTGTGCACAATATGTTCACATTATCACAAACTATGCCCTGATTCTAGCCATAACATTGGTGGTTTGACCTAAATGCCATGAAACCTCGAACATGATAGGTCATTTTGTGAAGGATTTTTTATGATGTTTGCAATTTTTCAAGTTCAATATTTTTCCATGCAACTGTGACACATAATATCACACCACGTGAAGGTTTCACATTGTTTGGATCATTTTTGAATTTCTTATGCCCGTTTCAAACTATATTCAAAACGGCGGGCATGAAGCTTCTTAGCCCGGGGCCGAGCCTCGCTGAACTTGAAGTGGATCTCTGATGAAATAGCATGTTATGAACCTATAAATGATTTTTTTAAAAATTCACAAGCATTATATCCTGTACTTGTAGTTCAAATCTTGGCAACCTCCTACCGATTCGGCAAGAATTTGTCTTTTTCATGAGGGATGGACAGAAAGGTTCCAGATACACCGGTTGGGAAATTGTCCATATAAGGTGGTATAGTATTTTTGAAAAATGGTGTGGACCAATGCCAAACTTTAATTTGGTGGTTGCTTCACAGAACACCCCGATTTCGGCACCTCAAAAATGGCAATTCGCTTTTTCGTGCGTCGAAAGGGAAAACTTCCTCCTGCAATATCGTAAGCCATCCCAAGATGCACATGTGTGCACAATATGTTCCCATTATCACAAACTATGCCCTGATTCTAGCCATAACATTGGTGGTTTAACCTAAATGCCATGAAACCTCGAACATGATAGGTCATTTTGTGAATGATTTTTTATGATGTTTGCAATTTTTCAAGTTCAATATTTTTCCTTGCAACTGTGACACATATGACACCACGCGAAGGTTTCACATTGTTTGGATCATTTTTGAATTTCTTATGCCCGTTTCAAACTATATTCAAAACGGTGGGCATGAAGCTTCTTAGCCCGGGGCCGAGCCTCGCTGAACTTGAAGTGGATCTCTGATGAAATAGCATGTTATGAACCTATAAATGATTTTTTTTTAAATTCACAAGCATTATATCATGTACTTGTAGTTCAAATCTTGGCAACCTCCTGCCGATTCGGCAAGAATTTGTCTTTTTCATGAGGGATGGACAGAAAGGTTCCAGATACACCGGTTGGGAAATTGTCCATATAAGGTGGTATAGTATTTTTGAAAAATGGTTTGGTACCAATGCCAAACTTTAATTTGGTGGTTGCTTCACAGAACACCCCGATTTCGGCACCTCAAAAATGGCAATTAGATTTTTCGTGCGTCGAAAGGGAAAACTTCCTCCTGCAACATCGTAAGCCATCCCAAGATGCACATGTGTGCACAATATGTTCACATTATCACAAACTATGCCCTGATTCTAGCCATAACATTGGTGGTTTGACCTAAATGCCATGAAACCTCGAACATGATAGGTCATTTTGTGAATGATTTTTTATGATGTTTGCAATTTTTCAAGTTCAATATTTTTCCTTGCAACTGTGACACATAATATCACACCACGTGAAGGTTTCACATTGTTTGAATCATTTTTGAATTTCTTATGCCCGTTTCAAACTATATTCAAAACGACGGGCATGAAGCTTCTTAGCCCGGGGCCGAGCCTCGCTGAACTTGAAGTGGATCTCTGATGAAATAGCATGTTATGAACCTATAAATGATTTTTTTAAAAATTCACAAGCGTTATATCATGTACTTGTAGTTCAAATCTTGGCAACCTCCTACAGATTCGGCAAGAATTTGTCTTTTTCATGAGGGATGGACAGAAAGGTTCCAGATACACCGGTTGGGAAATTGTCCATATAAGGTGGTATAGTATTTTTGAAAAATGGTGTGGACCAATGCCAAACTTTAATTTGGTGGTTGCTTCACAGAACACCCCGATTTCGGCACCTCAAAAATGGCAATTCGCTTTTTCGTGCGTCGAAAGGGAAAACTTCCTCCTGCAACATCGTAAGCCATCCCAAGATGCACATGTGTGCACAATATGTTCACATTATCACAAA
The DNA here is from genome assembly GCA_910589775.1 of Avena eriantha. Taxonomy (NCBI): domain Eukaryota; kingdom Viridiplantae; phylum Streptophyta; class Magnoliopsida; order Poales; family Poaceae; genus Avena; species Avena eriantha. Next base: position 482,042,402 of record OU342741.1, on the reverse strand, counting down.
CTATGCCCTGATTCTAGCCATAACATTGGTGGTTTGACCTAAATGCCATGAAACCTCGAACATGATAGGTCATTTTGTGAATGATTTTTTATGATGTTTGCAATTTTCAAGTTCAATATTTTTCCTTGCAACTGTGACACATAATATGACACCACGCGAAGGTTTCACATTGTTTGGATCATTTTTGAATTTCTTATGCCCGTTTCAAACTATATTCAAAACGGTGGGCATGAAGCTTCTTAGCCCGGGGCCGAGCCTCGCTGAACTTGAAGTGGATCTCTGATGAAATAGCATGTTATGAACCTATAAATGATTTTTTTAAAAATTCACAAGCATTATATCATGTACTTGTAGTTCAAATCTTGGCAACCTCCTGCCGATTCGGCAAGAATTTTTCTTTTTCATGAGGGATGGACAGCAAGGTTCCAGATACACCGGTTGGGAAATTGTCCATATAAGGTGGTATAGTATTTTTTGAAAAATGGTTTGGTACCAATGCCAAACTTTAATTTGGTGGTTGCTTCACAGAACACCCCGATTTCGGCACCTCAAAAATGGCAATTAGCTTTTTCATGCGTCGAAAGGGAAAACTTCCTCCTGCAACATCGTAAGCCATCCCAAGATGCACATGTGTGCACAGTATGTTCACATTATCACAAACTATGCCCTGATTCTAGCCATAACATTGGTGGTTTGACCTAAATGCCATGAAACCTCGAACATGATAGGTCATTTTGTGAAGGATTTTTTATGATGTTTGCAATTTTTCAAGTTCAATATTTTTCCTTGCAACTGTGACACATAATATCACACCACGTGAAGGTTTCACATTGTTTGGATCATTTTTGAATTTCTTATGCCCGTTTCAAACTATATTCAAAACGGCGGGCATGAAGCTTCTTAGCCCGGGGCCGAGCCTCGCTGAACTTGAAGTGGATCTCTGATGAAATAGCATGTTATGAACCTATAAATGATTTTTTTAAAAATTCACAAGCGTTATATCATGTACTTGTAGTTCAAATCTTGGCAACCTCCTACCGATTCGGCAAGAATTTGTCTTTTTCATGAGGGATGGACAGAAAGGTTCCAGATACACCGGTTGGGAAATTGTCCATATAAGGTGGTATAGTATTTTTGAAAAATGGTGTGGACCAATGCCAAACTTTAATTTGGTGGTTGCTTCAGAGAACACCCCGATTTCGGCACCTCAAAAATGGCAATTCGCTTTTTCGTGCGTCGAAAGGGAAAACTTCCTCCTGCAACATCGTAAGCCATCCCAAGATGCACATGTGTGCACAATATGTTCACATTATCACAAACTATGCCCTGATTCTAGCCATAACATTGGTGGTTTGACCTAAATGCCATGAAACCTCGAACATGATAGGTCATTTTGTGAATGATTTTTTATGATGTTTGCAATTTTTCAAGTTCAATATTTTTCCTTGCAACTGTGACACATAATATGACACCACGCGAAGGTTTCACATTGTTTGGATCATTTTTGAATTTCTTATGCCCGTTTCAAACTATATTCAAAACGGTGGGCATGAAGCTTCTTAGCCCGGGGCCGAGCCTCGCTGAACTTGAAGTGGATCTCTGATGAAATAGCATGTTATGAACCTATAAATGATTTTTTTAAAAATTCACAAGCATTATATCATGTACTTGTAGTTCAAATCTTGGCAACCTCCTGCCGATTCGGCAAGAATTTGTCTTTTTCATGAGGGATGGACAGAAAGGTTCCAGATACACCGGTTGGGAAATTGTCCATATAAGGTGGTATAGTATTTTTTGAAAAATGGTTTGGTACCAATGCCAAACTTTAATTTGGTGGTTGCTTCACAGAACACCCCGATTTCGGCACCTCAAAAATGGCAATTAGCTTTTTCGTGCGTCGAAAGGGAAAACTTCCTCCTGCAACATCGTAAGCCATCCCAAGATGCACATGTGTGCACAATATGTTCACATTATCACAAACTATGCCCTGATTCTAGCCATAACATTGGTGGTTTGACCTAATGCCATGAAACCTCGAACATGATAGGTCATTTTGTGAATGATTTTTTATGATGTTTGCAATTTTTCAAGTTCAATATTTTTCCTTGCAACTGTGACACATAATATCACACCACGTGAAGGTTTCACATTGTTTGGATCATTTTTGAATTTCTTATGCCCGTTTCAAACTATATTCAAAACGGCGGGCATGAAGCTTCTTAGCCCGGGGCCGAGCCTCGCTGAACTTGAAGTGGATCTCTGATGAAATAGCATGTTATGAACCTATAAATGATTTTTTTAAAAATTCACAAGCGTTATATCATGTACTTGTAGTTCAAATCTTGGCAACCTCCTACCGATTCGGCAAGAATTTGTCTTTTTCATGAGGGATGGACAGAAAGGTTCCAGATACACCGGTTGGGAAATTGTCCATATAAGGTGGTATAGTATTTTTGAAAAATGGTGTGGACCAATGCCAAACTTTAATTTGGTGGTTGCTTCACAGAACACCCCGATTTCGGCACCTCAAAAATGGCAATTCGCTTTTTCGTGCGTCGAAAGGGAAAACTTCCTCCTGCAACATCGTAAGCCATCCCAAGATGCACATGTGTGCACAGTATGTTCACATTATCACAAACTATGCCCTGATTCTAGCCATAACATTGGTGGTTTGACCTAAATGCCATGAAACCTCGAACATGATAGGTCATTTTGTGAAGGATTTTTTATGATGTTTGCAATTTTTCAAGTTCAATATTTTTCCTTGCAACTGTGACACATAATATCACACCACGTGAAGGTTTCACATTGTTTGGATCATTTTTGAATTTCTTATGCCCGTTTCAAACTATATTCAAAACGGTGGGCATGAAGCTTCTTAGCCCGGGGCCGAGCCTCGCTGAACTTGAAGTGGATCTCTGATGAAATAGCATGTTATGAACCTATAAATGATTTTTTTAAAAATTCACAAGCGTTATATCATGTACTTGTAGTTCAAATCTTGGCAACCTCCTACAGATTCGGCAAGAATTTGTCTTTTTCATGAGCGATGGACAGAAAGGTTCCAGATACACCGGTTGGGAAATTGTCCATATAAGGTGGTATAGTATTTTTGAAAAATGGTGTGGACCAATGCCAAACTTTAATTTGGTGGTTGCTTCACAGAACACCCCGATTTCGGCACCTCAAAAATGGCAATTAGCTTTTTCGTGCGTCGAAAGGGAAAACTTCCTCCTGCAACATCGTAAGCCATCCCAAGATGCACATGTGTGCACAATATGTTCACATTATCACAAACTATGCCCTGATTCTAGCCATAACATTGGTGGTTTGACCTAAATGCCATGAAACCTCGAACATGATAGGTCATTTTGTGAATGATTTTTTATGATGTTTGCAATTTTCAAGTTCAATATTTTTCCTTGCAACTGTGACACATAATATGACACCACGCGAAGGTTTCACATTGTTTGGATCATTTTTGAATTTCTTATGCCCGTTTCAAACTATATTCAAAATGGTGGGCATGAAGCTTCTTAGCCCGGGGCCGAGCCTCGCTGAACTTGAAGTGGATCTCTGATGAAATAGCATGTTATGAACCTATAAATGATTTTTTTTAAAATTCACAAGCATTATATCATGTACTTGTAGTTCAAATCTTGGCAACCTCCTGCCGATTCGGCAAGAATTTGTCTTTTTCATGAGGGATGGACAGAAAGGTTCCAGATACACCGGTTGGGAAATTGTCCATATAAGGTGGTATAGTATTTTTTGAAAAATGGTTTGGTACCAATGCCAAACTTTAATTTGGTGGTTGCTTCACAGAACACCCCGATTTCGGCACCTCAAAAATGGCAATTAGCTTTTTCATGCGTCGAAAGGGAAAACTTCCTCCTGCAACATCGTAAGCCATCCCAAGATGCACATGTGTGCACAGTATGTTCACATTATCACAAACTATGCCCTGATTCTAGCCATAACATTGGTGGTTTGACCTAAATGCCATGAAACCTCGAACATGATAGGTCATTTTGTGAAGGATTTTTTATGATGTTTGCAATTTTTCAAGTTCAATATTTTTCCTTGCAACTGTGACACATAATATCACACCACGTGAAGGTTTCACATTGTTTGGATCATTTTTGAATTTCTTATGCCCGTTTCAAACTATATTCAAAACGGCGGGCATGAAGCTTCTTAGCCCGGGGCCGAGCCTCGCTGAACTTGAAGTGGATCTCTGATGAAATAGCATGTGATGAACCTATAAATGATTTTTTTAAAAATTCACAAGCGTTATATCATGTACTTGTAGTTCAAATCTTGGCAACCTCCTACCGATTCGGCAAGAATTTGTCTTTTTCATGAGGGATGGACAGAAAGGTTCCAGATACACCGGTTGGGAAATTGTCCATATAAGGTGGTATAGTATTTTTGAAAAATGGTGTGGACCAATGCCAAACTTTAATTTGGTGGTTGCTTCACAGAACACCCCGATTTCGGCACCTCAAAAATGGCAATTCGCTTTTTCGTGCGTCGAAAGGGAAAACTTCCTCCTGCAACATCGTAAGCCATCCCAAGATGCACATGTGTGCACAATATGTTCACATTATCACAAACTATGCCCTGATTCTAGCCATAACATTGGTGGTTTGACCTAAATGCCATGAAACCTCGAACATGATAGGTCATTTTGTGAATGATTTTTTATGATGTTTGCAATTTTTCAAGTTCAATATTTTTCCTTGCAACTGTGACACATAATATGACACCACGCGAAGGTTTCACATTGTTTGGATCATTTTTGAATTTCTTATGCCCGTTTCAAACTATATTCAAAACGGTGGGCATGAAGCTTCTTAGCCCGGGGCCGAGCCTCGCTGAACTTGAAGTGGATCTCTGATGAAATAGCATGTTATGAACCTATAAATGATTTTTTTTAAAATTCACAAGCATTATATCATGTACTTGTAGTTCAAATCTTGGCAACCTCCTGCCGATTCGGCAAGAATTTGTCTTTTTCATGAGGGATGGACAGAAAGGTTCCAGATACACCGGTTGGGAAATTGTCCATATAAGGTGGTATAGTATTTTTTGAAAAATGGTTTGGTACCAATGCCAAACTTTAATTTGGTGGTTGCTTCACAGAACACCCCGATTTCGGCACCTCAAAAATGGCAATTAGCTTTTTCGTGCGTCGAAAGGGAAAACTTCCTCCTGCAACATCGTAAGCCATCCCAAGATGCACATGTGTGCACAATATGTTCACATTATCACAAACTATGCCCTGATTCTAGCCATAATATTGGTGGTTTGACCTAAATGCCATGAAACCTCGAACATGATAGGTCATTTTGTGAAGGATTTTTTATGATGTTTGCAATTTTTCAAGTTCAATATTTTTCCTTGCAACTGTGACACGTAATATGACACCACGTAAAGGTTTCACATTGTTTGGATCATTTTTGAATTTCTTATGGCCGTTTCAAACTATATTCAAAACGGCGCGCATGAAACTTCTTAGCCCGAGGCTGAGCCTCGCTGAACTTGAAGTGGATCTCTCATGAAATAGCATGTTGTGAACCTATAAATGATTTTTTTTTAAATTCACAAGCATTATATCATGTACTTGTAGTTCAAATCTTGAAAAGTTTTATAAAATTCCAAATTATGCAATAAATATTTTTTTAATGCAATTTTAATTGAAAATAGTAAAATTGTATAGTCCAAATAAAAATATTTGAAAACAGAAAATGTTTTTGCCCGGGGCTGAGCCTCGCTGAACTTGAAGTGGATCTCAGATGAAATAGCATGTTGTGAACCTATAAATGATTTTTTTTAAAATTCACATGCATTATATCATGTACTTGTAGTTCAAATCTTGAATTTTTTTTAAAATTCCAAATTATGCAATAAATATTTTGTTAATGCAATTTTAATTGAAAATAGTAAAATTGTATAGTCCAAATAAAAATATTTGAAAACAGAAAATGTTTTTTGATTAGTTATTTAAATTGAAGCACTTTTCCTGTTAAAAGTTTTTTGAAATTCTAAATTATGTAATAAATATTTATTAATGCAATTTTAATTGAAAATAGTAAAATTGTATAGTTCAAATAAAAATATTTGAAAACAGAAAATTGTTTTTGACTAGTTATTTAAATTGAAGCACTTTTCCTGTTAAAAGTTTTTTGAAATTCCAAATAAATAATCATCTTAAATTGAAACATCTTATTAATTAAAGAAGAAAACAAATTTGAAAATGGCGGGAAGACCAAAAGGTTTGCCAAAACCTGAAAAACGGGTCAACGATCCCGGTTAGTCCCACCAACCGGGACCAATGATCCTGAGTGCGCGCGCTGCCATCAACATGCCTTTGGTTCCGGTTGTTTCTAACAACCGGGACCGTTGATCCTTTGGTCTCGGTTGTTGGGATGAACCGGGACCAATGGTCTGGGCACGTGGCAGTGCAGCAACGCTCCTGCCCAGATCATTGGTCCCGGTTCCTCCCAACAACCGGGACCAAATGATCAACGGTCCCGGTTGTTGGGACCAATCGGGACCAAATGTCTGTACTAGATAACTGTTCCCCTCCTTCTTCCCCAAAATCACGCGCGGAGCAAAATGACGCTGTCAGGCTACCGGATTTTCGAGCCATCGTCGACCACGCCGCCCGAGCCCTCTTCACCGCCCGATCCCACGTTGCTCCGCCTCCGACCGCGCTGCCGCCCGAGCCCCTGCCCTCGCCGCCCCCCGCCGAAGCCCGTGCCGCCCGAGCCGTGCACATGCCGCCCGAGCCCCTGCCCGCGCCACCCCCCGCCGAAGCCCGCACCGCCCAAGCCCTGCACCTGCCGCCCGATCCCGCGCCGCCCGAGCCCATGCCGCCCGAGCCCGCGTCGCCGATCGCTCTCCTCCCCGCACGCCGGTAGCCACCGCCGGCCGGTAAGCCTCCCCCACCCGACCCTTTATATTAATTAGGTTTTTATTAGTTCGGTTTTTAGTTAGGTTTTTAATTAGATTTTTAGTTAGGTTTTTAGTTAGGTTTTTAATTAGGTTTTTAGTTAGGTTTTAGTAATTGTAAAAATGTTTATTTATTTAAAAATAATTTATAAAAGGATTAAAATTGGGAAAAATCATAACTAATTCATTTTAAATCTGAAAAATGTGTATAATATATCAAAATGTTCAGAAAAATGATCTCTACCATTTAAAAATGTAAGCATTCATATTCATACAAATTTTGAACCTTACTTTACATAGAGGAACACCGACACCCCATAAGTACCATAGGTTCGATTGTTTGTCCACCTAGGGCATTCCAAACCGATTTAGAAAATAAGTGCATAGTGTTTTGCATTATTTGCATTATAGTAACTAGAAAATAAGTGCATCCTATGGATCCAACACAGCAAGATACTCGTGCATAGTGTCATATCATTATCGATGCCATGTGTTGATTGTTTAACTTGCAGATACTATGGATCCAGCACATCAGGAAAACATCCTCCAAGGGATGATGTGCGAAAATGAAGATATCGATATCGATGTCACGAGTGAGTTTCTGAACGATTCCGGTCAGGGAGATGAGTCTCTCAACCGAGGAGACGGCTCTGGTGAGGTAGAAGCCGAAGCCTGGGACAGGGGAGAAGCCGATAAGGAAGAAGGCGACGGCTCCGACGGAACATTAAATCTCGCGAACACCGGCGAGGTGTATATATGTATTTTTGTAATTAAAATGGTGTTGTCTATATATATACATGCATATATTAACACTCTTTCTTCTTTTAGCCCTTCGGATCGAGAACTTCTTCTATAAGAACGAAACGAGGCCCAACAAAAAAATTGGATGACACTGTGAGGTATAGGATCGACGTGGTCGGTGTAGATGGCGAACCGCAAGCTCCCATCGATGTCGCAAGAAAATTTTTCAAGCAATGCAGAGTTCTTGCAAGGGACTACATCCCGATCACCGTTCAAGAATGGAATCGGCCAAGAGGCGGTGGAGTCCCGTATGTCGGCGACAACGCCAAAGATAAGCTTTTTGACAAGCGCATGACTAATTTTCTCCTGCCGGTACCAGATGTGACTCTAGATGAGGAGGAGAGAGCAAGAAGGTAGGTTGTGCAAAGAGTCAAGAAGTTTGCTCTCAGCAAGATGGCCGATGCATTCAAGAACTGGAAGAAGAAACTGTACAATAACTTTGTCAAGGTAGAGAAGACTCCGAATTTCAATGAAGTCGGCTATGCTAAGTTAAGACACCAGTGGGAGGATTTTGTGAAGTACAAGACATCGGAGAAAGCTAAGGAAATGTCTAGAATAAATACAGAGAACGCTGCTAAGAAACTGTACCATCATAACATGGGGCCTGTTGGCTACGCCGGTTGCATGCCTAAGTGGGATGCACTTGAGGTCAATTACATAGCTGCCGGGATTAGACCAGAGCCTGCAACATGGACACCACGGGCGAGAAACTGGTTTTACGGCCATGGGGGCACGTTGGACAAAGAAGGGAGGGCAATATATAATCAGAAACACAAAGATGATCCCCTACTGCCCATCGACGATATTAGAAATGCAGTAGATGATGTTGCAGCGGACGGTTCGTTCCTGATAGAGAGAACGACGAGCTCACACGGGCCCTTAAAAATCCTGAACACGGTGGACGAGCACAAGGCACACCAGGCTCCAAGCCGTGGAAGGTTGCCTTCCCCTCGAAAATGAAGAGATATCCCGATAAAATCCATTAGAGGAGAAAGGAAAGGGAGGCAGCTGAGAAAGCGGCCGCTACAGACCGTCTGCGTAATGTAGAAGAAGCATTAAAGCGGCACCAGGTTCAACTCGACAGACTTAGCCAGCAAGGTACTAGCGGCCAATCTCAGCGGCACGTGGTAGAAGCTGCATTCGAGGGTACCGGCACCCCATCGAATAAGAAAAGCAGCGTCGCTTCCACGCAGCTCCATGATGTTGATGATGATGCACCGACGACATCTCCTCCTAAACACTACCTAGTGAATGATATCACGGAGACAACAGCTTGTGAGCTAAAGGTGCAGGTTATGAACTTAAGGGTGATGGCGGCGGTCGGCATGGCGGTACCAATTGCGACTAACCTAACTTGGCATTCCATACCGGTTCCAAAAGGGTATGATGTCGTCATGGTGGATGAGGTGAAGGAAGATTTTGAGGAGCTGAAGCTAGACCACCCTGCAGGGGAAGATATGGAGCTGACTCAACTAGGAGAAGCCAAAGGGGGGACTATTCTATGGCTAAAGAAACGCATCATGCTTCCAAATTATGTGCCGCCAAGGCCACCCACTCCTCATAGCAGCAATCCACCTTCGCCACCACCTCACCATTCTCCAGCGCAACTGCCGCCTTCACCGCCTCACCACTCAGCGCAACCGTCTCCATCGCCGCCTCAGCCGTCTCTGCCGGCGCGTTAGCCGTCTCCGTCCCCTGAGCCTCATAGACAAAAGCGGAAATATACTAAGGGGGGCAGCACCACCAGCACCAGCAAGAGCACGTTCCGATCACCGAAACATAAGCTATCGCCCCTCCCAAGAGTACCTCATTAGAATATGAAGAAGCTACCTTGCGAGAAGACATATGAGGAAACTGATGCGGCCACAGCTGCCCATTATGAAAAGTGGAAGATTGACATGGCTAACAAGAAAAAGCCGATAGAGGCATTTTTCCTGGTCACCGCAGAAGATAAAGCCAAAGCAACCGCGCTTAAGATTCAGCTTCACCAACCCATAGCGCTCACATCAGACTATAATCGCTCTATTACCAAGTCGGCTGAGGCAAAAGAGCGGAGAGTTGGGAAAGAAGTTGCCTAGCTCGGACAACAGAAAAATCAATCGATCGAACCGCTCAAAGTGTACGATACCAATGAGTGGATGATCTAGGAGCGGCATGATCCGAACATTGATCCGGAGTTTGTTCGACTGTATGGAGAAAAAGCCCAAATATATGGATTGTCTATTACTGAGTACATGAGCCGTATGCATGAGTTCGGGGGGTACCAAGAAACAGCATACGTGTACCGATGGCTCAATGCACGGCGCCCAGAAAAATGCTTGATGGCGGTGTTGATGTAGAGCTCGTTGGGAACCCCAAGAGGAAGGTATGATGAACACAGCAGCAAGTTTCCCTCAGTTATGAAACCAAGGTTTAATCGAACCAGTAGGAGCAAGGAAACACCCCAAAGGTGTTACTAGCTAAGCTTTGACAGGGCGCACTACCGGTGCTAGTAGCAACGTGGAGACCTGCACAACACAACCACAGAACTTTTTCCCCAACTTGCGAGGCGGTTGTCAATGTTGGGAATATGCCCTAGAGGCAATCATGAATGATGATATTCCTGTGTATTCATAAGGTTATGGTCCATGTATGAACTGCTGATATGTATCATCGAATATGTGATTTGATTGTGGAACTACATATTCATGTTGTTCATACTAATTGTCCTTGGTCATTGAGATTGTGCCGGACACACAACTTAGACCAATGTGAAAGTCAGCAGATGACTAGGTTCCACTTGTCATGGGCATGGAGATGCTATTCCGACTTACACGGATTCGGCTAAAGAGTTTAGCGAGTCGGACTGACCCATATTGAGATGCAACGAACAAGTCGTCATTTGCATGTCTCAATCAATGTAATCCTTAGACCTGAGGTTATTGCACAATCCGAGTTGAGGATCTCTGACTTAGGTTTTGTCAAACGCTGTTCCGTCACTGGGCAGTTATAAAGGCGGAGTTCGGGTCGACTAAGAATCAAGCTGTGTGATGTGAATAACCAAGACGGGATTTTGCCCCTCCATCCGGAGAGATATTCTCTGGGCCCTCTCGGAAGATATGATTCGGAAAGCATGGCCATGCGCATCACAGTTAAGTGTTAACCAAGGCAGCCGACTAAGAGTTAGTCGGATGAATCACTTATCTCGGATCGAGAAAGAGAGTCGGACTATTTAAGGGATTACGATCATTCGCCTATAGTCCGGCAAGGTATATCGTGAGGCAAAAGGGACTCAGACGAAAGTCGCATTGGAAGGTATGTCGTCATAACTTATTGGTACTTGGAAGTTGGCACGTTCTGCTAGGAGCCGCTACCAACTGATCGATCACGAGTGAGACTCGGAATCGTGTCCGGGTTACCATGAGCCTGTTGGGTCACACACTTAAGAGAAGGAGCAAGTTTGGGTTAGACCCAAATAGGAAACCTATTTGGGTTGGACCCAAATAGAGGCATGGACTTAGTCAGCAAGTGTGACTTGAAGTGGCTCATATAGGCCATTTTAGTGAATGGGCCACAAGTGAGTGGAGCCCACTTTCACTCCCTATATAAACTAGGGAGCAGGTGCTTAGAGCACAAGGTTAGGTCACTCCATGTGTTGGAAACCCTAGCCCCAGTCCGTCATGTCGCCGCCGTACCGAACCTAGCAGTCCACCGCCGGCGCTCCTCCTCGTACGTGTGGATACCGGCGGAGGTGTTGTACGTTCAGCACTTCGACGATCGTGAAGAAAGTACGGATCGTGGATCGTGGAACCGGAACGGATCGCGAGGACTGCACTGAATCAAGTGACGTGCTTCATCAATTCCGCAACTGCACGTCTAGTGGTAATCCTCGTGGCCTTCTACCTGAGCTGGATCTTGGGATCACCGCGTAGGGAAATTTTTTGTTTATCTCTACGTGGCCCAACAGTCAATCTCACCGTGTTTTGTGGAAAACGAAGGATTAGACGTATCGAATGGAAAGAAGTAAAAGTTTGCAGAAAGTAAACACAAAGAAGTAAAAAGTTGTAGATTGTATGTAAAGAAAAGGACCAGGATCCATAGTTCACTAGAGGTGGCTCTCCTTAAGATAGATAACATGCTGGGCGAGCAAATTACAGCGGGGCAATTGACAAACACCGAGAAAGCAATACATGCATATACTAATCATCTTGACTCCTCTGAGACTTGATTGGGCATTACAACATAATACATAGACCGCCATCCAACTGCATCTATGACTAATAATCCACCTTCAGGTTATCATCTGAACCCCCTCCAGTATTAAGTTGCAAGCAACAGATTATTGCTTTACGAACTGCGTGTAAAGTAAACAATACGATTGTTCTATGAACAAAGGATTGTTGTTTTCTCCCTAGTAGCAACAGCACATCTAGTACCTTAGAGATTTCTGTCACTTCCCCAGATTACCAGAGGCATGAACCCACTATCGAGCATAAATACTAACTCTTGGAGTTGCTAGCATCTACTTGGCCAAGATAGCTACTAACAACGGAAAGCATGCAAGATCTCAAATAACAAAGACATGATAGAATCAATAATCAATCTGAAATAGCATCTCAATATCCATCGGATCCCCGCAAACACAACATGTAGAATTACAAATAGATGATCTAGATCATGAACGGAGCTCACAAGATCTAAACATGAAAGCACAAAGGAAGAGAACCAGCCATCTAGCTACTACATGGATCCGTAGTCCAAGGATGAACTACTCACGCATCACACTTGAGGCTTGCATGGTGATGAAGAAGGCCTCCAGGGTGAATTCCCCTCTCCGGCAGGGTGCCGGGAAGAGCTTCAGATCCCTCCCGATCTAGGGATGGAGATGACGGCGGCTACAGACTCTTTCGTGGATTTTTGATCGGGTACTTAGGGTTTTCGTCCCGAGGGAAATATATAGGCGGAAGGAGAGGCTGAGGGGTGCCGAGAGGGGCCACACCACCCCTGGCACGGGCCAGGCCTGGCCGCGCGACCAGGTGGTGTGGTGGCTCCCTGACCCTTCTCCGTCTCGTATTCTGGCACTTGATCACTTCCGGAAAAAATAGGCACTTTGGCTTTTGTCCCGTCCAATTTCGAGAATATTCATTTTCTGACTTTCCTGGAACCAAAAACAGCAGAAAACAGGTAGCTTAACTCAAAACTTATAGATACATCAAAAATTATAGATACATTTGCAATGTATCAATATCCCCAAGCTTAACTCCTGCTCGTCCTCGAGTAGGTAAGTGATGAAAAGAAAGAATAATTTTTGAGGTGACATGCACCATCAAAGACTTGATCAAAGTATTTGCAAAACATTCAAAGCTGGGATCATAGTACTTCAATCATAACATGAAAGACAAAGTTCTAGCAATAAGCAAAGAAACTATGGTGCAACAAGAAAAGGCACAAACAAAAGATTCATGAATAACAATGCTTTGCAAGACGTTTGTTTGTTTCACATAATAGTATTCAGCTTGTCCCTCAATAGAGTAGCAAATATAAATGCATAGGACACCTTCAAAGTTCATAAGAGTGACTAGATACAATAGTTTCAAAGAACCAATAACAAGTTATGCATCAATCAACTAGTCTTGGGACAATGTACATAGAACTAAGAATGGCCACTATGCTCTCAAAGTAGGTGCATAAAGATAGAAGGTGGAGACTATATAATGGTGGAAGAAAAGCCTTTTGTAAAAGGAAGTAGGGATTCAAGTCTCATAAAGAGCTTCCAAAAATTATGGTACTTATAGCTTTCAGCTCTCATTGCCCCTATCATAAGCATCTTGAAGTGATTAAGGTTAAAGTGAACAAACTATGGTGTACATGCTTGACGAAGTATAAGTCAGAAATCTCATGTCCCTTGTATACGAGGGCTGCTCCTCATGCTACTCAAGTTTAGTCACCGGTAAGTTCTTGTCATCGTAAGTATATGTGTATCATTGAGAACCGCCAACAGGGTACCCCTTGCCCGATGATACGAAAGAATCCCCATATCAAAATGACAAGGCAAGCAGACAACGAGCATCTCAGCATTCTTCTTATTTACAATGGGAATATGGCACTTTTTTCTCTCTTTCCTCTTTTCATAGTATCTCTTTTTTTCTTTTTCTCTTTTTTCTCAATAGGACTCTTTTTTTATAAGAAGAATGCTTCATAGACAGCTCATTATGGTTACGCTGCAGGTTTCCACCATGTCAGCATGGATTAGACCAGCGGCCCAGGCGTTTCTCTAACACATATACATAACTCCATGGACTTACAAGCTCCCCTTTCATTTCACACCGACGACATCCATATACAAAAGAGCATGCTATCAACTAGGTACAAGTACCAAGTGCAATGTTGAAAGCGTTCCCCATGAAAGCATGGTTCTGCTAATTCCCGACAAATAAGTGCAAGCATATACAACATAGAAGACACAATGGTTCAAGTTTATTAAGGGCAAGTAAAGTAAAGTGTGCCATCAAGTTCGTGAGAGCTTTAATCACTAGTTTTCTCATAACAAGTGGAAGGTAAACAAAAGCATGAATGTACTTGGAATAGCATAAGCTAGTAGGTAGGTATGGTGGACTCTTTGGAATAACTTGGTTTAGGGAGTTGGATGCATGAGTGGAACTCATACTTTGTTGTGGAGGCTAGCAAAAGACTGGGAGCGACAAACTAAGAGAGCAATAATGGCCATAATCATGCAAAGCGACAAAACATCATTGATCAAAGCATAAAGTGATACTACAAGTTGAAAACTAAAGGATCATAAAGGCTATGGTGACTTTGGATAGTCATAACATGGTGTGAGCATGTGCCAAGTCAACCCAAATAAAGCATCAAAGGAGAATACCACTATACTATGCTTTAATATGCTAAAACAACGCATGATTCATCCAAGGCACGTTAAGCAATCTCAATTGTTTATAACAAGTCATGCTACAGCAAAGAATACTAAGCATAAAGCCAAAACAATATCAAGCATGGCATGACAAAGCATAGGCCACAGTCAAAAACAAGCTCTTTTTACCACATAAGTATGAACTTTCCTACTCTTTTCCAAACCAAACCAAACTATTTGCAAACCAAAGTATGAAAGAGGGGGTCCAACCAATTTATTCAGCAAAATAATCAAACCAAAGCAAACGAAAACGAAAAAGAAGACACTCCAAGAAAAACACAACTGTGCATGAAACAATAAAAATGAAGCGTTTGGAAGAAACATGAGATTTTTATTGATGAAGAAGGGGATGCCTTGGGCATCCCCAAGCTTTGATGCTTGTACTTCTTGGATATTTCTTGGGGTGACACGCGTGGCATCCCCAAGATTGAGCTTTAGTCCATCCTTCATCTCATTACTCATTCCTTCCATACACCTGAAAATTTTCCTTCATACAAAACTTCACACAATCTCATTAGCAACATTAGTGCATTTAAGATAAATAAGTCTCAAGGTTCAGTTATAAGACCAAATAAACTTCCATTAGAACACTAGATACTGTAGCACTTCCCTAAAAAAGCTCAATTCCCTAAAAGAACTCAATAAGGAACTAACAAGAAGCAAATGCAGAAAATGGCAGAAATCTGTCAAAACAGACCAGCAGGTAAAGACGAATTTTTCCAAAGACCTTCTGTTGCTCAAATCAAAAAGTGTTGAATTAACGAAAGTTAGATAACAACCTGGGGCATAAGCAAAAAAAAGTACAGCTCAATCCTACATACAGAGATCTCTCACGAAATTTTACGGTGAAACACAGAAATCTGTTTTGGGACAGCAACTTTCCCAATCATTACTTCACTCTCATTAGAGGTGACTCTTGGCACAAAAAGCAAATAAAAAGGATAAGGAGAGGTTATTATAGAAGTAATAACTTCCAAGACTCATCTAAAACTCTTGGGTTATCTCCCAATAAGTACTTTTCTTTAATGCCTTTAAGTTAGGCATAAGAAGCAAAGAAAGAATCAAGTGTTCTCAAATGAAGAAGCATTAAGACCAAATTTTGTTTTCATAGGAGAAGCAAAAGAAATCTTTTCTCTCTTTTTAGGGAAGTGTTCTATATCTTTCTTGAGTGGGAGTTGATATTTAATGGTGCCTTCTTTCATATCAATGATGGCACCAACAGTTCTAAGAAAAGGTCTTCCCAAAGTAATAGGACAAGAAGCATTGTATTCAACATCCAAAACATAGAAATCAACGGGGACATAGGAATCGTTAGCCATAATAAGAACATCATTAATACTCCCCATGAGTTTCTTTTTAGCATTAACATCAAGTGGGACATTCAAATAACAATCTTCAAGAGGAGGCAAATCAAGCATATCATAAATCCTTCTAGGCATAATAGAAACACTACTATCAAGATCACACAAAGCTTTGAAATCAAAGTCATTCACTTTTATATTAATGATGGGTTCCCAACCATCTTCTTGCTTTATAGGAATAGAAGCTTTATGTTTCATCTTTTCTTCTTTAATCTTTATGAGAGCATCAGTAATGTGTTTTGTAAAAGCCATGTTCATAGCACTAGCATTAGGACTTTTGGCAAGCTTTTGTAGGAACTTAATAACTTCAGAGATATTGCAACCATCAAGATCAAAACCAACTTTATCATCTAAAGTAGTAGGACTATTACTAGCCTCAACACTAGTGGTGGTGATAGTAGAAACACTAATGTTTCTAGCAATTTCATCTTCTATTTCCCACTTAGCATGTAATTCAGCCAATAGTCTAACATTTTCATCAATTATTACTTGTATAGCATTAGTAGATGCAAAGGGATTCTCATTAGCTTCAAGTTTAGCAGCCATTTTATTCAAAGTAGATTGAGCTTCAGCCAAACATGCTATATTTCTTTCAGCCTTAGAGAGTTTTTCCTCAATAGTTTTATTGAAAGCAGTTTGTTTACTAATAAACTCTTTAAGCATAACTTCAAGTTCAGAGGGAGCACTCTTATTATTCTTGTAAGAATTCCCATAAGCATTACCATTGTTTAGAGGATATGGCTTATAATTGTCGTTACCAAAATTGTTCCTATAAGCATTATTACCATAAGCATTGTTGCCAAAGTTGTTATTTCTTATGAAGTTCACATCAACTTGCTCTTCTTGAGCAACCAAAGAGGCTAAAGGAACATTATTTGGATCAATATGGGCTTTCCCATTAACAAGCATAGACATAATAATATCAATTTTATCACTCAAGGAGGAGGTTTCCTCAACAGAATTTACCTTCTTACCTTGTGGAGCTCTCTCAGTATGCCATTCAGAATAGTTAACCATCATATTGTCCATGGAGGTTTAAACTTCATTATTTCACTTCTCATGGATATAATCTTAGCTGGAGGATAGTATTTTCCAATAAAAGCATCTTTGCACTTAGTCCAAGAATCAATACTATTCCTAATTAAGGAATTCAACCATTCTTTAGCTTTTCCTCTCAAAGAGAAAGGAAACAATTTCAGCTTAATAATATCACCATCTATATCCCTATGATTTTGCATCTCATGAAGTTCAACAAAGTTATTTAGATGGGAAGCAGCATCTTCATTACCAATACCAGAAAATTGCTCTCTCATAACAAGATTGAGTAAAGCAGGTTTTATCTCAAAGAAAGTATTTTCAGCCACAGGTGGAGCAATAGGTGTGCTCATAAAATCATTGTTGTTGGTGCTAGTGAAGTCACACAACTTAGTGTTTTCAAGAGTAGTCATTTTTTGGGTTTTCAAATAAGAAAGCAAACAAGTAAAACTAATTTTTTTGTGTTTTTTGAATAGCAAAACAAGCAAACAAAGCAAAAGAAACTAAGCAAAACAAAAACAACAAAGTAAAGTGATTGGTTATGAGGGACTCCCCTTGTGAAGATGTCCTTGACTCCCCGGCAACGGCGCCAGAAAAATGCTTGATGGCTCAATGCACGACGCCCAAAAAAATGCTTGATGGCGGTGTTGATGTAGAGCTAGTTGGGAACCCCAAGAGGAAGGTATGATGAGCACAGCAGCAAGTTTCCCTCAATTATGAAACCAAGGTTTAATCGAACCAGTAGGAGCAAGGAAACACCCCAAAGGTGTTACTAGCTAAGCTTTGGCAGGGCGCACTACCGATGCTGGTCGCAACGTGGAGACCTGCACAACACAACCACAGAAATTTGTCCCCAACTTGCGATGAGGTTGTCAATCTCACCGTGTTTTGCGGAAAACAAAGTATTAAACGTATCGAATGGAAAGAAGTAAAAGTTTGCAGAAAGTAAACACAAAGAAGTAAACAGTTTTAGATTGTATGTAAAGAAAAAGGACCGGGATCCATAGTTCACTACAGGTGCCTCTCCTCAGATAGAAAACATGCCGGGTGAACAAATTACAGCGGGGCAATTGACAAACACCGAGAAAGCAATACATGCATATACTAATCATCTTGACTCCTCTGAGACTTGATTGGGCATTACAACATAATACATAGACCGCCATCCAAGTGCATCTATGACTAATAATCCACCTTCAGGTTATCATCCGAACCCCCTCCAGTATTAAGTTGCAAGCAACAGATTATTGCTTTACGAACTGCGTGTAAAGTAAACAAAACGATTGTTCTATGAACAAAGGATTGTTGTTTTCTCCCTAGTAGCAACAGCACATCTAGTACCTTAGAGATTTCTGTCACTTCCCCAGATTACCAGAGGCATGAACCCACTATTGAGCATAAATACTAACTCTTGGAGTTGCTAGCATTTACTTGGCCAAGATAGCTACTAACAACGGAAAGCATGCAAGATCTCAAATAACAAAGACATGGTAGAATCAATAATCAATCTGAAATAGCATCTCAATATCCATCGGATCCCCGCAAACACAACATGTAGAATTACAAATAGATGATCTTGATCATGAACGGAGCTCACAAGATGTTGAGGGAAAACCTCTAGGGTGGCCCGATCTTTCACGATTCCCTTTTAAATCGAGGGTGGAGTGCGGGGAAAGGAGGGAAGGATGAACACGACGAACACACGCACGAAGAACGCGATGAACACACACATGCAAAACCACGATAAACACCAATAGCTCACGCCGGCGGTGACCGGTCCGGCGCAATCCCTAGGATCGGCGTCGGGCGAAGGACTCTCTCTCGAACCGGCACGACGAGATGGGAGACTCGGTGAGATCTTGACGTCTAGGCAAAGGGACACCGATGCCTAGGCCTTGTACAACGCGGAGGCACGATGCAAACTCCAACGAGGTTTGGGGATATTGGTGCTCCTACGTCAAGGAGCATGAGGCAAGAATTAGATAGATCCATAAAGGGGTTTCCACTAATTCCAATATCAAGCCTAGGGTTTACAATGGAGGTGGGGGTCTATATATAGGCCAATCACAAGTTCAGTGGTAATTCAGGCATTAAAGTAGAGTTCTGGGCGAAGTAGAGGGGTACATGGGCCATAGGGCCCAGCTAGGCTCGCAGGCCCATCTTCAGGCCGGACAGTCCGGGTTGGAACGGCCGGACAGTCCGGGGTGGCCGGACACTTCGGGTAGTGTCTGGGCAGTTTCCGAACTGGCACACAGAATGTCCGAATCTAGACGGGGCGGGGGTAGGCCGGACACTCCGGCTGAGTCACGCCGGACACTCCGGCTGGATCCAGGCGGACACTCTGGCTCTGGCAGCTTCAGGCCAGGTGCTGCTTCAGGGCTCGTGGGTCGACGTGGCGAGGGCTCGTACCTGATGATGCACAAAGTAGTGGTATGAAGTAGCACGCCATCCAAGGAGGTATCAAATTGGCACGAAGAGAGGAGCGAGTTCACCTTAGCTTGGAGGAGTTTGGCTCGGGCACGAGTCATGGGTCCACTTGGGGGACTTGCTGGTGTAGATGTAGAAGTGTCCGTAGGACGAGCTGCATCACAAGATCTAAACATGAAAGCACAAAGGAGGAGAACCAGCCATCTAGCTACTACATGGATCCGTAGTCCAAGGATGAACTACTCACGCATCACACCGGAGGCCTGCATGGTGATGAAGAAGGCCTCCAGGGTGAATTCCCCTCTTCGGCAGGGTGCCGGGAAGAGCTTCAGATCCTTCCCGATCTAGGGATGGAGATGACGGCGGCTACAGACTCTTTCGTGGATTTTTGATCAGGTACTTAGGGTTTTCGTCCCGAGGGCAATATATAGGCGGAAGGAGAGGCCGAGGGGGTGCCGGGAGCGGCCACACCACCCCCTGGCGCGGGCCAGGCCTGGCCGCGCGGCCAGGTGGTGTGGTGGCTCCCTGTCCCTTCTCCGTCTCGTATTCTGGCACTTGATCACTTCCGGAAAAATAGGCACTTTGGCTTTTGTCCCGTCCAATTCCGAGAATATTCATTTTCTGACTTTCCTGGAACCAAAAACAGCAAAAAACAGGCAGCTGGCATTGTAGCTCTTGTTAATAGGTTAGTCCAAGAAATCATATAAAAAGTACTCCAAAGTTGGAACAAAACACAAGAAAGTGGATAAAACCAAGCATGGAACATCAAAAATTATAGATACATTTGCAATGTATCATGTACCAGTACGGGGCTCCTCTCGTCAAACCCGAGTTAGTCAAAGATCTACCAACAAAAATGCGAAGATTGCATAACTGGTACATCCAAGCCTGTGATGATTCCAAAAACTGGATCTATGCTGCATATAAACACCACCATTACGGTCATGGAGATGGCTTCCTACTAATCGAATTTTACAGAATTATTTTAGTTTTACCAACAAGACGCCCTCGACAAAACTATCGTCAGTGCCTATTGTTTGTAATTATTATTAATTTCTGTAATTAAGTCTTTCTAGCTCAGCTCATTCGTTGCTTGGATAAGCTTACTAATCACTATACTAATTATATATGCAGAATGAAGATTTAAGAATGCAACAAAGGACAAATCTATGACATTGGGTTTGTTGCCTGTAATTTTGTTCATGAAGCTACTCTAAAAACAAATCCCAAAGAGACAGAGGATACCTTATTCCAAACGTTGAAGTATTTCAGCAAGAGAAGGGAAATACTATTTCCTTACAACGCTGGGTGAGTGTTACTGTCTTGTACACATTCTATTTTCGCTTACTCGATGTTAAGCGTATAATTGACTCGTGTTATATTTTGTTAGTGTGTCAAGCTTCCACTATATTCTGCTAATCATTGTTGTTGACACCGGAGTAGTAAAAGTCCTGGACTCGAAACGCACACCATTAGAAAAGTGGGCGGACATGCAGGAATGCCTCCAGAAGGCTTGGAAACGGTTCACCGCCAAAACTAGGGGTGTTTGGAAGCCAGAGCTTACATTTCAACCATTGACTGTACGTACTACTTGCTAGATCTACGCATCTCTTTGATTCTAGTTTCAATACCACCATTATCATGCTTGGTTATTATTTTGATTGAACTCCGTTCTCGTAAAGTGCTTGAGGCAGGAAGCCGGAAATAACTTATGTGGATACTATGTCTGCGAGTTCATTCGCCAGACGACCAAAGAGAAGGGGGCAGACCGGAACATCAAAAAATTGAAGTACGATAAACAATAATCACAATTTTATTTTATTACCACCAATTGTGTTTAGTTTCATTCATATATATTGATCCCCTTCTTTATATTAGATCGAACGGATGCGGGACGGTCTTCTATCACAAGAACGCGTGCAAGCAATTTAAGAGGAAATTGCCAGATTCTTGTTAGAACAAGTCATAGATCCGAAAGGAGAATACTTACCCACTTCATTTGGAAGGGTGAAGTGTATAAAAGAAGATATAAATTAGATCAAATTCGTGTGAGAGTATCGTTTGTAATTATAATATGTTTCGACCAAGAAGACAGATGAGACGGTGTATATATTTGTGATCATGCATGATGTGTAATATATATATCGTGGTTTCATTATTTCTGTATATATGTAATACCATTAAATTGATAAAAAAAATCCTGCCGCGGTAGAAAAATAGCCTGAAAATCCAGCCGCGGCAGAAAAATAGCCCAAAAATCCTGCCGCGGCACAGAGACTAACGATCCCGGTTCGTGCCAAGAACCGGGACCAATGATCCACCCCCGCCCGTCTCTGGCGCTGCCACGTGGGGACCCATTGGTCCCAGGTTTTTCCACGAACCGAGACCAATGATCCACCCCCCCTCCCCCTCGTCGCTCGCCCGCCCACGTGGAGACCCATTGGTCCTGGTTCGTGCGCGAACCGGTACTAGCATTAGTCCCGAGTGACGAACCGGGACCAATGGCCCTTATGAACCGAGACTGGAGGCCATTTTTCCACTAGTGCATGGAATGGTGCGGATGTATGTGTAAGTTACTAGTCTTGATCATATTCCACCAGGGACTGATCACACTTTTGAGGGGGGAGGATATGGCATCACTTTTGAGATAGAGGGTTATACGAGGCCAGCAAATCCTGATGTGAGTATGATAGACGCTGATCCAGAAGTGGATGCACAGAGTGATGGCACTAAAAAGTTTGATGAACGAACTATGCATAAGGATAAAAATACTGAGAAAAGGCCAGCTACTGGAATTTCTAAACCTGGAGATAACTCTCAAATTGGGAAAACAACACCTCTATTACAAGTTGGATCGTTTGTGTTTGACTCTCCACATTCGGCTAGACTTGTATCAGATGGTAAACTCCAGATACTGAATAAGTCTACACGGTGGGGTGATAGGGCTGAAGTGGAGGAAGAGCTTCCATCACCTTTAGCTGCTTAGGCACCCACATGCATGGATGGGAACTTAAAGTACGAGTCAGATGATCTGTTCCATGTTGTCGCAAAGAAAACAACAATAAATGCTGCTGTGGCAGAGGCCGATAATGCCGTCAGGGAGCTCTTCCCTAGTGCCGCAGAGAAAACAAAGCCATCTACTGCCGCGACAGAGATCGCTGCCGTTACGCTAAATACTGCCGTTGCAAAGGAAAACCCAATGGCAAATATTGTGTCTTCCGTGCGACCGGGGGATAAGGTTTTTTCTGGGGGAGATGGGTATGCGGTTACTCCTCCACGATCATATGCTTCCTCAACACCTATTTCTCCTACAGAAAAGAGAGGCATCACGGACATGGATATTAATGCTTCAAAAATGATGCCTACAACAACAAGCTCCTTCAACTCGCTTCAGTCTGCTGCTGCTATACCAACGTATGCCCAGCTGGTAGATGTGGTGAATCAGCAGCGTTCTGAGGAACAGCCTGTGGCGCCGGTGACCATGCCATGCACTTCAAAAGGGAGTGTGCGTCCTAGTCCTTTTCCTTCATCACCAAAAGGGACAGGAGTTTTCATGGGAGGAAGATACTCACAAGCGGATCTTGTCGCCTTTGGTGGTGTCCCTGTCGCTGGAATCCGATCAAGCGAGAGGATTCGTAGGCAACCGCATGCAGATGTCTCGCAGCTTGAGAGAGCACAACTGCGGGCTCAGGAACGTGACAATTTATCCGAGACAGGTACTAAACTTATTACAAAGTTTTCTATTGCATCTTTTTCTGATGAAGTAGTCATAGATAGGGCTGCTAAGTTGGGGGTGTCTTTAGGCTTGTCTCCGGATCAAGTAGATTCATCTGTTAAAACTTTAAAGGATATCGATTTACAACGTACACTAATCATACTAAAGCTAAACAGGGCGAGGTTTCTAATCATAGTATGGTGGTGGATAAAGCCATTGGGCTTAGTATGGATCTTGACGAAGAGGAGCAACAAGACTCAATAGTCTGCAAAAAGAGTAACCCGGGTATTACAGTGATAAGAAGGAGTACTAGATTAAAGAAGAAGAATTAAATGAAAGGAAGTTTTTGGAATAGTGATGGCTTTAGAGACCCCGCAAAACATTCAGTAGTGCATGACACTATTTCAGAACATAGGCTTGATTTCTTTGCCATTCTTGAAACTGGGAGAGATAATATTTCAGTACCCTTTCTGAAAAACTTGTCGGCTGGACTTATATTTGGTACTGCTTACCACCACAAGGTAGATCCGGGGGGATTTTAGTAGGTCTAAATTCGCATACCCTAACGGTGAAGAATATTGTGGCGGGTGATAGGTGTGTTAAGTTTCACTTATCATCTAAATCAGACAATTTCGAATGGTCCTTAGTGGCTGTTTATGGTGCAACTCAAGATGCTAAGAAAGGTGAGTTATTGGCTGAGCTTGTACGGTTTTGTGAAGATGATTCTTTGCCAATGCTTGTGGGGGCGATTTTAACATTATACGCCGACAGGAAGAAAAAACAATGACAATTTTAATGCCCGCTGGCCCTTTATTTTCAATGCAATCATAGAGAGTCTTGATTTAAGAGAAATTGCCTTATCAGGCCGTCAATTCACTTGAGAAAATAGGAAACAAACTCCCACATACGAAAAGCTTGATAGAGTTCTAGCTAGCATATCCTGGGAACAAAAGTTCCCTCTAGTAAGTATGCGTGCACTCACTATAGCGGCCTTGGATCATACACCGTTAATTGTTGAATCGGGTGAACAAGCTCACCAGGGAAACCAAAAAAATTCTCCTTTGAACTAGCTTGGTTACGCCAACCTGGGTTCTATGGTATGGTGGACAGGGACTGGACTGCAACATCACATGGAAACACATGCATTGAAATATGGCAGAATAAGATCCGCCACTTGCGAAATTTTCTAAAGGGTTGGGCAAGAAACCAAAGTAGCATCTATAAAAAGGAAAAACAACGGTCACTTGATATCATCGACCATCTCGATATCAAAGCCAAAACTACCTTACTTAGTGGGCATGAGAGTGGCTTATTGAGAGAGGCAAATGACCAATTAGCAAATCTCCGGCGTGATGAAGAATCTAAATGGGCACACAGGGCTAAGGTTAAGCATATCCAAGAAGGGGCAACAACACTAAATATTTCCACCTTATTGCAAATGGAAAACACCGTAGAAAGAAAAAAAATTCAGCTCGAACAAGACGAGGGAACTATTTTGGGACAGGATAACATTAAAAATTATATCACAGAGTTCTATAAGAGCTTATTTGGTGCTCCGGTTGAGAATTTTTTCTCCATGTTAGAATCAATGAAAGATGATATTTCACAATTGTTACAGGAAGATAATGATATACTCATAGCCGACTTTGTAGAAAAGGAGGTTCATGAGGCGATCATGCAGATGAAAAAAAATAAGGCGCCCGGGCCTGATGGGTTTCCTGCAGAGTTCTACCAAACGTTTTGGGAGTTAATTAAGGGTGATCTGATGAACATGTTTAACAAATTCCAACAGGGGGAATTACCATTATTTCACCTTAATTATGGAACCATTATATTATTACCTAAGAAGGAGAATGTGGTTCAAATTCAACAGTATAGACCCATATGTTTGTTAAATGTGAGCTTCAAAATTTTCACCAAAGTGGGAACTAACCGAATCACAAAGGTGGCACAGGTAGTTATCAGACCTACTCAAACAGCTTTTATGCCAGGTAGACATATTTTAGAAGGCGTGCTAATACTACATGAGACTATCCATGAACTTCATAGGAAGAAAATGGATGGAGTGTTACTTAAAAATGATTTTGAAAAGGCTTACGATAAGGTGAAATGGACTTTCTTACAGCAAGTTCTTTGAATGAAGGGTTTTGACCCTAAATGGTGCCAATGGATTGAAAATTTTGTTAGTAGAGGTAGTGTGGCTATAAAACTAAATGATGACATAGGCAATTACTTTAAAACTCACAAGGGTTTAAGGCAAGGAGATCCATTATCACCTATCCTTTTTAACATTATTGCTGATATGTTGGCGATTCTTATTGCTCGAGCAAAAGAAGATGGTCAAGTCGATGGTCTTATACCACGTCTAGTGGATGGTGGTGTATCCATTCTCCAGTATGCCGATGACACTATCATTTTCATGGAACACAATCTAGAAAAGGCTCTTAATATGAAATTGATTTTGTGCATTTTTGAGCAACTATCGGGATTAAAAATAAACTTTCATAAGAGCGAACTCTTTTGTTTCGGTAAAGCAAAGGATATGTAGGACCAATATATGAATCTATTTGGATGTGGAATAGGCTCATTTCCATTTAGATATCTAGGGATTCCTATTCATTACAGAAAATTGAAAAATGGTGAGTGGAAACCGGTAGAAGATCGTTTTGAGAGAAAACTTGCAAGCTGGGTAGGCAAATTATTATCCTATGGAGATAGGTTAGTGCTTATTAATTCAGTCCTAACGAGCCTCCCAATGTTTATGTTATCTTTCTTTCAAATACCCAAAGGGGTAGGGAAACGATTGGATTTTTTTCGCTCACGTTTTTTCTGGCAGAGTGATGGCCATAAGAGAAAGTATAGACTTACTCGTTGGAACATCATTTGTCGACCTAAGGATCAAGGGGGGCTTGGAGTAGAGGTTCTATAGATTAAAAATAAATGTCTACTTAGTAAATGGTTTTTCAAACTATTGTCAGAACATGGGGTCTGGCAGGAGTTAATTCAAAACAAATACCTCCATTCCAAATATGTGTCTCAAGTTAAGGCAAAACCTAATGACTCCCCTTTTTGGAAGGGCCTCGTGAAAGTGAAAGAAGAGTTTTTTGAGCGTGGTTCCTTTAACATAGGTAATGGGGAAGCAACGCGATTTTGGGAAGATACGTGGTTGGGAGATACTACTCTGGCTCAACAATATTCATCACTTTATAATATTACACAACAGAAACAAGTTTCTATTGCTAATGTTATGTCTCAAGTGCCATTGAATATAGGCTTTAGACAGGCACTAACGGGTAACAGAGGTCATAGATGGCTACATCTTATTAACCGTCTAATGGATATTCATTTAACCACAGCTTCTGATGTATTCAAATGGAAATTGACCAACTCTGGTTCTTTCACAGTTAAATCTTTGTATTTAGATTACATGAATGACAATACGAGGTTCTTCCGCAAGTATATTTAGAAAATAAAAGTACCATTGAAGATTAGAATCTTCATGTGGTTCTTGTATAAAAGAGTACTATTGACAAAAGATAATCTCTCAAAAAGGAACTGACAGGGAAGTAAAAAATGTTGCTTTTGTGACCAAGAGGAAACAATACAACATTTGTTTATAGCATGCCCTTTAGCAAAAGTTGTCTAGCGCATTGTTCATATGGCTTTCAATATATCCCCTCCAAATAATATTACTAATCTTTTTGAGAACTGGTTGTCTAGAGTTACGAAAAAAGAAAACGTACAGATCCGAGTGGGTGCATGTGCTTTGCTTTCGGCCATCTGGCATGTCAGAAATGACTATATTTTTAACAATGCAAAAACAACTTCTTTTATGCAGGTTATACCACTGGCTACGCATTGGATCCGTTTGTGGTCCTACCTACGACCAATGGAGCGGCGACGAGATCTGGCAACCATTTAGAGACGGTCGCCAGGGACTTATTCACTCGGCGCAACTGGCGTTTTGATCATAGAATAACATGTTGATACAGAGCCATTTTATGTGTTCTTCTGCTTTTAGATGGTTGATTCGTATGTCCACCATGTGTGACCCATGATATATCTTTTATAAAAACTGAATTACAATAAGTTAATAAAGGCCGCATGTATCCTATCGATGCAGAGGCCGGGGCGTTTTGTCCCCATTTCGAAAAAAAAATCTGATTTAACATTTGCTTGTGTATATGCACGCCTTAGAAATTGTTCGCACGTGAAAAACTTTGCTATTGTCTGCACGGATATATTTTCCTCAATTTCTTGACACATAGAGACCGAAAATTCATTGAAGGAGTTTTTTTTTTTCGGGTGAATTCGTTCAAAGAGTTGATGACCTTTTCCGTATATTTCAAGCATACAAGTCAGTTTCTTAATCAATGATCAAGTAAAACAAAGCAATAAGATAAATTATTCTGTATATCTGTTCAGTGTTTCTTCCCTGCTGGCAAGCGTCCGCTGGTCTGTGAGATTCTTCCACAGCTAGCAGCGGTTTTCATGTGCCATTTATTGCAGTTAAGTCCGAAGTTCCAAGGTACTCCCTCTGTTCACAAATACTCTCTATCTAGAAATATAAAATGTTTTAGTTTTATGAACCAAATGTACGTAGACAACATTTATGTATAGTTTTGGAGTGAACTTATACACTAAAATAGTATCTAGACATATTCGTTTCATAAAGATAAAATGACTTATATTTCTAAACGGAGGGAGTATAAGACATTTTAGCTTTGTGAAATCAATATATCTAGATACTTTTTAGTTTGATTCACTTCAAATCTGTACGAACCTATACACTAAAAGACGTCTAAATACAATCAATTCGGAAAAAACTAAAACATCTTATATTTTTAAACGAAGGGAGTACACTGTACGCGGATGCGTAGCCACTTTGGCGTCAGGAAATCACAACATCAACGTATGTGGCACCACGGGGGCACGCGACCTGAACAGCAGGCGGCGGAAAACGACGCAGCTAGCAGCGATCTCAGGCGAGAGACTCCAGAGTTGCAGCGGATCTACGGCGGCCGATTATGGAGCTAGGTTGGATCCGCGGCGCCGTGAATGATGCATCGGATCACATTTCTGGCAGCCGCGCGACTACCAATG
This sequence comes from Avena eriantha, assembly GCA_910589775.1. NCBI lineage: Eukaryota > Viridiplantae > Streptophyta > Magnoliopsida > Poales > Poaceae > Avena > Avena eriantha. The sequence goes on along the minus strand of OU342741.1, from coordinate 482,014,093 downwards.
TAAGAAATTTAGGGTTTACTAGCACAAATGTCCGAGTGAGTTGCTACGGCGAAATAAATTTATGCATAGATATTTACATAAAATCAACAAGTTTGAAAGTTGAACGGTAACAGCTTGTCGTTGGCTCCTTATTTTCCCAATTCTCTAAACCAACTTCTCTAAAAAAAACCTCTAAAACAATTGCACAAATTTAACATTCCAAACTAAAAGCACTTCAAATTTGCTTATATAAAAAAGTTCTACACATTGTTCTTCAGAAAACATGTGAACGTGCTGACTTTCAAAAAATATTTGTTGGCACCTACATGCACTAAGACCAAGTCTGCCAGTTCGATTTTTTTCCAAGCAAAGGCAAAACCTGAAGCCACCTTCAGGTCAGAAAAGAAATGAAGGAGAGCACGACACCTCGTCTGCTTTCAGCCGCCATGGATCTTGGCCACCGGGCTGCGAGATCTCCATGGATGCGATGCCTCCTCCCCTCCATCTCTCAGGCCTCCATCTCCAACCAGCACCGCCCCTCCCCTGCCCTCCACATCGGCTCAGCACCTCCCCTCCCCAGCTCGTCCATGGACGCCCCACCCCAGCCCGTCCATGGCCATGTGACGGCCGTCCCTCCGAACGACGACCACCCAACGATGGCGGCCGCGAGGTGTCCCTTCTCTCCCGGCCACGATGCCCCTTCCCTTGCCCTATATCCTTCTTCCACTCCCTACCTATGGAGCACGATTTCTGGTGAAATCGAAAAAAAATGGCGGTGGAAGAAAAGAGGCGGCTGGCTGTGATGCGCCCTTCCCTTGCCCTATCTCCTTGCACCGGAGGTCCCAGCGCGCCATTTCGCCCGACTCGTCGCTAGCCTGACAAGGGCGGCCTGTTCCTGAGGCCGGTGTACGGGCGGCGGCGGGGGAACACGGATGCAGGCCAGTGTACGTCGGCAGGGGAGGAAACGATGGGCGCTCGGTAGGGGATGGGATGGGTTGTATAGGAGGTGGAGAAGATGGGTCCCAGCGGGCGGCGTAGGGCTTGGCCGCTGGCAGGAGGCCTTGCCGATGGCGCGGAGCTGCGGACGGGCGGGCCGCGACTTCCCACCTCGCCAGATCCCTCTCTGTCTCGGGCATCTTCCGGTGCCGCCGCTCGATTTTGTCGGCTAGGACACGGCGATGCTCTGCGCGACGGAAGCGAAGAAAACAGGGAAGTGGACTTAAGCGGTGGCAGTACATGTAATTACACCGAACTGGCGAGGGCAAAACCGTCCAAAAAAAGATTGGTTGACAGAAGCGTTTCGTGCTTTATTATTAGGTATAGATATAGATAGCTGATTTGTCTACCCTCTATTCCTCTGCCTTATCGGTGGTGCCAGTCACAATCCACATTCAGACTAGAGGGCGGGATCTTATATAGACTCCAAATTCTACATGGTTCAATCTATTTCCAGTTAGGACTCGTGACTTAACCAATCACGATCATTAACAACCAGTTATCAAGCCCTAACACTGTTAGGTAATTAGGTTCCAAAATGCCAGTCATATGCCAAGTTTGAATTGAAAATCATGTTGGAGATATGCCCAAGAGGCAATAATAAAGTGGTTATTATTATATCTTTATGTTTATGATAAATGTTTACATCCCATGCTATAATTGTATTATTAGGAAACACTAATACATGTGTGTTTTGTAAACATAAAAGAGTCCCTAGTAAGCCACTTGTTAAACTAGCTTGTTGATTAATGGATGATCATGGTTTCCTGATCATGGACATTGGATGTCGTTAATAACAAGATCATATCATTAGGAGAATGATGTGATGGACACACACCCGTAGTAAGCATAGCATAAGATCAAGTCATTAAGTTCGTTTGCTATAATCTTTAAAATACATAGTAACCTAATCCTTCGACCATGAGGTTATGTTAATCACCATCACCGGATGGGTACTTTGATGACATCAAACACCGCTTCGTAACTGGGTGGTCATAAAGGTGTCATTGGGTATTATGAAAGTATGTGTTGAAGCGCATGGACCAAGATTGGGATTTGTCCATCCATATGACGGATAGATATGCTCTGCGCCCTCTCGGTGGAATGTCATCTAGTTAGCTTGCAAGCATGTGACTGGGTCACAGGAGATGACATATCACGGAACGAGTAAAGAGTACTTATCAGTAACGAGGTAGAACTAGGTATGGAGATACCGACAATCAAACCTCGGATAAGTATAGTATCGCGTGACAAAGGGAATTGGTTTCGTATGTAAGTGGTTCAATCGATCGCGAAGTCATCGTTGAGTATGTGGGAGCCATTATGGATCTCCAGGTCCCGCTGATGGTTATTGATAGGAGATATGTCTCTATCATGTCTACATATTCACGAACCGTAGGGTGACACACTTAAGGTTCGAAGTTGTTTTAAGTAGATATGGAATATGCGTTGGAGACCGAATGTTGTTCGGAGTCTCGGATTGGATTCGGGACATCACGAGGAGATCCGGAATGGTCCGGAGAATAAGATTCATATATTGGGGATCATTTTCTAAGTTAGGAAATGTTCCGGAGTGTTTGTATGGAGATTCTAGAAGGTTTCGGAATGTTCTGGAAGGTTCTAGAGGATTTCTTGGAGTTTGCTTGAAAACCTAGAAAGGGTCAAAGGAAACCTAGTGGGGCAAGACACGGATTCATGGGGGAGGAGGACTCCTCCCCCCTTCCCACCGCTGGCAATAGGAGGGGAGTCCTACTAGGACTCCCCCTCCCCAGGCGCGCCTCCCTCCTATAAATAGAAGGGAGGGGACGCCCCCTCCTAGCCCTCTCACACAACTCCCAATCTCTGCCGCCTCTCTCCTCCTCCTTTCTTCTGCACAGGCATAGGCAAAGCCCTGTAGAATTCTCTACTCCACCACCACCACCACGCCGTCGTGCTGCTGGGATTCCGTGGAGAAGATCTACTACCTCCGCTGCTCGCTGGAACGGGGAGAGGAAGGTCTGCTTCGACTCCGCACGTGTGACCGACTGCGGAAGCGCTGCCGAAACGCGGCGCCGGAAGGATCGTCCACTTGGCCGACTGTGGAAGCGCTGCTGGAACGCGACGCTGGAAGGATCATCCACACGATCTTGAGATTGGCAAGTGATCGACTACATCAACCACGAGATCTAATCTTGTTAACGCTTTCGGATCTACGAGGGTTAGTTCCTATCTATCTCGTTGCTCATATCTAATAGATTAGATCTTGGCTTTCATCTAGATTAGATCTGGGTTTTGTTCGTTCTTGCGGTAGAATTTTTTTGTTTTCCATGCTACGAACCCATCAGTGGTATCAGAGCCGTATATATGCGTAGATCTGTTGCACGAGTAGAACACAATGTTTTTGTGGGCGTTGATGCTTTTGTTGTCGGTGTCTTAGCATGTACTTTGCATCTTGCGGCATGGTGGGATGAAGCGGCTTGGGCTAACATTACATGTCATCGCACATGAGACTTGCTCCACGCTTGACGTGCAACTTGCTTTGCACAAGTGGCTTTGCGGGTGTCTGTCTCTCCCACCATAGTTAAGATTCAATTTACAATGAGCATCTGACAACACTTGTATCAACGTTGTGGTCCTTGTTCGTAGGTAAGATCGGTCTTATGCGAAAGCCCCAAACCACGTAAAACATGCAAAGAAAATTAGAGGCGACTAACTCGTTTTTGCAGGGGTTTTGTGATGTGATATGGCCATTATGTGATTGTGATTATATTTGATGTATGCAATGATCCTTATTGTAATATGGCAACCGGTAGGAGCCTAATGGTTGTCTTTAAATTTTTTTAAGACCTGCGTGTCTATTCATCATGTAATAGCTTTATTCCAAGTAGTTGTAATAATTGTTGGTGGTGATGGACAACCATGAAGCGGCGCCACGGACCTTGACGCCACGCTGGTGATGATGGAGATCTTGTCCATGCTTTGGAGATGGAGATCAAAGGCACAAGAAGAAAGGCCATATCATATCACATATTATGAATTGCCTGTGATGTTAATCCTTTATGCATCTTGTATTGCTTAGATCGCGACGGTAGCATTATAAGATGATCCCTCTCACTAAATATCAAGTAATAAAGTGTTCTTCCTTAGTTGGCACCGTTGCTAAGACTCGTCGTTTCGAAGCATCTCGTGATGATCGGGTGTGATAGACTCTACGTGTGCATACAACGGGTGCAAGCCAGATTTGCACATGCGGAAACTAAGGTTAACCTTGACGAGCCTAGCATGTACAGACATGGTCTCGGAACACAGAATACCGAAAGGTAAAGCATGAGTCATATGGATGATATGATGAACATGTTGATTGTTCGCCTTTAAAGCTACATCATCTCACGTGATGATCGGACTTGGTGTAGTGGATTTGGTTCATGTAATCACTAAAACAACTTGAGGGATGTTGTTTTGAGTGGGAGTTCATTTGTAATTTGGATTAGTCGAACTCAATTTATCATAAACACAATCAAAGTGAATTTGCATAGTTTGTTGTAGTCATTGGCATCCGTTCACCACCTTACGCTTAGTTATAGTTGAGATAGTGGAACTATAGAAATTCTGGATATTTACTTTACGAACTGGTATCGTATTGTTTTGAATGTCAATTTAAAGTTTATAAGTCCTATTGCAAACTTTCAGCAAACTCTATTTGCTCCATGAAGTTTAATAAGTAGTATTAAATCAAGAGTAACAATTCCAATGTTAGTATCTAATGTATCATGTTTGCCTCCATGATTCTTGATACTCAAAAGATTGTTTTTAATATCAAGTTTATCTAAGAGCTGAAAGCAATGTTTTAGAAAGCATCATATGTGAAAGGTATTGCGATATCTAAAACAATGTGCTGGTTACAACATGATAGAGTATACGTCCTCATATTTGATGAGAATTTGTGAAGGTTGGAGACGCTAGTCGTCCTAATCCTCCAAAAGGTTTTGAAAAAGAAACATTATACTCGCAATTCACCTTTATAAGCTATAGCAGCTTGATCATGAAATTTGTCATGATAAGGACGAATAGAAGATGTAAGTAAAATGTTTACTACACAAAAAGATTACTAAAGAATGGAATTTTGAAAGAATGCCAAACATTTGATGAAGGTGATCCACTTCAAAGTGCAAGTCCAAAGGTATTGGTATTTGACTATACACACTTTGTACTATGTGTCATGTGAATGACATCACTATTGATGTTGATGGATTCTTTTAAAAGAAAAGAAATTGCTGAAAGAGAATCTATAAAATATTTGGTAGAAAATAAAAGGTTGGAGATGTCCAACTTAGGCATATAGAAGATATACATGTTATGGTTGTATTCCTTGATTGTTAAACAATGTGGTTCTCCGTTATTGGATACCGAATTGGTTGGTATGAAGTGTCATACATGACAACACAATTCATGAACTGCAATGGCCTAAGTAACTAGGAAGAGAAAATGTGATGATGTTCATCAAAAACAAACAAAGGGTTGTTGTGTTGCTCGTTAACATCAAAGCTTGCCTTCAAGATTTGTTTCAATAATTGTTATTTTGATCAGGTATTATGACGACAAAAGGTTGTTCAAATAATTACCGTATTCCATAATAGATGGATGATATACAAATCTGGTTGGAGAAATAACGACCATAAAACTAATGCTAAAATGTCGCAAGACAAATGATTGAAAGATCACTTGCGAAGTGACATCGCCGTTTAAATTATATTGAAAGGATATATGAAGAAACTCTATATTGATGGATTTTTGGAGTCTTTGATTTGGATCAAATGACGTTTATGATACTTTCCAGGAGATAATTAAAACTCCGTTCGTAGGCCAAAAGAGGAACGGACGACTAACTGATTGGAATTTGTACATATTGATGTATATAGTCCATTATGTGTAGTCATGGGCGATGGATTTCAACTTCATATGCTTTCTCCGAAGATTTGAGTGAGTATATGTATATACTTACTCAATAAGGAAGAAGTATGAAACATTTGAAAAATGTTCAAAGACTTTAAGATGAAGTGGAAAATCATTGTAACAAGAAAACAAAAGAGTTTATGATTGGATCATAAAGAAAGATGTTTGAGTTACAAGTTTAGCAAAACATCTAAGATTTGAGGAATCGTTCCATGGATTTGCATTTCCCAAAACACCATAGGAGTATGAAGTGTTCAAGATATGTAATGAAACCTTGTTTGACATGGTAAGATCAAAGGTGTCATTTATAAAACTGCCATTATATATTAAAGATTAAAGCTTTAGTGACTACCGCTTTTACATTGAAAAGAGCTCCATCATGATTCGTTGAAATGACACCATATGAGTTTGGGATAAAACCCGAACTGTCTTTTCTTAAAATTTGGTATGCTATGCATAAGTAAAATGTTTACAACCAAAGTCGGATAAGCACGTCTTTGTAGGTTATCCCAAAGAATTTGTTGGGAATTTCTCCATAACACTGAGGACAAAAGAGTTTGTTACTTGGAACGTCAAGTTTCTTGAGAAGGAATTTTTCGTGAAAAGTTAAGTGGGAGAACAATAGAACTTTGATAAAGTTGTTGAACCTTGGCTATATGTGCTAAGTAGCGGAGCGCCGGAAAGTGTCCCGGTGGCGGCCACAATGCTCATGGCTCTCGTGATTACAAAAGGTGTGATCTCGGAGATTAGAGTTCCTATAGAACCATGTGGGTCGGTAAGAATAAAATAGTAAGATTTGATAAGCAAGTCGTTATTGTTTTGACAATGATGAACCGACTACATGCAAAGAAGCGATGATGGGCCCTGACTCCATAAAATGACTAGAAGTCATGGAATCCGTGATAGCATCCATACACGAGAAATCAAGTTTCTAAACTTAGAAGACCCTCCGGAAAAGCATGAAGCCTATCGGTCGTGTTTGGATCTATAAAGAAATAGACATGGATGTTTCAAATCTATGAAATAGTCGACATGTCGGAAAGAGTTTACGACAATGTTCAAGGAATTGACTATGATAAGATTTGATCTTTCATAGCGATATTTAGTCTGGACGGATTAATGTAGCAACCACTACATATATTTTGGTATATGGTATTTGAACAAACAAAACAAGTTCTTCTAATAGAATGGTTACCTAGGACGTGTACATGACACGATCCAAAGGGTTTTGTTAAATTCAAAGGATGCTAAAAGAGTATGAAAAACTTCAATGGTTGAAGTAAGCATAGAGGAGTTGGAATCTTCACCATGATGAAACCGTTAAAAGAGTTTAAATTCATCGGAGATGATTAAGATGCTTGCATTTGCAAGAAATTAAGTGGGTGCGCTAAGACATATTTCTAATATATTATGTGAAAGACATATTGTTGATTAGAAATGATGTATCTTTTATTGACACAGGTTAAGAATTCATTTCGATGAAAGACTTAGGCATAACCCAAGAATTAGGCATCAATGTCTATATGAATAGATTGAGGCGCTAAAATGGTTTTGCCAAATGTACATAGATGAGATGTTGAATGAGTTCAATATGGAAACAACAAGAAAGGTTCTTGACGCACGGAAAGGACTAAATCAAGATTCAAGTGTGTTGACACGAGATTCAAGTGTTTTGACACTTGGTGAAATCACAAGAATATTTTGATCAATCATTCTTTAAGATGTACACATCCAGATATGTCCTATGCTCTAAATGTTATGAGCATATACCAGAATGATTCATAAGATGATCATTGGACAATAGTAAAGATATTCTTATGAGCTTTGGAAGAACTAAGAATATATGATGTATAAGTGACAAATAGTTAAAAGTAGTTCATTGTAAAGTGTTACATTGATACTAGTTTTGTCACAAGATACAAATTAAATTTATCTCAATTTAAACTATGGGTGGCACAATGTAATGGAAAGGAAGTTTCATAACGGATTTGGTTGAGTACCAAAGTTAAAACATTGTGACAGATACTACAACAAAAGGCTAAGTGTATAAACTGCTATAGTACCAGCAAATGAGGGCATTTGTGTTAAGTAGTTTGTTATCAAACTAGGTGAGGTTCAAAGTGGGCTAATACTATGAAGATACATTGTACGACAATTGTATCAACATGATTTAATCCCAAGGAACTAAAGGTCTCACCAAAGGACCAAATTTATACAATGCCATCTCATTGGAGAATGAGTAATGCGTAGAGACGCAAGGACATGCAAATACACACGGACCTGGAAGTGTCAGATCCGAAGATTATGTTTACCACTAGCAATAGTGTCTATACAACACCAGAAAGCCATAGGTGTTGAATACACAAGTTTTTTAACTAGATTATTGACTCTAGTGCAAGTGGGAGACTGTTGGAGATATGCCCAAGAGGCAATAATAAAGTGGTTATTATTATATCTTTATGTTTATGATAAATGTTTACATCTCATGCTATAATTGTATTATTAGGAAACACTAATACATGTGTGTTTTGTAAACATAAAAGAGTCCCTAGTAAGCCTCTTGTTAAACTAGCTTGTTGATTAATGGATGATCATGGTTTCCTGATCATGGACATTGGATGTCGTTAATAACAAGATCATATCATTAGGAGAATGATGTGATGGACACACACCCGTAGTAAGCGTAGCATAAGATCAAGTCATTAAGTTCGTTTGCTATAAGCTTTAAAATACATAGTAACCTAATCCTTCGACCATGAGGTTATGTTAATCACCATCACCGGATGGGTACTTTGATGACATCAAACACCGCTTCGTAATTGGGTGGTCATAAAGGTGTCATTGGGTATTCTGAAAGTATGTGTTGAAGCGCATGGACCAAGATTGGGATTTGTCCATCCATATGACGGATAGATATGCTCTGGGCCCTCTCGGTGGAATGTCATCTAGTTAGCTTGCAAGCATGTGACTGGGTCACAGGAGATGACATATCACGGAATGAGTAAAGAGTACTTATCAGTAACGAGGTAGAACTAGGTATGGAGATACCGACGATCAAACCTCGGATAAGTATAGTATCGCGTGACAAAGGGAATTGGTTTCGTATGTAAGTGGTTCAATCGATCGCGAAGTCATCGTTGAGTATGTGGGAGCCATTATGGATCCCCAGGTCCCGGTGATGGTTATTGATAGGAGATGTGTCTCTATCATGTCTACATATTCACGAACCGTAGGGTGACACACTTAAGGTTCGAAGTTGTTTTAAGTAGATATGGAATATGCATTGGAGACCGAATGTTGTTCGGAGTCTTGGATTGGATTCGGGACATCACGAGGAGATCCGGAATGGTCCGGAGAATAAGATTCATATATAGGGGATCATTTTCTGAGTTAGGAAATGTTCCGGAGTGTTTGTATGAGGATTCTAGAAGGTTTCGGAATGTTCCGGAAGGTTCTAGAAGATATCTTGGAGTTTTCTTGAAAATCAAGATAGGGATCAAGAAGTCCTGGTGGGTCAAGACAAGGAGTCGTGGGGGAGGAGGACTCCTCCCCCACTCCCCAATCCGCCGGCCTAGAGGAGGGGAGTCCTACAAGGACTCCCCCTCCCCAAGGCGCCCTCCCCCCTTAAATAGAAGGGCAGGGGCGCCCCCTCCTCCCCTGCTCTCATAACACCCAATCTCTGCCGCCTCTCTCCTCCACCTTTCTTCTGCACAGGCATAGGCGAAGCCCTACAGAATTCTCTACTCCACCACCACCACCACACCGTCGTGCTGCTGGGATTCCGTGGAGAAGATCTACTACCTCCGCTGCTCGCTGGAACGGGGAGAGGAAGGTCTGCTTCGACTCCGCACGTGTGACCGACTGCGGAAGCGCTGCCGAAACGCGGCGCCGGAAGGATCGTCCACTTGACCGACTGCGGAAGCGCTGCTGGAACGCGACGTTGGAAGGATCATCCACACGATCTTGAGATCGGCAAGTGATCGACTATATCAACCACGAGATCTAATCTCGTTAACGCTTTCGGATCTACGAGGGTTAGTTCCTATCTATCTCGTTGCTCATATCTAATAGATTAGATCTTGGCTTTCATCTAGATTAGATCTGGATTTTGTTCGTTCTTGCGGTAGAAATTTTTTGTTTTCCATGCTACGAACCCATCAAATCAAACTCATAGGCTTAACAATCCATGGTGCCAATCCTACGGACAACCTAACATTCCACTTTATACTGTTTCTGGGTATAATTTCAGCATATTTTATATACATTGTGTTCTAGTATAACCGTACCGGCTTCCTTAAGTTTTTTTGAAATGGGCGGTTTATTACTTAGAAAGTAATGTTTACACCAGGCCTCTACATAACTAAGATGTATACAGCCGATAAAAGTCTGACAAAAAAATAGGCGATCATTACAAGCATAAAGTCTAACATGATACATAAGTAGATGGTAGATCAATCCTCAGATCACGCTGTCATCCAAGTCGGGAAAAAATATCACTCATCAACAGGTCTCGAAACTCCACACGTTGTAGAGGTAATCATGAACGAAGAGTAGCCGTACTTCGGTAGATAACCTGCAAGTTAGCAGACAGTTTATTATTAAAAAATGTCATTTCTACATAGACAGAGCGACCAAATTAACCCTAAACAGTATCTTGTACTTATCATTAATCCCATGTAGCTAGTTACCAAAAATATTAGCCACCGACCATGGTGGGGATAAACCAGATGCTACCTGGATGATTGACCATATAGACCTAGCAAATTTACAATAGAAGAATAAATGTTTAATCGTCTCATCTTGATGAAAGAAAACACATTGTTTACTCCCTTTCCAATTACGCTTAACAAGATTATCCATAGTAAGAACAACTCCTCGACGAATATACCATGCAAATATTTTCATTTCCAACGGTATCTTCATCTTTCAAATCTTTTTAAACTCAACATCGACTAAAATATCAGATTGTATCAGAACTTTGTACATAGACTCAACTTTGAATTTACCATTCTCAGTTAGATTCCATGTAAACTCGTCCGGTCCTTCCGATAATTGCACCGAGGACAACCTTATCAGAAGGTTATTCCACGATTCCAACCGAGGTCCAATAAGATCTCTCCGGAAGGACACATTCAGATGATTTGAATCTAACAATGTGGAAATTGTATCTCCTTTGTGTCGAACAATAGTATAGAGATCTAGATATTGTTCTCGCAAGGTAGCATGGCCTAGCAGTTTATCCTCCAAAAAACATATTTGAGATCCATCATTAATATTAAAAGCACCAAATCGAAAAAATGCTTCTTATATGCCATAAGTACGGCTCAAAAATGCGAATCACCAGGTTTCCATAACATTTGTGACAACACTTTCGGGCCAACATATTGTCTCCACAAAATGGTTTGCCAAACCCCGTCTTCTGAAAGTAGCAAAAATCCGTTTACCCAGAAGTGCAGAATTCTTAACTAGTAAGTCTTGTATACCAAGGCCCTCTTGTTCTTTTGGACGGCAAACAATATTCCTTTTAGCCAGTCGATATTTCTTTTTCTCATTATCTCCTTGCCAAAATAATCTTGATCGGAAATAATCCAATCGATTTAAGACTCCTTTCAGTATCTAGAAGAATGAAATCATATACAGTACCATATTGGTAAGTACTGAGTTTATGCGAACCAGTCGTTTCTCAAGGGATAATAATTTACCTTTCCAACTACTAAGATGTTGTAACTTTTCCTCAACGAGTTTTCACTCAGCAATTATGAGACGCCAATAATGCATCGAAACGTCCAGTTAATTGATTGGGGTTTGCCCTTGTCCATAGCCGAAATGTTTAGCATATATATGGGCCTCGTTTTGGGTCTCATAGAAATAATACAAATCGCTTTTATGGAAATTTATCTTTAATCCATAAAGTTGCTCGAATACTAATAATATCAATTTTAGATTTTTTGCTTTCTCCAAATCATGTTTCATAAATAAGATCATATCATCGGCATATTGTAGGATAGAAAGTCCTCCATCAATGAGATGAGGCACTAAACCTTCAATTAGGCCATTAGCCTTTGCTCTCTCGACCAGGATTGCCAGCCTATCATCCACTAAGTTGAATAGCATAGGCGATAGCGGATACCCCTGTTTGAACCATTTCCTTGTCTAGAAGTATTTACCGATATTGTCATTGATATTAATGGTAACACTCCCTCACGACACAACAGAATGGATTAGAGTGCGCCACTCTTCCGAAAAACCTTTCATACAGAGTCTTTGTTGAAGGAAAGACCACTTAATTTTATCATAGGCCTTCTCAAGATCAATCTTGAACATTACTCCATTCATTTTCTTGGGAGTGTAGTTCATGGACCGTTTCATGCAAAATTACAACACCATCTAGTATGTTTCTTTCTTGCATGAAAGTCGTTTGAGATGGGCGAACGACATGGCCAGCTACTGAATTCAACCTAATAGTAATAACTTTTGTGAATATTTTAAAGCTAACGTTAAGGAGACATATTGGATAATACTGTAGTATGCATTCTACATCATTTACCTTGGGCAATAAAATAATATTATCAGAATTAAGTCGGAATAAGTCCAGTTGACCAGAAGAAAGGACCCCAAACAACTCCATCAGGTCCTCCTTGATGACGTCCAAGAAATTTTGATAAAATTCCACTGGGAAACCATCTGGACCTAGTGATATGTTATGTTCCATTTGAAAAATAGCCTTTTTAACCGCTTCCTCCGTATATGGAGCAATTAAAAAGCTATTTTACTCAGCTGAAACCTAGGGTATATCTGCGAAAAGGCTATCATCCATTGAGAAAAAATTCTCTTCAGAAGGCCCAAACAAACATTTATAATAATTAGTAATAAACGACTTTAGATGCTCGTGGCCCTCAATAGTATCCCCATCCTGTATCACAGAGTGAATAAGTTCCTTCTTATGTTAGCCATTGGCCACACTATGGAAGTATCTTGTATCTGTATCTCCCTCCAGGATGAATTTCGATTTAGCTCGTTGATACCATTTTAGTTTCTCCTCACGCAGAAGTCACACTAAATCTGCATTTGACTGGCTTTTAAGCTTAATCTCTTGTGCAAGTAATAGCCCAACTTCCGTTAGAGCCTCTAAGTCATTAATAATAGATGAAAGATGCATTTTTTTTCTTTTTTCAGGATTCTAGTAGTATGTCTTGCCCAACTCCGAAGGAACTTGCAAAGATCCCGCAATTTGTTGTTCCAATGTTGTATAGGTGTTTGACCACTTACATGTCTATCCCAAATGGTCTTCACCATATCATGGAAACCATCCTGATGCAACCATCCCAGTTTGAATTTGAACTTTTGTTTATGCTTCGGTGAGGTAGTCCCAATAGAAATAAGAATAGGGGAATGATCTAAAGAGCTTCAATACGTTAAAGAGCACAAACAGTTACCGTAGGGAAGTTGTATTACCATTCGGTCCATACGTACCCTATGCAATTTCTTGTATGTCGGCTCAGGAAGTCTATTAGCCTAAATGAGTTGTCTTCCTAACATTGTGACCTCTCTAAGATCCAAACTGTCAATAACAACATTGAATAAGAAAGACCAATGATCATCATATCGCCCCTTGCTTTTCTCGTGAGGAAATCTTAGCAAATTGAAATCTCCGCCACACCAATTATCTTTCGCTAAATTAACCAATTCACGTAAAAAGTCAGGTTTGTAAACATACTGGGCCACACCATACACACCGGCTAAGAGATCATGTAAAGTCATCGGCTTTGTTACGGATATGAAGTTTGATATAAAAATTTCCAACCGAACTAGCTAATACCTTCATAGTCTCATCTCTGACACCAAGTAGTATACCCCCAGATCTACCACGAGGCGGACGTGAAATCCAAAGTAAACTCCACTCCCTAAGGAAGGCAATTGAGTAAAGTTTGCGAGAATTCACGTCTACCATTTTTAGAAATACCCAAAAAACCAACTTATAATCTCTTACACAATCCGCAAAGAACAAATGTTTATACAAGTCCTGAAGATCTATGCTATTAGAAAACATTCCATTCATTGAGAAACTATAGGAGATTTGGATACACGAGTTCTCTTGCGAGACTTCTGGCCTTTTGATTTTTGACTAGATGCTTTAAGTTCATACATCAAACTAAGCCCAGGCTCATCATAGTCCACTTCCGACACTTCACCAACTAAGTGAGAAAGAAGTTGACCATCTATTGTGGCATGCAACTCCTCATCCTCTGTCGATAAAGAGTCGGGAAGAACTGAAACCTTAGGAGTAACCATTAAACGGTCAAACTTCATATGTCTCAAAATAATACTAGAAAAATTAACTTCCTATACAGATCTACCCACGTTAACATCAACATTGGCTAGCTTATAAACAATAACCGGGATAGAAAACGAAAGGAAAGATTTCGAAGAATTCTTTATACCCTGCTAATCAGGATTCTTCTCCGCCTTCCCCCTCATGGCCTTGAGCAAATAATCCTTGTTTGTAGCTGACGCCGCAAAAAGTCGAACCCATGACGAGATCTCCGACGCGACGGAGTCCCATCTGTCGGCACCTTACATGCTGGACCAGCACCACCTCCCGCCAGCACATCGGTGGGCCTAACCACAGTCGCAGGCATCGTAGCCACAACATGGAATGGACCCGCCCCTCTTGGGCCGGGCATCCCCCAGCATGTAGCTCCACCTGGGCCGGAACAGCACCAGTGTCCAGCTGCCCCGCCTAGGCCGCCAAGTAGCCGAGGTCCCAACCCCGGGCCGTTGCCAGGCCCATCTAACCACCCACTGGCATGTAGTCCATGTATATCCCTGCCTGGGCTGCAACCAAGCCGTCCAACCCCTCCTGGGCCTCGACCATCGCCGGAGCTCCGTCCTGGGATAGTCCCGGGCTAAGCAACCCCACCGGCCCAGGAATAATTGATGTGGAATTGTACTTAAGGAAGCCGGGAAGGGCTGCACATATAAAATGTTGCAAGCCACAAATTCCTACAAATTCATCGGTTCGAGGTTGCGCAAGACAATGGAGCTCCGTCACTGGAAGAGAGCTGGCTCAGGAAGGTTCTCAAACTCACGGTCTTGGGCCTATCCTCCCTAGAAAGAACCATGGCCAGACAACGATCAAGGGTGAGATGGTTAAAGGGCAGTGATGCTAGCTCCAAGCTGTTCCACGCAGTAGCTAATGCCTAATGGGCGTCGCACCAAAAACATCATCCCAGCGATTCATCATGGCGAGGAAATAGTCACTGATCAGATTAGGAAAGATGAGATTTTCTTCGAGGCCTACAACAATCTCTTGGGCAAGATACATAACATAGAACACACAATCGACTTAGAGGCACTAGGTCTACAGAACAATATGGAGGAGCTGAGATTGCTGGGATATTTGTTCTCGGATAGGGAAGTTTGGGATGTCATTAGGGAGCTGCCGCCAGACCGAGCCCTATGACCGGATGGATTTGTGGGCGTGTTCTATCAACATGCGTGACCAATCATCAAGAACAGGTGGCGGCGTTCTCCTTTCCTCGAAGAGACGATCATGCTTCACCATGCTTTCAGCAATATGCTTGAACAAATTGATTCCCATCTGAAACAGGCGCCGAAAATAGTTTTTGGAAAAAATAGGATGCTCCATAAAGTAGCTTCGCATCAAGTTTTTGGGGCCTTCAATTCTCCCCCTCCACAACTTGCGTCGACCGATAACGGAACCGTCATGCTTGGGCTTCTTGTTCTTGTGCAGTGTACAAGAATAACAATATCTTCCTCCTCGAAAATGTCCCAATCCTCACCGAAAGAGGACGAATCATACTCGTCCCATGCACTCATCTACAAAAACATGCTATGTTGGAAACTATAAGTCGAAAATTTAAATTGATCTAAAATAGTTCTAGTATCTGTTTATACCTTTCTTCAAGAACTTAGTCTGCAACATCCGCTTGTCGGTAGGCTGCGCTCGACGGCCAGGTTATGGCGGATGGCTTGCTGAGAGCGGGTGTAGGAGGGCCTCCAGCGGTCGCAGGCAACAACTCATCGACCCGGGACATCTGGTGCGAGATCGGCGAATGGAGGTGGTTGCGGGCGCTTAGGCCTAGCTTGGCACGTTGTGCGGCACCTCCTAGCCACTGGCTTGACATGAAAGGAGACACCATGGAAGATGATTCGACCGGCCAACCAAGCAAGGGAGCCGAATCAGTCGGAATCGACACGGCGGCGATGCTAGATTCACCGCAGCAGCGGGACACCTCTGGCCATGGGAGGCTACGGGAAGTGCAGCCCAGCGTATGGGGGACGTGGGGCAGCGCGGCGGAGCAACAGTGTGCAATTTGGTTGCCGGCGGTAGTCGGTGAACAACGGGAGGGTGGCGGCGACTGGGGGTGGGGTGGGGGACTTTTAGCTAGGCGGTTGCACGCACGCCGCCACAAATATCCAGCGCGAGACAGGTTTTTTTCAGCGTGCCAAAAATAATATTGGACTCGTGTCAGTGTCTAAAAACGGCTTTTTCGCGGGTTCGTTCTAGGGCAGTTGCTGCCATCACAAGCTCCCCACCACCGCCGACCGGATTGTTATCCTCCACACCTCCCTCTCTTCCTCTGACCCGGTGTTGTCTCCCAACTCCATGGCTACGATCGATGGAGATCATCCTGACCTCCTTGGGTACCGATCGCAGAGAGTGGAGAAAAAAGACTACATCTTGTTCTGCCCGGAAGATCCGACGCTTCGGGTTCGTCCGCCCACCATCCCATCGACGCCGATCCTCCAAGTGACTCGATTGTCCTCGACACCCAGTCCTACCTCGACGACCGGACTAACTTTTCCACCGTCAAGGCCTATGTGGTGGGCCACCACCATTGTTGGAATTTGAGGTTTTTGCTTGTGGGATTTTGGCCCATAACAAATACAAATTCTGAAATTCTCTTTGGCCCAATATTTGTGGGAGCTCATGTGTGTGCTAGTGGTGCTAAAGTTTAGTCTCACATTGTTAGTTGAGTGAGCGTTACACCTCCTTATATACTAGGCTATTCTACCACTCACTAAGGTGTGAGAAGAAGAGCAGCTCTCGTGCACTCCTCCTCCGACGCCGCCCGCCTTGCCTCGCGTCGTCACGACGCCGCGCTGCGGGTTGCGGGAACCTGACCGAGCCGAGCTTTTTTTTGTTGTTTATGAAAATTAATCATGGATTAATTACGAGTCATTAACGGATGCGTTAATTAGTCAGCCCTTTTCAGACTTTACGAAACGTGGGCTGTTACCGATTCGGACGTGGGCTATGCCCCACGATCTCGCTGACCTGCACTATATAAGTGTACGAGCTAAACCTAATCGGCACTGTCTGTCACACGCGTCTCCTTTCAGTCTATTGCGTCACCGCCTCATTTTTCCCATCCCGGCTGGCGGCGTGCACCGTAGATCGAGACAGTAGGCCTCCGGAATCCTGCCTCTTGTGAACCTGTACGGGTGAGGGGCATCGGGTTTTGGGGGAGCACTTCCGCGCGATTACTGACGCCATCACGAAGCACTCCTTCCCTGATGAGGACTTGTTCTCGGATATCAACAGCCTCTACATCAATGACATGGCTGATGATGATGTGTCAACGCTAACCTAAACGCGAATCCTCCTGCATCACCGTACGTAACTCTGTACTTTCTATTTGAGATTCTATTAGAGTTCTTTATTCTACCATTTAGTGTAGATGTAATAGGTTTATCTTATTTAGATATAATCTATTCATTTACTATGTTAATCTGCATGATTAGTTTTAGCACTGTTTATATGATTATGTTTTTTCAGTTTATTATTCTGATTAAATTATACGGATTATTTCTTATATTTTCAAGAGCCATCTCAAGGTGACCTTCTGGTTGGCAGTTGGCACACCCACCCCGTGTCTCCTATTTCGCCGTCCACTTCCCTGATCTGAATCCGCGCTCGACGAGTTACCTATGGTCCTCTGCACGGCGGCGACCTCGTCCTCCTCCGCGTCGCCCTCTGCCCTACCCACTTGGTCAGCCTCCCAGAATACAACGACTACATCATCTTCCGGGCCGGCACCAACAAACTTCAGGTGCTACCCCCGCATCCCACCCGCTTGTTTTCGACCTGCAAGTCGGCCTCCTGCGCTGCCGTTCCATTGACGGCAGGTTCAGGCTCTTCGTCGCCGCACTCTCGTCTGCTTTCCGCCGTGGGCACTACAAGCTCGACCTGTTCGACTCAGAAACAGGCAAATAGATCACCAAGCCCATGTGCGTCGAGTCATCACAGAAACAGACCTACAAATTCTATTCCACGACCAAGGTGATCACCATTGGCGAAACAGCGGTTCGATCGCCTGGGTCGACCTCTGTCAGGGTATCCTCATCCGTGACCTGCTCACGGGCGATGACACTCTCCGGTACATCCGGTTGCCCTTGCTTATGGCGCTCAACAAGATGAAAGAGGCGGATCGTGGCACCGGGACATCGCCATCAGCAATGGCAACATCAAGTACTTCGAGATGTGTGTTCATGTCCTTGCCGGCACGACCTACATCTCCCAAGACTGGCAGGCGCTGCATGGAAATGGACAGATTCTAACAAGAACTGGCTCATGGAACACAAGTTCAAGGCTTCAGAGGTCCTGGTAGACGAGAGTTACTATCAGTTGCTTCCTGAGCTGATTCACCATGATGAAGTCATGAGGGCAACGCCAGTCTTGAGTAGGCTCCACACGGGGCATCCTGCCCTAAGCTTGCATGATGACGGTGTTGTTTACATCATGGCTAAGGCCAAGGTTGACCATCAGGATCAGAAAACTTGGATGCTTGCTGTCGACATGAAGAACAACACGGTCAAAGGAGTGGCGGATTTCAACGCTGAAAGAACCTCGGGTTTCAGATTGACATATCTTCAAACGGAGATCTCCAAGTATTTGCTGAAAAAATTGTTAGCTTTGCGACGATCAAATAACAAAGAACGATAAATAAATCATAACAAAGGGGACACAGAGTTAATGTGGAAAAACCTCTCCAACAAAAAGAGGAAAAACCACGGACGTCACCCAGCGAAATTTCACTATAACGGAAAGTGTTTACACAACGCCGGGGATTTTCACGGATGCAACTTATCCCAGCCGGCGGCTTACAAGGGGTTTATACAGCGATGGTAACTTAGGTCAAACTCCGCTCCGCTTCGGCCCAAGCCTCCGGCGATGGGTCTCGCTCCGCTGCGTCAGAAGTTGGCATTTACTTTATAGAATTTGGATCAACATATAACAAACTTCACACTGAGACAAATTTCTTCTTGTAGCAGCAACATCAATCATCTCCCTGAACAAATAAAAAAAACACTTTCGGCGTCAACAGCCACTTGGGCTAAGAAGTTATACCAACTAAGCTTGAGCATAGCTCAAACTTAGCAACATGAACAAGCTTTGTCATCATATCAGCAGGATTATCATGAGTGCTTATCTTTCATACCTTTAGTGTATCTTGTGCAACAAAATCACGAACATAATGGTACTTGATATCAATGTGTTTTGTTCTCTCATGGAACATCTGATCCTTAGTAAGGTATATAGCACTTTGACTGTCACAGAACAGGTTAATGCAACAATCATCCTGACAAAGCTCAGCATACAAACCTTTCAACCAAACAGACTCTTTGCAAGCTTCAGCAATAGCCATATATTCTGCTTCGGTTGTAGATAGGGCAACAACGGGTTGTAGCGTTGCCTTCCAACTCACGGCACATCCACCTACCGTGACACATAACCTGTGAGGGACCTCCACTTATCCAAGTCGGTAGCAAAATCTGAATCCACATAGCCTGTGAGTCCCTCACCAGTCATGCCAAACTTTAAGCAAGCATTGGATATGCCACGGAGGTACCTGAAAATCCATTGAACAACTTTCCAATGTTCTTTATCAAGATTAGTCATGTAACGACTCACCAAACTCATAGCATATGATAAATCAGGGCGAGAACAAACCATGGCATACATCAAGAAACCAACAACACTAGAATAAGAAACTTGTGACATGTACTCAATATCTTTATCAGAACTAGGACATTGCAATGCTAATAATTTAAAGTGAGGAGCAATGGGAGTACTAACAGACTTTGCATCATGCATACTAAAACGTTGGAGAACTTTATCAACGTAACTTTGTTGACTAAGAAATAGCAACCTAGATTTTCTGTCCCGTTTAATTTCCATATGTAGGATTTTCTTAGCCGCACCAAGATCTTTCATCTCAAATTCACTACTTAGGTGTCTTCAAAGTAGTGATTTCTTTCATACTCTTGGCAGCAACTAACATATCATCAACATATAGCAACAAGTATATAGGTGATCCATTAACAAATTTTATATAAACAAAGCTATCAAACTGAGAGCTCTTAAAACCTTGTGAGATCATAAATGAATCAAACCTTTTGTACCACTGTCTTGGAGATTGCTTCGAACCATAAAGCGATCTCTTCAATTTGCAGACAAAATCCTCTTCTCCAGAAATTATGAACCCTTTAGGTTGGTTGATACGTTGCAAACGTATCTATAATTTTTGATGTTCCATGCTTGTTTTATATCTACTTTCTTATATTTTGTCCATACTTTGGAGTACTTTTAAGAATTTTCTGGAACTAACCTATTAACAAGATGCCACAGTGCCAGTTGCCTGTTTTCTACTGTTTTTGGTTCCAGGAAAGTCAGAAAATCAATATCCTTGGACTTGGACCGGACAAAAGCCAAAGTCAGTATTTTACCGGAAGACTCACGGAGCCAAAAGACGAGACGGAGAGGGGCCACAGGGTGGCCACACCATATGGTGGCACGGGCTAGCCCTGGCCGCCCACCGACCTTGCCTCTTCGCCTATAAGATGCCTCCCGATGCAAAAAACCCTAAATCGTCAAGCCTCCAGCCACGAAAAGTTCTGCAGCGCCGCCGCCACCGAAGGGGAGATTCGGGGGGACAGAAAGTCTCTGTTCCGGCACCCTGCCGGGAGGAGGAAGTGCCCCTGGAGCCATCTCCATTGATCTCCACCACCATCTCCATCACCGTTGCTGATTCCCATGATGATGAGGGAGTAGTTCTTCCTCAAGGCTAAGGGTTCTACCGGTAGCTATGTGTTCATCTCTCTATCTATGCATGACCTTATTGAGATCATGAGCTTGTAATCTATAGATCTATTCTGCTACTCAAGTGCTTTAATGAATCTCTGCTCTCCCCATGTGTGTGAAAGTGACAGCGTGCTCACCATGGTGGCACTTAGGCTAGAGATTACAAATACTTGTTATGAGTTATATTTGGAGTTGGATGTCTTTATGAAATTGTGGTGTTTGTTGGACCTATCTAGTGCTGAAGGTGACAGTGTGGGGTTTTCTAGATGGGAAAGATGAACTTTGAGGTGTGTTGTTATAGCCCTACCAACGATTAGAGTGTCCAACCGGAGAGTAGGTAAGAGTAGTATCATAAAGATAAGATATTTATATGAGAGTGTTCACTAGCGAAAGTATGATCTCTAGGCCTTGTTTCTAAGCATTGAAACTTCGATTGCATATAAATATGTTATATGTTTGCTTACTTCCATCTTTATTTCAGTTTGCCTTTAGTCTCTTCCACGCCATCAAGCTATTTTCTATCACCGCTACCACTTATAATTATCCATACCACTTGTATTTCACTATCTTTTCGCCGAACTAGTGCACCTATACACCTGACAAGTGTATTGGATGTGTTGGGGACACAAGAGACTTCTTGTATCTTGATTGCAGGATTGCTTGAGAGGGAATACCTTTGACCACTTCCTCCCTGAGTTCGCTAAACCTTGGGTGATCCACTTAAGGGAAAATTTGCTGCTGTTCTACAAACCTCTGCACTTGGAGGCCCAACAATTGTTTACAAGAATAGAAGTGTGTAGACATCAAGATATTTTTCTGGCGCCGTTGCCGGGGAGGAAAGGTAAAAGGTATTCACACCGGAGGATTAAAGAAGAAGAACCTCCCACGGCAAACGCCTATTTTCTGGCGCCGTTGCCGGGGAGGTAAGGTAAAAGGTATTCACATCGGAGGATTAAAGAAGAAGAACCTCCCACGGCAAACGCCTATTTTCTGGCGCCGTTGCCGGGGAGGTAAGGTAAAAGGTACTCACATCCTCCGGTGTGAGTGCGCAAAGTTATTTCCTTTAGATTCTGCAATTTTGTCATTTTGTTTCTTGTTTTCACTAGTTAGGCTTAATGGAAAACAACAACAAAAATTAGAGAGATTTATAGTATTTATATTGAGTTAGGACATGAAGTGCTTGAAGAGAAAATTAAAAAACCTATAGAACTTTATTTGCATGCTAATAGCAATGTTGTTAGTATGAATTCTTCGTACACCATTATTTCTAATGCTATGAAAGTCTAAGCTTGGGGAAGCTAGTTTTTATGAAAATGATCTTTTTAGTTCCCTAGCTTTGGAAGCTATTCTATTGCTTATGATAATACCAAACCTCCAATATATGATGATTACAATGATGAATATGATATTTTTAGTCCACCTACTATTGAGGAGAAAATTAATTATGATTACAATATGCCTCCTATATTTGATGATTATGGTGATGACAATAATAATGATAGTTATTTTGTTGAATTTGCTCCCACTACAATTAATAAGAATGACTATGTTTATGTGGAGAGTAATAATTATTATATGCATGTGGCTCATGATAAGAATGTTTTATGTGAATGTTATATTGTTAATTTTATTCATGATGCTACTGAAAGTTATTATGAGAGAAGGAAACATGGTTTTATGTGTCTCAACAATATTAAGTTTCCCCTTTAATGTTGAAAATACTGAAGTTGCACTTGTTTTGCTTTCCTATGCTTGTTGCTTTGTGCTTTCATGACTTGTTTCTTACAAGATTATTTTGCACAAGAAGTGGGTTAGACTTAAATGTGTTTTGAATTTGCTTCTTGATGCTCTCTTTTACTTCAATTCCTTATGTGAGCATCTTCTCAAACTATCAAGCCTAACTTAAAGGCGTTAAAGAAAAGTACGTATTGGGAGATATCCCAAAAGTTCTAGTTGAGTCTTGAAAGTTATTTATTCAGTAATAACCTCTCCTTATATTTTTGTGTGGTTTTTGTGCCAAGAGTAACCTTTAATGAGAGAGAAGTAATGCTTGGGAAAGATGCTGTCCTGAAACAGATTTTTGTGCTTCGCTGTAAAAATTCGTGTAAAATCTCTATACGTCTTTTTAAGGCGTGAAGTTTTATAATTCTGCCCCAGGTTGTTATATAAATTTCGTTAGTTCAACACTTTTCGATTTGAGCAACAGAAGGTCTTCGAAAAAATTGGTTTTTACCTGCTGGTCTGTTTTGACAGATTTCTGCCATTATTTTTATTTGCTTCTTGTTGATTCCTTTTTGAGTTCTTTTAGGGAATTGAGCTTTTTGAGGGAAGTGCTATAGTAGCTTGTGTTTTAATGAAAGTTTTATTGGTGTTGAAACTGAACCCAAAGACTTATCATCTTAAGTGCACTAATGTTGCTAATAAAGATTGTGTGAAGTTTTGTATGAAGGAAAATTTTCAGGTGTATGGAGAGAATGATGTAATGATATGAAGAATGGACTAAAGATCAAGATTTGGGATGCCACCCGTGTCACCCCAAGAAATATCCAAGAAGTACAAGCATCAAAGCTTGGGGAAGGCATCCCCTTCTTCATCAATAAAAATCCCAGGTTTCTTCCAAACACTTCATTTTTATTGTTTCATGCACAGTTGTGTTGTTCTTGGAGCGTCTTCTTTTTCGTTTTTGTTTTGGCTTTTCGTTTGCTTGGTTTGCTGAATAAATTGGTTGGACCCCCTCTTTCATACATTGGTTTTCAAATAGTTTGGTTTGGATTGGAAAAGAGTAGGAAAGTTCAAGCTTAAGTGGTAAAGAGAGCTTGTTTTGACTGTGGCCTGTGCTTTGTCATGCCATGCTTGATATTGTTTTGGCTTTATGCTTAGTGATCTTTGCTGTAGCATGACATGTTATAAACAATTGAGATTGCTTAATGTGCCTTGAAAGAATCATGCGTTGTTTTAGAATATTAAAGCATAGTATTGTGGTATTCTCCTTTGATGCTTTATTTGAGTTGACTTGGCGCATGCTCACACCATGTTATGACTATCCCAAGTCACCATAGCCTTTATGATCCTTTAGTTTTTGACATGTAATATCACTTTATGCTTTAATTAATGATGGTTTGTCGCTTTGCATGATTATGGCCATTATTGCTCTCTTAGTTGGTCGCTCCTAGTCTTTTGCTAGCCTCCGTAACCAAGTATGAGTTCTACTCATGCATCCAACTCCTAAAACCAAGTTATTTTAAAGAGTCCACCATACCTACCTATTAGCATTTGCTATTCCAAGTATATTAATGTTTTTATCTACCTTCCGAATTAAACTTGTTATGAGAAAACTAGTGATTAAAGCTCTCACGAACTTGATGGCACACTTTACTTTTCTTGCCCTTAATCAACTTGAACCATTGTGTCGTATATGTTGTATATGCTTGTAATTATATGTTGGGGATTAGCAGAACCATGCTGTCATCGGGAACGCTTTCAACATTGCACTTGTACTTTGTACCTAGTTGATATCATTCTCTTTTGTCTATGGATGTCGTCGGTGTGAAATGAAAGAGGAGCTTGTAAGTCCATGGAGTTATGTATGTGTGTTAGAGAAACGCCTGGGCCGCCGGTCTAATCCATGCTGTCATGGTGGAAACCTGCAGCGTAACCATAATGAGCTGTCTAGGAAGCATTCTTCTTATAAAAAAGAGTCAGATATTGAGAAAAAGCGAAAAAAGAAAAAAGAGATATGAGAAAAGAGGAAAGAGAGAAAAAAGCACCATTTTCCCATGGTAAATAAGAAGATTGCTGAGATGCTCGTTGTATGCTTGCCTTGTCATTTTGATATGGGGATTCTTCCGTATCATCGGGCAAGGGGTACCCCGTTGGCGGTTCTCTATGATACACATGTACTTACTATGACAAGAACTTACCGATAACTAAACTTGAGTAGCATGAGGAGCGACCCTCGTATTCAAGGGACATGAGATTTCCAACTTCTACTTTGTCAAGCATATACTCCATAGTTTGTTCACTTTAACCTTAATCACTTCAAGATGCTTATGATAGGGGCAATGAGAGCTGAATGCTAATAAGTACCATAATTTTTGGGAGCTCTTTATGAAACTTGAATCCCTGCTTCCTTCTATGAAGACCTTTGTTCCACTTTTATATTGAGTCTCCACCTTCTATCTTTATGCACCTATTGAGAGAGCATAGTGGCCATTCTAAGTTCTATGTGCATTGTCCCAAGACTTGTTGATTGATGCATAACTTTGATATTGCTTGTTCTTAAACTATTTGTATCTAGTCACCCTTATGAACTTTGAAGGTGTCCTATGCATTTATGTTTGCTACTCTATGAGGGACAAGCTAAATGCCACTATGCTATGTTTTCTTTATGTGAAACAAACAAACGTCTTGCAAAGCATTGTTATTCATGAATCTTTTGTTTGGGCCTTTTCATGTTGCAACATAGTTGTTATGTCTTATTGCTAGAACTTTATCTTTCATGCTATGTTGAAGTACTATGATCCCAGCTATCAATGTTTTACAAATACTTTGATCAAGTTTATGATGGTGCATGTCACCTCAAAAATTATTCTTTCTTTTTATCACTTACCTACTCGAGGACAAGCAGGAGTTAAGCTTGGGGATGTTGATACGTTGCAAACGTATCTATAATTTTTGATGTTCCATGCTTGTTTTATATCTACTTTCTTATGTTTTGTCCACACTTTGGAGTACTTTTAAACATTTTCTGGAACTAACCTATTAACAAGATGCCATAGTGCCAGTTGCCTGTTTTCTGCTGTTTTTGGTTCTAGGAAAGTCAGAAAATCAATATTCTTGGAATTGGACCGGACAAAACCAAAGTCGGTATTTTACCGGAAGACTCACGGAGCCAAAAGACGAGACGGAGAGGGGCCACAGGGTGGCCACACCATATGGTGGCGCGGGCTAGCCCTGGCCGCGCAAGGTGGTGTGGCCCCCCTGGCCGCCCACCGACCTTGCCTCTTCGCCTATAAGATGCCTCCCGATGCAAAAAACCCTAAATCGTCAAGCCTCCAGCCACGAAAAGTTCCGTAGCGCCGCCGCCACCGAAGGGGAGATTCGGGGGATAGAAAGTCTCTGTTCCGGCACCCTGCTGGGACGAGGAAGTGCCCCTAGAGCCATCTCCATTGATCTCCACCACCATCTCCATCACCGTTGCTGATTCCAATGATGATGAGGGAGTAGTTCTTCCTCGAGGCTAAGGGTTCTACCGGTAGCTATGTGTTCATCTCTCTATCTATGCATGATCTTATTGAGATCATGAGCTTGTAATCTATAGATCTATTCTACTACTCAAGTGCTTTAATGAATCTCTGCTCTCCCCATGTGTGTGAAAGTGACAGCGTGCTCACCATGGTGGCACTTAGGCTAGAGATTACAAATACTTGTTATGGGTTATATTTGGAGTTGGATGTCTTTATGAAATTGTGGTGTTTGTTGGACCTATCTAGTGCTCAAGGTGACAGTGTGGGGTTTTCTAGATGGGAAAGATGAACTTTGAGGTGTGTTGTTATAGCCCTACCAACGATTAGAGTGTCCAACCGGAGAGTAGTTAAGAGTAGTATCATAAAGATAAGATATTTATATGAGAGTGTTCACTAGCGAAAGTATGATCCCTAGGCCTTGTTTCTAAGCATTGAAACTTCGTTTGCATCTAGATCTGTTACATGTTTGTTTGCTTCCATCTTTATTTCAGTTTTCCTTTAGTCTCTTCCACGCCATCAAGCAATTTTCTATCACCGCTACCACTTACAATTATCCATACCACTTGCATTTCACTATCTCTTTGCGAAACTAGTGCACATATACACCTGGCAAGTGTATTGGGTGTGTTGGGGACACAAGAGACTTCTTGTATCTTGATTGCAGGATTTCTTGAGAGGGAATACCTTTGACCACTTCCTCCCTGAGTTCGATAAACCTTGGGTGATCCACTTAAGGGAAAACTTGCTACTGTTCTACAAACCTCTGCACTTGGAGGCCCAACAACTGTCCACAAGAATAGAAGTGCGTAGACATCATTGGTCCATGTAAATCTCATCCTCCAGTTCACCATGCAGAAAAGTAGTCTTTACATCTAACTGTTCAAGCTCAAGATCATGCATAACAACAATACCAAAAAAGCACGAATAGAACTATGCTTCACAACCGGAGAGAAAACTTCATTATAGTCAATACATGAAACCTTCTGCTAACCTTGCCTTAAACCTTGGAGACTTATTAGGAGACAAACATTCCTTGTTCTTGTATATCCACTTACAGCGGACAGCCTTCTTTTGTTTAGGCAAATGCACAACATCCTATGTGCCATTCTTTTCAAGTGATTGTATCTCTTCTTGCATAGCAAACCCACTTCTCGCTGTCAAAGGATGCAACAGCTTCATTATATGTAGCAGGTTCAGTATCATGCTCCACCTGTTCAGCACAACTCAAAGCATAATGAGCAAGATTACATTCTTTAATTAAATGACGAGGTGGAACTATGTTACGCCTTGGTCTATCATCAGCAATAGACTCCTGTGGTTGCTGCAAAACAGAAGGTGAGTGCTGAATAATGTGATCATCAATATTTTCCTCATGAGTATCATCAACCACAACATTATTATCAATAGTTTTCTATAGGTTCTCCACCTACACACTAACTCCCTCCTCTTCAATAGCAACAGAAGAGGGATCTGATGGCAAGCTGTCATGATACATAACGGATTCATTGAAAAAAACAATATTCCTACTCAACAAAATCCTTTTAGTTTCAGGGTTCCATAGTTTATATGCTTTAACTCCTAAACCATAACCAAGGAATATGCACTTAACAGCTCTAGGCTCTAACTTTCCATTATCAACGTGAGCATATGCAGTGCAACCAAAAACTCTCAACTGTGAATAATCAGCAGGCGAACCTGACCATACCTCAATGAGAGTTTTCTTCTCAAGTGGAATAGACGGTGACATGTTGATGAGGTAACATGCTGTGTAGCTGCTTCATCCTAGAAACGTCTATGCATATATGCATTGGACAACATACATCAATCCCTCGAGATGATGGTTATGTTCATGCGCTCAGCCACGCTATTCCGCTGAGGAGTATAAGGGATGGTGTGGTGCCTGATCATACCATCATTACTGTAAAACTCCTCATACTCATTAGAATTGAATTCCATACCATTGTCAGTACGTAGTACCTTTACCTTCTTTTTAGTTTGCTTTTCAACCATAACTTTTTACTTCTTAAAAGCATTAAAAATATCAAATTTATGTTTCAGGAAAAATGGCCACACTTTTCTCGAGTAGTCATCAATTATAGTAAGCATGTAACCAATAGAAGTCTTACGGGAAGGTCCCCATACATCAGCATGCACATAATCTAATATGTCTTTGTTGGTATGAACGGAAGCATTGAATTTAATCTTTTATGCTTACTAAAAACGTAGTGCTCACATAACTCAAACTTACCCAAGTTGCAACCATCAATTAGCTCTCTCTTAACCAACTCTGCCATATCATGTTCGCTCATATGCCTGATGGCTCTGAGTATGGTGCCTATGAAAGTGCTAGTGCGTGGTTGATGTAGAGCTCGTTGGGAACCCCAAGAGGAAGGTATGATGAGCACAGCAGCAAGTTTCCCTCAGTTATGAAACCAAGTTTTAATCGAACAAGTAGGAGCAAGGAAACACCCCAAAGGTGTTACTAGCTGAGCTTTGGCAGGGCGCACTACCGGTGCTAGTAGCAACGTAGAGACCTGCACAACACAACCACAGAACTTGGTCCCCAACTTGCGATGAGGTTGTCAATCTCACCGTGTTTTGCGGAAAACAAAGGATTAAACGTATCGAATGAAAAGAAGTAATAGTTTGCAGAAAGTAAACACAAAGAAGTAAAAGATTGTAGATTGTATGTAAAAGACAAGGACCGGGATCCATAGTTCACTAGAGGTGGCTCTCCTTAAGATAGATAACATGATGGGTGAACAAATTACAGCAGAGCAATTGGCAAACATCGAGAAAGCAATACATGCATATACTAATCATCTTGACTCCTTTGAGACTTGAGTGGGCATTACAACATTATACATAGACCGCCATCCAACTGCATCTATGACTAATAATCCACCTTCAGGTTATCATCCGAACCCCACCAGTATTAAGTTGCAAGCAACAGATTATTGCTTTACGAACTGCGTGTAAAGTAAACAATACGATTGTTCTATGAACAAAGGATTGTTGTTTTCTCCCTAGTAGCAACAGCACACCTAGTACCTTAGAGATTTCTGTCACTTCCCCTGATTACCAGAGGCATGAACCCACTATCGAGCATAAATACTAACTCTTGGAGTTGCTAGAATTTACAAATAGATGATCTTGATCATGAACGAAGCTCACAAGACCTAAACATGAAAGCACAAAGGAGGAGAACCAGCCATCTAGCTACTACATGGATCCGTAGTCCAAGGATGAACTACTCACGCATCACACCGGAGGCTTGCATGGTGATGAAGAAGGCCTCTAGGGTGAATTCCCCTCTCCGGCAGGGTGCCAGGAAGAGCTTCAGATCCCTCCCGATCTAGGGATGGAGATGATGGCGGCTAAAGACTCTTTCGTGGATTTTTGATCGGGTACTTAGGAGTTACGTCACGAGGGCATCTTATAGTCGGAAAGGGAGGCCGAGGGGGTGCCGGGATCGGACACACCACCCCCTGGCGCGGGCCAGGCCTGGCCGCGCGGCCAGGTGGTGTGGTGGCCCCCTGGCCCTTCTCCATCTCGTATTCTGGCACTTGATGACTTCCGGAAAAATAGGCACTTTGGCTTTTGTCCCGTCCAATTCCGAGTAAATTCATTTTCTGACTTTCCTGGAACCAAAAACAGCAGAAAACAGGCAGCTGGCATTGTGGCTCTTATTAATACGTTAGTCAAAGAAATCATATGAAAAGTACTCCAAAGTTGGAACAAAACACAAGAAAGTGGATAAAACTAAGCATGGAACATAAAAAATTATAGATACATTTGCAATGTATCAACATCCCCAAGCTTAACTCATGCTCGTCCTCGAGTAGGTAAGTGATAAAAAGAAAGAATAATTTTTGAGGTGACATGCACCATCAAAGACTTGATCAAAGTATTTGTAAAACATTCAAAACTAGGATCATAGTACTTCAATCATAACATGAAAGACAAAGTTCTAGCAATAAGCAAAGAAACTATGATGCAACATGAAAAGGTACAAACAAAAGATTCATGAATAACAATGCTTTGCAAGACATTTGTTTGTTTCACATAAAGAAAACATAGCATAATAGTATTCAGCTTGTCCCTCAATAGAGTAGCAAATATAAATGCATAGGACACCTTCAAAGTTCATAAGAGTGACTAGATACAATAGTTTCAAACAAGCAATATCAAGTTATGCATCAATCAACTAGTCTTGGGACAATGCACATAGAACTAAGAATGGCCACTATGCTCTTAAAGTAGGTGCATAAAGATAGAAGGTGGACACTCAATGTAATTGTGGAAGAAAGGCCTTTGTAAATGGATGTAGGGATTCAAGTCTCATAAAGAGCTTCCAAAAATTATGGTACTTATAGTTTTCAGCTCTCATTGCCCCTATCATAAGCATCTTTAAGGTGATTAAGGTTAAAGTGACACAACTAAGAGGATATGCTTGACAAGTTATAAACCGAAATCTCATGCCCCTTACTTACGAAGACCGATCCTCATGCTACTCAACTTCAGTCACGAGTAAACTCTTGTCATTGTAAGGACATGTGTATCATTAAGAACCGCCAATGGGGTACCCCTTGCACATGATACGAGAGCTTTCCCATAATCAAAATGACAAGGCAAGCAGACAATGAGCATCTCAACGATCTTTTTATTTGCTATTTGCATAGGTTTTTATTGAGGATGCTTCATAGAGTGCTCATTATGGTGATGCTGCAAGTTTCCACCATGATTAGGCATGGCTTAGGCTAGCGGCCCAGGCGTTTCTCTAACACACATACAAACTCCATGATCTTACAAGTTCCACTTTTATTTCACACCGCCAGGATCCGTAAGCAAAAGAACATGATATCAACGGGGTACAAAGTACAAGTGCAATGTTGAAAGCGTTCCCCATGAAACATGGTTCTGCTAATTTCAAATTATAAAGCGCAATCATATACGCAACAAAGAAGGACCCAATGGTTCAAGTTTATTAGATGCAAAAAGTAAAGTGTGCCATCAAGTTTGTGAGAGCTTTAATCACTAGTTTTCTCATAACAAGTTTAATTTGGAAGGTAAACAAAAGCATGAATATACTTGGAATAGCATAAGATAGTTGGTAGGTATGGTGGACTCTTTGGAATAACTTGGTTTAGGGAGTTGGATGCATGAGTGGAACTCATACTTGGTGGTGGAGGCTAGGAAAAGACTGGGAGCGACAAACTAAGAGAGCAATAATGTCCATAATCATGCAGAGCGACAAAACATCATTGATCAAAGCATAAAGTGATACTACAAGTTGAAAACTAAAGGATCATAAAGGCTATGGTGACTTAAGATAGTCATAACATGGTGTGAGCATGCGCCAAGTCAACCCAAATAAAGCATCAAATGAGAATACCACTATACTATGCTTTAATATGCTAAAACAACGCATGATTCATCCAAGGCACATTAAGCAATCTCAATTGTTTATAACAAGTCATGCTACAGAAAAGAATACTAAGCATAAAGCTAAAACAATATCAAGCATGGCATGACAAAGCATAGGCCACAGTCAAAAACGAGCTCTTTTTACCACATAAGCATGGACTTTCCTACTCTTTTCCAAATCAAACCAAACTATTTGCAAACCAATGTATGAAAGAGGGGGTCCAACCAATTTATTCAGAAAACTAAGCAAACCAAGCAAACGAAAAACCAAAACAAAAATGAAAAAGAAGACGCTCCAAGAACAACACAACTGTGCATGAAACAATAAAAATGAAGCGTTTGGAAGAAACCTGGGATTTTTATTGATGAAGAAGGGGATGCCTTGGGTATCCCCAAGATTTGATGCTTGTACTTATTGGATATTTCTTGGGGTGACATGCGTGGCATCCCCAAGCTTGAGATTTAGTCCATCCTTCATCTCATTACTCATTCCTTCCATACACCTGAAATTTTTCCTTCATACAAAACTTCACACAATCTTTATTAGCAACATTAGTGCACTCAAGATAAATAAGTCTTAAGATTAAGTTATAACACCAAATAAACTTCCATTAGAACACTAGCTACTGTAGAACTTCCCTCAAAAATCTCAATTCCCCAAAAGAACTCAAGAAGGAACCAACAAGAAGCAAATGCAGAAAATGGCAGAAATTTGTCAAAACAGACTAGCAGGTAAAGACGAATTTTTTCGAAGACCTTCTGTTGCTCAAATCAAAAAGTGTTGAACTAAGGAAAGTTATATAACAACCTGGGGCATAAGCACAGCCTCAAAAAGACGTTCAGAGATTTTACACGAATGTTTACGGTGAAGCACAGAAATCTGTTTCAGGACAGCAACTTTCTCAATCATTACTTCTCTCTCATTAGAGGTTATCCTTGGCACAAAAAGCAAATAAAAAGGATAAGGAGAGGTTATTATAGAGGTAATAACCTCCAAAACTCATCTAAAACTTTTGGTTTATCTCCCAATAAGTACTTTTCTTTAACGCCTTTAAGTTAGGCATGATAGTTTGAGAAGATGCTCACATAAGAAATATGAATTGAAGTAAAAGAGAGCATCAAGAAGCAAATTCAAAACACATTTAAGTCTAACCCACTTCCTATGCATAGGAATCTTGTATGCAAATAAATTCACAAAAAACAAAGTGACAGGCATAGGAAGATAAAACAAGAGTGACTTCAAAACTTTCAGCACATAGAGAGGTGTTTCAATACCATGAAAACTTCTACAACCATATTTTCCTCTCTCATAATAATTTTCAGTAGCCTCATGAATAAACTCAACAATATAACTATCACATAAAGCATGCTTATCATGATCTACAAACACTAGAGCTTTATTATAAACATTTTCAAAAGAATCCTCAGGACATTACATTCGTCCTCCTTTGGTAAGCATGGTGGACAATCAAATAATGTAAGGGGTAAAGAGTTACTCTCATTAGAAGGTACGGATGGGTAGATCCATTCTTCCTCCTCTTGATCATCACTCTCCTCCTCTTTTTCATCCAATGAGCTTCTAGTTTCAGCAATTTCTTCTTCCATAGGCTCCTGCAAGGCATTAGTCTCTTCCATAGGTGGAGAGCATCTATTAAGATATTCAAGAATATTGCCATTTTCTTCCTTGTAGTTATCAAAGCAAAATTTAAGTATATCATAAACCTCATATTTATAAGGTGCATCATCAATATTTTCAAGCAAATAAGCAAGTTCAAATGCACCCTTCCAAGCAATAAATTCTTCAATTTGTTCCACATCATAAAAGTCATAATTCCCTTTAACATAAGAAGATATGGTAACATTATCATTATACTCACATTGAAAAGGGAGGTGTTCGTACCTCCTACAGCAACAAGATTTATCAAAGCAATAAGTAACATTATAAGTAGAGCACACGTTTCTAGCAATGATATTCAATTTATCAATTTGTTTCCATAGGTGTTTCCCTTTGTGTGACAAGCGGTGTTCCTTATAATAATATTTTTGATCTTCCGTTGCCAATATGATCCAGTTTCAAAGAAAACAACCATTGATAGAAAGCATGACAAAGCAAGAAAATAACAGACCAACGAAAATAACAACTAGAGTAGGAACTAATTTTTTTATTTTTGATAAAGAAAACAAACTTGTAAAACTATTTTTTTGGTGTGTTTTTGATAACAAAACAAGCAAACAAAGCAAACCAAAAATAACAAAGTAAAGAGATTGGTTATGAGGGACTCCCCTTGTGAAGATGTCCTTGACTCCCCGGCAACGGCGCCAGAAAAATGTCTTTGATGGCGCGGTGTTGACGTGGGAGTTTCTTCTACTTCGATCCTCGGCAACGGCGCCAGAAAAATGCTTGATGGCTCTGAGTATGGCGCCAAGAAAAGTGCTGGTGCGTGGTTGATGTAGAGCTCGTTGGGAACCCCAAGAGGAGGTATGATGAGCACAGCAGCAAGTTTTCCTCAGTTAAGAAACCAAGGTTTAATCGAACCAGTAGGAGCAAGGAAACACCCCAAAGGTGTTACTAGCTGAGCTTTGGCAGGGCGCACTACCGGTGCTAGTAGCAACGTGGAGACTTGCACAACACAACCATAGAACTTTGTCCCCAACTTGCGATGAGGTAGTCAATCTCACCGTGTTTTGTGGAAAACAAAGGATTAAACGTATCGAATGAAAAGAAGTAATAGTTTGCAGAAAGTAAACACAAAGCAGTAAAAGATTGTAGATTGTATGTAAAAGACAAGGACCAGGATCTATAGTTCACTAGAGGTGGCTCTCCTTAAGATAGATAACATGCTGGGTGAACAAATTACAGCGGGGCAATTGACAAACATCGAGAAAGCAATACATGCATATACTAATCATCTTGACTCCTTTGAGACTTGATTGGGCATTACAACATTATACATAGACCGCCATCCAACTGCATCTATGACTAATAATCCACCTTCAGGTTATCATCCGAACCCCCTCCAGTATTAAGTTGCAAGCAACAGATTATTGCTTTACGAACTGCGTGTAAAGTAAATAATACGATTGTTCTATGAACAAAGGATTGTTGTTTTCTCCCTAGTAGCAACAACACATCTAGTACCTTAGAGATTTCTGTCACTTCCCTAGATTACCAGAGGCATGAACCCACTATCGAGCATAAATACTAACTCTTAGAGTTGCTAGCATCTACTTGGCCAAGATAGCTACTAACAACGGAAAGCATGCAAGATCACAAATAACAAAGACATGATAGAAACAATAATCAATATGAAATAGCATCTCAATATCCATCGGATCCCCGTAAACACAACATGCATAATTACAAATAGATGATCTTGATCATGAACGGAGCTCACAAGATCTAAACATGAAAGCACAAAGGAGGAGAACCAGCCATCTAGCTACTACATTGATCCGCAGTCCAAGGATGAACTACTCACGCATCACACCGGAGGCTTGCATGGTGATGAAGAAGGCCTCCAGGGTGAATTCCCCTCTCCGGCAGGGTGCCGGGAAGAGCTTCAGATCCCTCCCGATCTAGGGATGGAGGTGATGGCGGCTACAGACTCTTTCGTGGATTTTTGATCGGGTACTTAGGGTTTACGTCCCGAGGGCATCTTATAGTCGGAAGGGGAGGCCGAGTGGGTGCCGGGAGCGGCCACACCACCCCCTGGCGCGGGCCAGGCCTGCCGCATGGCCAGGTGGTGTGGTGGCCCCCTGGCCCTTCTCCGTCTCGTATTCTGGCACTTGATGACTTCCGAAAAAATAGGCACTTTGGCTTTTGTCCCGTCCAATTCCGAGAATATTCATTTTCTGACTTTCCTGGAACCAAAAACAGCAGAAAACAGGTAGCTAGCACTGTGGCTCTTGTTAATAGGTTAGTCCAAAAAATCATATGAAAAGTACTCCAAAGTTGGAACAAAACACAAGAAAGTGGATAAAACTAAGCATGGAACATCAAAAATTATAGATACATTTGCAATGTATCAATGCCCAAGACGCATATGCCACAGATTTGTTTTACCACAATCATTAGAATCATTAGAAGTAACAGCAGTAGCAATACCAGGCAAAGTGCTACCTCTAAGAACATATAACTTAGCAGAATTCATATGACCTATCATGTGACTAAGAGAACCTTGTGATACCTTCAACAATCTACGCCCACCAGCATACTTGTTTCCATCAACGTCCATGGTACTCAGGGAGATAAGATTTCTGGCCATGCTTGGTATGTGCTTCACCTCAGTCAACGTACGCGCCACGCCATCATGTGTCTTAATCTTAACAGATCCAACTCTGACAATATGACATGGGTTTTTATTCCCCACACGTACAAAATCTCCAGTCTGCACAGACTCATATGAACTAAACTAATCTTTGTTACAGCAAATATGAAACGAACATGTGGTATCAAGTAACCACTCATCATCACAAGAAGCACAAGTAGCAAAAACGACTAAACATTCACCGTCAAAACTATCACCAGAAACAACAACAACCTTACTAGTACCTTGATCCTTATCTTTCGGCTGGTAAGTTCTATTCCTTTTCTCTTTATTCTGTAGCTTCCAACAATCATCAATAACATGATTAGATTTCTTACAATACTTGCAGAACTTGTCCTTTCCCTTGGACTTTGAACGAGCTCTGCCGTCCTTGTTCTTATTTCGGTTGCCATAGTTGTTAAATCTCTGCTCGGTTCTGCCACGAACCTGCAGAGCTTCAGCCTTGGATGACGACCCATCTGCCTGCACCATAGTTTCCATCTTTTTCCTCTGTTTGAGGGCCTCTTGTGCTTCATCAAGGGTTAGTTCATCATGTCTCAACAATATTGTATCATGGAAGTGTGTATAAGAATTAGGTAGCAAGCATAAGAGTAATAGGGCTAGATCCTCATCATCATATTTTATTTCCATAGATTGCAAATCAAAAACGATCTCTCTGAAAATAGATAAGTGATTCATTACCGATCCACCTTCTTGCAGTCTCTGTGAGAACAACTTCATCTTCACATGCATCTTACTGGTTAGATCCTTTGACATGCAAATCGATTCCAGTTTCAGCCAAAGGGCAGCAGCAGATTTTTCTGTCAACACTTCCTACAAAATATTATTGGACAGATGAAGTTGAATCAAAGACAAAGCCTTACAGTCCTTCCGCTTCTCTTCGTCGGACCAGCTCTTAGCATCATTTTTCTCGAATCCTTCCAGTGCTTCATCCAGATCTATAGTTTGGATGAGAATCGCCCGCATCTTCACCTGTCACAAGCAGAACCTTGTGGTGTAGTCCAGTTGCGGTAGATCGAACTTTAATGACGACATGTCGCAAACCCTAGATTAGAACCTGGGGCTCTGTTACCACTTGTTAGCTTTGCGACAATCAAATAACAAAGAACGATAAATAAATCGCAGCAAAGGGGACACAGATTTAACGTGGAATCTCCAACAAAGAGAGAAAAAACCACGGGCACCAGCCAGTAAAATTTTACTATAACGGGGAGTGTTTACACAACGCCAGCGATTTTCAAAGATGCAACTTATCCCAGCCGACGGCTTACAATAGGTTTATATAGCGGTGGTAATCTAGGTCATCAACGATCTGCTTCGGCCCAAGCCTCTGGCGACGGGCCTCGCTCCGCTCCGTCAGAAGTTGGCCTTTACTTTGTAAAATTTGGATCAACATATAACAAAGATCGTTCAACACGAACAAATCTAGTGCTACTTAAACCACTATGGATAAGGTTGCTCGAGCAGGCATGCGAAGGATCTGTGGAACCTTACGGTAACCGCGTCGATGCTAAAACGAGTACAGTAGAAAGGAGTTCTGGAACTGAAGACAGGGGCAGAGATATGGGGGCTAGCGATCGGCCCCCCTCAACAAATCGGAGTAGATGCCTGTACTAATACGATAGTATCTATATACAAATGAGCATGGAGACATGATTACTTACTGTATTCAGCCACACAAAAAAAAGTTAGTATATTCAGCCCAAGCCTAACTCATTAGTCGTAATGCTCTTGCTCCGTAATATATTGAAGCCCAAAACGAGCCCATATTTTTATTTTAGGCCATCGCGGGTAAATTTCCTCCTATCATTTGTTTTAGCTAGACTAGCGCCTTCTACTGCCGTTCAGATTGATAGGCTGGATCGTTGTTCAGCTTCTTCCACCGCTCGTTCGCGATACTGCCGCTGCACCGCCTTGCTAGCCAAGTCACTATCTTTGACGATCCTGAACGACGCGGATGACCGGCGTGCCAGAGTCTGTCCTCTTCAAACAACTTGAATAAAATATACTCCCTCCGTTCTAAAATAAAAGGTGTCTAGATACTTTCATTTCATAAAGCTAAAATGATTTATATTTTAGAACGGAGGGAGTACCACGTGTTTTTTGTCCATGGATTGCATAACCTAGTCTAATTGATTGGTTCACCTTGCACTTGCATGAGACAACTCATTAATTTACCTTTGATGGGAGTTAACTTATTTGATAAAAAATGCTTAGTATATTATAAATAGTTTGCTATGAAGGTCAGCTTCAATAAAATTGTCAAACTGTTCGATGACCTCTGCACTAGTAATGAACTTCATCTAATATAAATTAAGCATTTGTTTTGTATTGGCCCAACATATATCGCTATGTTTTAATATCAATGATGTGGTGAGAGCTAATACATTATGATAGTTTGTTTCATGCTTTTCTTCTAAAAAAAATACACTCACTTAGGTGCATCTTCTAGAAAACATCTTCTGTAATACCTAGGTATCGTTTTCATCTTCGACCCCCCCCCCCCCCCCCCCCCCCCCCCATGTTCGAATCCTGGCTCCGCCCCTGACCGAAGACGATATTTATGGTGTATGAACGCGCAAGGTAGTGTTGACGTCAATGGGCACATCCAATTCTGTTTGATTTGTTTTGATGATTTCGTTTCGTGCTTTCTTTACCTATTGTAGCATAATAACTGACATACAGTTAGTTTGGTCACCGGTTTCCAGTTTCTTTCGAAGAAAACACTAATAAGGCTAGTCATTGCGGATAGTATCAAATACTAGTATTATGCATATAATGTCAGTGTATGAAATTATCTCTATAGTGAATGGTATCAATAGTAGTATTATAGTATCATTATATTTATTGATTTGTAGAATCTTAATGAAAAATTTTGTACAAGATCTATATGGCATTAGTTTACATACTATGATAGGATATCTACCTATGATATCACTACTCCCTCCGTCCCTTTCTAAAGGGTACATATGATAAAACTCTTGGCCATAGTCTTTCTAAGATTGACTCTCCATCAGCATGCATTCAAACACCAGCATGCAAAATCTTTTCACACCAAAACCATGCATGGAAGGAGAAACATGCATTAATTAAACAAATTAAATGCCATGTTCCTAGAAGGTGAGAGGATTTTGGGATTGCATGATTTTTGATACGTGTTAATTTAACTGGGACGGAGGATATTATCATATTTTTTCACCATTAATTGCAGTGAAACATCAATTTTTTGCATGAATAAAATATGCATGATATTATCTATGATACTCCTACTATAGCTTGTCTAAGACATAATCTGTTGTAATTTGTCAAAAATAAAAATGATGGATCGTGAGGAACGCCATTTACAGCCACTGGGTATCTCATAGTTACCGACCAAAACTAAGAATCCACAAGAGACCGGAAATTCAAATTCAACTCGGCTCACCGCTGCAAATGAACTCATCGTTTTTAACTATATTTTAAATTGTCAATAAAATCAGGAAAAATATAAATGAACTCATCGTTTTTAGCCATATTTTAAAATGTCAGAAAATCAAGAAAATATTCGCACGTACAGCCGGACATTCTATGTCAGCACACAAGTTCTTGGAGAAAAAGAACCTTTTTGTGTCCCATGTAAAAAGACAAATCTCAGTGCTCAAAAAATGACTATACACTGATATTTTTTGAAAATTGACTATTCACAGATTTTTTTGACTTTTTTTACACAAGCCACGTAAAATTTTCTTTCAAATTTTTGAAAATAAAAGTTGTTGGATTTTTCATAATAAGTTTATATGCACCCGTGAGCTAAAACACCATCACCCAAAAAGCATCGATAACATTGCAGATTGCACACTACTTGTTCTGTTAAGAACTGCCTGAAAACTTCAGATACATACTATCAGACAGTTACAATCACACACTCAAGAGATGCAACAGCTCCCTGCACCATAGTCATCTCATCTATACCTGCACCAGCAGGAACTGCATCATTTCCCGTCGGCTTCGGTCCACTTGACCGTCACGAAGAGCTCCCCGGACTCGACATCGCGCAGCCGCAGCCTGGAGTCCAGCACGATCTCCCCGTCGGCATACGTCACAAAGCTGTCGGAGAGCAGGCAGTTGTCTGTGCTGGGAGCCACCTTCCGGAGCTTAGTCTCCCCCGTCGTGAGCCGGAGCGCGCGTCGCAGCTTCGCCGCCCCGGCCACTGGCTGCAGGTCCAGGAAGGCGTGGCCCATCTTGTCGTCGGACTTGAACCGGTCCCGGTCGAACACCTCCTGGTTATTCAGTTGATCAGCCCAAAGAAAGGTGTGTCTTGCTGAGTAGTAAAAGAAACAATCTGGTAGATAAATAACTTCGACTTAATTTCACTGTAACTTGTATTGTGCTTTTTTGGGGACTTAGTTGATCAGAGCCTGCCTGATGAGTGAGACTGCAATCTGCACTACTCGAAAATGACATTTTGGGGAAAACTATCTTCTCAACTAGGACATAATTAATGCAGAGTAGTAGATACCGATAAAAACTCAGGAGAAATGGTTGGTCAACATTAGCTATGCAATTGTACTGAAACAGAACTGTTGATAACACAGACTGAACTGTTCACGAAATGGTTCACAATGCTACACGTCTTTTAACATACCGATCACAGATTACACTTTTCAAGGCTTTAACCAGTTCTTGTTTTCAGGGGCCAAGTCAACAAACATGCACACTTGGATCACCTCCATTGTAGTAGTATCATCTCTACCGTTGATCTTTGAACAGTAATTATCACTAATTAACTCATATGCAATGGGCCCCAATAACCCTACCTAACTCCGAACACTGACCAAACTAGGCTAATTCAGAGGCCGTGTGTATCAATTGATGCAGAGACTGAGGTTAAAACTCCTTTTTGGAATAAAAACTTTCTCCTACATGCAGACATTCTGAAGGTCCAGTGCAGGTCCCAAAGACCTTTAGTCACTCTCTTTCGTACAGTACCAAGACAACGAGGCCTTCAGTTAGCCTGGGAGGCATGTTACCAAGACAACAGGGTTTACCTGCCTGTCTATTTGGAGATATCCCATAAAACGAGCCACTACTTGCGGTTGCATGGCATATGCATAAGGGCAGATACTATCACATTTCACCTCCAGGTGCACCCAGTTGGTTAGAATCAATACATTTGGAATACACTATTTGTAGTTTCACGATAGGTCTGGACAAGACTGCATAGCTTAATTTTTCTTTGAACTCTATTTTTTGTGACATTTGACCAAAACGCATGTAGCTCAATGAAATTTACTGTAAAAAGTAGTATAACAGCAAAGAAAAAGACGTGAGAGCTCAAAACATATGTCCGTAAAAGTCTCACTTCTAAGTGGAGCAGGGCCCAACAAAATAGTAAGGACACATGCTATCTATTCTTTGACTGGAGCTCCAATTTTCTTAAGCCCATACTGGATTAACTTATGGGACTAGAGCAGTTCTGCATCTGGTCATGGACTGGTAGGTTGTTAATAAGCACCGGTCTGTTCACACCTCATGTGAGACATGTCTTATACAAAGAATATATAGTAGACCTTTTGTCTTTATGAAGGTACCCACAAAAGAAAAAGACTGACCAACAGACAAGAAAATCCATAGGTTCATCAGTTGTTATCATATACAGTACATCCACAAAAGCGTGAGCCTTATTCAGAGACTAAAGCATATTTCATGGAAGCTGATGGCATTCCAAACACAATCATAATTAAACAGTCAGGTTCTTTTATTCAAAAAAGAAATCGGGTGCCCCAGGAAAC
This sequence comes from Avena eriantha, assembly GCA_910589775.1. Lineage (NCBI taxonomy): Eukaryota > Viridiplantae > Streptophyta > Magnoliopsida > Poales > Poaceae > Avena > Avena eriantha. The sequence continues at coordinate 481,972,305 of OU342741.1, read as the reverse complement.
ACGGTAACTTACAAATTTGATGATCCCTACAGGTTCCTTGATGGAGAAGACCATCTCTTCGTTCCAGACTGGATTGAGGCAACTGTTGATGACTTTTGTCTTTGCAGTCTGTGGGGTCAAAAATAACAAATGACAAAAGGTGTTAAATGTGACAGAAGGAAGTTCTCCACCGCACACTTTCTTGGCAATTTCACAGGTAGTACAAACCAAGATTACTAGGCAAAGTGAGACATTTATTTTGACATAGAACACTGTGGAGTGTACGATCTAGAGATGCCAGTTTTCATAACCAGCAGCAGTACATACTACATACTAGATAAGATCATTCGATTAGCCCGACGCAGCTGAGAACTTTCCTCGTTTCCTGACATCACTGAGCATTCAGTGGCAGAAGTATATGGATCTCGTCATATAGTATCACGCTCTTGCTGTTAAAGTCATTTTTTTCTTAGAAAATCCGAAACGTGTAGCTGTAGTCAAAACAATGATGTTCGTCGAAAGAAAAGACTCAGGTTGAAAGTCAAATTTCTTTGGAGGTGAAGGAATAAACAACTGATCATCGACAAAGGAAGAAGAAAATTCCCTCCAGAGAAGGATTAATTAGACAATCCAAAGCCAAAGGTGCTCCCACCGGCCAGCCACAAAGACGAAGAGGCATGCGCGTGACTGTCATCAAGACATGATTAACAAATGCGGGAGTGGATTTTTAGCAGCCAAGTTTGAAAAAAAAAACGAAAAAGCTGAATGTGCTGGTAAAAAAAGAAGACATTATTCCTCGTCTTCTTTTTGACGAAATGTTCAGGCAGGCAATTCTGTCTGAAACTAACAAGCACGTGCTTCTCCCTTCAAAGGCAGGCAATCACGGAAGCCTGTAAGACGGGAATGGGATGCACATGATTCGTGCTGCTGAATAGCTCATCTAGAAATTGTTTAACACGAGGGTGCGCAGTTAAGTTGATAGTACGGCCGACATGCCTACAGGCTACAGCTACAGGCCAAACTAATGTTCAAAGTTGGACGACAAGAACACGTGCGTGGACTAAACCATGGACTGCAAGATTCGGTGAAAGAGCTGAACCAAGCGAAGAGAAGCTAGACACTGGAATCCAAGCAACAGAGTGTAGTGCAGGTTAAACGTAATCAGGCAGGGAGTACTCGGAAGGGCGAGTGAGAGTTTTACTGACCTTGTCTGCGAGGCGGACGACGACGTAGGGGTCGCTGGAGGTGAAGTCCCTGATGGCGAGGCTGGTCCCGCTCGCCACCACCACCTTGAGCACGCCGAGCCTCGTCCCCCTCGCCTGCGCCCCATCCTCCATCTTTTAGTTTTAGATCCCTCGCCCCCCTCCCTGAATCATTGGAAACCAGTCAGCTTCTTCACCTGGACGGTAATCAGTAGCCCCGTCCCGGAGAGAGAGAGTTAGTGCGAGCTTACCTTGGCCGGAGACTCTGCTTGGTGCTTGCTCTCTGTCTTTCTCCGACGGTGGGTGCTCGACGATGATGGCTGATGCGTCCTGTGCCTGTGGGAGTCGGGAAGGGGATTTTAACGCTAGCTGGCAGTGGAGCCCGCGCCGCGCGGAATGGAGATGGACGGACGGGGTATGTACTGTATGGTGAGTGACTCGGTCGGTCTCCTCTCTCCTGTCCGTTTCGTACTACGTACGTGCCGGGCTCGCTCCTCCGGCGCCCGCCCAGCGCAGAGCCGGTCAAATCCGCGGGGCTGGTAGACTGGTCAGGTCCCAGACCTAGTCCACCGGGAACAATGGCGTCCGTCCACGCTCTCTCCCCTCCAGTCCTGCGGCTCCAGCGCCAGCACCCGCGAAAAAACAAAAAAAGATTCACATAGACTGGAAACTGGTTACTACCTAGTTTCTTCGTCCGCAGCCATAGGAGATCATCATTTGGTCATTGTCCGAGAGTCATCGCCACTCTGTGTCTCTGTGTTTGTCCCATCTCCACCAAGATGTTCATTTTGACCATTTTCGAGTAGTCGTTGTAGGCATAAAAAAAGAGGGTGTGATTGGTTCGAGAGATACTCTGATGCAGTTATTATGAACTATGAATTCAATGCTGTAGTCGTTAACTGTTGTTGCATGAGGTGATATACTATCTCGGCTATCTAAAAAGGAGAAAGTTGTTCCGTTTTCTATCAGACTATCACTACGTTACGTGGCTCCTTTCGTCGCTTGGTATTCATTCGACCCCGTCCCGCATGCTACGATGGGCTACTACGCTCACCTATGCGCGTGCCAATATGAGCCGAGCCAATAATTCCGCGTAAATCTCAAAGATGATTGATAATGCTTGATTATTTTCCATCACGCACCCTGATCCACGCGCATAAAGCACGCCAATACTTACGTCACGTTACGATTTTTCAATCACGCTACCCATAACACTAGCTTTTTAAAAAGGAAATAACGCTAGCTTTCAGTCACGCGACAATTCATCTTGCGCCATAATCAGTCTCACTAATCCCGCATGTCCCATGGCATATAAAGGTACCCATATCCCATCCATGTCACACTCAAACACACCGTCTTCAAACTAATATCATGTCGTCGCACTACATCCTCGCACGTCCATGCTCGAAGAGGGTGAAGGCACCAAGACCGGAACCGGTATCGGAACAGGTCCCATTCGTCCGGCCTCCGCTCAGAAGGCAAATTCTTCGGTTTCTGTATCATTTTTTAATGACACTATCAAATCATATTCACTGATTCGTGTCTTTCTAAATAAGGCATGTTAGATTCCGATGGGTTGAAACTATGCACATGCATACCAGCCGTTTCCGTGGAGCCAGCCTCGGTTCGGCGCAAAATGGGCTATCGCCGCCCAACCGTTGCACGCGTGGAGAAGCGCGTGAGACACGAATAACTCCCTCCCCACTTTGCCTCGCTTCATGTCATCGCCCTACTCCCCCAGTCAGAGTAGTCACGTCACGTCCCATCGTCGAGACCGATGGCCTCCTCCTCTCCTCCTCCCCCGCCTCCTCTAGCCAGCCTTCCTGCCGGAAAGGTTGTGCCCCATGTCAAGCGCACACCCCGCAAGCAGGTGGGGCGCTCCGTCCAGCACGCCGTCGCGCGCACCGTCGCGAAGTACGAGGCAGCGGGATTTAGGAGCACGGCGGCGCCAACCGACCCCGCCGTTGTCCCCTCTCTACGGCGGCCCTCCCCGCATTCTACAGTGCTGCGCGAGGCGCCGGTTAGAAAAGCAGTGTTGGGGCGATGTGATCCATGCGGCTTGCATCGGGGTTTCCCCCCGTCCCGACCCGCTTGAGCACCGACCCCTCCGTGAGCGCGTTGAGGGCGGCGGCCATGACGGAGGGGGCGCCGGGGTGGAGCGGCGACATGGCCGGTCCGTCCGCCTCCACAACTGTGCTGCCGAGCCGGGACTTGCCGTTCCCGTCGGGGTTTGGTCCGATCCCGGTAGGGTTTCCTTACGTGCCCTCGGCATTTCCGCAAGGATTAGCCGCGACACTAGTGGGCGGCGCCCCCTCCAGGCAGGACGCACCCAGCATCTCCCTGCTCCAGCAGTCGCCACGATGGCCCGATCCGCCGCTGCTTCACCAACACCTCAGGTGGTTAGGCCATCCACTACTTCGTTGTAGATAAGGGTTATCTGTTCCCCATTTGTTTTTGCTGTGTAGTTACATGTCAATGCCATTATGCATGTTTACATGCTTGCCACTACATTTCTACATGTGTAGATGTATGTCAAAGGCAATGTGCTTGTGTAGATTCCTTGCCAGTACCATTCTCCATGTGTAGATGGATGGCATTGTCAATGGCAATGTGCTTGTGTAGATGCTTGGCAACACACTTTTGCATGTCTAGATCAATGTTAGTGTCAATGTGCTTGTGCAGATGCTTGGCCACCACCATTATGCATGTCTAGATGGATGGCATTGTCAATGTGCTTGTGTAGGTGCTTGGCGATACAATTTTCCATGTGTAGATCTTTGTCAATGTGTTTGTGTAGATGGTTGGTAGCACCATTTTGAATGCCTAGATCAATGGCATTGTTAATGTGCTTGTGTAGAAGGTTGGCAGCACCATTTTGAATGCCTAGATCAATGGCATTGTCAATGTGCTTGTGTAGATGGTTGGCAGCACCATTTTGAATGCCTAGATCAATGGCCTTGTCAATGTAAATGTTAATGTGCTTGTACAGAAGCTTGGCCACCACCATTATGCATATCTAGATGGATGGCATTGTCAATGTGCTTGTGTAGGTGCTTGGCAGCAAATTTTTGCATGTGTAGATCATTGTCAATGTGTTTCTGTAGATGGTTGGCAACACCATTTTGAATGTCTAGATCAATGGCATTGTCAATGTGCTTGTGTAGATGGTTGGCAACACCATTTTGAATGTCTAGATCAATGGTCTTGTCAATGTCAATGTCCATGTCAATGTGCTTGTGCAGAAGCTTGGCCACCACCATTATGCATGTCTAGATGGATGGCATTGTTAATGTGCTTGTGTAGGTGCTTGGCTGTTAGAATTGCACATCTGCCATTGATCTATTTGATTTGCACAATGCATTTTCTATTGTTGTCCGACCAGTTCTGATCGGGAAGGTACCCAAGCAGGACTGGGACACCTTGTGCAGTATGCCTGGGTACGAGGATTTCATCCGAGACCTCCATCCCTCAACGGCTAGACCTGCCCTCGACAACTTGCTGGCAACAGTGCAAATTAAGAACAAGAAGGAACATCGGGTCCGCAAGCCATGCCTTGGTCACCGCGGCAATGATGACCTTCCTTATCGCTTCTATGTCCAGATCAAGGCCATGGACCTGACTGCACTTCAGCTCCTGGAAAACACGAAGGCGGCTGTGCTGAAGCAACTACAGATTAGGAAGCAGGTCTGCACTCTCCCCCTGAAGACCTCCTCCTTTGATGAGTATGGTGTGCAGCTATAGATGTTCGAGGGGCGGATGTACTTCATGAAGGGCTGGAGTGAGTTTGCGTCCAAGATCAAGCTCTAGGTTGGGGACGTCCTCGCCTTCAAGTACATCATCAAGCAGAAGGGATTCAAGGTGACTCTCTTCAGGGATTTCAACAGCACGGAGGAGTTGATCACCTACGATAAGCTCATCTTATCCTCCTATTTGTTGTTGATTATACATATAGACTAGTCATTTCTCTGGTGGATGTTAATATCGAACCGCTATCTTCTGGGGTTTTTTTGGGTCAAGGGTGTGTACCCATGACATGAACAACCTGTCAGGTTTCATGGGATGGACCTGACTATGAACTAACCTGTCTAGTCCAGTTTCTAGTCTAGTTTCTATGAATGTGCATATTCTAGTTTCTAGTTTATATGAATGTGTGATGTGATTTGATCCATGCTAGTGTGTTTTTTCGTGTGCTGTGGTAAGATCACCACATTTGAATGTGGTGAGTGTATCAACATGTGTGTGCAAATAGAAGCAACAAGGCTGGGCACCAAACACCCTTTTTTGCATCTACTGGAAAAAACAGGCAACCAACCGGGCTGAAATTTTGTCCCAAAGGATACGACCCAGCCTACTAAACGGGCTGCAGAAGTTGGCCCAGTGCTCGTTTGCAATGGGCAGTGCCACATCTAGCACTGTCGAGCTAGGCCAAAAAACTCCTGCAGGCTACCAAATGCGCCCCAAAATCCTGCCATCATGGTTCATGGATTTCATTGACACGACCGGACTTAGGAATAGAACACTCATAGGTGCGTACTATTTTAAACCATGCAAATGTTTTTATGGACTAAATCATACTTTGGTATATTTTTAGATGTCATTGGTATTTTAGTCCATGTTAGCCCTGTAAGGTTCAACAAGTAATTCGAGTGTAACACTATGCCGAGATATCATTTTGATAAACATTAAGTAAGATAACATAAACTCATCATTCTTGCTATATTTGATTGTGTGGTGGATAAATGAGTCATACTTTACAAGGGTGGAGTTCGTTGTTCTCCGCATGTGGGATAAACATGTAGCTCATCACATGGTAAAGTGGCATCTTGTCGGGCATGGAATGTGGACCTTAGCCGCCACACTCCTTCAGAAAGACACGCCACGGGGTTGTCATGTTAGGTTGACTTTACTAGAAAGTTTTTAACCTAAAATGGTGTAACACTGTATATATAGAGAGAACATATATATAGAGGGACGACCTGATAGGGTCGGACCGACTGAGCGGCACCTGACCCTTGACAACACCGCCTACCCCACTTGATTCTGACCACCCCCACCTAATCCTGGCCGCCTCCATCCCCGTCTCCCCCACCTGACCACATCCATCGCCGACCGCAGGGCGAGGGAGCGAGCGACAGCGAGACGGTGGCGTGAGGGAGCGAGCCTCGCCCACCCGCCGTCCCCGCATCCCCCACCTGACCACTTCCATCGCCGGCCGCGGGGCGAGCGAGCAAGCGACGACATGACATCAGCACGAGGGAGCGAGTCCAGCCCACCTGCCGCCCCTGCCTTCCCCATCTGACCACCTCCATTGGCAGCCGCGAGGCGAGCGAGCGAGCGAGCCCCGCCCTCCACCGTCTCTGCTCCCCCACCTGCCACCTGCCACCTCCATCGCCGGCAGCGGGGCATACGATTCCTTCTCCCCCAATCTTGACCTCCTAGAAGATGGCACCACCTCTATCTGCTTCAAGGAAGAAACCAAAACGTGCCTTTGTCCAAACAAGAACATCTCCCCGATTTCATCCTCCTTCCGCAATGGAGAATGGATCAGAGCACCCAGATTCTCATCCATTCACTCCTGCAGTTCGTCCTTCACCTGCTGATTGTTCATTGAAGCGTGCAGGTATCGAAATAAGTAAGGTGAAAAAATAATGTTCTAGTTACCATGGAAGTTCATATAGTTGACGTTAGCATGCAAAAAAATAAAATTCATGAATACACAAGCATGGAGGTTTTATATGTACTAAGTTCATGAAACCATCGATAAGCAGTTCAATGAGTAGTTCAAAGTTACTATACTAAAAGGTATTACAAGCAAAACGAAGTTCAAGGTAAGAACACCATAAGTTATGTTGTATAGTAATAGACAGTACAAGTCTTGGCAGATAGTAAGTACATGAAAACCAAAAAAAGAAACTAAGGGTAGTCCAAGCCATGGGTGCTTCGAAAAAATAACTAAGTTCAATATTAGAAATATGGGAAGCTTAGATGCAAAATATCAAGCAGTTCATGAGCAAAAACTTCAAAAACAAAAAGGAAAAAAATAAAAAAAGGGTCAGTGTAACACCCCTAGACTCTCCGTGGCTGGGTTGTCACTCCTGGAATCTTACTAGGATATCTAGACTGGCCTCATAGACCAATATTAGTCTTTTTTACACACTTTTTCCTCACTCATGTGCACCTGGACACCACTTTCTGATCGGTCACCCATCCTCAAATTGCTCTAGGTCAAGCACGCTTAACTTTGAAGTTTTTTTCATATGAGTGTCTGGAAAAGAAGTTGCAACGTGTTGATATGGGTATCCTATCAATCCTATTAAGCCATGCAACAGGGTCTCACATACACCCACCCTTAGAAGATCGACGCCCTCATCGATCAACCACAAGCTAGGAACATCCCCTCTTGGCTCACGTATGTGCGTCCAGTGTCGGCACATGTGTCATGCCGTGTGCACGCCATGATCCACATGTTCGCCACTGACCCGCACATGCCCGTGTAATCACGGGGATCAACTCTGATACCACTTGTAACACCCCAGACTCTCCGTGCCCGGGATGTCACTCCGGAAAGCTTACTAGGATCTCTAGACTGGCCCCACAGACCAACACTAGTCTTTTCCGTGCACTTTGTCCCCACTCGTGCGTACCTAGGATCAACTTCCCGACCGGTCACCCATCCTCAAATTTCTCTAGGCCAAGCATGCTTAACCTCAAAGTTCTTTCCAGATGAGCTTCCAAAAAATAAGTTGTAACTTGTTGATATGGGTATCCTATCAATCTTATTAAGCCATGCACCAGGGTACCACAACCAGTACAAGTCATGAGTGATTGAATAAGAAGGTAAGTTCTATAATGGCAAGATAGACAATTCAGTTCTATAATTATGAATAATTCATGTAGTAAAAAACTGAAAAACAAAAATGATAGTGTATAAATATACTTACCGTTGAGAAATATGGACTAAGTAGGGCACGATAACAAGAATAAAAAGTGTGGTTCATCCTTGGATCCTACTTCCATTGGCTAATAACAAAATCCATCGTCTCGCCTTCGAACTCACCCAACTTCCATTGGCTAATAACAAAATCCATCATCGTTGTTGAAAAGGCATTTCCTTCCCTAAGTGGTTTTGATGTTTGATGATAACACAGTGTCGGTCTAATAGTTTGCTAAGTGTCTTTCAGGCTATTTATGTTTGCCATGCATTCGGTTTTCCCTCCAAAGGGTAAATAGCAAGACATTGTTTTTCTTAGATCTCTTGTTTGAGTCGTAGGAAAACTGTACTATTAAGAGGGGGTCCACGTTGGAAAGTTTGGGTGGAATCAACTCTACCTTGTTGCCCTTCAAAGCTTTCCTCAATGGATGAGTCCTTGGAGGATTGTGGCCCTATTGCAATAGCCTACTCATTCTGTGTCCTCCGGTAGTACCAGAACTTTTTTCAGTACTACCGCTTGACACCGGTAGTACCGCTTGGCGGTACCAGACGACTCTAAATGCTTCGGCAAGCCTCATCTTCTATTCATAATCACCCGGTACCTCTGGGCCGGTACTACCGCCCCTTCTGGTAGTACCGCTAGTACTTCCGGTATTACCGCCTTGCGGTGGTAATGCTTGTTCAGCTGGTTCTACTGGGGGAGACAGTGAGTATTCCTTCGCCTCTGTCCCCATCCGGTACCGCGTCCGGTACGAGTCCGATAGTATCATTGGTACTTCTGGTACTACCGCCTCGTGATGGTACCGCTTGTTCAGCTGGTTCTACCGGGGGAGACAGTGAGTATTCCTTCACCTCTGTCCCCATCGGTACCGCGTCCAGTACCAGTCCAATAGTACCGGTTGTTTCTAGTACTACCGCTAGTACCGCTCGGGACAGGCAACAACGTGCAGATTCCCTCCTTTGGGTATAAAAGGGTCTTTCTTCTCCAACGAGAAGTTGGCCTTTTTTATCTCTCTCCTCCATTGTTATTGAGCAGTAATTTCCCTAGATATCATCCCCTAGTGCTCCAATCTACTTGATTATTTGGGATTTGGTGGAGAAGGTCTAGATCTAGAGTTTCACCAAAGCAAAGTTGATTCCCCTTGTTTTCCTTTGTGGATCTTGTTACTCTTGGGTTCTTTGAACCTAGACGGAAGAGGTCGGTCTCGGAGCTCGGGAATTGGTTGTAAAGCTTCGGGATCATGTTGGGAGACTCCAAGTGTGGGGGAGGTCTACTTAAAAAGTTTGTATGGGTTTTGGTCGCCACCTTCAAGGTCAACGCATAGTGGAGAGGGTGCTTGGGAGAATAGGGTGAGGCCTTCTGTGGCGCTGGTGGTCTTAGTACCACACACCCCTCCAACGGAGACGTACGTCCCTTCAAACGGAAGAAACTTTGGGAAAACATCTACGTGTCTACTCTCAGTTATTTCTATCCTTTAATCCTTACTTGTTATTGTTTGCTTGCTTGTCATATAGGTTCTCTTACCTAGTTGCACATCTAAAGAACTTAATTTGTGTTAAGCCTTAATTCAAAAAGAAGTAAAAAATTGAGTAGCGCCTATTCACCCCCCTCTAGTCGCTTATATCGATCTTTCAATTGGTATCAGAGCAAGGTGCTCTTCTTTGGATTAACTGCCTAAGAGAAGTATGAGTGACTCGAGTGGGAGTGAAACCACTCCCGAAGTAACACCCATCACTAAGAGAGCTTGATGAATCGATTGATTTGTTCTGTCAAGATATGAAGGCCATGTTTGAGCTATACCTTGGGAAGAAGGAGATTGATGTTGCTGATGCCATTGATAATCAATCAAGTGGTCCCAAACCAGTGGAAGATCCCCTCAAGGATCCCTCCACCGGTGAAGGTAGCAACAAGGATAAAGCTAAGCCTATGGGATCCCCTCAAGGAAGATCCCCTCAAGGATCCCTCCATCAAGGACTACCACAACTAGCGCAAGACCCAAGTTGATATCATGTTACAATTGTGGAGAAACCAACCACTTCATCATCGAGTGCCCATACGAGAAGAGAGAATACCATGTAGGAAGGCTCATCTTGAAATCCAAGTTCAAGCCCACTCCAAACAAGAACTTCATCAAGAAAGTCCCAAACAAGAACTTCGGAAACAAGAACTACCCCAACAAGAAGGAGCCACAAAAATATGTGTTGGTGGCCCGTGAAGAATATGAAGAGAACAATGAGAATGATAGTGATGATGAAGATGATGGAGAGATTGTGGGTGTGGCCTCCATTGCCACAATTGCCACCACTTTCGCTACGACTTCCACAACATCTTCACCAACATCTCTCTTCAACACTCCAAATGAGAGCAAGCGTGTCACCAAGTCTACATGTCTAATGGATACTACTACCTCAACCTCATCACCGACATCCCTATTTGACTCTCCCAATTAGGACAAGCTCGTCACCAACCCCACATGTTGCATGGCTAAATCCTCCATGGTAACTCCTCCACCCACTGTTCCTCCTTCTATTAATGCATCTTCATATGATGGTGAAATGAGTCTCAAGATTAAGAAGGAGATAGTGGAATCCACTAGTTGCTTGAATAACCTAGAATGTGAAGCCAAGATGTGTGTTGAGGCTCTAATGAGTCAAATAGGTGAAGCTCGCCATATCATTGACGAGAGGGATGATTCCATCTTGGAGATGTTTGGTCATGCTCGGGAGGTAGCCATGGAGATTGCTGCCCTAACCGATGCTCTTGAGGAAGAACAAAGTAAAAGAGTTACTCTTAAAGAGACCTATATTGCTCATGAAGAATCTTTTAACTTGAATATCTCTAAACTTGTTAAAGAACGTGACCATGCTCTTGCATTAACTAATGTGCTTAAAAAGGAAAAGCTCGAGTTTGGGGTTGGTCATGATAGACCAAATGAAGGATTTGAGAAACTCAAGAAGGAACATGACGCTTTGTTGAGAAAATTCTCTACTCTTTAAAAGTCACATGAACAACTTCAAATGCAAGTAACAAAAGATGTTTCAACCTTGTAATCTAGTATTGCTTCATGTTCTACTAACCCTTGTTGTTAGCATGGAGATCTTCTCGAGGAGAACAAGAAGTTGAAAGCTACAATTGAGAAAGGCCTTGTCTCATGCATACAAGGTGAGAAAAGCCTAAATGACCTTTTGAGAAATCAAAGGGACAATGTGGCTAAATAAGGACTTGGATTTGTGTCCAAGTCAAAGAAGAAGAACAAGAGCAAGAAGAAGAAGATCTTGACCACCCCCCTTCCAAAATGATTACCTTTGTGAAGGAGGGGGAGATGGCAAAAAATAAAGAGCCAAGTGTCCTTAAGAGTGGTGATGAACCTTCTCATAATGATTTCATGGGAAATATAATCCATCCTATGTTCTTATGAAATCTCATGATGGCCATGTCTATGCAAAATATGTAGGCACCTCTTATGGTGATGATTACCATTGGGCCATTTGGGTCCCTAAGATACTTGTGACTAACAAAAGAGGACCCATTCAACAATGGGTACCTAAAAACAAGCATTGATTTCTTGTAGGGTTATGCTTCCGGTGGAAGAAAATGGGTGGTTGATAGTGGAGCCACAAGTCATATGACCGGAAGCAAAGAAATGCTTGATGAGACAAGACCTAATACTTCCAACATGTGTGTCACTTATGGAGATGGATCAACATCAAAGGTATTGGGTCTGGGTAAGGTAGTGGTCACACCGGATATATCTGTCGTGTACATTATGCTTGTCAAAACCGTTTCATACAATTTACTTTCCGTTCATCAACTCACGATTATGGGCTTTGTTCCCTACTTTACCCCTAAGGTTGTGATTCTCATGTGGAGCAAGACTCTCTCTATAGCCTTTGTTGGGTATGCCGACAACGGTTTGTATGGTAGATTTCTATAAGAAACCCACACCTACCGCGACTTGCCTAATGGCTAAAGGTGACATGGGATGGCTTTGGCATCGCCGTCTTGCCCATGTTAACATGAGGTATTTGCAAAGCCTTCACACGGGAGGCCACATCCTTGGTCTAAAATATAATGTGCGCTTTGTCAAAGATCGTGTGTGTAGGGCATGTATTAAAGGGAATATCCATGAGACGTCTCATCCCCCCACTACAACCATCTACTCCGATGGGATCTTGGAGCTCCTTCACATGGATCTCTTTGGTCCTCCATCCTTTGATAGCCTTGGGGGAAGAAGTATTGTTTGGTTATTGTGGATGACTACTCAAGATACACTTGGGTATATTTCTTTAAGAATAAGAGTGAGACTCAACAAACCGTCATCAACTTTGCCAATGAAGTGCAACATCCACATAACAAGAAGATCTTGGCCATTAGAAGTGACAATGGCACCAAGTTCAAGAACTACACCCTTGATGAGTTTCTTGGTGATGAGGGGATCAAGCATCAATATTTCGATCCTTATACCCCTCAAAAACATGGTGCGGTGGAAAGGAAGAACCGGACTCTTATGGATATGGCAAGAACCATGATTGTGGAGTTCAAGTCCCCATACAACTTTTGGGCCAAAGATATCTCTACCCCTTGTCATATTGCCAACCGGGTTTATCTTCACAAGTACTTGGATACAAATCCATATGAGATCCTCACCGGCAAGAAGCCAAGTATCCACTATCTTCGAGTGTTTGGGTGTAAGTGCTATATTCTCAAGAAAGGTAACCGGATATCTAAATTTGAGCCTCATGCTATTGAAAGTATCTTTGTTGGCTATGCATCAGACTCTCATGCTTATAGGGTCTATAACAAGTCCACCGGGCAAGTTATAGTTTCCTCTAATGTGAGGTTCGATGAGCATCATGGCTCCCAAGTGGGGCAAATTGATCTTGGTGATGTAGGTGATGAAATTCCTCCTCAAGCCATAAGAAGAATGGGTGTGGGATTTTTCCGCCTCGTTGAGGAACCCCTTGTGGTGGAAGGAGAAGGACAATGCTCTACTCATGTGGATCCCTCCCCTACTCAAGATCTACTTCAAGCCCATGGCCAACAAGACACCATAAATGAAGAGGTAGCTCATGATCAAGGTCAAGCTCAAGTGAGCAATGGGTGTCCATCATTGATGGCTGTGAAATATAGCCATATACATCCACATTTAAACTGGATATTATTCATTTTGATGTAATATCTCTCTAAACCCTGCCACTAATGCCTAATGATCAAAGGGGTATGCAATCCTTTCTTTCTATTTTTCCCTGCACAGATAATGAGGTTTGATGATGGTAATCACAACAATAAAGTCAAAGATACGAGATTTCCAACAACCCAAAGATACCAGGAGTCATGAAGTGGAGACAGACACTTTAACGACCAACTATACGGTGGGAATAAAATTCCGTCCATATAGTTCCGGTCGTATAGTTGCCATCAACACCGCTAGGTCAAACAGAACAACTTTCATGAAGGGACCCCTATATAAAGAGGCCTCAGGCTACGAGAAACACTCTCGCTCGGACGCTCACCAGCCGCCCCAGAAACCTGCATCCACAACACCGAAGAGCTGCTGGAGGAATAGACTTAGATCTAATCTCCAAACCCTTCTCCACCACCATATCCATATTACACCACTTGTAATAGTAGATCTCATCTTCAGTTGGCCACATTGTAAGACTATTTGCTATCAATCTCATGATTTCCATTGCAATGTTTATGATCGTTGATTTCATCTCTATGCGTGAGTAATTCTCTTTGTGCTAAGGGCTTCGGCCTAGCCATGTAGCTTTTGTGCATGTTATTTATCATAGATGGGATCATGTATTAGTTTGTATGGCATGATGATTATTGTATTCTCTCTTGCCTCAGTCCAAGGAGTTGTCAAGTACCTAAGACCCCGAGGATTAAGCTAGGTATAGGGCGTATGAGTAATGACCAATCTGCAGGTTAGGAACCCCAGTGATAGAAGGGGTAGTACGACTGTATGTGACGGATTTACTTGGGATTAACAGTGACGTCACTATGAATATCATTAGTTCTCTTTCTTCTATGGATGAGACTAGTAGGTTATTGCTATAAGCGGTTGCAGAGGCAATAACAATTATGGATGCACTGACCACATATAATTATCTTGCTCTAACAATTACATGCATACTTTATTATTACCTTTTATTCCCATTAGATGTTTTGCACAACTACAGGTGAAACCGAAAGCCCTAGGACCTCTCTCTCCATCATCGACAACAACAAAAGACAGCAAACTCTTGGTCCGGTAAAACACAAAAAGAATTCTAAAAGTCCCGAAGGTCCATTAAAGTAACGTCACTATGCTTTCTGCTTTCCGAGGATTCGATAACCTAGGTCTACTAGGGAAAAAGAGCTATACTACATCCATAATCCAGATCGAAGGTATCAACCCTTTTTCTAGCGCTGTTGCTGGGGAAGCAATAGCTACCCTGGTGAGGTTAGTAGGAACCTTGCTAGTTTTAATTCTTGTTTTTAATTTTGTTAGTTTGCTTTCATTCTTTATTTGAAAAACCAAAAAAAAAGTTAGTCTTTAAATTCTTGTTTTTATTATCATAAGTGTTTGTTTAAGAAAACCCAAAAACATAGGAAATATGGCTGAAAAGAAGCTTGGGGAGTTTGCAACTCCCAACAATGATTATTTGTGTACTCCTATTACCCAGCCAACAATTAATGTTGATGATTATGAAATTAAGCCCATTATTTAAGTTTGGTTCAACAGAATCAATTTGGAGGCTCTGTTGTTGAGGACGCATGTATGCACTTGAACACTTTCACTGAAATATGCGATATGATGCACATAAAATATGTTGACCCCGATGCGGTCAAATTGCGCTTATTTCCTTTCTCTCTTAGAGGAAGAGCAAAAGAATGGTTGCTATCTTTGCCTACAAATACTATTGCATCATGGGTGGAGTGTACTTCTTTATTTATGACTAAAATTTTCCCACCTACAAAGACTATGCGACTAAAATCTGATATTACTGGTTTTAGACAGGAAGAGCGTGAGCCATGATACATTGCAAATGTATCTATAATTTTTGATGTTCCATGCTTAGTTTTATCCACTTTCTTGTGTTTTGTTCCAACTTTGGAGTACTTTTCATATGATTTCTTGGACTAACCTATTAACAAGAGCCAAAGTGCCAGCTGCCTGTTTTCTGCTGTTTTTGGTTCCAGGCAAGTCGGAAAATGAATATTCTCAGAATTGGACGGGACAAAAGCCAAAGTGCCTATTTTTCCGGAAGGGATTAAGTGCCAGAATACGAGACGGAAAAGGGCCAGGGAGCCACCACACCACCTGGTCGCGCGGCCAGGCTTGGCCCGCGCCAGGGGGTGGTGTGGCTGCTCCCGGCACCCCCTCGGCCTTTCCTTCTGCCTATATATTGCCCTCGGGAATAAAACCCTAAGTACCCGATCAAAAATCCACGAAAGAGTCTATAGCCGCCGTCACCTCCATCCCTAGATCGGGAGGGATCTGAAGCTCTTCCCAGCACCCTGCCGGAGAGGGGAATTCACCGTGGAGGCCTTCTTCATCACCATGAAAGCCTCCGGTGTGATGCGTGAGTAGTTCATCCTTGGACTATGGATCCATGTAGTAGCTAGATGGCTGGTTCTCCTCCTTTGTGCTTTCATGTCTAGATCTTGTGAGCTCCGTTCATGATCAAGATCATCTATTTGTAATTCTGTATGTTGTGTTTGCGGGGATCCGATGGATATTGAGATGCTATTTCAGATTGATTATTGATTCTATCATGTCTTTGTTATTTGAGATCTTGCATGCTTTCCGTTGTTAGTAGCTATCTTGGCCAAGTAGATGCTAGCAACTCCAAGAGTTAGTATTTATGCTCGATAGTGGGTTCATGCCTCTGGTAATCTGGGAAAGTGACAGAAATCTCTAAGGTACTAGATGTGCTGTTGCTACTAGGGAGAAAACAACAATCCTTTATTCATAGAACAATCGTATTGTTTACTTTACACGTAGTTCGTAAAGCAATAATCTGTTGCTTGCAACTTAATACTGGAGGGGGTTCGGATGATAACCTGAAGGTGGATTATTAGTCATAGATGCAGTTGGATGGCGGTCTATGTATTATGTTGTAATGCCCAATCAAGTTCCAAAGGAGTCAAGATGATTAGTATATGCATGTATTGCTTTCTCGGTGTTTGTCAATTGCCCCGTTGTAATTTGTTCACCCAGCATGTTATCTACCTTAAGGAGAGCCACCTCACTATGGATCCCAGTCCTTTCTCTTTACATACAATCTACAATCTTTTACTGCTTTGTGTTTACTTTCTGCAAACTTTTACTTCTTTCCATTCGATACGTTTAATCCTTTGTTTTCCGCAAAACACGGTGAAATTGACAACCTCATCGCAAGTTGGGGACAAAGTTCTGTGGTTGTGTTGTGCAGGTCTCCACGTTGCTACTAGTACCGGTAGTGCGCCCTGCCAAAGCTCAGCTAGTAACACCTTTGGGGTGTTTCCTTGCTCCTATTGGTTAGATTAAACCTTGGTTTCATAACTGAGGGAAACTTGCTGCTGTGCTCATCATACCTTCCTCTTGGGGTTCCCGACGAGCTCTACATCAACACCGCCATCAAGCATTTTTCTGGGCATCGTGCATTGAGCCATCAAGCCACTAGCACTGGCATGGGAGAGGATGAAAGAATGCCTGAGAAACTGTCCCAGTCATGGGATGGAAGATTGGTTAATTCTCCATTTATTTTATAATGCTCTTAACCATGTGTCCAACTCTAATAATAATATGGGAACAAGTAATGGTAGTCTCCAGGAAACACTTAAGTCCTTTATAGACTCAAAAAATGAGAAAAACAATATCCTTATTAAAATAATGAAGAACCATGATGCTATGCTTGGTAAATTATCTAACCAAGCTGTAAGTTTGAGGAATGATTTGCAGGCCCTCCAAGAAAGAACAAGGGTTGTTGAGGCACATCTAGGTAAGATAACCGAGAGTCAAACTCTCATTCTAGCTAAATTTGTAGATAAAGCTGAGCCTAATCCTGTTGAAGACCTCAAGATGATAAGAATCCAAAGGGAGGAGCCTGAAGAACTTGATTATAGTAATGCTCCTTCACCAAATTACACCGTTGAAGATCTTGTAAAAAGGATCAATATCGAGATTCTGGTAAGTGAAGGAAATGAAGAAGCTATGTATCAACACTTTGTTAATCAGGTAGCAATAAAGGTACATGAGCTTGAGGAAGAATATAAGAACATTGCTAAAAAATTACCTGTGAAGCTTGATGATATATTTGAGCCTACTATTAAGATTAAAACTGGGACCAATGAGATAGCTGCACTTTGTTATCTAGGTCCAAGCGTTTCAACAATTCCAAAAAGTCTTTTTAATATGTTAAATCTTGGGTCTTTTGAAATCACCGAGTTAAAATTACATCTAGCAAATTCTACCTACCAACAAGCTGTAGGGATTGAAGAAAATACTTTAGTATACATCAAAGGCTGTCCTACTCTTATTGATTTTGTTATTGTTGACATGCCTGAAGATGCTACTTCTCTTATTATATTAGGTCGTCCATTCTTAAGAACTATTAAGGCTTTGATTAATCTACATGAATGGAACATGAAGCTTCAACTACCTTCACAGGATCCTTTTGTTATTCATTTTCCCAGGAAGAAGAAAGCTAAGCATGATGAAAATGAGGCCATCACTCTGAAGGCCAACTATTTTGGAGTGGGTGTTTCACTCATCTGGCCTATGTGAGCAACATCAAGGTCAAGCTATTGACCATAAAAGAGAACTTCATGGGAGGCAACCCATGTGAAATAAAGGTTTGAGTAAAGTTTTAGTTTAATAAAGAGTGCTAGAAAGCTCCAGTTGAGGAGAAGAAGTTCGGTAGTACTAAAAAATCCTGCTTTATACATGCTGATGTTGGTCGACAATTTTTACTGTCATTTTTCTATCAAAAACAAGGTGTTTCGCTAAGTTTCAGGATAAGAAATAATTCTCGAAGAAACGGAATTTTTTTGATGACTATAGAAAGTTTAACGACCAACTATATGGCGGTAATAAAAATTCCGGCCATATCGTTTGGCCGTATAGATATCTTTGCCATCGACAATTTTTCTTTTTCAGGTACTGAAGGTTTAACGACCAACTATACGACGGGAATAAAAATACCGGCCATATAGTTCCGGTCGTATAGATATCGATGCCTTCGTAAAATTTCTTTTCTAGGTACAGAAGGTTTGACAACCAACTATACAGCGGGAACAAATTGTTCGGGTCGTACAGTTTGGGCCGTATAGTCACGCTGCCAGGTGAATACCCTAAATTTTTGACAACAGACGAACTATAAGGCGGGAACAAATTGTTCTGACCATATAGTTTGGCCGTATAGTTGTGTCCGACCACAAAATCGCCATGGGAGGTACCTCCAACCCCAAAACTTCAATCCTTTTTCTCTCTTCTACCTCCAAACTCTCTCAAAACCTCAAGAGATCTTCATCTCTACTCAATCTCGTTCGATTTCCTCACACACAAGTGATCTACGGTATGTTTCTCCTCCGATCCTCCAATTACTTTTTGCAAATTCATCTTTGATCTGTTGTCATTATCAATCTAGGGTGAGACCTACTATGAACTAATTGCCATGATTATCTTGCCTAGATTATTATTTTGAGGGGATCCTTTAGTGTGCCATGATGAGGAATATGTTATGCTTATTGTTGGATCAAAAAGTTTTTTTTTTATATTTCCTTGTTAATTTACATGATGAACACAAGGAGCCAAACTCGTGCTCATGCTGCTGCTAGTGCTTCTCGGGCTGCCGCTCAAGAATGCATGGGGATACGTTTCAGGGATGAGCTCCAACGTGATCGCTTCAATAGGATCAAGAACCGAGAACTGAAGGCAACCAAGTGGGCTTGCCCCATTATATTGAATCAACTCGGTATTTCTAATGACTTCAATTTACTTTGCAATAGGATTGGCTTGCAAAACTTTGTATTCAATGATGTGCCTACCTATCGTCGGTTAACTCTTGAATTCTTAAGTTCTTTGCAAAGAACCGTCAAAGTATGGCAAGGAGAGGACATGATTTCTTTCCGACTTATGAACAACAATTATGCTTTATCACTAGATGAATGGTGCGCATGTTTTAATTTTCCAAGCAATAATGCTAATCACTTACGCGCTGATGGCCCAAAATATATTGAGCTCGTTGGGGAACCCCAAGAGGAAGGTATGATGAGAACATCAGCAAGTTTTCCCTCAGTACGAAACCAAGGTTATCAATCCAGTAGGAGCAAGGAAAGAACCCCAAAGGTGTAGCTAGCTGAACGTTGGCAGGGCGCACTACCGGTGCCAGCAACAACGTGGAGACCTACACAACACAACCACACAACTTTGCCCCCAACTTACGATGAGGTTGTTAATCCCACCGGTTTTGCTGAAAACAAAGGATTAAACGTATCGAATGGAAGGAAGTAATAGTTTGTAGAAAGTAAACACAAAGTAGTAAACAGTTTGATTGTAGATTGAATGTAAAAGAAAGGACCGGGGTCCATAGTTCACTAGAGGTGGCTCTCCTTAAGATAGATAACATGCTGGGTGAACAAATTATAGCGGGGCAATTCACAAACATCGAGAAAGTATACAAGCATATACTACTCATCTTGACTCCTTTGAGATTCGATTGGGCATTACAACATTATACATAGACCGTCATCCAACTGCATTTATGACTAATAGTCCACCTTCAGGTTATCATCCGAACCCCCTCCAGTATTAAGTTGCAAGCAACAGATTATTGCATTACGAATTGCGTGTAAAGTAAACAATACGATTGTTCTATGAACAAAGGATTGTCGTTTTCTCCCTAGTAGCAATAGCACATCTAGTACCTTAGAGATTTCTATCACTTCCCCAGATTACCAGAGGCATGAACCCACTATCGAGCATAAATACTAACTCTTGGAGTTGCTAGCATCTACTTGGCCAAGATATCTACTAACAACGGAAAGAATGCAAGATCACAAATAACAAATACATGATAGAATCAATAATCAATCTGAAATAGCATCTCAATATCCATCGGATCCCCGCAAACACAACATGCAGAATTACAAATAGATGATCTTGATCATGAACGGAGCTCACAAGATCTAGACATGATAGAACAAAGGAGGGGAACCAGCCATCTAGCTACTACATGGACCCGTAGTCTAGAGATGAACTACTCATGCATCACACCGGAGGCTTGCATGATGATGAAGAAGGCCTCCAGGATGAATTCCCCTCTCCGGCAGGGTGCTGGGAAGAGCGTCAGATCCCTCCCGATCTATGGATGGAGACGACGGCGGCTATAGACTCTTTCATGGAACTTTGATCGGGTACTTAGGGTTTTCGTATCAGAGGCAATATATAGGCGGAAGGAGAGGCCGAGGGGGTGCCTGGGCTAGCCACACCACCCCCTGGCGCGGGCCAAGCCTGGCCGCGCGGCCAGGTGGTGTGGACGCCCTCTGGCCCTTCTCCGTCTTGTATTCTGGCTCCAAGTGTCCCCCGGTAAAATAATAACTTTGGATTTTGTCCCGTCCAATTCCGAGAATATCCCTTTTCTGACTTTCTGGAACCAAAAATAGCAGAAAACAGGTAGTTGGCACTGTGGCTCTTATTAATAGGTTAGTCCAAGAAATCATATGAAAAGTACTCCAAAGTGTGGACAAAACACAAGAAAGTAGATAAAACCAAGCATGGAACATCAAAAATTATAGATACATTTGCAATGTATCACGCGCATCCTTTACTGGCTTAGACCCTTCCCCGGAACAATATTATAATGGAATGAGTTTCACTTCTAGAGTAAGCAAGGGGAAGAATATTCAACATCCCGCAATCCGCTATTTGTTCTATGTTATTGCTAACACCTTGCAGACACGAAATGAGTTCACGAGACTCAATGAGGAGGACATCTTAGTCCTCGCAAAAGCTGCTTTCAACAACATCGACTTTTCACTCAACCTGGGCGCAATTCTTGTGCGCTACCTGGAGTACCAATCCTCCCAAAGCCAAGGACCAGTCACAGGTGGAGGCGTCATCACCGTGCTTTCCATTTCCCTAGATCGACCTAGGTGAGTTGCAACCAGTGCTAGGTGAGTGACATGTTGGTTTCTCTACTTTAAAAGCTTGTGGAATGCTCACTAGGAGAGGTGGTGTTTATTACTTGCATATTGCTGGAGTTGGGTGTCTCTACCCCGCTCCATTGCCTAATGGTATTTTCTCTATCGAGGAAGGACGTTTGTTATATGACTTGCAGGTCGAGCAACACTAACCTAAGGAGGAGATTCCGGATGAGGATGAGGACCAAGAAGAGGAGTAACCACCAACCTGGTTCGCTACATACCAAGACTTCCAAGAACTTGGAGGAACTGTGGAGAGAATGCAAAATCTCTCCTTGAACCTTCGAGAAACAACTAGTAATTTATCAACTCAATTTACAAACTAGAGTTACAACCTTTTCCCACCACCACACTGATTTGAAGGGCTTGCAAAAGCTTAAGCTTGGGGAAGTTTCCTCGTTACCTTTATTTGGCATTCATTTGTTTTTATTTATTTCGAGGTTATGTTTTTAATTCGAGTTTATGAGGACTCGTGTTGGTTCCCCCAACACTTTATCTTTAGTTATTTCTATTTGTTTTCGAGATTTTCTAGACGAGCTTTGCCGCCAATTTTCTATTCTTTAATTCCCTCTCTTAAAAACAACAAAAAGATTTTTTCATTTATCTTTATTTTCCCTCTTCCTTCTTTTCTATTCTGCTTGTGGCTTTCACATATTTGCAGAAGAGTGATCGACTTCGAGTTTCCAAGAAGCAAATCAAAAGGGAAGAGAGAAGTGAAACCAATCATGAGAGGTATGCCTTAAGACTCCCCACTTTTGAAGTTTTAGAAACCCATGTTAGTTAGTAGTAAATGATAAGATGTTATATTGGTGGAGTGAGTCTTTATATTGTAGTAAAATTTTGTTTGCATGGGTATTTAGTTGGGTACATTTTCTTCCACCTCCTGTGGTTAACCAAGTCTTACCTAAAAATTTGCTAAACAATTGTAATAAGAAAAAGTCTCACAATTGAAGGCTTGGGTGTTGTAGTGTTTAGTCTTGAAGGCTTATTTCTAGAGACACTCAACACCTTAGAAAATAATGATTGACTTGATAACTCTCTTTAAAAGGATTTGTTCAATTGAATTAATGTTTAGCGGTTTTTGTGAGCATACCAAAGTTTGACTTGTGAATCATAAGAATGATATAGCTTTATGCGTGTCAAACTTCACAGGATGCCAACAACTCCGCTAGCCTACAAACGATCTTCATGGAGGAAACTCCTAGATTTCGGCTATAAGTTGATTAAACATATGTAGCAGCAATGCTATAATGGGTAAGATTCTTGGCAGTCCCGGGTAGCTGTGTTCATGAGGAATTACTCCTCTGGCTGATATGAGTAATCATTGTGCAAAAGGAACAAAAACCTTGGTGGTGCCACAAGTGTCCATCACAGGCCGATAAACTAATTAAAATCTTTGGCATGCTCTCAATTACTTAAGAATTGAAATTCTTGAAGGACAATGAATAGAAAAGTAGTGCTTGAAAAGTCTTGATTTATTGATGTGGGAGAATTGAGATAGTCTAGTGTATATGTTTTCCATGACAAAATCTCACACTCTCACTTTTACATGATTATACTTTATTGTTCCAAGGTAAGCCTATGAGTTAATTACATGACATAGAATAAGGTTTACTCATTTGAATCATCCATGTTAACAATAATTTTGCTGCGCTATAAGGATGCATAAAAACCCATATGATATGCTTGCCATTACTCTATCGATGCTGAAGTTTTTCAGATTAATAAAGTGGAGGAAACATGAGGCTACCAATCATGAGTAAGATCATCATCTCGTTGTTTTAGTTTAAATGCTGAGTTCCTTTCTGATTTTGGTTTTCTTGCTCAAGGACAATCAAGTTTAAGCTTGGGGAGTGATAACCCACAAGTATAGGGGATCGTGTGTAGCCTTTTCGATAAGTAAGAGTGTCGAACCCAATGAGGAGCTAAATGTAGGATAAATATTCTCTCAAGTTCTATCAACCACTGATACAACTCTACGCATACTAAACGTTTGCATTATCTAGGAAATAAAACTAGAGCAACAATACGAGTAATAGAGATAGCTTTGCATGATAATAAATAACAAGAAAGTAAAGCTAGTTGCTGCAGCAATAAAATACACTAAACTAACAGAACCATGAGTGTGGAATAGTGGTGGTAATTGTGGTGGCTTTGTCCAAGTTTAAATAGCGAATAGATCAGGTTTATTGTCTTCGATGCAGTTTTCTATGTGGGAGAGGCTAAATATACATGCGCTTCACTACTTGGAATTACATGTACTATATAATTGGATTGTTAGCAAACATCTGTAAGTACTAATCAATACATTAAGGTTTCCCCAACCATAGCCTTAAGTTTAATGGTCCTCTTACTCCCATATGTGCAACGTTCCGGTTCGCGTCCTCAGGTTTCTGTCACTCCGGAAAAACTCTCCCTTCCTTTTACACATATTACAAACATTATGATGTTTAATCCATGTGCGCACAAATATAATGGACACCAAAGGACTGTACCATATCAACATACAACTCTAATGAACCAAAGATGTTCCACCATTCAATCTAAGAACAAAGAAACTACGCAAACATGACATAGATCATAGGATTATAACTTACAGCATCAAGCACCATGTTTACATAGGACGGTACAGAGAGTGTGGGAGGATGAACCACTACATACTAGGAGGATTAGGTGATGGAGATAATGGTGAGGCGGCGACACCGGCGGCGGCACGGGGACACCTTCCCCGCCGCCGGTATCATGAGGGAGCACCGCCCCTTAGCCCCCTTTCTTCATGGCTTCTTGGGAGCCCTCCCCCATGGAGATGGGATCCACGGGGGAGGCAAAAAGGTGGCTTTGGTAGCTGCAAATTCGTGGGTGGAGGTGTCCTCGGCGAATTAGGTTTCCTCCCTTTATATAGCTTCTCGGATTCCCGTCACCCCATCTTGGGCTGCAGTAAATTGGGCCTAAAAGACCTGTAAGGACTCGGAATCGGCTAAATTTTATGTCTAGCATGTTTGTCGCGAAATTTGCAACAACTTTGTAGTTGAAGAGTTTTCTGTTTCACGTCGTCTTTGACCAGAAATGTGACCATCTTCAAAAAGAGTTCTGAGACAGATTTCTGGAAAAATCCCAATTTGACTCCAACAAGGTTTTCACTTATATTCTTGATAATTCCTACACATCAAAGTGTAAAACAAGAATATTGTGCACTTTTGTAACTATTAGTAGGTTAGTCCAAATAAATCATAAACTTTATACAAAAAGGAGTGTTAAAAGCATATTATTAGTATAAAACCATCAAAAATTATAGATACGTTATGGACGTATCAGGGAGGTTGATGGCTATGAAATATAGCCATCTACATCCACATTTAAACTGGATATTATTCATATTTTTGATGAAATATCTCTCTAAACCCTGCCACTAATGCCTAATGATCAAAGGGGTATGCAATCCTTTCTTTCTATTTTTCCCTACGCAGATAATGATGTTTGATGATGGGAATCACAACATTAAAGTTAAAGATACGAGATTTTCAACAACCCCAAGAAACCAGGAGTCGTGAAGTGGAGACAGACGCTTTAATGACCAACTATACGGCAGGAAGAAAATTCCGACCGTATAGTTCTGGTCGTATAGTTGTCATCAACACTGCTAGGACAAACATAACAACTTTCGTGAAGGGACCCTTATATAAAGAGGCATCAGGCGACGAGAAACACTCTCGCTTGGACGCTCGCCATCTGCCCCCAGAAACCTGCATCCGCAACACCGAAGAGCCGTTGTAGGAATAGACTTAGATCTAATCTCCAAACCCTTCTCTACCACCATAGCCATATTCCACCACTTGTAATAGTAGATCTCATCTTCGATTGACGACATTGTAAGACTATTTTCTATCAATCTCATGATTTCCATTGCAATGTTTATGATCGTTGATTTCATCTCTATGCGTGAGTAATTCTCTTTGGGCTAAGGGCTTCGGCTTAGCCATGTAGCTTTTGTGCATGTTATTTATCATAGATGGAATCATGTATTAGTTTGTTTGACATGATGATTATTGTATCCTCTCTTACCTCAATCCAAGGACTTGTCAGGTACCCAAGACCCTAAGGATTGAGCCAGGTATAGGGAGTATGAGTAATGACTAATCTACAGGTTGGGAACCCAAGTGACAGAAGGGGTAGTACGGCTGTATGTGAGGGATTTACTTGGGATTAACGGTGACGTCACTATACATATCATTAGTTCTCTTTCTTCTATGGATGAGACTAGTACGTTATTGCTATAAGCGGTTGTGGAGGCAATAGCAATTATGGATGCACTGACCACATATAATTATCTTGGTCTAACAATTACATGCATACTTTATTATTATCTTTTATTCCCATCAGATGTTTTGCACAACTACCGGTGAAATTGAAAGCCCTAGGCCCTCTCTCTCCATCATTGACAACAACAAAAGACAGCAAACTCTTGGTCCGGTAAAACACAAAAAGAATTCTAAAACTCCTGAAGGTCCGTTAAAGTAACTTCACTACGCTTTCTGCTTCTCGAGGATTCAATAACCTAGGTCTACTAGGGAAAAAGAGCTATACAACATCCGTAATCCGGATCGAAGGTATCAATCACCCCTTATGAACCAAGGTCAAGCTCATGAAGATGGACAAGGTAAAAATGTCGAGCAAGCTCAAGGAGAGGAGAAAGCTCAATTTCAAGGTCAAGACGAGTATCAAAATAGTGGTGATGACCAAGTAGATTCCCAAGAATCCATTGAGGAATCTCATGCTCGTCATGAAGCAAGGAGGATCACCAAGCTCATCCGAGAAGGACTTACTCTTGAAAATGTTGTTGGTGATCTTGAAAGGGGCATTACTACTTGTAACCAAGTGGCTAACTTTGTTGGCCACAATAGCTTCACTTCTTGTGTAGAGCCCCAGAAGGTGTATGAAGCTCTTGAGGACCCGGATTGGCTTGAGGCCATGCATGAAGAGCTTCACAACTTCGTATGGAACAAAGTGTGGTCATTTGTGGAGAGACCCAATGAGTGCCATAATGTCATTGGAACAAAGTGGATCTTCAAGAACAAGCAAGATGCAAATGGGATGGTCATCCGCAACAAGGAAAGATTGGTGGCTCAAGGCTTCTCCCAAGTTGAGGGTATCGACTACGGTGAAACTTTCGCCCCCGTTGCCCGCCTTGAATCCATTCGTATCTTGCTTGCATATGCATCCCATCATAACTTTAAGTTACAACAAATGGATGTTAAAAGTGCATTGCTTAATGGTACCTTAAATGGGTTGGTGTATGTTAAGTAACCTCTGGGTTTTGAGGACTCCAAGTTTCCAAATCATGTCTACAAACTTGATAAGGCACTCTATGGAATTAAACAAGCTCCACGTGCGTGGTATGAGTACCCTAGAGAGTTGTTGGTAGACCGTGGTTTCGAAGTTAGGTTAATTGACTCCACTCTTTTTACTAAGAGAGTTGGAGGAAACTTGTTCATATGTCAAATTTATGTTGTTGATATTATCTTTGGTTCTCCTAACAAAGCTTTCAATGATGTCTTTGCTAAGCTAATGACCGGTGAGTTTGAGATGTCTATGATGGGCGAATTGCAATTCTTTCTTGGATTTGAAGTGAAGCAATTGATTGGAGGTATCTTCATTAATCAGTCCAAATACATTCAAGATATGCTCAAGAGGTTCAAGTTGACGGATTTAAATGCAGCCAAGACTCCCATGCCTCTCAAGTGTGATCTCACTCTTGATACTAAGGGTAAAGATGTGGATCAAAAGGTATATCGATCTATGATTGGTTCTTTGCTTTATATTTGTGCATCTATACCGGATATCATGTTAAGTGTGGGTATTTGTGCACGGTTTCAAGCCGCCCCAAAAGAAAGCCACCTTGCGGCAGTCAAGCAAATCTTTCAATATTTGGTTGATACCCCAAAATTTGGATTATGGTATCCCAAGGGCTCAAGCTTTGTTATTCATGGTTTCACAGATTCAGATTGGGCGGGAGACAAAGTTGGAAGGAAGACAACCTCTAGGACTTTCCAATTCCTTGCTAGGTCCTTGGTGTGTTGGTCATCAAATAAACAAAATTGTGTCTCCTTGTCCTCCTCCGAAGCCGAGTATATTGCGGCCGCTAGTTGTTGTGCACAATTATTGTGGATGAGGCATACTTTAAAGGATTACAGTGTCAGTTGTGACAAAGTGCCTCTTCTTTGTGATAATGAAAGTGCAATCAAGATCGCCTACAACCCAGTGCAACACACAAGAATGAAGCATATTGATATTCGCCATCACTTCATCCGGGAGCATGTGATGGAGATATTTACCTCTCATATGTGATCACCGAGAATAATCTAGCGGATTTGTTCACCAGGCCCCTTGATGAGAAGAGATTCCGAGAGTTAAGGAACGAGCTAAATATCATAGATTCGAGCAATGTGGCTTGAGATCATGCACCCATACCCATGCATTCATGTGTTATTTGATCTAGATGTAGGCATGGGCATAGGGGGAGTCTAGTTCTAATTGATTTGGTTATCCCTCCCCCCATTATGCCCAATGGAAGAAAATCATTCTCTTAATATCATTTTGCGATATGTGAGCTTTAATGATGAGTTTTGGTAATGGACCCAAGATATATCTTCGCGGTGCCAAGCCAAGTATACTCAAACATGGTGGCCTCGAACACCGACCCTCTCTCTCACGGGAGGTTGCTCTTTCCTCGTGTTTGTCATCCTTTTGGTTTTGTTTGATGTTTTGGGAACTTGCACTCTCATTTGGTGTTTATTGTTGTTTCTTAACTTGTTCGAGTGCACTGTTCCCACAATCAGCATGGACATCTTATCCTAAGCCCTTTTCTCTCAAACCCCTTAGCCCTCCTCTATCCGCACAAGATCCCACACTCCCCATGTTTTTCCCGTGGGTTCACTTCAGGCCTCACCGGTAGTACCGGATCTTCCTCGGTACTACCAGACCATGCCAGTTCCCAGGAGAAATCCTAGAAACTGCCCCTGGTCTGGTTATACCAGAAAATCTTGTGGTACTATAGGTGATCGGTACTACCGTGTTTTCGGCTGTACTACTGGACCAGGCCAGTTCCTAGGAGCAATCCTAGAAACTTTCCTAGGTCCGGCTACATCGAAAAATCAATAAGTATTACCAGTGACCAGTACTACCAGATCCAAATCATGTACTACCGATGCGCGGTTTTGGGTTAAGTGAGGGGTTGGCCGGGGAGGCACCCTTCGGTGTCTCACTTCTCCCTGACCCCCTCACGTAGTGTCGCCGTTGCCTAGAGCCGTGCTCGTCGCTGGGAGCCGCGCCTTCGCCCCCCTCCGCTGGATTCTTCACGGATCTGGCCTCCGTGTGCCCTCCCCTCCGTTCTTCTCCACCATGGACTCCGGTACAACCGCGTTTTCCTCTCCTCTTCTCGTTTTGCCTTGAATCTAGATCTAGGTTTGATTCAGGGTCAAAACCTCCTTTGGTTGCTTTTCCTTCTCATATCTCACTAATACACTCCTATGTGTACCTGGGAATCCTCATTTCGAGTGGTTTTGTGCTCTGTTTGCGGTCTCTCCTGACCGGATCTGCGCACTGACCCGCATATCCGGTTGACATGGGTATACCCTACAGGTACTCGAGCTTGGTATATACGACCTGCATACGGTGGAAGCCCATGGCATTGCTGTAACATCCCAAATTTTATGATTGCAGATGTTACTAGAGCATGCATCATATCATTGCATCAGGGCATCACTCAATAAAAGCCGCATCAAATACTTTTCCTAAACCCTATAGTCATATAAAGACAAAAAAGGGTTAAACAAAATCTAACCTCCTAAACCCTTGCCAAAGTGTTATTTTATAACCCCATAGTAATCTCCTTCCTTTTACAAAATTTTGGAGAAAAATTTCATTATTTTCGGAGTCCATTTGCAAAAGTTATAAGACAAATAGGAAAACAGAAAATAAAAAGATTAAACTACAAAAAAAGGGGAGTCTAGCCTAACCGGGCCAGCCGAGCCGGCCCACCCCTATCTACCGCGTGCCAGGCAGGGCGCAGCAACAACAGCCGCACAGGCCGGCACAGCAAGCGCCGCCAGCTGCTCAACCCGCTCCTCTCGCCTCTCACTGACGCCGCGGCCCCACCTATCATCCCCCTCCCTCATCGAGTCCAGGACAAACACGGCGCACAGCCACGTCGGCACCGACCTTCCCGGCCGAATCGGAACGGAATCCGTGACCCCCGCGCCAAGCCAGGCCGCCTATAAGTACCCTCGACACGCCTTCCAAAAAAACCCTAGCTTTTCTTCGCAAATCGCCACCGGGCTGCCGCCTTGGAGCTCGAGGTCGATCTCGCCGCAGCCACCGCCGCCGAGCTCGACGGACAGGGTTCGAGACCACCTCTCCCCCTTATCTCTTCCTCTCTGTCTTCCCCATTAAGTTCCGCATCAATTCATTTTTCCCCTTGAACAGAGCCCCGTGCCGCCCCAAAATGATCGCCGGAGACTCGCCGGAGAAGGAGGAAACCGGCGGAGCTTCACCGCAAGCCGAGGCAGCGAGCGCTGCCGCCGTCCGTGATGGAAGGATCGCGAGGAGGAGCTGCACCTCGTTGTCCACACCACCGCCTCGGGGGACCACCCGACCACCGCCGAGCATCGCCAACCAACGCGCCGCCGCTGTTCATCGTCGTCGTCAAGTCCTCACCGCCGCGGGTGAGTTCCCTCCGTCCCCGTCCGTTAGATCGCGATCCGACGGTATAGAATAGACTGTTCCTAGTGAATCGGTACCGCCCTATCGCGTCGCGCCGCATGGCACTTGCCGCGTCAGCGTGCCTCGTCAGCCCGCACGCCCCGCTGGACCAATCCCTGGACGCCACTTGTCGTCGCGTAGCTGGCCGCCGTTCTGTCCTTTTCTAAAATAGGCAGAAAGTGTTTTAATCTCGTTAAATTCATAGTAAATCAAGTTTTTGTCCAAAAATTGCATATAATATACCGTTGGATTCGCAAAATTGAGTAGAACACAGATCTACGATAATATTGCTGGTTTACTGCAGTAATGCTGAAGTAGGATTTAAAGTTTAGATTGGAGTATTTTAATTCTAGAAAAATATCCGCAGATCCGTTTTAGTTGATTCTTGTTGCGTTGGCTTTGTATCTACGAGTCCTTATATGGAAAATTGTTACTTCATGCTTAGAGTGTTTAGATCTGTTTCGGGGTAGATTGGAAGTGTAGATCTATTTATGAGCTTGTTTAATTAAGTTTTAATCCGAAATACTTAGAATCTGTGGGAAATCGATACTAATGACATCCCCAACTCAACAACTCCCCAGAATAAAACCCTTGGTTGAAGTTGAAATCCATCCTTGCATATTACCAAGTTGCATGCATGCATATTCACCTTTATGGCATTGTTTTGTGCAAATTGTGATTGGATCTATGTTTGTGTTTCGTTAGATTGCTTGGAGTGCGCTAAGGAGTACTGTTGTGTAGAGTGCTGCTCGGATCAAGGAAAGTTACATCACTTGTACATTTTATGTCCCAGTTTTTGACTATGCATGTTTTACTCTTCAAATCTTGTAGTGTGCATGTGTAGGTCTTTAATAGATTTTATTATTACTATATTTTTGCAAGTGCGGTTTTGTAGTATGCCATGAGTAGTTTTTTACCTAGGAATTTCCGTCCTAATTAGGTTCCCCTGTTTTGCTAAGTAATGTTTGCTATGCTATATATATACTAAGTATCATTGAGGGGTTCGAAAGACTCAAAAAATTTCTAAGTATGAGAGCTCTCTCGACCGAACTTTTCTTCACAAAACCCCCTTCAAAATAAAATTATGTTTTCTTCTGGGCGGAATGGTTGTCGGGTCAACGAGTGGAATTTTGGTGGAGGACGGCTGCCCAGGAATCAAAGAAGTCTGCCATGTTTCAGAATTCAGAAGCTTCCAGTGCAACCACAATACATATGGGCTCTGTCTTGGCTTAGTACTTAGTGAGAAACCTCACCGGGGTACCAACATTTGGAGGATCTTGGCACGGTTGGATCCAGCTGGTAGATGGGCTACTAAGGGAAGGCTTCGCCATGGTCTTGTCTGTAAAAGGACTTGATCGTGGATTGTGGGGAAAGTGCACAACCTGTCGAGAGTATTGCAAACTGATCGATCAGCCGTGTTCACGGAAACAGAACAACATTGAGCATCTGAAGGATGGAGCCTCTGAAAGATCTTCCTCTCTCTTTTCCAAACTTAAAGTTTTATAAACCCCAAGGCGTGAGTAATATCGCCATTGGGTGGGATTTGGGGAACTTGGTGCGTAATATCCAAGAGCTAGGTTGATTGGACACTTGGTGAGTAATATCCACGTGTTCCATTCGACCCTATATTACTTAAACAATGTTTACAAAGTAGGGTAAACTCTTCCTCTTTTCTTCTTACTTAGAGAAAATTGGCCTTATGCAAAAGAACCCCAAAGCCTACTCTTAGCCTTGCATGTAGAGATAGTCTTATTCTTTCCTTAGTTTAATTTGCCAATACATTCAAAGTATTGACCCAACCTGTTGGTTGCATGTCTTATGTGCAGAATCCGAAGACTGAAAGGTGCGTAGGGATCGCAGGTCTTCACGCAACTAGCCTGAGGTGTTGATGGACTCAAGATTTACTTAGTTTCCGCTGTTTTATTTGAGCTAGCTATAAGCTATGCAAATTGTAATAATTATACTCTGGATTATTCGTGTATTAGTGACTTGTGTTTTACATGATATTCATCGACTGTGAAGTGCTAGCTATTGATCCAGGGACTAGCATGTTAATCATAGGGACTTAGGATCCTTAACGATTCGAGGTCGCAACAGATGGTATCAGAGCACAAAGTTGCCTGTAGGACGTGACCCCTAGGATTGGAAACCACCTTTACCATTGTGTGTTTTTGCCTTGAATATTCTTCTAAGTTATTTATGCTCTTCTAGTAATCCTCTTCTTTATCACTTTGTGCCTAATTTTCATTCTCCTAACTTAAAGATGACGACCTTCTACTACAACACCGCCGAAGACATCAAGTACCTGAGCTTTGGGGAATGCCTTCTAGACATCATCAAGACATTGGAGTTGCCCAGGCCGTCAATCAAGGGGAGCGAGTTGAGGAAGATTCACAAGGAAGGATGCTGGGCGATTGAAGTCATCCAACCGGGGCGCAAAGAGTCTGAACCCAAGACGGAGGCCATTGTACTCAACGTCACTAGCGACTCCAAGGAGAAAGGACTTAGCACCAGCATGCAGGAGCTCATTCGACACCTTTGTGGACGCCACCATGAAGAGGTTGAAGGCCACTACATCAAACTCTTTGGAAGAAGCGATGAGAAGGGAGTACCAATCGAGTTAACCCCGGAGGAAAGGGCGACATGCAAGCGTCGAAGGATCCAATACCAAGACTTGGAGTGCCACATCAACGATCTTGAGAAGGGGAGATGCTTTGAGATCATGAGGAATGACGAGCTATGCGCCCTAGTCAAGGAGAAGGACAAGAAGATCGAAGAGCTGGAAGAGAAGATCAAGTCCCTAGGAGGGAAGCTCACCGCCCAAGAGAAGAAGTTCGCTAATTAAGAGAAGAGGGTGAAGGATAAGAACAAGAGGATTAGGGAACAAAGTCTTGTGCTCGCAAAAAACGAGATGGAGTTCAAGAACTTTGCCACCATGTTGAAGGACCTGCGAGCAGCCAAGAGGAGCTTGGAGGAGAAGATCACGCCCGTGACTATGGGGTCAAGCTTGATCAAGGAGCTGCAGAAGGAGAAGAAGGAACTTCAAGAGAAGCTCGAAGGTGCTACCCAGGAGCTGCAAGAGGTGAAGGAACTTCAAGAGAGGCTCGAAGCTGTTACGCCGGAGCCGCAGGAGGTGAAGGAACTTCAGGAGAAGCTTGAAGCCACGACGAAGGACATGGAATTATACAAGTCAATGCTGTAGAAGGAAGGCTTCACTATTGAGGATGAGGAAGTGGATGATGAGTAGAGTACATAGTTGGACCACCTTTATTTATATAGTCAAACGTTGTTCGCGATTGTAATGAGTACCAAAACTATTTTGGTTTAGTTAAACTTGGTTGAGTTGTGTTAAACTATGTGCTATGTGTGCCTTGCTTTTCTCGTGTGCTTTTATCATGTTTACATAATGGTAGGAGTTTATTCCTTAGGCTTTCTATCTATTTCTTATCGTGTTTCCCAAACCCCACCAAATGGCGAGACGTGGGAACAACAACAATATGCCCCCAGAGATAGCACAACTTCTGAACTCCCAGAATCAGCTAATCCAACTCCTCACTCAGAACATGCAAAACAACAACAACAACCCGCTGCCTCCACCACCTCCACCGCCCCAACAGGATCGCCTGACTCGGTTCTTGAGGTTGAACCCTCCTATTTTCTCAAGTAGTTCCGAGCCAATTGGGGCAGATGACTGGCTCCACACCACCAACAAGAAGTTAGACACCGTCCAAGTTGTGGGAGCTGACAGGGTGCGCTTTGCCACGCACCAACTTGAGGGACCAGCTGCTGAATGGTGGGATAATTACCAAGTCACCCACCCTGATATTGAAGCTATCACCTGGAACCAGTTTGAGGCGGCCTTTTGTACCCATCACGTAGCTGCTGGTGTCATGTCACTAAAGAGACGTGAGTTCCGTGACTTGAAGCAACTGCACCGCTTTGTCTCCGAGTATGCGGACCTTTTCAGCAAGCTGGCACGTTATGCACCTGATGATGTTTCCACTGATGCCAAGAGACAGGAGGAGTTCCTAAGGGGACTTAATGATGAGATATCCATTCAGCTTGTGGCTCTGAAGTTTGATAACTATCAAGAACTTCTGGATAGGGCAGTTGTGGTTGAAGCAAAGGAAAGGAGTATAGAGAACCGCAAGAGAAAGTCCACCTCACACAAGCACAACTCAGCCCCATATCAGAAGCAACGCACTTCGTCACCACTACCCCACAACCACAATGGTCATCGTCATGGAGGAGATAACCACAATGGCCATAAACATCGCAATGGAAATGGCAATGGGAAGGATCTGAGTGAAGTGACATGCTTCAAGTGCAACAAGCCAGGGCATTATGCAACTACTTGCCCTGAAAGGATGAAGGGAATGGCAATGGGAACGGCAATGGACACAACCATGGCAATGGACACAACCATGGCAATGGTAATGGAAATGGGAAGAAGCCGAATCCATTCGTCAAAGCCACGGTGAATCATGTCTCTGTGGAGGATGCTCGTGAGGCACCTGACTCCGTGATTGGTAAGTTCAAGCTTAACTCCACCCCCGCAGTTGTTCTTTTTGATACTGGTGCATCGCATTCATTTATATCAAGGGTATTTGTGGATAGAGGCAAGCTACCTACGGAGACTATTAGTACTCCCCTAAGGGTAAGTTCTCCTGGAGGATAAATAGTGGCAAACTCTGGATGTCGTGGGTTAGAACTAAGGATTGGGGCACACATCTTTCCCACAAGCCTAGTCGTTCTGGAGTCACAAGGTTTAGACATAATTTTGGGCATGAATTGGATGACAGAATATGAGGGAGTGATAGATTGTGCCAAAAGGACTGTCGCACTCACAACTCCGGATAAGAAGAGAATCCGCTTTAAATCGGCCTTTGCACTCAAAGGAAGTATGGTGAACTATATTAAGGGGATTAGCTTGGAGGATGTGCCAATTGTGAAGGAGTATCCAGATGTGTTTCCGGAGGAATTGCTAGGGATGCCTCCTGACCGAGACATCGAGTTTCTCATTGACTTGATGCCTGGCACTAGACCGATAGCAAAGAGACCGTACAAGATGGATCTTGATGAGTTGAAGGAACTTAAGAAACAACTTAGAGAGCAATTGGACAAAGGCTTCATTCAACCAAGTGCGTCATCTTGGGGAGCGCCTGTCTTATTCATGGAGAAGAAGGATAAAACCAAGAGACTAGTCGTGGACTACCGGTCATTGAATGAAGTGACAATCAAGAACAAGTACCCTCTACCCAATATCAACGACCTGTTCGACCAATTAAAGGGAGCTAGTGTGTTCTCTAAGATTGATCTCCGATCAGGTTATTTCCAGTTAAAGATCCAGGAACAGGGTGTACCCAAGACAACATTCACCACAAGATACAGATTGTATGAGTACACCATGATGTCGTTTGGCCTAACCAATGCCCCAGCATACTTCATGACTATGATGAACAAGGTGTTCATGGAGTACTTGGATAAGTTTATTGTGGTATTCATTGATGACATACTCATATATTCCAAGGACAAGAAGGAACATGAGAGGCATATGTGCCTAATTATGGAAAAGTTAAGGGAACACAAGTTGTATGCCAAGTTTAGCAAATGTGAGTTCTGGTTAAAAGAAGTGGGATTCCTTGGTCACATTGTGTCAGCTAAAGGAGTTGTCGTGGACCCAAGTAAGGTAGCTTCCGTGACAGAATGGGAGTCACCTAAGAATGTGGGTGACATCAGGAGTTTCTTGGGCCTTGCAGGATATTACCGAAGGTTCATTGAAAACTTTTCCAAGATAGCAAAGCCTATGACAGAATTGTTGAAGAAAGAAAAGAAGTTCCAATGGGCCGAGGCATGTGAAGCAAGTTTTCAAGAATTGAAGAAGCGCCTAGTAACAACACCAGTGTTGTGTCTCCCTGGCATCCAAAAAGATTTCCAAGTCTATTGGGACGCTTCTCGACAAGGACTTGGTAGTGTACTGATGCAAGATGTAAAAGTAGTGTATTACGCCTCTCGACAACTTAAGAACCATGAGAATAACTACCCCACACATGATTTGGAACTAGCATCAGTTGTGCATGCGCTCAAGGTATGGAGACATTACCTCATGGGCAAACATTGTGATGTGTTCACGGATCACAAGAGTCTTAAATGTATCTTCACTCAAAAGGAGTTAAATATGAGGCAAAGGAGATGGCTTGAGCTCATCAAGGACTATGACTTGGACCTGCAGTACCATCCTGGAAAGGCCAATGTTGTGGCTGACGCCTTGAGCCGGAAGGTCTATGTAAATGGACTTGCCGTGGGAGAACTTCTAAAGGAATTGTGTGAACAGTTCAAGGATCTCAGGTTGGAAATAGTTCTGGAGGGGTACTTAGCAACTATGGAGGTACTGCCAATGCTTCTGGACCAAATCAAAGAGGCCCAGAACGGGGACAAAGAGTTGGAAGAGATAAAAGCTAATATAAGCAAGGGTAAAGCAAAAGGGTTTCATACGGATGAACAAGGGACACTTTGGTATGAGAAGCGTTTGTGCATTCCCGATGATCCCGATATCAGGAAGTTAATTCTTTAGGAAGCTCACGATTCGCCTTACTCAATTCATCCTGGTAATACAAAGATGTACATGGATGTGAAGGATAAATTTTGGTGGAATAACTTGAAAAGAGAAATTGCTGAATACATCTCCTTGTGTGACGTGTGCAACAGAGTCAAGGCCGAACATCAAAAACCAGCAGGGCTGCTGTAGCCATTACCTGTGCCCGATTGGAAGTGGGACAAGGTAGGCATGGATTTTATCACAGTACTACCCCGGACTCGTTCTGGGTATGATTCTATCTGGGTAGTGGTCGATCACTTCACAAAGGTGGCCCACTTTATTCCCGTAAAGACCACCTATACAAGTGCTAAACTTGCCAAGATATATATGTCAAGGATCGTAAGTCTTCATGGTGTACCCAAGGGGATTGTCTCTGATAGAGGTACCCAATTCACCTCGAAGTTTTGGCGACAGCTACACGAGTCTCTAGGGACACGACTGGAGTTTAGTACTGCTTTCCACCCGCAAACAGATGGACAAACGGAAAGAGTTAATCAGATCTTGGAGGACATGTTAAGAGCCTGTGCACTAGACTATGGGTCTAGTTGGGATGATAATTTGCCATATGCAGAATTCTCATACAATAACAGTTACCAAACTAGTATCAAAATGGCTCCATTTGAAGTTCTATATGGCAGAAAGTGTAGAACTCCGCTGCTATGGAATGGAGTTGGAGAACGTAGTTTGTTTGGACCTGAACTGATCAAGGATGCCGAAGAAAAAGTAAGACATATTCAAGACAGGTTAAAAGTAGCCCAATCCAGGCAAAAGAGTTATGCTGATTCCAAGCGCAGGGATGTAACTTATGAAGTGGGAGACCGTGCATGTCTCCGAGTTTCATCACTACGAGGAGTTAAGAGAATTGGAATCAAGGGTAAGTTGGCACCTCGATTCATAGGGCCCTATAGGATTTTGGCTCATAAAGGGGAGGTTGCCTATCAGTTGGAATTGCTCGAAGTGTTGACTGTTCATGATGTATTCCATGTGCCACAACTAAAGAAGTGTCACCCAAAAATGGCTGAAACACCACTAAAGGATACGGTTCCTTTGGACGAGGTTCAACTGGAAAACGATCTCACCTATGAGGAAAAAACCCACCAGGATTCTGGAAACTGCTGAGAGAATTACTCGTACCAAGACTATCATGTTTTGCAAAGTTCAATGGAATAACCATTCCGAGGAAGAGGCCACGTGCGAACGTGAAGAAGTCCTGAAGAAAGAACACCCACACCTATTTGCTAACCAACCTGAATCTCGGGGACGCGATTCTTCTTAAGGGGGGTAGGTTTGTAACATCCCAAATTTTACGATTGCAGATGTTACTAGAGCATGCATCATATCATTGCATCAGGGCATCACTCAATAAAAGCCGCATTAAATACGTTTCCCAAACCCTATAGTCATATAAAGAAAAAAGGGTTAAACAAAATCTAACCTCCTAAACCCTTGCCAAAGTGTTATTTTATAACCCCATAGTAATCTCCTTCCTTTTACAAAATTTTGGAGACAAATTTCATTATTTTTGGAGTCCATTTGCAAAATTTATAAGACAAATAGGAAAACAAAAAATAAAAAGATTAAACTACAAAAAAAGGGGAGTCTAGCCTAATTGGGCCAGCCGAGCCGACCCACCCCTATCTACCGCGTGCCAGGCAGAGCGCAGCAGCAGCCGCACAGGCCGGCCCAGCAAGCGCTGCCAGCCGCTCAGCCCGCTCCTCTCGCCTCTCACTGACGCCGCGGCCCCACCTGTCATCCCCCTCCCTCATCGAGTCCAGGACAAAAACGGCGCGAAGCCGCGTCGGCGCCGACCTCCCCAGCCGAATCGAAACGGAATCCGTGACCCCCGCGCCAGCCAGGCCGCCTATAAGTACCCTCGGCACGCCTTCCAAAAAAACCCTAGCTTTTCTTCGCAAATCGCCACCGGGCTACCGCCTTGGAGCTCGAGGTCGATCTCGCCGCAGCCACCGCCGCCGAGCTCGACGGACAGGGTTCGAGACCACCTCTCCCCCTTATCTCTTCATCTCTGTCTTTCCTATTAAGTACCGCAACGATTCATTTTTCCCCTTGAACAGAGCCCTGTGCCGCCCCAGATTGATCGCCAGAGACTCGCCGGAGAAGGAGGAAACCGGCAGAGCGTCACCGCAAGCCGAGGCAGCGAGCGCCGTCGCCGTCCGTGCTGGAAGGATCGCGAGGAGGAGCTGCACCTCATTGTCCACACCACCGCCTCGGGGGACCACCCGACCACCGCCGAGCATCGCCAACCGACGCGCCGCGGCCGTTCATCGTCGTCGTCAAGTCCTCACCGCCGCGGGTGAGTTCCCTCCGTCCCCGTCCGTTAGATCGCGATCCGACGGTATAGAATAGACTATCCTAGCGAATTGGTACCGCCCTATCGCGTCGCGCCGCGTGGAACTTGCCGCGTCAGTGTGACTCGTCAGCCCGCGCGCCCCGCTGGACCAATCCCTGGGTGCCACTTGTCGTCACGTAGCCGGCCGTCGTTCTGTCCTTTTCTAAAATAGGCAGAAAGTGTTTTAATCTCGTTAAATTCATAGTAAATCAAGTTTTTGTCCAAAAATTGCGTATAATTAACCGTTGGATTCGCAAAATTGAGTGGAACACAGATCTAAAATAATATTGCTGGTTTAATGCAGTAATTCTGCAGTAGGATATAAAGTTTAGATTGGAGTATTTTAATTCTAGAAAAATATCCGTAGATCCGTTTTAGTTGATTCTTGTTGTGTTGGCTTTGTATCTACGAGTCCTTCGGTGGAAAATTGTTACTTAATGCTTAGAGTGTTTAGATATGTTTTGGGGTAGATTGGAAGTGTAGATCTATTTATGAGCTTGTTTAATTAAGTTTTAATCTGAAATACTTAAAATCTGTGGGAAATCGATACTAATGACATCCCCAACTCAACAACACCCTAGAATAAAACCCTTGGTCGAAGTTGAAATCCATCCTTGCATATTACCAAGTTGCATGCATGCATATTCACCTTTGTGGCATTGTTTTGTGCAAATTGTGATTGGATCTATGTTTGTGTTTCGTTAGATTGCTTGGAGTGGCGCTGAGGAGTACTGTTGTGTAGAGTGCTGCTCGGATCAAGGCAAGTTACACCACTTGTACATTTTATGTCCTAGTTTTTGACTATGCATGTTTTACTCTTCAAATCTTGTAGTGTGCATGTATACGTCTTTAGTAGATTTTCTTATTACTATATTTTTGCAAGTGCGGTTTTGTAGTATGCCATGAGTAGCTTTTTACTTAGGAATTTCCGTCCTATTAGGTTCCCCTGTTTTTCCTAAGTAATGCTTGCTATGCTATATATATACTAAGTATCGTTGGGGAGTTCGAAACACTCAACAATTTTCTAAGTATGAGAGCTCTCTCGAGCGAACTTTTCTTCACAAAACCCCCTTCAAAATAAAATTAAGTTTTCTTCTAGGCGGAATGGTTGTTGGGTCAACGAGTGGAATTTTGGTGGAGGACGGCCGCCCAGGAATCAAAGAAGTCTGCCATGTTTCAGAATTCAGAAGCTTCCAGTCCAACCACAATACATATGGGCTCTGTCTTGGCTTAGTACTTAGTGAGAAACCTCACCGGGGTACCAACATTTGGAGGATCTTGGCACGGTTGGATCCAGCTGGTAGATGGGCTACTAAGGGAAGGCTTCGCCATGGTCTTGTCTGTAAAAGGACTTGATCGTGGATTGTGGGGAAAGTGCACAACCTGTCGAGAGTATTGCAAACTGATCGATCAGCCGTGTTCACGGAAACAGAACAACATTGAGCATCTGAAGGATGGAGCCTCTGAAAGATCTTCCTCTCACTTTTCCAAACTTAAAGTTTTATAAACCCCAAGGCATGAGTAATATCGCCATTGGGTGGGATTTGGGGAACTTGGTGCGTAATATCCAAGAGCTAGGTTGATTGGATACTTGGTGAGTAATATCCATGTGTTCCATTCGACCCTATATTACTTAAACAATGTTTACAAAGTAGGGTAAACGCTTCCTCTTTTCTTCTTACTTAGAGAAAATTGGCCTTATGCAAAAGAACCCCAAAGCCTACTCTTAGCCTTGCATGTAGAGATAGTCTTATTCTTTCCTTGGTGTAATTTGCCAATACATTCAAAGTATTGACCCAACGTGTTGGCTGCACGTCTTATGTGCAGAACCCGAAGACTGAAAGGTGCATTGGGATCGTGGGTCTTCACGCAACTAGCCTGAGGCATTGACGGACTCAAGATTAACTTAGTTTCCGCTGTTTTGTTTGAGCTAGCTATAAGCTATGCAAGTTGTAATAATTATACTCTGGATTATTCGTGTATTAATGACTTGTGTTTTACATGATATTCATCGACTGTGAAGTGCTAGCTATTGATCCAGGGACTAGCATGTTAATCACATGGACTTAGGATCCTTAACGATTCGAGGTCGCAACAGTTGCCAAGGCCCAAATGAAGAACTCGAGTAACCTACGGACTCTCGATTGCTTGCGGAACAAGAAGAAGCTAAAGATAGAAAGTTTAAAGGGAAAACCCTAACCTATAACCGACTCGACCTGCTACCTGAGACCTAGCCTATCTATATAAAGGCTAGGAGGGGCCGGCGAGGAGGACACACGCAACCCTAGTTTCCACAACCCTCGTCAGATTGCATCTGCGCACCATTGTAATCTTCGATT
This sequence comes from Avena eriantha, assembly GCA_910589775.1. Classification (NCBI taxonomy): domain Eukaryota; kingdom Viridiplantae; phylum Streptophyta; class Magnoliopsida; order Poales; family Poaceae; genus Avena; species Avena eriantha. Next base: position 481,930,978 of record OU342741.1, on the reverse strand, counting down.
CCTTTGATAATTCAATGAGCAGACAAGCAGGAGTAGGGACCTCTACGAGGCCTGAAGCTGGGTAAATCTTCGAGTCCCCTGTGTGCTTGTTTGCTAGCCGATTGATGCTTCCAGTGCTCCCTCCTTCTCCAAAACCCAAGTCCATAACAATGGGCATTGATGAGTTAAACCCTCGTCAATTGGCGTCGTCTGTGGGAATTGGGAGTGCTGATGTTGCGGCTTCTTCAGCCCCATCAACTGCGATCTACAACTCCGCAACAGCGGAGATTCGCCAGCTCTTTGGCGCGTTCGACTTCACCGTCCATACGCCGGCCACTCGCCCGGCTTTCGAGTCTGTGGGCGACGGAATTAGCCTGGCGATCGGGAGATTACACTTCCAAGTTGGTCAGATGGGCACGCTTCGCATGCCTGACCAGCCGAAACACCATCGATTGCTCCAGCATCGTGGTTCCCTCCGCTGATCGGCACCCTCAGTGAGCTCAATGCCTCAACAACAGTCGAGAATACAGACAGCGACAGCAGTCGCGAATCCAATCTGGGCGATCTAGCAACTGAAGATGGAGCCTACGGCTCTGGATTTGAAAGTTGCGGGAGCAGCAGCTTCCCCAACCACTTCATGTGAGCCGTCATCAACACGGGCGACTCCTCTGCCGATCGCGACAACACGAGCAATGGTGGCAATGGAACCGACCCGCCAAACGGTGGAATACCTAATGGAGGACCACCCAACGGCGGCCCTACTAACGGCGCCCCCATCAACAACGGAGAGGCAGCCGAACTCCCCACTATGATGAATGAGCAAACTAGCGAACGCGTCGTGATCAGGCTCAACGATCTCGAGTGGGCCCGCTGCCGAGAAGCCCTACGAGGCCACCCTCTGCCCTTTGGATCCCCGCAAGAACTGTTGATGGGTTACCATTGGCTCCTGAAGGAGGAATACAAACGCCAGCTGCAAACAATCGCGCAACTCGAGGCACGTAAAAAGGCGGTAGACAAGTTGAGCCTCCGACGAGCTGGGCTCTCCTCCCACAGAGGATCCTCCTCCAAGTGCAACGAGTACATCGCTAACAAGAGGTGATCTCGACTGGCCCACCCCACTGAAAAAGAGCGCGTAGAAGCCGCAAAGGTCCTCAACTTCGGCTCCATGACGGTGGATACGCGTGGCAACGTGCTTGCAAAAACGCCACAAGCTGCGGTAATAGTGGACACTATGTACCTCCTCAACAACCGGCCGCCAGCTGGAGATCCTCGAGCTGCCATGCACCAATCTATGATCGTAGGCTTGGGGTTAATCGAGGCTGCTCTCGACAAAGAACCGACACCGGAGCCAAAGAAAGGCAAGGCTCTGGAAAAATGCTACTCCTCGCCCTCATCCAGCGACGACAGTCACGATCTGTCTCGACGCCGCCACTCACGGCGACACGACCACGACTACGACGTGCGTGATGACATCACACAGTGCAAGATCGACAAGTCAAGGGCGCGACGTGCCCGGTCGACTGACTCAGAAGACAAAGATGTGGAGCTCTGTGGCACTAGATGCTTCAGCAGGGCCATCAGGCAAAAGCGAATGCCCAAGGGGTTTAAGCTCCCATCAGAGAACCCAAAGTTTGACGGTCTACAGGACCCAAAAATCTGGTTAGAGGACCATATCTCCTCCGTCAGGCTCCACGGCGGGAGTCGAAGCACGACCATCCAATGCCTACAGCTACAACTATAGGGCGCCTCCCGGGCATGGCTCAACAACCTCCCACGCTGATCCATTCGCAGTTGGGAAGAGCTGGTCTACAACTTTGTGTGCAACTTCAAGGGCACCTACAAAAGGCCCGCGTCAATCGAAGAACTGAGGTGCTGCCAGCAAAGGTCGGGACGAATCACTACGCTCGTACATCCAGAGCAGGTCTATCATCAAAAACTCTGCAGAAAATATCTCGGAGGATCGCGCAATCGACGCATTCAACGACGACATTCACCGCATAGAGCTCAGGGAGGAGCTGGGCCGCTCGAAGTCCAAAACCATTGACCACCTGATGGAAATCGTGAATCGGTGGGCAGATGGAGAAGATTCGGTGAAAAATCGCGTTCACTCCAACGACGAAGCAGAACTTGAGGGCAGACGCGGTCGCCGAAGCAAACGTCGAATGCGCATCTATGATGACCATGACGACGTCAACATGGTCGCAGCCGGCTACACCGTCAGACGCAACGATAACCGCAATAGTGGCTACCGCAGTGGTGGACACCGTGACTCTAGGAAAACCACGCAAGTATGGCAGCGCCGCACTCGCGACGTGGCACCCGCAACATCCATTGAAGATAAACTGTCTGGGCCATGCACGGTGCACTTCTACATCGACAAGCATGACGGCAAAAAGAAATCCAGCCACCTCCTCAAGGACTGTCGCGAGTTCCTCAAGCTTCATGAGGGTCTGGCTCAGATAAATCGTGATGCTGTCAACAGGGGCTACGGAGCCGCCCCAGGCGCTGTGGCACATGGATCTCCTCCACCACCACCTGGACCACCGCCAAACGCAGCTGTGTCGGACCAGCACCACAGAGGCGAGCCGTACCCACGGGCCATGGGTACCATGATGATCCAAAAGGGCCACGCCTCTAATCGGGTGCAAAAGGCCATCACAGGCCAAGTGAATCTGGCGACAAACTCACCACCATCCACCACTGAGTACCTCAGTGGAAGCGACTCCTGCATCACCTTTGACAAGCGCGACCATCCGCGCCAAGTACCTCGTCCAGGCCATTGTCCCCTCGTACTCGAGGCACAAATTGGAGGCTTCGACATGAGCTGCGTCTTTATGGACGGCGGAAGCGGTATCAACCTTATGTTTGCGAGTACCTTGCGAGCATTGAGGATCCCTCTGACCTGTCTAGAGGCCTCGGACACAACGTTCCACGACATCGTCCCTGGCAAGGGCGTATATCCCCTTGGCAAAATCAACCTCGACGTCATCTTCGGCACACCAAAAAACTTTCGACGTGAGCGCATCGACTTCGAAGTTGTTGACTGGCCCTCACAGTACCACTGCATCCTCAGACGTGTCGCGTATGCTAGGTTCATGACAGTGCCACACTACGCCTATCTGCGGATGAAAATGCCAGGCCCTAACGGCATCATCACAATCAACGGGAGATTTGAGAGGTCCGACAGTTGTGACAGGGAGTTCAACAAAATTTCCCAGTCCTTCGGCATGCAGGAGGAACTCAGAAGATTGAAGGAGTCGATAGACAACAGTCTGCCTCCCCTGAGCCGGCCAAGTTCACCCGACCTGTCCTTCGACTCATCGGTGCATACGAAGAAAGTTCAGGTCCACCCATCGGATCCCGCCAAGACGGCCCTCATCGCCAACAACTTGAGTCCCGCATAGGAACTCGCGCTCGTCGAATTCCTCCGTGAGCACTGGGAAATCTTCGCCTGGTGTCCAGCAGACATGCCAGGAGTTCCCAGGGAATTCGCCGAGCACGCACTCAATGTCAACCCAGATGCAAGGCCAGTCAAACAAACAATTCAGCGACTGTCTGAACCAAGAGCAAAAGCAGTCGGAATGGAGATCAACAGACTCCTCGATGCCAAATTCATATGCAAGATCAAGGAAAGCACTTGGCTCGCTAACACGGTGCTAGTACCAAAAAAAGGACACGGATATCCTACGGATGTGCATGGATTTCACCTCTCTGAATAAGCACCGCCCTGAAGGATCACTTCCTGCTTCCACGAATCGACCAAATCATCGACTCCACCACGGGATGTGAGCGCCTCTGCTTCCTCGACGCCTACTCAGGCTACAATCAGATTCGAATGAAGGAGGAGGATCAAGAGAAAACGGTGTTTACAACGCCTTTTGGTGTGTTCTCCTATAACACAATGCCCTTCGGGCTAAAAAACGCAAGAGCCACCTACCAGCAGTGCATGCAGGCTTGCCTCAAGAACCAACTTGGTCGCAACATCCAATTCTATGTTGATGACATCGTAATCAAGACTAAATAGGAAGCTTCACTAATCGATGATTTGTGCAAAACCTTCGCCAACCTCGACCGCTGCCGAATCAAGCTCAATCCGGACAAGTGCGCCTTCGGCGTACCATCTGGGCAACTACTCGGGTATCTCATCTCCACGAGAGGGATCGAGGCGAACCCGAAGAAAATAAAAGCCATATTGGCCATGGAGAATCCGAAGAACATAAGAGGTGTCCAGCAGCTGGCTGGACGAATCATGGTGCTCAGTCGATTCATCAATCGAATGGGCGAAAAGGCACTCCCTTCTACCAAATTCTCCGCAAAGCTCACAAGTTCGAGTGGACCAACGAGGCATACGAAGCATTCGAAGACCTCAAGCGCCTACTTTCCACCGAGCCAGTACTGGTCACTGAAGGAAATATGCCCTGAGAGGCAATAATAAAGTTGTTATTATGTATTCCTTGTATATGATAGATGTTTATTTTCCATGCTATAATTGTATTGATAGGAAACGTCAATACATGTGTGTTTAATAAACAAAAATGGTTCCTAGTTATGCCTCTCTTATAGACTAGCTTGTTGATTAACAAGATGATCAAGGTTTCCTGATCATGGAATTTGGATGTTGTTAATAACAAGGTCACATCATTTGTGAAATGATGTGATGAACATTCATCCGAAGTATAGCATTACGATCAAGTCATTATGTTTACATTGCTATAACATCATACGAAGTAATCTTTATCCTTAGACCAAGAGATCATGTTAATTACTAACACCGGAAGAGTATCTTGATAAGATCAAACGTCACACCGTAAGAGGGTGACTATAAAGGTGGGTTCAGTGCTACGAAGGTGTTATGTTGAGGATCATGGATCAAGAGTGGAATTTGTCAATCCCGATGACGGATAGATATACTCTGGGCCCTCTCGGTGATATTACATTAAGATAGCTTGCAAGCAAGTGATGTGATCACTAGAATGTTATATCATGGGAATGATAAAAGATTGCATGTCGGTAACGATATCAAACTAGGTATTTGGATACCGATGATCAAATCTCAGACATGTATTATATCATGAGACAAATGGATTAAATTACTAGCGTTAAAGGTTCTCACGATCACAGAAGTCATCGTTGAATGTGCAGGAGTCAGTATGGATCTCTAGGTCCCGCTTCTGATTATTGATCTGAGAGGAGTCTCAATCATGTCTGCATTATTCGCGAACCGTAGGGTGACACACTTAAGGGTTACCGAACACCATTTTGGAGCACATATGTTTCATACGAAAAGATTGCAAAGCGCAGGAATTGTTTTGATAGAAATCGGAATTGTTTAGGGTGAAATTGCAGAAAGTGGTTCTGCATGTGATATTGAAATGTTGCAAGGGGTTTTATGTGAATGTTTGTTAATTAAAGTAATTAACAAAATTCTGAATAAATTTAATAAAAGAGTTTTATTAAATGAGAGAGCATTAAACTTAGAGAATTTTAATGCATTTAAAGTGGAGACTTTAAAAGAGAATGTGAAGGGGCATTTTAATGTGGAGGAGTTACCACCACATGAATGTGGGAGGTGAGGGGTCACCCCCCATGGGGCGCCGGCCATGGGGAGGGGTAACACCCTCCTCCTATAAAAGGCCACCCCTCTCACCCTTCTTCCTCACACCTCCTCGTGAAGGATCTCTCTCCCTCTCTAGAATTATTCCCCCATGGTCTCGGATTAGCGAGATACATGTTCCCGGTGGCCTTGCGTCTAGAAGGAGTTGCTGCTTCCACTGATTCACTGGAGTGAGGAGGTGGAGGTTGTCCGGTGGCTTGAACGTGTGTGCGAGGACGGATGCGCTGCTGATTTGTGGCGCTCGGACTTCCACACGATCTTGAGATCGGCAAGTGTACGACTACATCAAGCACGAGTTCCTACTCGTTAACAAAACTCATTGTCTTCGAGGGTAAGTTCTCCATGGATGTATGTCCACCCGTTGCTCTGTATCTAGTAGATAGATCTTGGCGTATAGTTCTCATCATAGGATTTTTTTTGTTTTCTATGCTACGGACCCAACAGTTGTATCAGAGCCTGATCTATGCATAGGTGCTTTCCACGGGTAGTACACATATGTTTATAGGTGGGTGATGATGATCATGTTATTGCATCTTCTATGTATTTTGGATATTGGTGGCATAGTAGGATGAAGCGGCCCGGACCAACCTTACATGTCATCGTACATGAGACCGGTTCCATGACTGACATGCAACTAGTTTTGCATAAGTGGCTGGCGGGTGTATGTCTCTCCTACTATAGTCAATATCTGATTTACAACGAGTTGCTAATAACTTGGTTGTCCTTGTTGTGGTTCATGTTCGTAGGTAAGACCGGTTCTATCTCCAAAAGCCCTAAGCCACGTAAAACTTGCAATTGATAAATTAGAGGCGTCTAGTTTAGATCGTTGCTGGGCTAGTGTCTTGATATGGTATTGTTGTAAGTAAATGTATGATAGATACTCTTACAACACACTTAACGTGTAAGTTCCATAGACCTTGGCCTTACACACAAAGGAATGATAGAGATCATACCACGATGCAAATGATAGAGATTAAATGCATGGACCATATCATCTCACTTTACACATTAGATGTTAGCATCTTATACTGCTAGTTTGACGCTTTTGGTAGCATTATAAGATGATCCCTCATTTAGATATCAAGATAAAATGTGTTCTTCCTTCAGTATGCACCATTCTATGGATCGTGTTTTGAGACATCATGTGATGATCGGGTGTACTCGACTCCATGCTTTCATACAACGGGTGTAAGACAGTTTTACACACGCGGAATACTAAGGTTCTTACTTGACGAGCCTGGCATGTACAGACATGGCCTCGGAACACGGACCAAAAGGTTAAGCATGAGTCATATAGTTGATATGATGCCCATATATATGCTCGCCTTTGAGGCTACACCGACTCACGTGATGATCGGACTTGGTATAGTGGATTTGGTTCATGTAATCACCAAAAAGATACGAGGGATGTCGTTTTTTAGTGGGAGTCCATTAGTAATTTGTATTAGTTGAACTCAATCTATCATAAACTTAGTCTAAATATACTTTACAAATTCTGTTGTAGATGGCACCACTTGCTTTTAATTTCAATGTGTTCATGGAGAAAGAGAACCTTGCTGCGAATGGTCGCAACTTCACCAACTAGGCTATGAATTTGAGGATTCTCCTCACTGCTGCACAAAAGCAGTATGTGCTAGAGGCGCCGCTAGGCCCCCACCAGCTCCTGATGCCCCTGGCGAGGAAAAGAATGTCTATATAACTCGTCAGGAGGACCACAACTTAGTTCATTGTGGTATACTGTATGGGCTATAGCCAGAACTTCGAAAGCGTTTCGAAAATGGCAATGCCTTTGATACCATGGGAGAATTGAAAATGATTTTCGATACCCATGCTGCCGTAGAGAGTTATAATGCTTCTGAAAAGTTCTTTAGCTGCATGATGGAAGAGAACAGCTTTGTTGGTGATCACGTACTCAAAATTTCTGGGTACGCCGATAAGCTTGTGTCCTTGGAAATAACGATTCCCACTGACTTAGGCATACATCATGTTCTCCAAATCTCTACCACCTAGCTACAAGAGCTTCGTGATGAACTATAATATGCAGGGCATGAAGAAGTCTCTTCCCGAGCTTCTGTCAATGCTTAAGACTACAGAAGTGGAGATTAGGAAAGAACATCAAGTGTTGATGATCAATAAGACCACCGGTTTCAAGAAGAACAAGAAAGGTAAGCAGAAGGGAAAGAAGGGTGGCAAATCTGTTGCCGCACCTGAAAAGAAACCCCGAGCTGGCCCTAAGTCTGATACCGAGTGCTACTATTGCAAGGGGACTGGCCATTGGAAGCGCAACTGCCCCAAGTATTTGGCGGACAAGAAGGCCGGCAAGGTAAACAAAGGTATATGTGATATACATGTTATTGATTTGTACTTCACTAGTACTCGAAGTAGCACCTGGGTATTTGATACGGGATCGGTTGCTAATATATGTAACTTGATTCAGGGGCTGCGAAACAAGCGACAACTAGCAAGGGATGAGGTCACGATGCGGGTCGGCAATGGATCAAGAGTTGATGTGATCGCCGTTGGAACACTGCCTCTCCATATGCCATCAGGATTAGTGATAAATCTAAATAATTGTTATTTTGTGCCTGCACTAAGGATGAACATTATATCCAGATCGTGTTTGATGCGAAGTGGTTATTCCTTTAAATCTGAAAACAATGGTTGTTCGATTTATATGGATAATATATTTTATGGTCATGCACCTATGTTGAATGGTTTATTTCTATTGGATCTCGATAGTAGTATTATGCATATTCATTGTGTTGATGCTAAAAGGGTTTAACTTGATGATGATATATCTACATATATGTGGCACTGCCGTCTAGGTCATATTGGCGTTAAACGCATGAAGAAACTCCATTCTGATGGACTTTTGGAATCACTTGATTTTGAATCATTTTATACATGTGAGCCATGCCTTATGGGCAAGATGACTAGAACGTTGTTTTCCGGTTCAATGGAACGGGTGACAGATTTATTGGAAATCATACATACTAATGTGTGTGGACCAATGAGTGTGTCGGCGCAAGGTGGATATCGTTATTTTGTTACTTTCACAGATGATTTGAGTAGATATGGGTATATCTATTTGATGAAACCTGAAACTTTTGAAAAGTTCAAGGAATTTCAGAATGAAGTGGAAAATCATCGTAACAGAAAGATCAAATTTCTACGGTCCGATAGTGGAGGAGAGTATCTTAGTTACGAGTTTAGCACACATATGAAAAATTGTGGAATAGTTTCACAACTCACGCCTGCCGGAACACCACAATGTAATGGTGTGTCGGAACGTCGTAATCGTACTTTATTGGATATGGTTCGATCTATGATGTCTCTGACTGACTTGCCACTGTCATTTTGGGGTTATGCACTGGAAACCGCTGCATTCACTTTAAATCAGGCACCATCTAAATCCATTGAAACGACACTGTATGAATTATGGTTTGGAGACAAACCTAAGCTGTCATTTCTTAAAGTTTGGGGATGCGGTGTTTATGTGAAGAAACTTCAGCCAGATAAACTCAAACCCAAAGCGGAAAAATGCATCTTCATAGGATACCCTAAGGAAACCATTGGGTATACCTTCTATCACAGATCCGAGGACAAGGTTTTTGTTGCCAAGAATGGATCCTTTCTTGAGAAGGAGTTTCTCGCGAAAGGTGTGAGTAGTCGGAAGGTAGAACTCGAAGAGGTTATTGAACCTTCTCTTCATGAAATGGCGAGTAGCGCAGCACCGGAAGTTGTTTCGGAGTTAACTTCACCTAATGAAGAGAGAGCTAATGATATTGATCATGAAACTCCGAAAGAGGACACTACCGAACCTCGCAGGTCAAGCAGGACACATGCAGCTCCTGAACTGTACGGCAATCCTGTTATGAATTTCATGATTGATGAAATAGATGACCCTGTGACATATGAAGAAGCGATGATGAGCCCGGATTCCAACAAATGGCTAGAAGCCATGAAATCCGAGATGGAATCCGTATACGAAAACCAGGTTTGGACCTTGGTGGACTTACCTCACGATCGAAAGGCCGTTGAGAATAAATGGATTTTCAAAAGAAAACTGATGCTGATGGTAATGTGACCATCTATAAGGCTCGACTTTTCGCAAAGGGGTTTCAAAAAATTCAAGGAGTTGACTACGATGAGACATTCTCTCCCGTAGCGATGCTTAAGTCGGTTAGGATTATGTTAGCAATTGATGCATATTTCGATTATGAAATATGGCAGATGGATGTCAAAACTGCATTCCTCAATGGTAATATTGAAGAAGAGTTGTATATGATACAACCTAAGGTTTTTGTCGATACTAAGGATGCTAATAAGGTATGCAAACTTCAGCGATCCATCTATGGACTGAAGCAAGCATCCCGGAGTTGGAATCTCCACTTTGATGAGGTGATCAAAGAGTTTGGATTTGTCCAAACTTATGGAGAGGCTTGTATTTAGAAAAAAGTGAATGGGAGCAATGTGGCATTTCTGATATTATGTGTGGATGACATATTATTGATTGGAAATGATATAGATCTTTTAAACAGTGTTAAAAGTTATCTAAACAGCAAATTTTCGATGAAAGACCTTGGTGAAGCTTCATATATATTAGGCATTAAAATCTATAGAGATATATCAAGACGCCTAATTGGGCTATCGCAGAGTACATACCTTGATAAGATATTAAAGAAGTTTAATATGGACGGAAGTAAGAATGGGTTCTTACCTATGTTGCAAGGGAAGACATTGAGTAAGACTCAAAGTCCGGCTATGGCGGAAGAAAGAGAGATAATGGATAAGATCCCCTATGCCTTAGCCATAGGCTCTATAATGTACGCCATGCTATGTACAAGACCGGATGTGGCACATGCTATTAGTTTGACTAGTAGGTACCAATCTGATCCAGGTTCGGAACACTAGATAGCTATCAAGAATATCCTTAAGTACTTGAGAAGAACTAAGGATATGTTTCTTGTATACGGAGGTGAAGAAGAGCTAGTCGCTAAGTGTTATGTCGATGCTAGTTTTGACACCGATCCGGATGACTCTAAGTCTCAATCTGGATATGTATTTCTCTTGAACAGAGCAGCAGTTAGTTGGAGGAGTTCCAAACAACCTGTGGTGGCTGGATCAACGACGGAGGCGGAATATGTTGCTGCTTCAGAAGCGGCGCAGGAAGCGGTTTGGATGAAGGAGTTCATAACAGAACTAGGTGTGGTTCCTAGTGCATTGGACCCAATGGTAATCTATTGTGACAACAATGGAGCCATAGCCAACGCCAAGGAACCAAGGTCTCACAAGAATTCCAAGCATATTAAGCGCCGGTTTCACTCCATCCGCGAGCATGTCAAGGATGGAGATATAAATATTTGTAAAGTGAACACGGACCTGAATGTAGCAGATCCGTTAACTAAAGTTCTCCCTAGGGCAAAACATGATCAACACCAGAACTCCATGGGTATTATATTTATCACTATGTAAACTAGATTATTGTCTCTAGTGTAAGTGGGAGACTGAAGGAAATATGCCCTAAGAGGCAATAATAAAGTTTTTATTATGTATTCCTTGTATATGATAGATGTTTATTTTCCATGCTATAATTGTATTGATAGGAAACGTCAATACATGTGTGTTTAATAAACAAAAAGGGTTCCTAGTTATGCCTCTCTTATAGACTAGCTTGTTGATTAACAAGATGATCAAGGTTTCTTGATCATGGACATTGGATGTTGTTAATAACAAGGTCACAACATTTGTGAAATGATGTGATGAACATTCATCCGAAGTATAGTATTACGATCAAGTCATTATGTTTACATTGCTATAACATCATACGAAGTAATCTTTATCCTTAGACCAAGAGATCATGTTAATTACTAACACCGGAAGAGTATCTTGATAAGATCAAACGTCACACCGTAATAGGGTGACTATAAAGGTGGGTTCAGTGCTACGAAGGTGTTATGTTGAGGATCATGGATCAAGAGTGGAATTTGTCAATCCCGATGACGGATAGATATACTTTGGGCCCTCTCGGTGATATTACATTAAGATAGCTTGCAAGCAAGTGATGTGATCACTAGAATGTTATATCATGGGAACGATAAAAGATTGCATGTCGGTAACGATATCAAACTAGGTATTTGGATACTGATGATCAAATCTCAGACATGTATTATATCATGAGACAAATGGATTAAATTACTAGCGTTAAAGGTTCTCACGATCACAGAAGTCATCGTTGAATGTGCCGGAGTCAGTATGGATCTCTAGGTCCCGCTTCTGATTATTGATCTGAGAGGAGTCTCAATCATGTCTGTATTATTCGCGAACCGTAGGGTGACACACTTAAGGGTTACCGGACACCATTTTGGAGCACATATGTTTCAGACGAAAAGATTGCAAAGCGCAGGAATTGTTTCGATAGAAACAGGAATTATTTCGGGTGACATTGCAGAAAGTGGTTCTGCATGTGATATTGAAATGTTGCAAGGGGTTTTATGTGAATGTTTGTTAATTAAAGTAATTAACAAAATTCTGAATAAATTTAATAAAAGAGTTTTATTAAATGAGAGAGCATTAAACTTAGAGAATTTAATGCATTTAAAGTGGAGACTTTAAAAGAGAACTAGCCATCGTTGGCGCGGCGCACGCCGCGCTGTATTTTGAGCCTGTCGTGAGGAGCCCGTGAAATGCATCACACACAGCCAAGGCCATGAAATGTAGTTATCTCACAATGCGCTGTAATTTGAGCCTGTGAAATGCATCGCACACATCCAGGGCCATGAAATGTAGTTATCGTAGTGTACCTAAAAAATGAATACTATGTTACCTCATGCGTGGCCTGCATCTGTTACAGTAGGTTGATACCAATGGTTAATAGCCTGATCGTACCCTTGTCGGGTTGTGTATGCTGGTTTGCAGGATTTATGCCTCGTGAGGCCAATACAATACTATTTTGAGGGAGAGAGGAAGGTAATATTACGCCTTGTAGCTCGTCCGACATGCAGCTCGATATAGCAGCTATTTCATGTCTATGGCTAAATCACTCATATGACCAAGAACTTGTAGCTTGTGTGGCTGTGTTTGTGAGAGAGAATTAGGAAGGTGGTCTGGTTCCTTTCTTGCTACGGTTGTGGCATGCTTCTTATGTGTGGCTGCTTTCACTGTTGTGATGACACACAACAGTGTGTATGCTTGTTTAGGCAGTCTTCCATGTGGGTTTTGGTTCAAGTGGATAAGCTCAAATAAGAATTTGTCTACCACCACTGAAGTTTAACTTCTTCTCTCTTATTGTCATGGTGAAACTTACCCTTTTTAGCCAATGATAATAAATTGAGGCAAATTATGATAAGAGAAGATTCAAATATTGGCCCCGAATTCCTGGAAAACTATGTTATGATTCAGCAATGCATCTCATAAGCCATTGGACGTGGTTGATTCCGTCGTCGGTGTCGTGGACACGGCCATGCCATCGTCGTGCCTTGTAGTTGTACTGTCAGAGGGCGTCATAGATGTATGTCCATAATGTGGATAGTTATATCGGCAGCGACGGTGTGTTGACGAAGATGTTGGTGAAGACCATGATGATACAGACCTCAGCGATGATGTGTCGGAGATCTCGCATCATGATGGCGTGTGATAGAGGCAGAGTAAGATGTGTTAACTACACATGCATAAATTTGTCTTTGTAGCGGGGGCTGGCGTTTCTTCTTCTCCTCCTCTTCTCCCACCCCTCCCGCGCCTGACCATTGACCCGAACGGAACAAACTAAAAGCGAGATGTCTCCGGTGGCTTTTCCGACCGAAGATGGCCAAGGGGAGGCGATGGAGTAATTCATAGGAGTAGTTTTAGGTCTTTCGGCTGTATGTCAGTGTTCTAGAGTAAGGCATCGATCCTTTTCGGCCGAACCTGGTACAGTTCGCGGTGGAGGTTGCCCATGGTTTAGCTTCGATGGATGGAGCCGGATGTCGGTCCTCTCTCGCCTTAGCGCTTTGGTGCGGCGCCAGATGGTCATTTCAGCTCGGTAGTTTTGGTGCTGAAGATGAGGGACCGGCTCAATAAAGGCCTCAAGTGTCGCTGCTATCAATGCGGTGGCCCCGCCTTCCCCTACCTCTTCTTGGCTGGCCTCGTTGGTGAGGGAGCATAGGTTGTGGGGGCACTACTGCTTGTGTTCGGGAGCAACATGGGAAGACTCCAGATGCTACGTCCTCGACAGCAGTTCCCAAGTGGTTATGTGATCTCACCGTCGCTATCTTCGACCGTAAGTAGGGACAGCCCTGCTACGCTCGTTTGTTTGACTTCGAGCTTCTTCCTCTAAGTGGCCATGTTTGCGCAAGAGTGTGCGCAAGTGCTCGACGGGAGGATCTTCTTCGACCTCGATCTGGGATTTTTCGTCGGTGTTACCCCAAGTAGCATGTTCCTCGGTGGCGTCGGTGCCCAGGTCGCCCACTTCCGGCGGAGAGGCCCTAGGACTTGATTGCTTTTTAGATTTCTTCTCCAAGGACCTTTTTGCAAATTTAGAGTCCTTCTGTCCGAACTTCAAGTGTAGATGTGCAATAGATGTTAGCATGGGCCTCTATGTAATTTTGTATCCGCATGTGGTCATTATTTGGAGGTGGTGGCGATTCTCCGGATGAGACAGGTGTTGGCTCAGTCGGGGCATTGTTCTCCACGATGAAATTAGGTTGCCTCAGGAACCGGTGTAGGTGCTTCGACTTGTCAAGTGCACTAGTAAGGAAAATTTGGATAGTTGGGCTCCCCTGGTGCTGCTCGTCTAGTGCTGATATATGAGATAAGATAATCATAACTATGTGGACACGATTAAAATAGAACACTATCCAACAATACATGCGCATGTACAAATTGATTGCAAAGTTCACCGCGTTAGGAAACATAAGTAGCAGTACATTGCAAGCCATGGATTCCGCTAGACCAAGATGACTTTCCTGGTATGTTTTTCTGTCTCAGTAAACATCAACATTCCAATTCTTCGCCTTCATCATCATAGGAGAGCACATCACCTCCTTCCCTTGGGAGGAGTTGTCTCTATGGTGGTGCTGGTTTTAGGTCGACTTGATCGACCCTTCGGCGGCACAGTTGATGTTCGCCTTTTCTTCTTGCTTGGTTTGTCCCCTCCTTGTTGACATCACCCTGAGTTGCACCTTCTTTGTCTGTATCCATAAAAATAAGAATAGCGGATGAAAATAGTGGATGGACACTAATAAGCTGTATATTTCTTCCTTTCACAGAAAAAAGAGTACATTTCAGATTTGCCGAAATTTGTTGGTATCAGGCTGACAGCTAACACCAGTAACAAAGAGAGCCAGTGCCATCATAGTTAATAACAAAAGGAAAAACTAAGAGCAGCTCCGTCCCTACTCTCTGGTCAAGCGCCCTGTCACCTACGTCCCACCGTTGTTCCCCATCCCGATAGTTGCTAGCTCCCTCTCTCCACTCGTCAGTCCACCCTCCCCTTTGTCCCTACCGTCGACGCGAGGTATCGCACGCTCGTTGAATCCGGTCATGGCACTTCAAACTCCGCATGCTCGCCGGCGACCGAACGCTTGAAGCCACCAGAGGCCGATGCAGAGGCATGAAACTCTCGTCCCTTTGCTCTTCCCTACCCCTTCTTTCCGAACCCAGTCGTCGAAGTGACCGAGGAGGCGCTCGAGCTCGGCATACTCACCGGCGACCCAGCTCTAGGCACCGTCGGAGGCGGACGTGGATGCGCGAGACTCGTCTCCATCAGATCGATGGTCGCGGCCATCGCGCGTACGGAAGCTCCACGGCGCCAGCCAAGGTCAAGCAATTTCCTCTTTAGATAGGAACAAGCTAGGAAGCCATTTCCTGTTTGATATCAACCATTTGCAATGTGTGGTGGCATTGAATGTTTTCTGTTTGATTTTCTGAACTTGAATGAAAGCATGCTAACACCTCCTGGTACAGTATGTTACTGCCAGAGAATCTTGTACAACAGATGATTTTTCACTACACCAAATGTTGTATGAGAAAAACTATTTTTTCAGATTCTGGCATTTGGTGATGAACTCGATCTGCAGATTTTGGAAGCACTGAAAAGTTCAGGAAAATCGAAGGACTCAAAAAATGTCATGGATGTCTTCACAGGAACCTCAGAAAGTTCAGATATGGGCAACAATGTCGATAAAGAAGGTATGTTGGTATTGAAACAGGCATGCATGTTTTATTCCTTTCATAGATCCGTCGACAAGTTAGCTAAGTGTGCCCGTGCAAACTCGATGCTGAATTTATTTGAAATATTCATTGTATTTAGTTGGTGAATGAAAAAAGAGAATGCATGCAAAATCAAGTGAAGTATTTTTACAAAGTACTAACTGGCTGCTTGCTTGCAAAGTATACTAACTGGGTTTGCTCAGCACAAAAGGTTTGTGACTATGGTCATGGTAATATTACTTTTTAGCACGCAATAATATGAGAGGGTTTGACTAAGAAGGGTATTATTGAACATATCGATTTGGCAGAACATTCCACTCAATTGTTTTTTCCGAGGGTAGTTGTTATATCTTTTTGGGTTGTGTAAACTCCTTTTCTCTACTGGACTTGTGTGCTACTTAAATCTAATTGTTTCATTTCCTTTCTAGGACCATAATTTATATGATCTTACAAGAGAAAGGTGTGTTGCTTTCTCTGAAGAGGAGATACGGAAGCGTATGCTCCAAATACTACAGGGCCTTGTATATATATATATGAAAAATGGTGTTGTTATAATTGCCGACTTCAGGTTTTCAAGAGAAGTATGTTCTTGTCCCCTTTACATGGATTATGTTTCTACCAGAAGGTGAGTTTCTGTATGAAAATATCATGTTACTCTATTGATTATTTCCCTAAAATTTACATGACATAATAATAGATTAACATCCATTAAATACTTAACCATTGTATTAATATTGCCCATATAACTATACATACATGTATTATAGAAAGAAATCCATCTAAGCAAACAAAATTAATATGTAGAAGTCTAGTCTAATTATCCAGGGTTTACACAAGTACTTCTAGATTTAACCGAATCAACATGCGTTTAGTAGGACCACCACTGCCTAGAAATTCTTCTTCAAAAATACCATTGCATAGAAGTTGATACATTGTGCTGGAATCCATTTATTGATTAAAGGTAGAAGATGCAGAATGATTTGAACGCCTAAACCTAAACCCAGTTCGATGTGCTACTAACTTTATTTTCTATATCTACAAAATGAAGTGGCTATACTATCTCATATGGAGATAGAAACCCACTTATTGATTTCAGTTAGGAGTAATATGTTAGTGCCAAATAATCTTGCAAGGAAAATCAACCAACCAATCAGTTCAAGAATTGGAAAACTGCAGCAGAGCACACCTCCAAGTGAACATAAACAAACTCCAAAGAGAATTGTTTTGTACTATGGCCAGAAATTACAAATCAGCAATCAGACTAAGCTGATCATAAACTACACATCTGGTTAGTGGTTACTTATATGGGCAAGTATATGCTGCATAAAAATAGGTCCCTACCAGATATGATGGTAAAGTGACAGGTCTATGCCGCCTAAAAGGAAAGAACGGATAAAAATAGGGCCATATTGTATATACTGCAGTCTGCGGCAAGCTATCAAAATACAGAATAAAGAAATCTTGTCTCGCATGCTTTTTTGCTTAAAGAAGAAAAACACCGCCTCAAGACATAGAAGTCACTCTCTAAGCTGGTGAAGTGTAAGTCTTAATTTGTGCACTCCTACGTCTCTTCTTTTGTATGTGTAAAAATACATCTTGTGTTGCCAACGTTATCTTCCTTCTACTTGATCAAAAAATAGGCCAGCTAATCTTAAGATGAATATCTCACAAGCAGCTAATATCCTGCTTAAATAACCATTTTTGGGTAAAAATCATCCAAACAGCAAGGAAAACTAACGAACCCAATAGTTAAGATGTATAATATATCATGCAGTACTCACTACTCACCTTGATGGCAACCCACATAAATATTGCACCTGTTTCTTGTTACCCAAATTTGAGCAGACCGAAGAGAACTCAAACTGCACACATCACCAACAGTATTGCCATATATAGGGGTACTTCTCTCTCCGTGTTGTGCTTTGTTGTTCCTCCCGGTGTTATGGAAGTGCTCGAAACTGACTTGCCCTCCTGTCGGGTACCGAACTGGGCATCCAGTTGGACAAGGATAGGAAAAACAGACCAAAATTAGAGGGAAAAAGGAGGAGCAGACAGGAGCACGTAGTTGGACAAAGACAAGGAAAAAATACAAAAAATTAGAGATAGAAGGGAGGAGCAGGCAAGCCGGTTCTTACCAGGAATGCATGATCTATCAATGATTTCAACTTGGGAATATTGGTACTTAGGAACCTATCAAGTTCATGTGAGAAGGCCCAAATCACGTGAAATCTACCCTCTGTTATAAGCATGGTGCATCAGACAATTGGATACATACAGCCTAGCTGACTACCAGCATCGAATCAATATTAGGAAGTACAAATAAGTACTCTAGACATAGCAAGAAAAGCAACATTTTAAGGATAGAAATAGCAAAAATAAATAAAGCAACCAGACTACCAAAACAAAATCTGACATTCCATTTCAAACAAAACATTCTACACTTTAGCAAAAGAAACAAATTAGCTGAAACCGAACCAAGAAATGATTAGGATCCTAGAAATGGAGAGATATCTATTGCAAAACGCTACATTGACAATCGAAACTTGTATAGCAATCTGGTCCGAAGACGGCTAAACCCTGCAACCTCACAAAAATATAAAACATATGCAGGAGATGGCAAAAAATTAGCCAACAATGGAACCCCAAATCCAACCAGGAAACCATATTCACACACCTTGTAGGAGACTCCGACTGCAGCAGGACCGAAACACTTCTGCAGAACACTCAAGTCCCATACAAAATAATGTCAAAAAATCAAAATCGCACACCGGGGGACAAAATGCAGAGAAAAAATTGTAGAACCCCACCAAAGAACGCCAAGAAAGAAGAAGAACAGAACATCTCCCTTTCCAAATCCATGCAGAGAAAAAGAATGAGAAGTATTAGCAAAAAAATGCACATAAATCAGAATTAAACAGATGCATAACTCATAAGCTAGTCAGACATGAAACATCAAAAACTAAAGAGAAGATGAAACAACCCAGTTGTGGTCCATTT
This sequence comes from Avena eriantha, assembly GCA_910589775.1. Taxonomy (NCBI): domain Eukaryota; kingdom Viridiplantae; phylum Streptophyta; class Magnoliopsida; order Poales; family Poaceae; genus Avena; species Avena eriantha. Next base: position 481,912,200 of record OU342741.1, on the reverse strand, counting down.
GTGACCCTTGTTGATTGCAGAAAGGGGAAGGAGTGGTCAATTCGTGACCCCTTTTGAGTTGGTGCTCGCCTAGATAACTCGTCCATCCAACAAATTCCATCCGAGCAACACTTAGAACTTAGAACAATAGCTTAGAAATTAAGGCCTGAAAGAGACAGACCAAATAACCAAGGTCCCACAAGAGTGAATATTAACTCTTTTAGAGCAGTATAATAGTGAGGCCCGCAAACAAGGCATTGCAAAATGATTAAATCAGGGGCTAATACATCTTACGACATCTTCTATGACATATCTATGTCCAGATTCATGTTAAAACTTTACTAAATTGTTTCCAAGCTTAATAACGTATGTTATCTCGAGTAGCAACAAATTGTTAGTATGCTCCTCCTTACTATCTCTGCAGATTCTTTGTGCATACCAGAAGTACAATAAGCCGAAGAAAAGGCGATCATGTTATGCAGGTTTGAAAGCTAGAGATATTACCTTCTGTGAATTATTTTTCTAGACTGACATTACAGGTACATCTCATATCATGTGCACTCTTAGCACACTCCTGCTTATTATTTATAGCACCTTCCTATATATGCCAAACAATAGTCATCCCAGATGGTGCAAGAGGTGATTAAACCGCATGGTGATCAGTTTGTAAGAAGAATCCTCATTTAAATATCTGCACCTGCTCGGACCTTAGTTTACAGAATATTTCGAGCATAATAGATGAATATTAGAATCAAATTTTAACCGTTAAACACTGCTAAAACAAAAAATATTTCCTATTTCTCATATTTAAATTAATACAGCTACAGTCTAGCTAGCTCTATATTTAGATTTAATTGCATGACCGCATTTTTGTGCATAACATGCCGAGGAACTAACATCAGGATGCATAGCATAACACTCTAGCCGAAACAGAACAATTCATTAACTCTATCTCCCAAAGCAAAGAGCATACATAATATGTATTTAAAACGTCTGCAACATGTCAAAAGTCTACCCTTAAAACAAAATAATAAATGGAATTGAATCAGTTTCCTAGAGACAATTGTGCAATAACTGATGGCCTAAAAAAGAGAAACCGTATTGAATCAATTAAATTTAACAGGGATTGTTTTCTTAAGGAGACTTTTGTATTGTTGCCAACTAAATCATTATTTTTTAGAAGATCTGTCGATATTGATCCAATCAGTATGAATTTGTTTTCATGTGATGTATGCAATCTAAAATTCAAGAGGTCTAAACAACACCTAATAAACAACAGAGTACATCAGCCTTGTCAGGATAAATTTTCCATGACCAACATGCGGAAGCAAGGACTAAAATATGTAAAATATTTTACACTGAAGCTCCCTCTCATAAATTGAAATTTTAGAAATTTTAAGCTTCCTAGCACGGTTTTAAGAACACGGGAAAGAGGATCTTATACTCCCTCCGTCCTAAAATAAGTGACTTGGGCTTGTCTAGATTCATATAGGATCTATATACTAAAACACGTCTAGATACATGCGAATCTAGACAAATCCACGTCACTTATTTGAGACGGAGGGAGTATTTTAAAGAATTTCTCTTTCTTAAAGGATTTTCTTGAACCAAGAGTATATACCAGTAAGATCTGTACCAATTTAATGAAGATATTCTTTTGGTAATAATAAGAAGAGCCTGCTAGTCTATCGTACGCACTCAAACTACAACGAGAGCCTTCAGCGGATCAAACTCACTCTAGATCATCAAAATAAAAACCAAGTTGCAAACCCGAAAAAGAGAAAACATGTGTACCGATTAGAGAACACTAACCAATACAACTGCTCTGATTCCTGTCAGGCATTTAAGCAAACAGCATGTGCGCATGTGAAATCACCTTCTGCTCAGCTACAAAGAGCTCTTCCATTGTCATCAGTGCCTACACGTGATGAAAACCAACAGCTCATAAGTAGAGATGAGAATAGAGATAAAAAGGGATATGACCTTATAACTGCCAAGAGATTACTTCAGCACTATGTCCCTCATATCCCCCTGTTTGTGCTGCAAAATCAACAAAATCAGAGCATGGTCAACAATTAGCAAAAACGAAAAGAACATGGATGATGATGGATAGCAGATAACATACATACTCGGTAAGAGGAAGGCCTTACCTGCGTCCGCCACTCCTACTCACTCTTTCTGACTGCCAATCAAGCATCGTTGCTCCGTCTCCAAGGTTCCAAATCATAGGGAGGAGGAGGAGGACACCGGGCTTAGGAAAGAGAGATCCCAAAGAAAATACGACACCAGGGTGAGGGGTTCGGCTAGAGGGAGAGGCGGTGGAGCTCGAGATGGGCTAGACCGGGGAGGAGATCAGGCAGGCAGGGGGAGCACATCAGCCATGAAGGCACCGATGCTGGTGAGAGAAGATGCTGGAGCATCGCCTCCACTCCGCTTCGGCTGCTCCGCCGGAGCCGGCGGACTCGTCCTCCATCTCAGAGAGAGGATTGACCACGGGGACGGTTGCGCATGTCGGGAAGGAGAGGAGCGTGTCTGGTCGTCCATTGGGCCGACAGCCGCCTCAGGAAGGAAAGGTGAGGCTCGAGCCCCTCCTCCACCCCGTGAAGGGCGACGGCCCTAGCGGGAGTGGCACATGGCTTGAGGCGACTGCACGTTGAATTTAGAGATGCTTGGTGGTGCCGTCCTCCTCCACCTCGGCCTTGGCCGCGGCCAGCTGCAGCTATCGAGGCGTCTTGGATGGCGGATCCCATGGCTCCCGGTTGTTCCCTACCGTCCTCCACAGCCATCGATCAAACACCAACTCAACAATACGGTGTTGTACTACCAAAAAAACTGAATTAGATGAAGGGAAGGGGAAGAGGTAACCCAGAGGGAGGAGGCGGACTTGGGCGGGGCGGCTCCTCGCGGGGACTGGGCGTGTGTCAGGGAGGCGCCATGGAGGAGGGGAGCAGAGGTGTGGGGAGGCTCCGTCGCAGTAGAGGGGGAGGTGAGGGAATCGGCGGTCGAGCTCGGGCGGCGATGAAAACACACATTAAAATAGGAAGCAAAGGAACGTACGAGCAAACAAAATCGACAATCAAACGAAGAACTGCGTGTCAATCAATCGAAGCCAGGCACACACAAACAAAAAAGGCAAGCACACACCAACAAAAAAGGCAATCAAACGACGAGAAGCAAACCGTACGAAACAAAAACACCAATTAAGAGGAAGAGAACAAACAGAACATCAACCAATACACGCGTCAACGCCTCAGAAATCAGAACTGGGCTCAAAAATTTGACAAAAAAGAGAAGAGACCGTGCATAGGATAGTATGTATGTGAAGGGGCATTTTAATGTGGAGGAGTTACCACCACATGAATGGGGGAGGTGAGGGGTCACCCCCCATGGGGCGCCGTCCATGGGGAGGGGTACCCCCCTCCTCCTATAAAAGTCCACCCCTCTCACCCTTCTTCCTCACACCTCCTCGTGAAGGATCTCTCTCCCCCTCTAGAATTATTCCCCCATGGTCTCGGATTAGCGAGATACATGTTCCTGGTGGCCTTGCGTCTGGAAGGAGTTGTTGCTGCCGCTGATTCACTGGAGCGAGGAGGTGGAGGTTGTCCGGTGGCTTGAACGTGTGTGCGACGACGGATGTGATGCTGATTTGCGGCGCTCGGACTTCCACACGATCTTGAGACCGGCAAGTGTACGACTACATAAACCATGAGTTCCTACTCGTTAACAAAACTTGTTGTCTTCGAGGGTAAGTTCTCCATGGATGTATGTCCACCCGTTGCTCTGTATCTAGTAGATAGATCTTGGCGTATAGTTCTCATCGTAGGATTTTTTTTGTTTTCTATGCTGCGGACCCAACAGTGACCCCACGTGAAAGGGAACCATTGTTTCTATATATCTCTGCCACCAACCAAGTGGTCAGCACAGTGCTCATGGTAGAACGAGCCGAGGAAAACAAGGTCCACGGGGTACAGCATCCAGTCTACTACCTCAGCGAGGTACTCACGCCAACAAAGCAGCGGTACCCCCACTACCAGAAGCTAGCGTATGGCGTCTTCATGACAGCCCGACGATTGCGCCATTACTTCTAGGAACACCCAATCGTGGTAGTCAACGACGCCCCGCTTGGGCATATCCTCAACAATCCCGACGCCACCAGACGAGATGCGCTTTGGGGGATCGAACTGTCTCCACAAGACATTACATATGAAAAACGCGATTCAATCAAGTCGCAAGTTCTCCCTGACTTCCTCGTGCACTGGATGGAGAACCAGCTCCCTGAAAAACCAGATATGTCCTACCTCTGGATAATGCACTTCGACGGATCCAAGCGAAAGGATGGAGCTGGCCCAGGTGTCATACTGACATCGCCCTAGGGAGACAAGCTGAAATATATTCGAATATAGTTCACTGCCTCCAACAATGAAGCTGAATACGAGGCCCTGCTACACGAGATGAGGATGGAAAAAGCCTGCGGCGACAAGAGGTTCATAATATATGGCGACTCCAAGCTGGTCGTCAACCAGACAATGCACGAGTGCGACGCACTGAACGACAGTATGATCGCCTACCGCGACCTCTACGACACACTCGAAGGAGACTTCTACGGTTGCAAGCTGCGGCACATAGGCCGCGAAAGCAATGAAGAGGCGGACGCACTCGCCAACATTGGCTCTACCTGCGCCCCCATACCACCTGGGGTATTTCTCGAGTGCATCTGTGAACGCTCCATCAAGCCAAAGGCCATAGAGAAGAAAACAAGCGCAACAACGGACTCGGGGGCTGTGCCGTCCAATGAGCCAATGACACTCGACGACCTGGAGCTTGACACAGGACTCGAAGGACCAATGAGTATCATGATGATCGAGCCATCTTGGACTCAACCATACATCACATACCTTCTCAGCAAAAGGCTACCGAACGACCCGACTAACGCACGACACATCGTGCGGCGATCCAAGGCATTTACTGTTATCAACGGTGAACTGTACAAGTGTAGCATTACAGGAGTACTCCAACGATGCGTCTCAAACGCTGGCGGAAGAGCCGTCCTCCTCGACATTCTTGAGGGGACTTGCGGGCACCACGCTGGCAGTCGAGCCCTCGTCGCCAAAGCTCTACGAGTTGGGTTCTATTGGCCTACAGCCATGCGTGACGCCAAGGAGATCGTCCAAAAATGCAACGCTTGCCAGCGATTCGCGGACAATCCACACGCACCTGGTGCGGAGCTCCGGCCAATTCCATTGGTTTGGCCCTTCGTGCAATGGGGACTCGACATGGTCGGCAAGCTCCCAAAGTCCTCATGAGGAGGCTATGTATACCTCCTGGTCGCAATCGACAAATTCACCAAGTGGATAGAGGCTATGCCAGTGACTAACCAGTCGGGATACAACGCAGTCAAGTTCTTCGAGTCCATCCTCTATCGCTTCGGAGTATCACACAACATCATCATGGACAAAGGGACGAACTTCACATCCAAGAAGTTCCAAGAATTTTGCGAGAATCTGGGAATCAACATAAGCTACGCCTCTGTACACACCCACAGACCAACAGTCAGGTCGAAAAAGCCAACGGGCTTGTCTGCGGCGACATCAAGAAGCAACTCCTCAGGCCACTCGAACAAGCTGCAGGCTGCTGGCCAGACGAGCTGCAATCGGTACTCTGGAGCCTGCGCACAACTCCAAACAGTGCCATGGGGTACACCCCGTTCTTCATGGTGCACGGTGCTAAAGCGGTGCTACCCGCAGAGGTATTATACAAAGCACCGCGAGTGGTCGCTTACAGCGAGCAGGAGTCAACTCTTGCACTCGAAGACTCCATCGACCTCCTTGACAAGGCACGGCAAATCGCCGCGGAAATATCAACGATCTACCAGCAGAACCTGCGCAACTACCACAGCAGAAGGCTACGCCCCAGGTCCTTCGTTGAAGGAGACCTGGTCCTGCGACTGAAACAACAAGGGCATCTCAAGCTTGAGTTACCCTGGGAGGGACCATACGTGATTACAGAAGTTATCCCAGGTGGCGCCTATCGCCTTAAATATTTCGAGACAGGAGTCGCGTACTCCAACCCCTAGAACATCGCGCAGCTGCGGCGCTTCTACCCCTAGTCGTCTTTTATTTTTTACATTACAAATAAGGCTACTCAGCCAAGGCTACTTAGCCACACATTATACCTCGTACTATCCTGCGAATAAATAAAGCTAAGTGCCCCAAAACTCTGTTTCCTTTTATTTTTGCAAATTATCCACTTGGGGGCTGCGCCACCCTATACACATCTGTTCTACGAACCAACGTGATATCCTGAGTAGCTGATGTACTAATCGAACCCTTGACGAACACCAACCCAGTTGCAACGCACCTGACAGGTTGGCAAGGTGCTGAGATAAACACAAGTCAGGCTAACGAAAAGGAATCGCATAAGTGCAACATACTCGCAAAACATACACGCTAACAAGCTCTTTATATACATCAATGTCAATCAATTATACATAGCATATATATATAAACTTTACAACACTAGTGCAACTATGTGCAGGATATAAACTAAACTACTGTTGCAACAAAGGAACGTTTGTCTGCTCCTCGAAGAAGTCGACGATTTGCTCCGCTGGGCGGTCCACCGCCTAGTAGTGAGGAACCATGTTCCACGTCAAACCTGCTGGCGGCGCTGGCGGTCTGGTAGAAACTGCTGCAACATCCACATCAGGCCTGTGCAGCCGCACCAGCGAAAGAGCAGCCTTGGCACAAGCCACTAACTATTGTCGTACACACTCGCGAACTGCATTCAAGTCTTGAAATTTGGCAAGAAGGGCCAGCAGGCTCGATGGAACGACGTCCAGTAGGAACATCGTCTAGTAAATATTCCTCAAGCACGATTGCGACTTCTTCAGGAAGTGAAGCACTCGCGAAGCACGATCCTACAGGGTCGCAAGTGCGATTGAATGATCATGATCCACCCAGAAGTACCCACTCGCCTAAAGCTGCTCTTGGGTCAGATCATTCATGCGAATGGCAATCCTGTCCTTCTCATCCTGCGGATGGCGTGCACTGACAACTATACCAAGCAAAGGCAGAAGTATGAAGACAACGAACTACTGCGAGTGACTACAAGAAAAAGATAAGGAAGAAGAAAGCTAACACTTGAATTGGTCGCCCAGCTGCGTCACCTCCCTTAGCAGATATTGCTCTCGGGCGACGACCTTCTCCGCCCTCGACTTCCATACATCTGCGTTACCACGGAGCACAGGCAGTTCGTGCTCCAACTGGTTCACGCGGTCACGGATTTGCGAGAGCAGAGACAGTTCATCCACCCTTGAGCGCGACTACGCCAAAGTATCATCAGTGGATGGCATATTCCGAGGTTCACCCGAAGGACCACTCGATGTGCCCTATCACAAGCCAAGCAAGAGATAATAAGAAGACTAAGGCGATGCATAGACAAAAGACTCGAGTGCATTCAAGCATAATAAAGTATCAACAGATAAACTCGCCAAAGGCATGTTCCAAACAAAAGAGATAGGCTATTTAACTATTATAGACACGACTGCTGAGGAGCAACTGGCTTCTTCGACTTGGACTTTGGTTTTGGGGGCCTCATCGAGTCTGTGGCAGTATCAGACGCCACAAACTTCCCGCCGGCCCCTGACGCCGCAACCTTCGCCGCCTTCTTGGCTCGCTGCAGTTCCTCAGAATACTTTGCAACTGTATTGATTAGCTGCGGCCCGTACTTGCCACATGCAGCTGCAAAAGGAGCAAAGACTACCTGTTGGACATCTGCACTAATAGGCATTGCCTTGGAGACCACAGCAGGATCAACCTCGACTCCATGGGCTTGAACCATCACGAGTGACATCGAAGTGCCAGCCGCACAGAGTAGGTTCTTGAAGCTTGCAGGAATGCCTCCAGCAAGGGACTCCACCAGATCATCTACATTTTCGATTAACTCAGCCTTGGGTGCTAGCTCATCACGGCGGCAACTGAGCACGCCCTTGGCCTTGGCGAGCGTCCCTTGAACGGAAGCACTGCGATCTTTGGCTGCCGAGATGGCACCTGCCAGGGCATCATCACAACGGAGTGCCTGGGCGTCGAAGCTCAGACCGCTGGCATCTACACAAGAATCAAGCATTGGCATAAAAGTCAGCACAACAACAAATTCGAAAGAAGGGACACGACGAAAATTTAGACGAGGGAATACCTGACAGAGCCTTGGCAATCGAGAAAATCTGTTCTTTGAACAACTTCTCCCTAGCTACGATGGAGGCAGGCAAATCTTCTTCATGTTTCCACGATTCGTCATGTGCTGCGACTGCCTCATCGCGACTCTTCACCGCCGTGGCAAGCGCCTTTTCAAGGGAAGCGGCGACGCACAGAAGTGCATTATGCTGAGCTATGAAACAAACAAAGATAGACCGTAAATCGAGTATATCGCTAGGATGAAGAAGAAGAAGAAGAAGAAGCAAAAAAAACACTCACTTTCAACCACGTGATGGCGATTGTCCAGCATTGCATGCTGGCGAGCCATCGCAAGCACCTGCTCCACCAAGCGAGCAGCTTCCTTCACAATAAGCTGCGACAGAAGAAACAACAAAGGATTAGCAGATGATAGGGATGATACATTCGACTACAAAAATCTGACGAAGTTGGTTGACGCGCAGTCGCCCGGACAACCATCTGATGCTCCACATCGTGTGGAGAACTTGATGAATTGTGCCCGAAGTGGGCCGCCAATGGAGGAGAAGGAGTCCGTTCAGCCACTTTCTTGGCCTTGGAGGTCGCGACTCCAGATTCTTTTAAAATTTCGACGTCGCCATAAGATGACGACGCCGGCTGATTGCAGAACAAAACCAACATCAAGAGTATGCAACTCCAAAGAAGAACCAAAAGAAGACTCGTATACTTACCAATCAAACTTGTCAAAATCGAATGTTAGATCCCTCGACTCCGACGACGACTCCTTTGGCAGCCGCATCTTCTTGCGGGAAGACAGTGCCACATCACTCACAGGAACGGCAGGTATCGGCGACTCTGCACCAATAGCTGCACCTTCCGGAGTCGAAGGAGATGATGCATCCGACTCCTCGTTGCACGAACGCTTGCGAGTGTCCGGACTACTCGACTCCGGGGTTTCCTCCACATCAAATGGGACGATCGACTCCAACTCGTCCTCTTCCAAGGCTTCACGAGGAATAACCACCTCAGGAAGAGGGGCATACAGGGTGACACCCTCCAATCCTGCATACGGGAAACAAGTCAGCACAAGTCAAGAAAAAATAAGCATTCGACAAACAAAGCTACTTCGTAGCACAACCGTACCTCTAGAGGAGGATTAGTAGCATCGAATGGAGGTACGACTGGTTCACTGGGGAGCACATCCTTGGCGGTGTACTTGGTGAGCAGTCGCACCCTCTTATCTACTTCACTCGTGGAAATGCCATCGGCAGATACGCGAGTGACATCGTCCGCGCCAGCCCACTGGAACATAGGGTGGACTCTGGCCTGCAGGGGCTAGACGCGACGGTGCAGCCACGTGCGAATGAGGGCGCATCCTCCCTCTTGTTTACCCATGCGACTCTCGAGGTCGCGGACGCGCTCGTATAGCACATTTGTCTCCATGGACTCTTCGGGCGTCACTACGTTCTTCCAGGAGCGCCTCCTCTTGCATGGCGTCGTGGGATCGAAAGGCGCGAGTCCGAACTGGTCTCCGTCGGCCTTCTAGTCGCGGATGTAGAACCACTTGTCCCTCCACCCTTGGACGAACGCCATGAGTTTGATGTTGAAGTACGTGACGGAGGAGTCGATGTGGATACCGCAGCCTCCAACATCGTAGACTACGGAGCCAGACGCGGACTGGTGCTTCAGCTTGAAGAGGCGTTTGAAGAGACCAAAGTGTGGCTCGATTCCGAGCCAGCACTCGCAAAGTGTAATATAGCAAGCTACATGGAGGATGGAGTTGGGGGACAGCTGGTGCAGTTGGAGCCCATAGAAACAAAGAAGGCCCCTGAAGAAAGGATGCAGGGGCAACGAGAGACCGCGGATGATGAACGCTAGGAACATCACCCGAAAACCGGCAGGAGGACAAGGGGTTGCCTCACCACCTAGGACACGTGAGTCAGCGACCGTGGGAGACAGAACTCCGTCTTGGCGCAGGAGACGGAGCTCATATGACTTGATCACGGACACGCGCCACGCGCCATTGGTGACGCGAGTGCCCGTGCCCTTCTTCTTCCTGGCGGCGGCGGCGCTGGTGCCCACAGCGATGAAGCTTCCCTTCTTCTTGGCAGCAACAGTGGTGGCAGCGGATTCAGCCGCGACACCTCCTTTCTTCTTCCCCATCCTGTGGTGGCGAAGCGACCGGAGGAAGTAAATAGGGAATACGCGGAGCTGGTCCAGTGTCGCAAGGAAGATGAAGTCTAGGAAGCAAAGGAGCAGCCGCAATGGCGACGGAGGCAAAGGCAGAGAAAAGAGCAGATGGAAAAAATTACCGTCGCAGCACTAGTACTTAACCCCCTGGAAGATGTAATCCAACGGCCAGCAAAAACCCTATCAGACGCGTGGCAACCATCGTGATCGACATGTGGAGGACCCAAAGCGCGAACCGTCCCCCACTACTCCCATTACGCACGTAAATAGAGGAGGCGCAGTTAAAATAAAGATTACGCATGCCCGGTCAAGTCAGGGTCAGAAAATGGGACCCATCGGTCGTCACGTCCCGTCAAACCCGCTCACGCGGGCAACTGAGATCATCACATTGTCAGCACTGATGTCATCCAAAATTGAGTAGCAGAAGAATTCGACTACTTTAGTCCTTACTCGAGTCTTCGACTCCACCAAGCACTCGGGGCTACTCCCATAGGGAGCACTGGTCGCACACCCTATGATTTTTCTTTTTCTCTTCTACAGGAACATGGACATTCAGAGCATACCCAATCACTCGAATCCGCGATTCGACTATGGACATGGGTTACTCCCATAGGGAGCACCGGAAATAAATTCAACTGAAACAAGCAAACAAAAGACGACAGCAGTCGCAAAAGTTCTTTAGTCCCTGCCTGAGTCTTCGACTCAACCAGGCACTCGGGGGCTACTCCCATAGGGAGCGCTGGTCGCGCACCCTAGGATTATTTGTACATCGTACTGTGTGTTGATAACATCCACACTCGAAGTTTATGGTGACACCGCCTCATGATTTTTCCCTACAAAGAGACTGCGTCTCCTGGGTCACCCGAATCATCTCCGCGATGACAAAATTTGGATGTCGCGCTTGCAGCGTGAAGGTAAGACCTAAATAAGGCCTGGCAATGCATTCGCTGCGCACTACCAGAAATATATCCGTGCCTACATGTACGATGAACATGCCTTGACGGACGCGTCGAGTGCTCATACCCATATACTGGAATTCGACTCTTGTAAGACCTTCGCGGCTTGAGTCGAATTACACTAGCACTTTTCCGAATTCGAGTCCGGGGGCTCGAGTTCGAGTAGATTGTGTTGTTTTACCCTAAGGTAGTTAACTGATACCGATACATCAGTTACATCAGGCACGCACATCAACAATCCCTATGACACAAACAGAGCAGTCGAAAATATTTAATCATGCACTCAAAAGGCTTCATAAAGTCCCCAGTCGAATCTGCGATTCCACTGGACACTCGGGGGCTACTGACATGGGTATACCCTACAGGTACTCGAGCTTGGTATATACGACCTGAATACGGTGGAAGCCCACAGCGTTTCCAAGGCCCAAATGGAGAACTCGAGTAACCTACGGACTCTCGATTGCTTGCGGGACAAGAAGAAGCTAAAGATAGAAAATTTAAAGGGAAAACCCTAACCTGTAACCAACTCGACCTGCTACCTGAGACCTAGCCTATCTATATAAAGGCTAGGAGGGGCGGCGAGGAGGACACACGCAACCCTAGTTTCCACAACCCTCGCTAGATTGCATCTGCGCACCATTGTAATCTTCGATTCCTTTGATAATTCCATGAGCAGACAAGCAGGAGTAGGTACCTCTACGAGGCCTGAACCTGGGTAAATCTTCGAGTACCCTGTGTGCTTGTTTGCTATCCGATTGATGCTTCCAGCGCTCCCTCCTTCTCCAAAACCCAAATCCATAACAATGGGCATTGATGAGTTAAACCCTCGTCACCGGTAGTAACGGAATTTTTTCAGTACTACTGGTTGCGCAGTCTGGTACTACCGACCCCAACAAAACACAAACCCCTTTGAAAATTTGGATTTCTTGCATCTCCTGTTTCAGGATCTTGTGCCCTCATCTCCATGATTTTCCCCTACTACTTTCACAGGTGCAGGTGGCTTGGGCTCTCAGAAGAGGAACAAGGCTAGTCACGAGATTGAGGAGGATTCGGAGTTCAAAGAAGAGGTCATGCCCCAACCTAGCAGCTGTATGAAGCTCAATTCAACTCGGGGTGGTCACGGGGAGGCCTCCAAGCGATCCTCTGGTCATGGTCGTGCTCCACCTCCACCTCGTTCTCCCCCTACCATTGGGCACTCAAAGTGTGTGAGTTATGTGCCAGCAGGTGATGAGTGCAAAATTGAGGCATATTTAAGTATGTAAATTATTCATATTGTCACTCATTACATGCTACATCTATCTACAATTATTCCTATTATGTATGATTACTTGTTCTCATTCATTTCCACATGGACTTTGCACATTCGTAGTTTTATTAGGATTTTATTACATTTTTATTGTCTTTGATTTATGTGTAGGTGCTATTAACAATCATGGATAAAAGGAGCCAAGAGGATTCAATATGGAGGATTTGCAGGCTCCAGATTTAGCCATTTGAGAGGACGAAAAGGTGAATTTTTCTATCAACTCCAAATGAAGATCCAAGGCCATGGTGTTGTATCCCTCGTCCATACGAATCCAACGAGCCAAAGAACACCTCAATCGGAGTCTGTATGTAGAAATGGTGACCAAAAACTGCAGAGTTCAGAAGGCTTAACGACCACTGGTACAGGCGGAGCCCGCCCATACCGTACAGCTGCACCGCCCTCCGACGGCTTAGTTTCGTCAAACGGAACAACATTTGTGAAGGTCCAATGGGCATATTCGGCCCCTAGCTCCGCTGGTTCGCAAAACCGACCTCCAAATGCCTATTTAAAGAGGGGAAAACCCTAAAACAAGGGGAAGAGTTCACACACGCCATGGGGGCGGAGCCCTACCGCCTCCATAGCCTCCACCCACAAGATCTATACCACCATACCACTCAAGGTAGAGAGGAGACTTGCATCTTGAAGGGCTACGCATCGATCTTCATCGCCATCTTCATCAACATCGTCTTCACATCAATCCACTTTGTTTACTTTGTTGTAGTCCAATATCTATTGTGGATTTGCACTTGTATTCAGTTGTAACTTCATATTGCATCCATACAATTGCCATGATGTTGATCCCCTTCATGTCTGAGTAGTTGCCTTGTTATTGGGAAGAGATGGTGGAACCCTAGTATTATCTTGCATTGAAATAAAGATGATTTATTACTTGTGTACAAAGATCCATAGATGTATGATTTGTGTTTGATCTCTCTCTTTAGATGGTATGTGTAGTCGTCCACATATCATTTTCCCTCGGGACTAAAGGGAACGAGAAATCCTTTGGACGTGTTTGGGATCATACCTAGAATCGCCTTGTGATAGATTGGCGCTGGCTCGTAACCTACACGGTCAAAGGAGGATAAAGAGGGACTCCCTAAGCTAATTACTATATGCACGGCAAAACCTTTAATTGCGGTGGTTTGTATGGGTGACTGCTCTCAGACATCGCAGTTGTTATTTAGAGGTGACCTCACTCTTGTCTCAACAAAGTTGCCTCCTACGAGCCTTGTAGTGAACATCTTATTATGGAGCTCTCTCCACACATATCATGACATAATAAATAGATTATCCTAATCATTCATAATTATTCCATGCTAGTGGTGAATCATAGACTCCTTGAGAACCCCTCAACCATATTACACAACACTTCATAGACACTCTCTTGCTTTAGTTTACTTTTGTTATTTACTTTGTTCTTGTTCACTTTAGCACTTATTCAAACACACTCTTTATACACCCTTTACTTGGAATTAAAGATAACTTACAAGTACTCTCTAGTGAATAGTAACAAGGGGCATAAAGACCTTTAACAATAGCTCTTTGTGGGTTCAATACTTTTAATTCGAAACTAGCTACAATTGATCTATGCACTTGCAGTCATCAAGCTATTTTCTAGCACCGTTGCCGGGGAGCTAAGCGTTGTTGATGAGTTTCAAGTTATTTTTTTATTACTTTGTACTTCTTTTACTTATTTGAAAATAACAAAAAAATTATAAAACCAAAAACCCATAAAATTTATAAAGAAAAAAACTATAAAAAAACCTTTGCTACCAATCATCTCTTCCCGGATTGCTATGTTTGAATAGATGAAGCACGCAATAGAGGAGAAGAAGGTTGGAACTTTTGGATATTATATTACGAGGGAAAAGGTATTAGAAGAATGGGTGAGTTGGTTGAAAGGATATTCATCCACATTATGTACCTCATAAAATTTTACTTGTGTATACTGCGGATCCAAAGATCATTTTAATTATCAATGTAAGAAAAATACCGATGATATCAAATTAGCACTTTATAATGGGAATTACGAATTCTCTACTAGTATGGAGGTTCATGAGAGAGTACTTTTTACCGGTTGTTGTGAGTTGCTAGCTCGCATGAGTGATATGAAAAGAGAAGATGACGTACTCGATAAGATCTATGGGATAGTATAGCTTATATACTCTTATTGTGTTGATAACTTTTGTGATGATGCATTAGTGATCGCTCATAAGCAGATAGCCGCGGAAGAGACTAACCTTTTGCAGGACTCACGGAAAAAAAGAAGAAGAGGATATACACCGCAATGAAGATACTACTGCCACTGGTATGGATTTGTTTAACTTGTATGATCTACTAGATGGTTGTGAAAAATCCTTTTGTAATTCATATCATGAGCCTTGTAATAAATGTATGGCAGTTGGACACTTTAGTTTTCAATGTTCCATTACTCTTGAAGAGTCCCTAGTGTCTCACACTAGAGAGGAAGTCATAGAGTATTTGGTTTATAAAGGTGTCCATGATCTACTCTCAAAATATTCAATCATAAGAGTAGTGATAGTATGCTTCATATGAAAGTTACCAACTTATTACCAATGTTACAATCTTATTGTCAAGAACGTCTTAGTGATAATCCACTTGTGGTAGAGAGTAAGGCACGATCTAAAAGCATAGCACTCGAAGATAACCATTTGCAGGAACCACAAGATAAATAGGAGGAACAACAAAAAGGTGAGGTTAACAAAGATTAGCACACTACAAATATTACATTTGTTTATGATGCTTCTCTCTCTAGTAATGATTCTTATAATGTTAAAACTGATTGTAATTTATCTACGGAGGCCTTGTGCCTAGACACTCATGAGGAGAGCATTACTATTGATGAACTAGAGATAGAACCTTGCTATGAATCTTTTGATGCTAATATGTAGGGACCTGATTTAATCCCTATTGCAAAGGAAGAATATTATGAAGTGTTCTCCTACAATGGTAACCAAGGTAAAACTTCAATAATTATATTTCAACCTTTAATCCTCTCATTGCAGCTACATAAGGAGGCCTTCTCACCACACTGGGTGCATCTACGCTCGCTTGGAAGCGAGAACCTATTCATCTACATGACGTCGATGTATCGCAAGAGGGTACGACTTCGATCACACTCTACTATGAGATGCTCCAACCCTTTCCTAGAGGTAAGTACAAGTACACCTCGAATTGATATCCCCTGGGATCTAGGTGGATGATTTAATAGAGCATCTAAGCCTGGCTATTTGGCTTTAAAGAAAGCGCTTCCCGGGAGGCAACCCGGAAGTTTTTAGGTATCTTTCTCAATTTTGTGTACTGAGTCTAGTTGCATATATGCTGCATTGGCACTTGTATATGTATGCATGATTTCCTATTAGATTTGGCTTGGGACTATTTTCGACAAGTAGAATTATTTGTTTCTCTAATCATGTGTTGCATATATTGGTTACATCTTCTCAACAAAATATATGTTTTCTTTGTTTGGATGATGGACTAATGTTTCAGGTACTTAGTAAAATTTTCGGATAAAATAACTTGTTCCGGAGTGCATAGTGAGCTTAACGAGCAGCAGTACAGATGCACCCGTCCATACCGCACGCCCATACTGCTCATGTGATACATCGGAAGAAGTAGAAAATTTCCCAAAAAAGTGATTGCAGGCTTAATGAGCACCGGTATGGTGGGATGTGTCTGTACCGTCCGCCTATAGTGACCTCGCTACCAGGCGAAGGAAAAATGAGGACGACCCAGAGGTTGTAGTGACCACTCGTACGGGCGCATCCTGCCCGTACCACCCGGTCATACCAACTTCATCGATATACTTCCAAAAAAGATAAGGTGCAGTAGGGGCGGAGTTCGTCCATACCACGTGCCCATACCAAGGAGTAGCACGACGTAGTAAGGGCAGGGACGAGTACAAAAAGTCTATAACCCCTCTAATATTTTTATTTTGACAATCTCAGGTCAGTGGGTTACCTTTTATATGTCCCATTGTACTTTATTTTCTTTTACCTACCTTCGAAACTCCCTAGCCTATATGGTGTTTCATGTTCCTTTTATTTTCTTATCACTGTTGGGTGAACGAACTCCGTTCATACACCGAATCGTTTGCTTTTACTTTGTTTGCTATTTTCGTAGGGACTTGGACCTTATGTTATAATGTGCATGGTTTGCGCCAACCTTGTAAATACTTGCATAAGCCACTTGGTGCTTCAACTCAACACTTCAACAAGAAAGTATTTGTTGAACCAATGGTCCATGTCCATCAAAAGTGAGGTTATTCGTACCTCAAAGGTAAAGTATGTCACCCTTGCATTATTCAAGCTTGGGGAGGTAACCACTTGTCACACTCTCTTTTGATAACTACATTTTGTCTTTTCTTATGGTAATCTATTCAAGTTTGGTTCTTACAAAAGTTCTAGCTTGGGGGAGTTACTTCTACATGTGTAGAGTCTTGTGCAATGTTCTTGTTCGATGAAACCTTTTGTGCAATCATGTATCCCACTGTTTTTGAATGCTTGCATAGGTAAGTTGTGTTTCATGTTTATATAATGGATGCACTTGATTTTGTTAGGATTCGTAAGAGTTGAGTTAGAGCTTTGATTTACTATGTTAAAATCTTTATCCATCTTGAGAAGAACTTTGTGATCCCCTAGAATACATTGCCATCATTTCTACACTTAAATCCTATGTATCCCACTTTTGAAGTTTGAATTATTTATCTTAGTTGGTTGATTTGTGAAGATGCCATGCTAGTGGGAGTAATTCAAATTAGTTAGAGTAAAGCTTTTTATTTGAATGAATGATTAGTTGTGAAAGCTTTTGCTCTAGTTCTTTTAGCTAACGAGTCTTGCCTTTGAAATAATATTGCCAAACAAGTACAACAAGGAAAAGTCTGAAATTTATGACTTGTTTGATGAGTGATTACCTTGAGAGTTTACCTTTGAAGATACTTAACCCCATAGATGTTTTGATAGACTTGACGACACTCTTAAAAGGAGTTGTTTGATTGAAATGAAGTCTAGCAGTAATTGTGATTGCATGCCAAAGCTAACCTTGTGGATCAACTTTGATACTATTTAAAGAGTTCTATGTTTTTGATGCACACCTTGGGATGCCAATAACTCCGCTAGCCTATGAACGATCTATGGTACAACCCCTGATTTCGGCTATGAGTTGACGACATAGGTGGCATAAGTGTCACCGTATGGGCAAAAGTATTGGCACTCTCGAAGGTCATGCAAACCATTGTTTAAAAAGAATCACTCAACGATCCTTCTTGAGAATCATGCTTCCAAGAAGGAATAAAAAATATGAAGATCCACATAACAAGCCCTTGGCATGGTCTCATTACTACTTTATGATTTTTCTTGAAAGACAATGACTAGATTAGAAGTGTTTTGATAGCCTTGATTTACTGATGTGGGTGTCAATAAGACACTTCACTATTATGCTACTTAGGACATGAACTCTCTTTCTCAATTTTGCTATTAAAATATCCTAGTGTTCCTTGGCAAGCTGAGAGTTAACTAGAAGAATTGGATTGATTATTACACTTCTAGTTATTTATACTTATATTAAATTCTACTTTGATTGTCTTGATTTAATGAAGCTTGTATAGTGTTCTTGTCATCTCTCTAACTTTGATGAGCTTTACAAATGGACGAAGTGTTAGACACATATGACTTCTAACCTAGGTAAATTCATATTATCATTGAAGCCCTTACTTCAAAAAAGTGAGGAGATACAAAACATAAAACATACAATAGGAGGATTACAAGTTTGCTTTCAAAGCTAGATTCATTTTTTACATGGAGAATTGAAGTTTTAATTGATCTTTGATAGATTTACATAAAAAAGCTTGTGTTGCCTTGTATGAATATGTTCTTTCTTACTTTGAGCTTGTAGGAAAAATAAGGATACGAGGCATCGATCTTCTATATTCGATATTATACTTTTGTTACAATTTTTTGCCTCATTTATGTTATTGAATCGTGCCTCATGAAAATGGTGAACTTGTCCATAAAACACCATCTTGCTCAAGGACAAGAAAGAGTCTAGCTTGGGGAAGTTGATGAGTCCCAAATTGAGGCGTATTTAAGTATATAAATTATTCATATTGTCACTCATTACATGCTACATTTATCTAAAATTATTCCTATTATGTATGATTTCTTGTTCTCATTCATTTCCACATGGACTTTGCACATTTGTAGTTTTATTAGGATTTTATTACCTTTTTCTTGTCATTCATTTGTGTGTAGGTGCTATGAACAATCATGGATAAAAGGAGCCAAGAGGATTCAATATGGAGTAGTTGCAGGCACCAGACTTAGCCATTTGTGAGGATGAAAAAGTGTATTTTTTCATCAACTCTAAATGAAGATCCAAGTCCATGGTGTTGTATCCCTCGTCCATACGAATCCAACGAGCCAAAGAACACCTCAATCGGAGTCTGTATGTAGAAATGGTGACCAAAAACTTCAGAGTTCAGAAGGCTTAACGACCACTGGTACAGGCGGAGCCCGCCCATACCATACGGCTGCACCGCCCTCCGACGGCTTAGTTTCGTCAAACGAAACAACATTTGTGAAGGTCCAATGGGCATATTCGGCCCCTAGCTCCGCTGGTTCGCAAAACCGACCTCCAGATGCCTATTTAAAGAGGGGAAAACCCTAAAACAAGGGGAAGAGTTCACACACGCCATGGGGGCGGAGCCCTACCGCCTCCATAGCCTCCACCCACAAGATCTATACCACCATACCACTCAAGGTAGAGAGGAGACTTGCATCTTGAAGGGCTACGCATCGATCTTCATCGCCATCTTCATCAACATCGTCTTCACATCAATCCACTTTGTTTACTTTGTCGTAGTCCAATCTCTATTGTGGATTTTCACTTGTATTCAATTGTAACTTCATATTGCATCCATACAATTTCCATGATGTTGATCCCCTTCATGTATGAGTAGTTGCCTTGTTATTGGGAAGAGATGGTGGAACCCTAGTATTAACTTGCATTGGAATAAAGATGATTTATTACTTGTGTACAAAGATCCATTAATGTATGATTTGTGTTTGATCTCTCTCTTTAGATGGTATGTGTAGTCGGCCACATATCATTTTCCCTCAGGACTAAAGGGAGCGAGAAATCATTTGGATGTGTTTGGGATCATACCCGAAATCGCCCTGTGATAGATTGGCGTTGGCTCGTAACCTACACGGTCAAAGGAGGATAAAGAGGGACTCCCTAAGCTAATTACGATATGCACGGGGAAACCCTTAATTGCGGTGGTTTGTATGGGTGACTGCTCTCAGACATCGCAGTTGTTATTTAGAGGTGACCTCACTCTTGGCTCTACAAAGTTGCCTCCTACGAGCCTTGTAGTGATCATCTTATTATGGAGCTCTCTCCACACATATCATGACATAAGAAATAGATTATGCTAATCATTCATAATTATTCCATGCTAGTGGTGAATCCTAGACTCTTTGAGAACCCCTCAACCATATTACACAACACCTCATAGACACTCTCTTGCTTTAGTTTACTTTTGTTATTTATTTTGTCCTTGTTCACTTTAGCACTTATTCAAACACACTCTTTATACACCCTTTACTTGGAATTAAAGATAACTTACAAGTACTCTCTAGTGAATAGTAACGAGAGGCATAAAGACCTTTACCAATAGCTCTTTAAGGGTTCAATACTTTTAATTCGAAACTAGCTACAATTGATCTATGCACTTGCAGTCATCAAGCTATTTTCTAGCACCGTTGCCGGGGAGCTAAGTGTTGTTGATGAGTTTCAAGTTATTTTTGTTTATTACTTTTTACTTCTTTTACTTATTTGAAAAGAACAAAAAAATTATAAAACCAAAAACCCATAAAATTTATAAAGCAAAAACTATAAAAAAAACCTTTGCTACCAATCATGTCTTCCGAGATTGCTACGTTTGAACAGATGAAGCACGCAATAGAGGAGAAGAAGGTTGGAACTTTCGGATATTATATTACTCAAGGACAAGCAAGAGTCTAGCTTGGGGAAGTTGATGAGTCCAAAATTGAGGCGTATTTAAGTATATAAATTATTCATATTGTCACTCATTACATGCTACATTTATCTACAATTATTCCTATTATGTATGATTTATTGTTCTCATTCATTTCCACATGGAATTTGCACATTTGTAGTTTTATTAGGATTTTATTACCTTTTTCTTGTCTTTGATTTGTGTGTAGGTGCTATGAACAATCATGGATAAAAGGAGCCAAGAGGATTCAATATGGAGTAGTTGCAGGCACCAGACTTAGCCATTTGAGAGGACGAAAAAGTATATTTTTCATCAACTCCAAATGAAGATCCAAGTCCATGGTGTTGTATCCCTCGTCCATACGAATCCAACGAGCCAAAGAACACCTCAATCGGAGTCTGTATGTAGAAATGGTGACCAAAAACTGCAGAGTTCAGAAGGCTTAACGACCACTAGTACGGGCGGAGCCCGCCCGTACCGTACATCTGTAGCACCCTCCGACGGCTTCGTTTCGTCAAATGGAACAACATTTGTGAATTCCCACTGGGCATATTCGGCCCCTAACTCCGTCAGTTCGCAAAAACGACCTCTAGATGCCTATTTTAAGAGGGGAAACCCCTAGAACAAAGGGAAGAGTCCACACACGCCACAGGGGCAGAGCCCTGCCGCCTCCATAGCCGCCGCCCACAAGATGTACACCACCATACCACTCAAGGTAGAGAGTAGACTTGCATCTCGAAGGGATACGCATCGATCTTCATCGCCATCTTCATTAACATCGTATTCACATCAATCCCCTTTGTTTACTTTGTCGTAGCCCAATCTCTATTGTGGATTTGCACTTGTATTCAATTGTACCTTCATATTGCATCCATACAATTGCCATGATGTTGATCCCCTTCATGTATGAGTAGTTGCCTTGTTCTTGGGGAGAGATTGTGAAACCCTAGTATTATTATGCATTGAAATAAAGATGATCTATTACTTGTGTACAAAGATCCATTGATCTATGATTTGTGTTTGATCTCTCTCTTTATATGGTATGTGTAGTCGGCCACATATCATTTGCCCTCAGGACTAAAGGGAGGGATAAATCCTTTGGACATGTTTGGGATTATACCCGGAATTGCCCCGTGACAGATTGGTGTTGGCTCGTAACCTACACGGTCAAAGGAGGATAAAGAGTGACTCCCTAAGCTAATTACAATATCCAAGGGGAAACTCTTAATTGTGGTGGTTTGTATGGGTGACTGCTCTCAGACATCACAATGGTTATTTAGAGGTGACCTCACTCTTGGCTCAACAAAGTTGCCTCCTACAAGCCTTGTAGCGAACATCTTATTATGGAGCTCTCTCCACACATATCATGACATAAGAAATAGGTTATCCTAATCATTCATAATTATTCCATGCTAGTGGTGAATCCTACACTCCTTGATAACCCCTCAACCATATTACACAACACTTCATAAACACTCTCTTGCTTTAGTTTACTTTTGCTATTTACTTTGTTCTTGTTCACTTTAGCACTTATTCAAACACACTCTTTATAAACCCTTTACTTGGAATTAAAGATAACTTACAAGTACTCTCTAGTGAATAGTAACGAGGGGCATAAATACTATTACCACTAGCTCTCTATGGGTTTGATACTTTTACTTTGAAACTAGCTAAAATTGATCTATGCACTTGCAGTCATCAGCAGGGCCAAGGTTTCTATCGGATCTCTCTGAGGATGATTTTGCTACCCAACAAAAATAGAACCCCTATATTCGTGCTTGTGACTGTGACCGCGAAGGTAGCTTATTCTTCACAGACTTTTAGGAGAGGGTGTTCAAGGACATTCTTTTGCATAATAATCAGTTGTTTGTGGATCAGAAGTGGATTGATATGGCTCACATTAACAAACATATTGATCTCTTTGGGGAGGACAAAGAGATTTGCACCCACATCGGTTTGCTTCCTCTCATGGAGTTCAAACAAGACTTTGACCCTCAACTTGTGGCTCATTTCTATGCCACCGTGCATTTTGGCTCCTCTAACATAAGGAAGATCACTTGGATGACCCAGGGAGTTATCAAGGAAGCAACTTTGTCCGAGCTTGCGGATATTCTTGGGTATGAGGACCAAGGTTTGGACATCTGATGACCCACAAGTATAGGGGGTGTATCGCAGTATTTTCGATAAGTAAGAGTGTCGAACCCAACGAGGAGCAGAAGGTGTTGACGAGTGGCTTGGAGCAGGAATTCTAAGGGTTTTTGATAATGCAAATAAATACTTAGCAAACGGATTTTTAAGGGTTTTTGATAATGCAAATAAATAAAGTACGAGTAAATAAAAGACAATAATAATAGATGCAGCAAGTGGCCCAATCCTTTCTTTAGCAAAGGACAAGCCGGTTGTATTACTTAAGATGACCAAACGTTCTCGAGGACACATGGGAATATCGTCTAGTGCTTTCGCTTCATATAGTTAATTAATCTTCTTCAGTTTGATAAGTGTTGTGTGGGTGAACCTGTGCTAATGTACTGACCTTCCTAGGACTAATACATACTTGTGATTATACCCCGTGTAAGCATCCGCAAGTACAAGAAAGTAATTAAGGTAGAAACCTAACCACAACTTTAAACTCTAAGATCCTACACTCCCTTGTGAGAAGGTTTCCTAACAGGGGTTTAGGTTTCTGTCTCTCTGGCAACCCCTACGATTAGTAGCCAAATACATAATGCATTCCCCTAGGCCCATAAAGGTGAAGTGTCATGTAGTCGACGTTCACATGACACCACTAGAAGAATAACACCACAACTTAAATATAAAACCATTGAATCTATCTCAACACAATTCCACTACTAACAACATGACTTCTCCCATGTTCTCAAGAACTAAACGAACTACTCACAAGACATCATATGGATCAAGATCAGAGATGAAATAATGATACGTAACAATCTGAACATGAACGATAATTCAATGGTTCCACTCAATAGCATCAACTACAACAAGTAATCAACACAGGGAAAGTTTCCCCTAAGAACTATGCAAGATTCAACCCAATTGTTATAGCGGTATGAAGTGGTGATGATGGTGTTGGTGGAGATGATGATGATGATGATCCCGATGAAGTCTAGCTTGATGGTGGTGTTGATGGCGACGATCTCCCCTCTCCGGGAAGGAATTTCCCTAGCAGATTCCTACCTGCCGGAGAGCTCTTTCTCTCTCTACAGTTTTCCACCCCGCAGAGGCGGCGAAATCTTTCTGTGGTCGCTCCTCGAGTCTTAGGGTTTCAGGAGGATAATATACGCCAAAGAGCAGAGCCAGAGGTGGGCTAGGGTGGCCACACCACCTGGTGGCGCAGCCAGGGCTGGCCTGTGCCAGGGGGTGGTGTGGGCCCCCTGTGGCCCATCTCCGCTTCCCCTTCTAGGTTATTTCGTCTTCTGGAAAAATAGGATTTTCCGTATATTTTCTAGGATTTTCTGATCTTCGCGAATTTTGCCTCCAAACAGTGCATTTTCCATCAGAATCCTGACTTGAGCGGTTCATCCTCCAAAAGTCATCAACCATGCAAAAATAGATGAAATAACATAAGTATCATCTCTTAATATGAAATATATCAATGAATAACAGTAAATTATGATATAGAATAGTGATTCAAAATGGACGTAGAAACTCCCCCAAGCTTAGACTTCGCTTGTCCCCAAGCGAAAACTGAGCTCAATAAACATGACCTCAGGTTTATGGAGTGAAGTGTCGATAAACGAATGCGTACAAGAAGCATCACATTCATCAATACACAAATCATAATAGAAGACACCTGACTATTATATAACTTAACTTGCAATAAGTAAAGGAAACTCAATAAAGATACACAAAGTAAATCAGAATTGGTAATGGCAAACTTTGTTCTTGGTCAAAGAATAGTTAACAATTTGCAGGAGTTCAAACATAATGGGGTATTCAATGATAGCTTTCAAAGTAATATTAACTAAGATAAGAGCAGTGTGCAAAACAAGGAACATAAGAAACATGACTGAATAAATCATCATATGAATGAATGAAACACGACAACTCAAAATACTTGCTGATATAGAAAGGAATAGGTTTACTGACTCAACTAAAAAGTAAAAGATAGGCCCTTCGCAGAGGGAAGCAGGGATTTCAAGTTTCATAAAGAGCTTCCAAAAATTATGGTACTTATTAGCTTTCAGCTCTCATTGCCCCTATCATAAGCATCTTTAGGTGATTAAGGTTAAAGTGATCAAATATGTGGATATGTGTGACAAGTTATAAGCTGAAAATCTCATGCCCCTTACTTACGAGTATCGTTCCTCATGCTACTCAAGTTTAGTCACAGGTAAGTTCTTGTCATTGTAAGTACATGTGTATCATAGAGAACCGCCAATGGGGTACCCCTTTCCCGATGATATGGAAGATTCCCCATATCAAAATGACAAGGCAAGCAGACAATGAGCATCTCAGCAATCCTTTTATTTCCTATTTGCATAGGCCCTTTTTCTCTTTTTTTCTTTCCTATTTGCATAGGTTTTTTATATAAAGGATGCTTCATAGATTGCTCACTATGGTTATGCTGCAGGTTTCCACCATGATTATGCATGGCTTAGACCAGCCGCCCAGTTGTTTCTCTAACACATATACAAACTCCATGAGCCTTACAAGCTCCCCTTTCATTTCACACCACCGGGATCCATAAGCAAAAGAACATGATATCAACAAAATAAAGTACAATGTTGAAAGTGTTCCCCATGATAACATGGTTCTGCTAATTCACAACTTACAAAACGCAAGCATATACGCAACATAGATGGGCACAATGGTTCAAGTTTATGAAGTGCAAGAAAGTAAAGTGTGCCATCAAGTTCGTGAGAGCTTTAATCACTAATTTTCACATAACAAGTTTAATTCGGAAGGTAGATAAAAACATGAATTTACTTGGAATAGCAATAATGCTAATAGGTAGGTATGGTGGACACAAATGGCATAGGGTTTGGTTTAAGGATTGGATGCACGTGAAGCATTCCCTCTCAGTACAGGTTTTTGGCTAGCAAGGCTGGGTAGCTAATACGTTGCAAACGTATCTATAATTTTTGATGTTCTATGCTTGTTTTATATCTACTTTCATATGTTTTGTCCACACTTTGGAGTATTTTACACATTTTCTGGAACTAACCTATTAACAAGATGCCACAGTGCCAGTTGCCTTTTTCTGCTGTTTTTGGTTCCAGAAAAGCCAGAAAATGAATATTCTCGGAATTGGACGAGAGAAAAGCCAAAGTCAATATTTCACCAAGGGGAACATGGAGCCAGAAGACGAGACAGAGAGGGGCCAGGGGCCGGCCACACCACCTGGTCACGCGACCAGGCCTGGCCCATGCTTGGGGGTGGTGCAGCCGCCTCGGGCACCCCCTCGGCCTCCCCTTTCGCCTATAAGAAGCCTTCGATACAAAAACCCTAAGCACCTGATAAAAATTCCACGAAAGAGTCTGTAGCCGCCGCCATCTCCATCCCTAGATCGGGAGGGATCTGAAGCTCTTCTCGGTACCCTGCCAGAGGGGAGAGATCACCTTGGAGGCCTTCTTCATCACCATGCCTGCCTCTAGTGTGATGCGTGAGTAGTTCATCCCTGGACTACGGGTCCATGTAGTAGCTAGATGGTTGGTTCTTCTCCTTTGTGCTACCATGTTTCGATCTTGTGAGCTCCGTTCATGATCAAGATCATCTATTTGTAATCCTACATGCTGTGTTTGCGGGGATCCGATGGAAATTGAGATGCTATTTCAGATTGATTATTGATTCTATCATGTCTTTGTTACTTGTGATATTGCATGCTCTCCGTTGTTAGTAGCTATGTTGGCCGAGTAGATGCTAGCAACTCCAAGAGGGAGTATTTATGCTAGATAGTGGGTTCATGCCTCTAGTAATCTGGGGAAGTGATAGAAATCTCTAAAGTACTAGATGTGTTGTTGCTACTAGGGAGAAAACAACAATCCTTTCTTCATAGAACAATCATATTGTTTACTTTACACACTTTGCTTAATGCAATTATCTGTTGCTTGCAAATTAATACTAGAGGGGGTTCGAATGATAACCTGAAGGTGGATTATTATTCATAGATGCAGTTGGATGGCGGTCTATGTATAATGTTGTAATTCCCAATCAAATCTCATAGGAGTCAAGATGATTAATATGCTTTCTCGATGTTTGTCAATTGCCCCACTAGAATTTGTTCACCCAACATGTCATCTATCTTAAGGAGAATCACCACTAGTGAACTATGGACCCTAGTCCATTCTTTTAACATCAATCTACAACTATTTATTGTTTTCGGTTTACTTTCTGCAAGCTATTACTATCTTCCACACAATACGTTTAATCCTTTGTTTTCAGCAAAACCGGTGAGATTGACAACCTCACTGTAAGTTGGGGCAAAGTTCTGTGGTTGTGTTGTGTAGGATTCCAAGTTGGAAACAACACCTTGGAGGTGTTTCCTTGCTCCTACTGGTTCGATAACCTTGGTTTCATAAATGAGGGAAAACTTGCCGTTGTGCTCATCATACCTTCCTCTTGGGGTTCCCCAACAAGCTCGGATATATTTTGAGCCATCAAGCTCTTTTTCTGGCGCCGATGCCGGGGAGTCAAGGACATCTTCACAAGGGGAGTCCCTCATAACCAATCTCTTTACTTTGTTTTATTTGTTTTGCTTAGTTTATTTTCTACTTTGTTTGCTTGTTTCTTTATCAAAAACACACAAAAAACTAGTTCTTTCTATAGTTGTTACCTAGTTCCCACCTCACCATGTTGATCCCTAAGTTCACCCTAAAAGACCTTTCAATAGGTAGTGGCTCTATAATTGGGAAAGATAATATTGAAGAATTCTTTAATCATGTTAGTAAGCATGAGGATATTGAGGATAGATCCCTTGCAGAACTTGCTCCAAATTATGAAATTGTTGCAGCTTCTTTAGTTCACATGTTGGAAGCTAGGTTTGTTAACCTTAACCCCATAATGCAAGTAATGTTTCTTAAACTTAAAGAAATTGAGGACCCTGAAAAGAGAGATTTTATTCTGGAAACCTTGCTTAAACAATTCTATGATGTTACTAAGGAAGCTAGAAATGTCTTTGATTGTTTTAATTTGCTAGTCTCATGTGTAGATGTTATTGGTACACGAGAAAAGATGGACAAAACCAAACCTAATGGGGAGGAAATTAAGATATCAATACCTTTTAAACTTGTAGGAATGCATGAAGCCTTAGAAACGAATTTTGGTTGGATTGTTCCTAAAAACCTGTTTGATGAAAATAGTGAACCTAAGAGCATTGAGAGAGGATCCTCTAGAACCTATTTGGATGAGATACCTAGCCTTGTTGAAGATATTTCTGGTATCAATCTTAATGCTTCTTCATTTGAGAATACTTGATTCTTTTCTTGCTTCTTATGCCTAACTTAAAGGCGTTAAAGAAAAGTACTTATTGGGAGATAACCCAAAAGTTTTAGTTGAGCCTTGGAAGTTATTGCTTCAGTAATAACCTCTCCTTATCATTTTTTGTGGTTTTTGTGCCAAGAGTAACCTCTAATGAGAGAGAAGTAATGCTTGGGAAAGTTGTTGTCCCGAAATAGATTTTTGTGCTTCGCTGTAAAAATTCGTGAAAAATCTCTGTACGTCGGTTTAAGCTGTAATTTTTTTTGCTTCCGCCCTAGGTTGTTACCCAACTTTCGTTATTTAAGCACTTTCCGATTTGAGCAACAGAAGGTCTTTCAAAATTGGTTTTTACCTGCTGGTCTGTCTTGACAGATTTATGCCATTATTTGCATTTGCCTCTTAATCTCTTTCTCTTTGAGTTCTCTTTGATCATTTGAACTTTTTAAAGGAAGTGCTACAGTATCTTGTGTTTTAATGGAAGTTTTACTTGTGTTGAAACTGAACCAAAAGACTTATTATCTTGAGTACACTAATGTTGCTAATAAAGATTGTGTGAAGTTTTGTATGAAGGAAATTTTTAAAGTGTAGGGAAGAGTAATGGAATAAGATGAAGAATGGACAAAATCTCAAGCTTGGGGATTCCACCTGTGTCACCCCAAGAAATATCCAAGAAGTACAAGCGTCAAAGCTTGGGGATGCCCAAGGCATCCCCTTCTTCATCAATAAAAATCTCAGGTTTCTTCCAAACACTTCATTTTTATTGTTTCATGCACAGTTGTGTTGTTTTTGGAGCGTCTTTGTTTTCATTTTTGGTTTTCGTTTGCTTAGTTCGCTTGAATAAATTGGTTGGACCCCCTCGTTCATACATTGGTTTTGAAATAAGTTGATTTGGATTGGAAAAGAGTAGGAAAAGTTCATGCTTAAGTGGTAAAAAGGAGCTTGTTTTTGACGGTGGCCTATGCATTGTCATATCATGCTTGATATTGTTTTGTATTTATGTGTAGTGATTTTTGTTGTAGCATGACATGTTATAAACAATTGAGATTGTTTAATGTGCCTTGAAATAATCATGCGTTGTTTTAGCATATTAAAGCATAGTATTGTGGTATTCTCCTTTGATGCTTTATTTGGGTTAACTTGGCGCATGCTCAGACCATGTTAAGACTATACCGAGTCACCATGGCCTCTCTGATCCTTTAGTTTTTGACTTGTAATATCACTTTATGCTTTAATTAATGATGTTTTGTTGCTTTGCATGATTATGGCCATTATTGCTCTCTTAGTTGGTCGCTCCCTGTCTTTTGCTAGCCTCCATAACCAAGTATGAGTTCCACTCATGCATCCAACTCCAAATAAAACCAAGTTATTCCAAAGAGTCCACCATACCTACATATTAGAATTTGCTATTCCAAGTATATTCATGTTTTTATCTACCTTCCAAATTAAACTTGTTATGTGAAAATTAGTGATTAAATCTCTCACGAACTTGATGGCACACTTTACTTTTCTTTCTCCTAATAAACTTGAACCATTGTGTCAGCTATGTTGTATATGCTTGCACTTATACGTTGGGGATTAGCAGAACCATGTTGTCATGGGGAACGCTTTCAACATTGCACTTGTACATTGTACCCAGTTGATATCATGCTCTTTTGTTTATGGATGTCATCGGTGTGAAATGAAAGGGGAGCTTGTAAGTCCATGGAGTTATGTATGTGTGTTAGAGAAACGCATGGGCGGGTGGTCTAATCCATGCCTAATCATGGTGGAAACCTGCAGCGTAACCATAATGAGCAATCTATGAAGCATCCTTCTTATAAAAAGAGATAGAGATTGAGAAAAAAGAAAAAAAAGATGAGAAAAGAGGAAAAAGAGAAAAAAGAGAAAAAAGCACCATTTTCCCATGGTAAATAAGAAGATGCTGAGATGCTTATTGTCTACTTGCCTTGTCATTTTGATATGGGGATTCTTCCGTATCATCGGGCAAGGGGTACCCCGTTGGCGGTTCTCTATGATACACATGTACTTACTATGACAAGAATTTACCGGTAACTAAACTTGAGTAGCATGAGGAGCGGCCCTCGTATGCAAGGGACATGAGATTGCCAACTTATACTTTGTCAAGCATATACTCCATAGTTTGTTCAATTTAACCTTAATCACTTCAAGATGCTTATGATAGGGGCAATGAGAGCTAAAACCTAATAAGTATCATAATTTTTGGAAGCTCTTTATGAGACTTGAACCCCTGCTTCCTTCTATGAAGGCCTTTCTTTTACTTTTATGTTGAGTCCCCATCTTCTATCTTTATGCACCTATTGAGAGAGCATAGTGGCCATTCTTAGTTTAATGTGCATTGGCCCAAGACTTGTTGATTGATTCATAACTTTGATATTGCTTGTTTTAACTATTTGTATCTAGTCACCCTTATGAACTTTGAAGGTGTCCTATGCATTTATGTTTTACTACACTATGAGGGACAAGCTGAATACCATTCTCATTATGTTTTCTTTATGTGAAACAAACAAATGTCTTGCAAAGCATTGTTATTCATTAATCTTTTGTTTGTACCTTTTCATGCTACAACATAGTTGCTATGTCTTATTGTTAGAACTATATCTTTCATGCTATGTTAAAGTAGTATGATCCCAGCTATCAATGTTCTACAAATACTTTGATCAAGATTATGATGGTGCATATAACCTCAAAAATTATTCTTTCTTTTTATCACTTACCTACTCAAGGACGAGCAGGAGTTAAGCTTGGGGATATTGATACATTGCAAACGTATCTATAATTTTTGATGTTCCATGCTTGTTTTATATCTACTTTCTTATGTTTTTTCCACCCTTTGGAGTATTTTTACACATTTTCTGGAACTAACCTATTAACAAGATGCCACAGTGCCAGATGCCTGTTTTCTGCTATTTTTTGTTCCAGAAAAGCCACAAAATGAATATTCTCGGAATTGGACGGGACAAAAGCCAAAGTCAATATTTCACCGAGGGGAACACGGAGCCACAAGACGACACGGAGAGGGGCTAGGGGCCGACCACACCACCTGGCCGCGTGGCCAGGCCTGGCCCACGCCTAGGGGTGGTGCAGCCGCCTCGGGCACCCCCTCGGCCTCCCCGTTCGCCTATAAGCAGCCTCCAATACAGAAACCCTAAGCACCCAATAAAAATTCCACGAAAGAGTCTATAGCCGCCGCTCCATCCCTAGATCGGGAGGGATCTTAAGCTCTTCCCGGCACCGTGCCGGAGGGGAGAGATCACCATGGATGCCTTCTTCATCACAATGCCTGCCTCCAGTGTGATGCGTGAGTAGTTCATCCCTAGACTACGGGTCCATGTAGTAGCTAGATGGTTGGTTCTTCTCCTTGGTGCTACCATGTTTAGATCTTGTGAGCTATGTTCATGATCAACATCATCTATTTGTAATCCTACATGTTGTGTTTGCAGGGATCCGATGGATATTGAGATGTTATTTCAAATTGATTATTGATTCTATCATGTCTTTGTTATTTGTGATCTTGCATGCTCTCCGTTGTTAGTAGCTATCTTGGCTGAGTAGATGCTAGCAACTCCAAGAGGGAGTATTTATGCTCGATAGTGGGTTCATGCCTCTAGTAATCTAGGGAAGTGACACAAATCTCTAAGGTACTAGATGTGATGTTTCTACTAGGGAGAAAACAGCAATCCTTTGTTCATAGAATAATCATATTGTTTACTTGACACACTTTGCTTAATGCAATTATCTGTTGCTTGCAACTTAATACTGGAGGGGGTTCGGATGATAACTGAAGGTGGATTATTAGTCATAGATGCAGTTGGATTACGACCTATGTATAATGTTGTAATGCCTAATCAAATCTCATAGGAGTCAAGATGATTAGTATATGCATGTATGCTTTCTCGATGTTTGTCAATTGCCCCGCTGTAATTTGTTCACCCAACATGTCATCTATATTAAGGAGAATCACCACTAGTGAACTATGGACCCCGATCCATTCTTTTACCATCAATCTACAACTATTTACTGTTTTCTGTTTACTTTCTGCAAGCTATTACTATCTTCCACACAATACGTTTAATCCTTTGTTTTCAACAAAACCGGTGAGATTGACAACCTCACTGTAAGTTGGAGGCAAAGTTTTGTGGTTGTGTTGTGCAGGATTCCAAGTTGGAAACAACACCTTGGAGGAGTTTCCTTTCTCCTACTGGTTCGATAACCTTGGTTTCATAACTGAGGGAACACTTGTTGTTGTGCTCATCATACCTTCCTCTTGGGGTTCCCCAATGAGCTCGAATATATTTTGAGCCATCAATAACAAGCATAAGAGTTGAAGGAAACAAACAAACATATAAGTGATAAAAACAAACATGCAATCTTCCTTGGAAGCACAATATATCTTAACTAGAGAATACTGAGCTTATGAGCCAATCAAGAAATAAAGATGATGAAATTATATTCTTGAGAGTACTTTTATCTTTTTCATTCAATTCTCATAATAGTGTTGCTACTGACCGAGCCAAGTTTGCCAAAACCAACTAAATTTACTTTATGATCCTAAAGTGATACCAATACTAACAACAAGATCAATCATATAACATAAATTGAAAACTAATATAAGATATGAAAAAAGTAAATGATAGGACTTCTCATTAATATTCCACAATGGCAACTCACACCAAGGGATACATAGATATCTAACGAGAGGGGAGACACTTCCATAATGCAAACCATCCTATATGATAACTTCTCTACTCATAATATGACTCTACTGAAAAGGTAAAAAGATAAAAGATAGTGATGTGATACCGTGACACTCCCCCAAGCTTAGAACAAACCAAGGGGATGCCAAAACCTAATGACGAACTACTCCTTCGGTGGTGGTGGTGTTCTCTCGTCATCGTCCGACTTCCAAGGTAAGGGCTCCCCATCAACAAAAGACGTCCTAGTTTCCAACATCCTGAAACTAGCAGGAGCACTTATGTGTTAGACCTAACCTCATACTCACAGTTTTTATTTTGCACGTCGTAGAGTTGTGCTTGTAGTTGGTTGGTTGTTCGGTGGAGTGAGAGAATTTCATCCTTAAGCTCAGCAGTCTCCTTCTGGTGCTCAGCGATGAGTTCTAAACTAATCTTATGGATGATATCCACTTCACGTTCCGTCGTCTTCTTGTACTTAAAGACTTCTTGTTCCAGTGCTTCCATCATGTCCTCTAGACTACCTTCACTTCTAGGGCCCTGGACCTCTTTTATCTGTACATTCCCATCTTCGAGCAATAACTCCTTGGGATGAATCTTCAACTCACGTACGTATAGTTTGATGATGTCCGCGGAGGAATCTTCCTTGGTTGAACCAGAGGAAGACATTCTGGCTCCAAAACTGAGACTCTGCCTGTCAGAAACAGATCAAAATGAAAACACGACGAGAACACGATATATGAACCTCGGGGGATCCGGGGGAATATATATTACGAATTTTAACAACAAAAGGAAGGTACTGGGAGAAAACGGGTCAGAGACGGGCTCCGGGGTGGCCACACCCCCTGGTGGCACGGCCAGGTGGGCCCGCACCATGGGGTGGTGTGAGCCACCCGGGATCCGTTTCGGTCCCACTTTCGACTCATTGCTTTCCATGTTAGATAAAAATTGCAAAAATATAAATTGATAATTTTTTCGCGGACCTTTTCTTACCAGAACTATTACCTATTCGAAAACGCACTCTGCAGGTCTCTGAGCTTGGCATTTAATAAATTCTTCGGAAGTCGCCGAATAACATCAATATATTCATCTTCTTAAACATATTGTTTGAGTCATTTAACCATTCACCATCTTATTACACCATTTTCTCCTACAACTTGGATATTTCTTTCACACAAAACTTCACACAATTCTCATTAGCAACATTAGTGCATGCAAGATAATAAACCTTTAAGTTCAATTTCAACTGAAATCCATCAAAACATAAGCTGCTGTAAAAACTCCTTCCGAAAGCCCAAAAAAGAATTCAAAAAGGAAATCTATTTAAGAGGAAAATGCAGAAATGGCAGAAATCTGTCAAAACAGACCAGCAGGTAAAGATTAATTTTTTCGAAAATCTTCTGTTGCTCAAATCAAAAAGTTCAAAAATAACGAAAGTTAAATAATAACCTGGGGCATGCATACAAAAAGTTACAGATCAGTACGACGTTCTGGAATTTTTTTAACATTTTTTTATAGTGAAGCACAAAAATCTATTTTGGGACAGCAACTTCCCCAAATCTTACTTCTCTCTCATTACAGGTTGATCTTGACACAAAAACCAAACAAAAATATAAGGAGAGGTTATTGCAAAAGCAATAACTTCCAAGACTCAAATAAACAAAAACAAACTAAAAGCAAAAATATATTGGGTTGTCTCCCAAAAAGCTCTTTCTTT
Organism: Avena eriantha; assembly: GCA_910589775.1. NCBI lineage: Eukaryota > Viridiplantae > Streptophyta > Magnoliopsida > Poales > Poaceae > Avena > Avena eriantha. Next base: position 481,877,700 of record OU342741.1, on the reverse strand, counting down.
ATAGCCATTAAGATGGGCATGATAATTTCAATGATGCTCACATAAAAATATGAATTGAAGTAAAAGGGAGCATCAAGAAGCAAAAATACACATGTTTAAGTCTAACCCACTTCCTATTCAAGGGAAGTTTGTAAGAAAATAAATTGTTGAAACTAGAGGCTGCTAGCATAGGAAGGCAAAACAAGTGCAACATAAAGACTTCCAATATAAAGCGAGGAAACTTAATATTATTGAGATGCATAAGGACAATTTTCCCTCTCTCATAATAACTTTCAATATCATGCATAAACTTAACGATATAACTATCACATGAACCATTGTAGCAATGATCATTTACTCTAATAGAATACACAGGGACACTAGCTTTCCTAGTTCTTTTAGAAGTATCCTTACAAAGGATAATGTGTCCATCTTCTACATATTTAGTGACAAAGTATTTCACATTTGCTATTATAGGTTCAACAACTATTTGTTCATTAGGTTCAATAGCTTTATTTGTACTTTCATTATCCATACTAGTTATCATATAATGTTCGTTTATCTTAACTGGGAAAGGCATTTTCTCAATGTAAGGTTCAGGTAAAATATGATTAGCACTATAAACTTCAGTATTTCTTGCAGGAACACAATTAACAATATCTTTATATGGCTCATGATACGTATTCCATTTCTCTTTAGGAATTTCAATATAAGAAGCAAAAGCCTTAAAATAAGTTGCAATACTTTAAGAATCAAGACCATAAGCATTACTAATATTATGAAAGTCATTAGTTCCCATAAAAGATTTAATGCATTCATAATCATAATTTATACATGACTTTCTTCCTTTATCATTCACCCATGCTTCAGCATTGTCTTGAATACAGTCTAGAAGATCCCATTTAACTTCTTCTTCCATGCGTGTAAATGATCCAGCACAAGAAGCATCTAATACATCCTTATCATGAAGAGAAAGCCTTGCATAAAAGTTATTGGTAATAATATTGTTGGGGAGCTCATGAATAGGACATTTGAGCATTAGTAACTTCAATCTCCCCCAAGCTTGAGTTGTACTATCTCCATCACAAGGCCAAAGGTTATATATTTGACTCCAATCTTTATGAATCTCACTAGGAGGATAAAATTTTGAATAAAAGAGAGGTACTACTTCCTCCCATTCAAGAGCTTGACCATTCTTAAGCAGCTTGTACCATTCCTCAGCTCTTCCTTTTAGTGATAATGAGAATAATTTCTTTTTGACTTGATCTGTTGTAATACCAACACACTTGAACAACCCGCATAATTCGTGTATAAAGAGCAAATGATCACCGGGATGGACAGTTCTATCTCCAAAATAGTAGTTATCCATAACACGATCAATAATTCTTGTAGGTATCTTAAAAGTATCATTTTCAGCAGGTGGAGATTCATCTACTACCTTAGCAGTGGTAGTAGCATTACGAAATAAGAAACTAAGTGAATTATCCATATTAAAATAAAGTAACTAACAGAAATAAACAATACTCACAGTAGAAGTTTCCTTTACCAGTTCCACTCTCCAATAGCGCTTCACTCCCCGGCAACGGCGGCAGAAAATAGTCTTGATGACCCACAAGTAAAAGGGGTGTATCGCAGTATTTTCGATAAGTAAGAGTGTTGAACCCAACGCGGAGAAAAAGGTGTTGATGAGTGGCTTGGAGCAGGAATTCTCTGTAAATACTTAGCAAATGGATTTTTAGGGGTTTTTGATAATGCAAATAAATAAAGTACGAGTAAATAAAAGACAATAATAATGGATGCAGCAAGTGGCCCAATCCTTTCTTTAGCAAAGGACAAGCCGGTTGTATTACTTAAGATGACCAAACGTTCTCGAGGACACATGGGAATATCATCAAGTGCTTTCGCTTCATATAGTTAATTAATCTTCTTTAGTTTGATAAGTGTTGTGTGGGTGAACCTATGCTAATGTACTGACCTTCCTAGGACTAATACATACTTGTGATTATACCCCTTGCAAGCATCCGCAAGTACAAGAAAGTAATTAAGATAGAAACCTAACCACAACTTTAAACTCTAAGATCCTACACTCCCTTGTGCAAAGGTTTCCTAAAGGGGTTTAGGTTTCTGCTACTACGGCAACCCCTATGATTAGTAGCCAAATACACAATTCATTCCCCTAGGCCCATAAAGGTGAAGTGCCATGTAGTCGACGTTCACATGACACCACTAGAAGAATAACACCACAACTTAAATATCAAACCATTGAATCTTTCTCAACACAATTCCACTACGAACAACATGACTTCTCCCATGTCCTCAAGAACTAAACGAACTACTCACAAGACATCATATGGATCAAGATCAAATATGAAATAATGGTAAGTAACAATCTGAACATGAACGATAATTCAATGGTTCCACTCAATAGCATCAACTACAACAAGTAATCAACACCAGGAAAGTTTCCCCTAAGAACTATGCAAGATTCAACCCAATTGTTGCAGCGGTATGAAGTGGTGATGATGGTGCTGGTGGAGATGATGATGGAGATGATGATGATGATCCCGATGAAGTCCAGCTTGATGGTGGTGTTGATGGCAACGATCTCCCCTCTCCGGGAAAGGAATTTCCCCGGCATGTTTCTGCCTACCGGAGAGCTCTTTCTCTCTCTGCAGTTTTCTGCCCCGCAGAGGCGACGAAATCTTTATGTGGTTGCTCCCCGAGTCTTAGGGTTTCGGGAGGATAATATATGCCAAAGAGCAGAGCTAGAGGTGGGCCACGGTGGCCACACCACCTAGTGACGCGGCCAGGGCTGGCCCGCGCCAGGGGGTGGTGTGGGCCCCCTGTGGCCCATCTCCGCTCCCCCTTATGGGTTCCTTGATCTTCTAGAAAAATAGGATTTTCCGTATATTTTCTGGGATTTTCTGATCTTCACGAATTTTGCCTTCAAACAGTGCCTTTCCATTAGAATCCTGACTTTAGCGGTCCATCCTCCAAAAGTCATCAACCATGCAAAAATAGATGAAATAACATAAGTATCATCTCTTAATATGAAATATATCAATGAATAACGGTAAATTATGATATAGAATAGTGATGCAAAATGGACATATCAACATCCCTTTTGGTTTTCACTGTCACACTATTGGTAGACCGAAGAAGAAGTATGTTCTTGTGCCTCTCTACATTCGAGGCCGTGGTGTTTGCGGCAAGATCAAGGATCTTCTTCCCTCCTATGATATCATGCCCCGCATCTTCCGTGAGACCATTACCCCTCAGGCAGGGAACAGGATGAGATTCTTGGCTTTATGGTTGATCTCATGTACAACACTCATGTCAACCGTGACTGCGGTACTCCTCATGATGTGATGGACTTCTTGTGGAATGACATGGTTATTGCCACACACACTAGGAGGGTGCCACCATTTGCTCCCTATGTTATGGCTCTTATCATCGTCAAGTGCACCTTCATTGCCAATGACCTCCACAACCACCATCTCGTGCAACACAAGTCCAAGGCTCTACTAATCAGCAAGCATTCTAAGCCGTGCAATGCGGATGGCCAAACAGTTGATGATGAAGGCAATGTGGTAGAAGATGACTCCGATGAAGATGTGGGTGGTCGTGGTGGCCATGCTTTTGTTGTTTCTCTTTGCGCGGATGCTCCGCCCTAATGGGCCAAGAGGCTTGAAGCCAAGCTACAGAAAAATTTCTACTTTCAAGTCAACAATCAAAAAAGTATGTATGATGCCCACGTCTATTCCAAGAAAGCTTGCGCTCGTCAAAAAGAGTGGATGGAATCTCAAGGTATGACTGTGTCAGAAGGCTCAGAGAACAACATCACCCCTCAAGAGCAATGGATCTCCAAGCATAGCAACTGGGATGACGATGATTCCTCCTCCTCCTTCCGTGCCCCGGGCGTCCATGTTGATGATGATGATGAGGAGGAGGAGGAGGAGGAGGAGGAGTGGTCATTGGGACGTTAGTCTTTGAAAGTGCATGTGAGCCCCTAGGTGTGGTTTTGGTAATTAATGACAATCTTTATGGACTTATGTTTGCATTGAGCTTTACCTGTAGGATTTGTCCATATGCAATGCTTGAACCATATGTTGGCTTCAAGGTTGGGAGAAGAAGAAGTGAAGAAGATTAAGTGTTAACCAAGGTTTCAATGAGTGATCCGGAGATTGGTCAAGTGAGAGTTGAGCCTATAGCAAGTGTGCCTTGAAGACTAAAGTTGGAGTGATATCTCTTATGTACCTTCAAGACACCAACATAATGAAGAAAGAAGAAATTATGTGCAAGTACAAGATGAGCCATCTCAAAGAGATCATTTGCTTGAAGATTGTCATCTTATGGTTATCATGGATATCGAAGATGATATTCCCGATAGAGAAGCTCTACCATAGTGGAGTATGGGAGAGAAATTTGCAAGTCTTCACCAAGCTAGTGCAATCAAGAAAGGTGTTCCATCTTGAGGTGGACAATATCGCTATCGTCAAGCTCAAGTGGAACATGCTCAAGGCAAAGATATGTTCTTGATAGGGTTTCTTTCTTACCGGTCTCATGGTGTTAGTTGGGGAGACCAGTTTATAGGATAGATAGCCGTACTATCAAGAGGGGCTCGAGTGAGTAACTTGATCATATCCTTCATGAGAGCTCAAACCTTTGCATACTTGGCATCATATTTCTTGGCTGTTATTTGGATCTTATTCATGTGAGGTTCTTGAGCTGTTTGTAATATTCATAACAAGCTCTAGTTCATCGAAAACGGATTTCATATACATTCTCTATTGTGTTTTCGATATTGGAAGTTTTACCAGTTTGTCTTTTAGAGATTGGTAAAACCTTCCATTATTTGGTTCTTATCCATGAGAGGATTTAGATCTTGTGTTAATCTTCATGACAATCCCAAATTCATCGAAAATGGATTTCATATGCATTCTCTATTGTGTTTTCGATGTTGGAGGTTATACCGGTTCGTCTTTTTGAGAGAGGTCAAACCTTTCGTCATTTGGTTCTATCCTTCCTTATTGTACTATGATGGCTCCCTGCATGATCTTGTAGAGTTTGTTTTCCTCTTTAAAACAAGCCCAAGATCATCAAAATCGGAGTCCGGATGCAAAAGTTATGGTTGTTTTTGTATTGTTGTTTCTGTCAGTTTTGCTTTGGCCGGAATGTCCGGAGTGAATAGGCCGGAATGTCCGGCCCGTGCGCTCTAGGGCTGTAACGGTTGGATTTTGGAGGACCTATATAAGGGTCCCTTCTTCCCCAATGTTCACATAACCTTTCTTGCAAGTTTTCCCCTCCATTGCTGACCTTCTTGAGCTTGCTATCTCTCAATCGCTCCTATGATTCTTGCATATTCTTGAGGGATTTGAAAGAGGTGATCTAGATCTACAACCCCACAAATCAATCTCTTCTCTAAGTGAGGGGAGCATCTTGGGATCTAGATCTTGGAGTCTTTTGTGGATTTCATCCATTGTTCTTCCTCTCTTATTCCCCCATAAGATTTTGTAGCTTTGGTGGAATTTGGGAGAGAAGGATTTGAGCACTTCTTGTGTTCTTGCCATTGCATTTGGTGCATCGGTTTGAGTTATCGGTGACGATTCGATTGGGTGAAAAGTTGAGAAGCTTTTTACTCTTGGGTTCATTGGAACCCTAGACGGTTTGGTGGTTTTGCAGGTTTGTGGATTACTTGGGGCCTCCAATTAAGTTGTGGAGCTTTTCCCAAGCTTGTTTGTTGGGAGCCTCCAATTGAGTTGTGGAGAAGTGCCCCAACCTTGTGAGAGGTTCCGGATTGCCACCGACAAGTGCACCGATAGTGGAAGTGTGGATCAATCCCGTTGGGGTGAGATTAACAGGAGAACAAGGGGGGCCCGTTGTGGCGTTAGTGGTTTGATACCACCCCCTCTCCAAACGAGACGTACTCCATGTTGGGAGGAACTCGGTAAAACATCATCGTATCCATGTGCCTCGGTTATCTCTATACCCGAGCTCTTACTTATGCACCTTACTTTGTGATATCCTTCGTGCTTGAATTTTATATCTTGCTATCTCATAGTTGCTTGTCTTGTTTAGCATAAATTGTTAGTGCAAATAGGTGAACCCTAGTTGTTCTAGGTTTTTGTGCTTAACAAAGTAAACGTTAGTTTAATTCCACCTTTGTTGAGCCTCTCTCAGAAAAGTTTTTAATCGCCTATTCACCCCGCCTCTAGGCGGCATCTGTATCCTTTCAATTGGTATCAGTGCCCGGTCTCTCATTTTAGGCTTCACCGCCTTGAGAGTAAAGATGTCGGCTAGGGGATTAGTGCACAATGAAATGTTCACATTTGATGTCACAAATTATGATATATGGAAAACTCGTATGCTTATTCATTTTCGGGACATGGACCCAAATTTGGAGCATATTGTAGATATAGGTTGTTCTCCTCCTATGGATTTCGAAAATCTATCTTGTGAGGATGAGAAAAACTTATATCTTGATGCTCAATCTTCTAATCTGCTTGTTAATGCTTTGAGCTATGTAGTTACATCTTCAATCATTTCTTTCTGGAGCGCTCATGAGTTATGGACAAAACTTCAAGATAAATATGATGTGTCAAATATTCTTGAGGATGATTGTGTTGCTTCCACTTCCGGTCGAGATGTGTTCTCATCTTCTACCACTTCACCAACATGTGATTTTTCACAAGGTAATGATATGGTGAGTGGTGATAGAAATTGCAATGTGGATAGTGAGCTTACTATTTTTCATCCTTCATTTCTATCTAGTTGCAATGGTCTATCGTTGGACCCTAACACTTTTAGCACCCAAAACTCCTTATATGCTTGTGTTGGTAATCCTTGCATATCATGTAGAAATGGATTGAATAAATCTTATGATGATATGCTTGTGTTGTCTTGTTGCCATGATAAAAATAGTTCTACTTCCTCTAGTGCTTGTGTTGCTAACCATGTAGAGGAAAACGAAGATTCTATTGGCCAAGACAAGATCTTGAATGAAGCTTCAAATAATTCAGCATCATCTCTTGGTACCCACCTATGCCTTATGGCTAGGGATTCAAAGGTAACTCCTACTTTGGAACCCAATACCTCTTGTGATGATGAGGATGAGGATAATAAGGAAAAAGAGATTAATGTTGATGATTTATATGAAAAGGGTGAGATGGTTTATCATGCTCTTGTTAAGAATAATGTTGCTTGCTCTAACTTCGTTGAAATATTTGACTTTGCTATTAAGAGCAAAGAACATATTGATAAGTTAGAAGCACAAATTGAGGAGCATGAGAACACCATTGATAAAATGAATAGCTTTGAGCGTGAGTATGCTAATCAAATTCCACATCTAAATGAATCTCTTGAAGAGGAACAAACCACTAAGTAATCTCTTGAGGAGACTTTTGCTCTAGAGTTGTCTAGAGTAAAGGAATCTCATGATAGAGATCTTGAGGTGGCTAGTGATATAAGAAGTAAAAATGATGGGCTTCAAGTTTCTTATTCTAAACTCCTTGAGGATTTTGAGCACCTCAAAAATGGCTCTAGGGTTATCAAAGGCGAGCTCATCAAACTCACTGAGTCACATGAGCAACTTAAAGCCTCTTACTCAAAAGAGCCTTCGAAGTTGCCCTCACCTCTTGCAATTATTATGATGCTTGTGCTACTAACTCTATTTCTTGTGAATCATCTATTTGAAGGAGAATGTTGAGCTAAAGACTCAACTTGCTTTGCTAACTAGCAAGTATGAGATCTTGGAAGAAAGTCATGATAAGCTATCAAGCTCATATGAGGATCTTCTAGCCTCCCATGATAGGCTAAAATTAGCTCATGAGGCTATTATGTCAAAGGTAACATCTAATGAGCCTCATGTGGACATTAGCACTACTTCTACTCCAAATGTCATATTGCCATGTGCTAGTCCTTGTAATTCATCCACTCATGCCATTGCTACATCTTGTGATGAATTACATTATGTGCCTTGTTGCTCTAACAATATAGCATCCACTTCCTCTAGTATTGTTGTTCACACTAACCATGTAGAGGAAATTAAAGAGCTCAAGGCTCAAGTCACTTCTTTGAAGAATGACTTGAAAAGGGTGATAAAGGCAAGGCCACACTCAACAACATCTTGAGTGTGCAAAAATCCCCCAATGACAAGGGTGGACTTGGATTCAACTCCAATCTCAAGAACAAGTCCAGTATCAAGTTGAAGCACAAGGGCAATAAGAAAAAGGGCCAAGATCAAATCAATAATCCAGCCAACATTGTTTGCTTCAAGTGCAAGGAAGAAGGGCATCATGTTAAGTATTGCCCATTGAAGAAGAAGCCCCTTGGCAAGAATCAACAAGGGAAGCGGCCTCAAGCTCATCCTCTTGTTAGAAATGGGCCTTCTCCCAAGAAGACTCAAGGTCTTCCTCAAGTTGTTTCTTCACCCAACAAGAAAGATGGTAAGAGAAGAACTTGCTACATTTGCCACGAGAAAGGGCACATTTCTTCCTCATGCACCATTGGTATCTCCTCATCCAACCCAATAATGATTGATGATGCTTATTCTCTTTATACGGACGAGGTTGGCAATGTGTTTGCCAAATTTGTTGGTGCTCAATGTGGGTTGAAGAAAAGAACCATTTGGGTTGCCACACCTATTGTGACTAACTTATTAGGACCCAACTTAGTTGGGGACCAACAAGCCAAAACTTGATCAATAGGTGTGTTTGGAGGGCATTGGGGGCTTTGTTGCATTATGAAGAATTGAGGGATCATCATCATTTATTCTTGTCAAGTCAAGCCATTTGGATTATCATGCTTCTATCATATATCCAGTGTTCCTCCTTGCGGTAACATGTGCTTAACTCATTTACATTGAAAGTTACTTGCTCCCTTGTGCATATGTTGGTTTTGTACCTTTGTATGTGTTTTTGCATGTTCTTCTTCCCTCGTACTTATATTGAGTTATCAAGTATACTTGTGTATGTTGGTTGTCACACTATGTATTTGTGTCTCTTGGGTTGGAGCCTTTGTTGAATTTATTTGGTATCTTTCTTGGCTTTTTTTAAGGTGAAACAGTAGGGAGAATCCCCACTACAATTTTTTATTATAAGGTATGAGTAAGATAGTCTATTGATCTAAGGTAGATCAAAACAGGAAAATAAAACCATTCTAAAGTGGGTAAAGTCTACCCTATCCCTGATCTAATTGCTTGTTCAGCCAGGCTTTGAATTTCTCCTTGTATTTTCTTTTGATTCTGAACTGTAACCATCTCATCTCTTGATAGAAGATTGCTTTCCATCTTTCAAGTGTGGGTATTTTGTCATTAAAAATCTTCTCATTTCTGCATATCCATATACCCTAGGTAGTCATGATAATGATTTCCTTTGCAAATGGTAGGTGTAACTTATCTTTGATGTCTGAAATAGCTTCCAATCCTGAAAGGTTTGCAGTTCTGTTTCTGTAAATATGGTCCCAGCATTTGTTTGCAAATGAACATTCCCAGAATAGATGATTTACTGACTCTTCCAAGTAACAGTTGGAAGTTACACAGTTGTAGTCAGGCAGGATGAACTGTTTTCTTTTCAGAAGATTCCTTGTATTCAATCTGTCCAGAAGAAAAAGCCAGAAGAAGAACTTGTGTTTATTTTGGCAAGAGGATGTCCATACCCAAGAGAAGTGTGGTGGTGATGGTGAATATCCAATCATGGCTGAGTAGGCCTTTTTTACTTCAAATTTATCTGACCCCCAAATATAGCTCCAATTATCATGGGTATCCCCATGAGTGGTATGCATGATTTCCTGGCATCTTTCTTCCATGATTATAAACTCAGAGTATGCTTGTTGAGAAAGTGGTAGGTGAAAATTATCCTCCAAGAAATCAGCATGTAAGAAGTCATGTACACTGATATTTGAAAACTTAGCATAGGACAGAAGGTGAGGGAATTTATTCATCAGGCACTCATCTTGCCAAAGGTCAGACCAAAAATATGCAGACTTTCCTGAATTCAGATTGCACTTAGCCATGCCTTTAAAATTATCAATTAATTTGATATGAGATTTCCACCAGAATGATCCTTCCATGCTTCTTCTAGGTAATTTTAGATTATTGTAGTAAGTTTCCCATATGAGATGAACCCAAGGGATGTCATGGTGATTGTAGAATTTGTCCAGGTTTTTTAGAAGGAGGGCAGTATTTTGAATCTGTAGGTTTAGTACCCCTAGACCCCCCTGATTTTTAGGACGGCAGATTTTATCCTAAGACACCAGAGCTAGTCCTTTTGCTTGAACATCTTCAGTCTTTTTTCTCCATAGACAATGTCTCATGTATTTTATAATTTAATCCTTGATGGCAATTGGTACCTCCAAACAGCTCATGAAAAATAGAGGGAGTGAGGACAGAACGGATTTTACCAGTTGCAATTTTCCTCCATAGTTCAAGAAATCAGCTATACCACATAATCTTCTTTCAACTCTTTGAACAATGGGAAAAAAGTGTTCCATAGATGGTTTTGAAATGCTTAGTGTCAAACCAAGGTAGGTGAAAGGGAGGCTACCAGTTTGACAATTGATTGTCATAGCAAAATGCATTAACCTATCATTACATAAGTTTATTGGCATCATGCTAGATTTCAAATAGTTGACTTTGAGCCCAGTGGAATTTGCAAATGTTTGAAGAAGTGCTTTCAAGCACAATAATTGAGTAGCATCTGCCTTAAGTATCACCAATGTATCATCAGCATATTGAATAACAGGGAAATCACTGTTGGGTGGTCCAGTTATAGGGGGTGTTAGAACGTTCATATGCATGGCCTTATTCAAGACAGATTGCAGAAGGTCAGCAGCAAGAACAAATAGTAGTGGTGAAAGAGGGTCTCCTTGTCTCACACCTCTCCTGCAATAGAATTTTTTCCCAGGCACTCCATTTAGTAGGATTTCAGAGGTTCCAGATTCAAAGATCATTTCTATCCATTTGATCCATTTCCTGCCAAATCCTCTAGCTTTAAGGATATTTATGATGGCAGAGTGATCAATTGTATCAAATGCCTTCTCAAAATTAAGTTTTAGAATTAGGATTTCCTCCTTTGACTTGTGGCATTGGAAAAGGTATTCAAATGCCCATCCAATGCAATCCTGAATAGATCTATTATTGAGAAAACCATATTGATTTTTATGCACCAATTCCAGAATAACAGATTGCAGTCTATTTGCAAGGAGTTTGGTAATGATTTTGAACACACAGTTCAATAAGGAAATTGTTCTGAAATCAGCAGAGGTAGAAGGGCATGTGACTTTAGGAATGAGAGTAATATAGGATGAGTTGATGCTCTCAAGAGAGACTTTATCATTGAAGAAATCATGAATCAGTAATTTGATATCATTTCCAATGATTGACCAGCAGCTTTTGATTAATTCATTATTAAAACCATCAGGCCCAGGTGACTTGTCATTTGGCAAATCAGAGCTAACCTCCTCAACTTCTTTGTCAAGAAAAGGTTTTTCAAGTGAATTCCTCATCTCATCAGTCATTCCATTTCCATAGAAATCTGCTAGGTTGTAATGCATCTCAGTTTTTTTGATGTACCCATTCTTGCTCTAAAGTCATTCCAAAGAATATCAGCCTTGTCATAGTGATTGAAAAATTCATGGCCATTTTCATTCTTGATCATTGAAATATAATTGTGCCTATAACTGATGGTAGCTTTGGAGTGAAAAAACCTTGTGTTTTCATCCCCTAGTTTTACCCATTTAATTTTTCCTCTTTGTTTCCAATAGGTGTTTTGGTTTTGGAGTAGAGAGATAATATGGGATTTCAGAATATCTCTGAGGTGCCATTCATTGATGGTTAAGGTTCTAGATTCTTCAAGTAGATCTAGAAGGTCAATTGTGTCATTCACCTTAGCAATTTGGTCTCTTAAGCATGGTAACTGCTTGGCCCATATCTTGATGCCTCTCCTAACATTTTTCAACTTGGCACATATCCTTTTTGCCAAGTCCTGATAATTCACTAGTATATTCCAGGCATTTTGCACAATCATCTTAAAATCAGAATGATGAAGCCAGTAATTTTCAAATCTAAAAATTTGTGTCTTGGGAATGTTAGTTCCAATAGAGATGACACAAGGTAGATGATCAGAAGTGGGCTTGGATAAGGGGGTAACCAAAGTATATGGATATTTGGTTGTCCATGAGCTAGAAGTAAAGAATCAATCAAGTCTTTCCAGAAGTGGGTCTTTTTGCATGTTACTCCAAGTGAATTTCCTTCTTTCAGTGGTAGTTCAATAAGTCCTAGGTTGCTGATAGCATCATTAAAAAGCATAGTTTCAGTAACATCCCCCCCCCACTTTTATTCCTATCAGTAAGTCTTCTGATAAGATTAAAATCCCCTAAGACAAGCCAATCTACATTATCAGGCATAAAGATGTTGGAAAACCAGTCCAAAAATTCAATTTTCCTATCAGCTTGACATGGACCATAGATATTTGTAAGAGTCCAGGAGTCATTAGATAATTGTGAGGTGAAAGTGACAGAAGTGGAGAATTCATATTGGAATGCTCTGGTGCCATTAAATAATGAACTGCTCCATATGATGATGATCCCTCCAGAAGCACCAATTGAAGGTAGGAAGTCAAAGCTGTCAAACTTATTTGGATAGAATTTCTTTAAATAATTGGTATCAAAGATTGTTCTCTTGGTTTCTTGGAGACAAATGATATCACATTCAGATTCAATGATTTTACTTTTTAATGCCAACCATTTCTTCTCTGAATTAATTCCTCTGAGATTCCAGTTCAGAATCTTCCAATTTATGTTGTTACTCATTGATAAACAGATTGAGTGAGTATTGGGGTGACACAAGGTTTGTAGTCACACAAACAAACTTGTAAATATCATAGGGTACTGAATTCATAAACATGCATAGCAGCATAATGGTTTTAAACAACTCATAACAGACTCCAAGGGTAAATGATCCAGTCATAAAAGGACAATATTTTGCAGACATTAAAAACATTATTTAGGTGCTTTCTTCTTAGACTGTTGTCCACAAGAATCAGCAGCTCCACCTTTCTTCTTGCTTGGAGGGTTTGTGTTAGAACCAGTCTTCTTTGGTCCAGGTTTTCCAAGTGGCTTGATGATCATATCATTGACCCTGCTCTTCTTCAGCAGCCTCTTCTCAAGTTCCCCCTCCTTAACCTTGCAAAATTAATCAGCAAGGTTCTTAACAACTTTATTACTGAGACAAGGTGGTGCAGCATTGCAAGCGAGACAATTAGGATCAGAACAATTCACATGGCTTTTAAATGTCCCCATTAAGTTCCACAATTCTGGGGCTCCTTCTCACCTCAGAGTCCACCAATGGTTCTTTACCCCTCCTCTTTTTTGCAGGAGCATTTGGCACCATCAAGTTTGATGGAGATTCATTCACGCAGTGAGGAGGCATCTGTCCAACACATTCATCAGGGATAATGAAAGTGAAAGTATTTTCTTCTGCAATTGTCTCCTTAATAATATCCCAAAGGGGAGAAGTAAGAAAGTGTCTTGCCCAACTGAATTTTTCAGGAGTGATGAGCATGAGGGTGATAAAGTTAAACCGACTTATAGGGATATCACATTGCAGTTTTCCTTTGTCAGGTGAGGGATTGATGTGTGGAGCAAAGAATCTGTCCCAGAGTTCCAGTCCTTGCTTGGAGAAGGACTGCCTAGCAAATAGCACTTCAGAGGAATTGACAAATGGAGTGATGGCCATCCCAACTTGCAGGTGTGCCTCATTGGGGGAGAGAAGGTTTGTGTCTTCAATCATCCAGTCATCCTGTTGATTTCCTTCGTTAGCAAGGTGATTCTCCTCCTCATCATCCTGGTAATTCTATAGAATATTAAGCAATCCCTCTCCCATGCCCACATCCTGGTTAGCATCAGCAATCATTTGTTCCACTTCAATATCATCACCTCCATGGATAGATGCCTTGTCATTGTCAGAAGAAACATTGGCAACAGGAATGGAACCAGTAACAGCACTGTCAGCCTCCTGAGGTGGCAAATCCAAGTTATCAATAGGCATGTCAACACCCTCAGCAAACACATGTCCTTGAAATGCATTCCAATTACCCCAACTAGCATTATTTTGTTGAGGAGCAAGCTCAACCCATTGGTCCCATCCACCAATGTCCCCTTCAGGTTGTGGAGGTGGTGGTGGAGGAGGGGGGCCAAAAATGGGTCCCACCACAGGCAAGGGATGAGGGTCAGCATCATCATCAGGTAGTGGGTCCTCATCAGGTGGGCCTCCTCCTAGGAGATTGCTGTTTAAAAGTTCAACGGAGAAAGTCCATGATTCTATTTCAACAAGGTCCCCAATGGTGAATCTAACACTTTTAGGAACATCTAAAAGATTAGTGACTCTAAGTTTAGCAATGATCCTACCCTTGTGCTCAGGGTCCCTTTCCCAAAGAAGCACCTTACCAATATCAGAGAAGACTGCATTCAGGTCCTCGGTATGCCAATGATCAAGTGGAGGACCCAGGAGCATAACCCAGCATTCATTGTTAAATTGAGTCCTACGCCAGTTAATGCCCTCATTGTGCCTAGCAAAGGAGATTGCAACATCCTGGAAGGGGATTGGACCCGCAGCAATTAACCGGTCTCGGTCACTGACATTGGTAAATTGAACATATGCAAAGCCAAATGGACAATCTTGAATATCACGGAAATCAACACGAGCCTCATTGAAAAAGAAATCTTGCAACACATCTCTGATATTATCAAATGGAACTGGACCAGGGGGAGGGGATGAATGTGCGCAATAGCATACTGTTCATGTGCCCTCGGTCGACGAGGAACCACCACCCTCTTGACCCGATTCCGGCCAGCCACCTGCGGAATCTTGAAGCCATGGGGTAGGAAAGGCTATGGGTCAAGTGGAATGTTTGCCATTGCGTCGGCGGTTGTCGCCGGCGACGAGCAGAGCAAGGAAGTTGGGGTTTCTGCAGGCGTGGGAGTTGACGAGGCAGGGGGTTCGGGCGAATTCGTTTTTTGGGAAAGAGCAAAATATTTAAGACAATCAAACACCCTGGGCCGCGATACTTGCGGCGTGACATGGGCCTTGAACCAATGCAGGTAAGATTTGTCGGGCCAGGGACAAGAAGGGAAAGTTGGGAATTTCAAAAATGGTAAGAGACCAGGCAAATTAAATGAGGTTGATTGGTTGTCTGCGAGAGATTTCGCACCCTCAGTAACTTTACCATTAATCACTATTTCCGCAAATGATGTACCCGGTACAACTCGTTTAATATCACCTTTGATTTGACCGTTATTGCATGGGGCCGTTGACTTCGACGAACCAATACGATCAAAGATTGAATTCTTATTTTTCTTTTTGTATGAAACAAAAATCCAATCCTTGTCCAATTCTTTGTAATATTCTTTCTCTTCGAATTTCCAATTTGGACCTCCATCACCCCAAAGGTTGATCTTCAAGATAAATGATTCATCTGAGAAAGAACCAGAATTATATATTTCAAAACCCACCGCACGTGATGCAACAGAGAACCTAAATGTTCTATCTTGGAGGATCTTGACTTGAAATTTTGATGCTTGTCCCCCAAAACATGCTTGGAGTACAATGCCAATAGTATGAACATCAATCTTAAAATTTGCACGACCAAATGAGCCAACCAGGAAAAAAGGCCTTCTGCGAAATCCTCCAGAGAAATTGATGTGATGGCCAATTTTTTTGAACATATTTGTCTCAAAAAACTTCCCTTTAGAGAAATCCAATGAGGTGCATTTGTTGATCATGTCAGATGAAGCAAGAGGCACGTCGACAATTTGAGCACCCACCACCACCCTTTTGATTACAAGATCCAAAGTCACACCAGAGAAGATCTTCTCATTTTGAAGAAGGAATCTAGCATCAATCACCACCTTGTCATGATTTAGCAACACAACACACTTAGCAAGAGAATAAAGGACCAAAAACCCAGGAGCTTTGTCCAAATCATCAGATGGCAAGGAAGAGCTAGTAACGTGCCACATAAGTTTCAAATCATCAACCTTGTTTTCAATAACATGAGAAATCCCAAGAAAACCAGAAGATGGTGCCGAAATATCATTGATTCTTGCAAGATGAGAGGGGAACCTCACCACAGAACCAATCATGAGTACCTCCCCATTTTCCATGCTTCTACCCTCAAGTGGAGAACCGTTGGCGTTGAGAATGACCAGCCAGCGATTAGCCGAAAGAACCAGAGATCCAACAAGGAACTTACCATCGGTGGAACTCCCGGAATAGGTGATTTTCCAATCACCACCAGATGAATGAAGAGAAGAGGAGCCCATGATTTGGTGTGCGACGACACCGGAGTGGCGCCGGCGAGAGCCGGTGGGAGGGGCCTCAGAGAGGCATGCCTCGGAATTCGTGCGGGGGGGGGGCTCAAATTCCTTTCTTGGCTCTTGTGAGAGATTAATGGACTATCCCATTTTGGGGGAGTGTTATGGTTGGGCATTCGACAATCCTAATATGTGTGTACATGAGGAATACCACTTAGTATGTATATTGCAAGTTTATCTAGTCTCTATGTGGTATGTCTTTCTCATGAGAAATTCAAGTTCCATAATGTTCATTAATCATCTCTATTTGGATGTTTTTACCTCTTGTTGAGTATTCTTGGTTTATCACATTATGGGGGGGGGTCATACGCTTTGTGCATATTACAAACCTAGAAAATGTTTACATTTGAGGTAGTGTCACTTAGAATTGATATTGATAGTTATCTAGCTCCTAAGTGGCACATTTAGCTCAAACAAGTTCCAATTCCCTTGGATTGATTTTATTGCTCATCTTTTGGATCTTGTTTGCGAGAGTTTTCTTGGTATGTTTTTCCTCATATTTGGACCTCCATATCCTCCATGGAAACCATTTGCTTCAAGTTACTTTAATCTTTTATGATTGTCTGACTATTTGGAGCTATCAAGAATCTCTATCTAAGCATCAAGCTTAATTTTTATATTTCGTCATATGCTTATTTTGTGAATATGATCATGATATCCTTGAAAACTACCTTGGGAAATGTTTCCCCGTAATTCTTGTCATTGGACAAGTGGTACTCCATATATGGTAGAATTTATTGATCATATTCATTTTGGCCTTTGCTTAAATTTTGTTCTACCTCTTGCCAACAAAATGTTTTGTGTTGTCTCCCACGCTTTCCTTGCCTCTTGTGGATCTTCTTATTTTTTGTATCCTCGTGTGTTTTATTTAATGTAGGTACTAGTGAAGATCCCATTTGTGTGCATTTTGCATTCAAAAGTAAAATCCTACATAATGCACTATACATGGGGAGATCTCCTATATTATTTATAACACTCATATTTATGCTTCTTGTTTTGTTCCATATCATGTTTTATGTGCTTGGAAGTTTGATCTTTTCTTTTGGTACTTTGTGCCATCATGAAAAGTGTAGAGAGTTTGGTTTATGTGTTGGAACCTTGCTTTTTGGGAGTTGGTTTTGTATCATTCCTTGTTACTTGTTTGATCCCTTAGGATAAGATAAATCCTTTAGCATTGGTGTTTTTGTCTATCTTTTGCTCTTTGGTTGTTTCCTTGTTCATTTGTTGAATTTGTGTCCTTTCATGTGTTGATTTGGCTCTTTGATACAATTTGGACACCCTTTTGTCGTGTCACACTCTTGTGTGCGACTTATTGGTTTACTTGGTGTTTTTTTCAAATTGTATCTCCTTTTTGTTTATTGAAATCTTGTGCATGCATATTTACTACTCCCTCCGATTCATATTACTTGTCGCTCAAATGGATGTATCTAGACACGTTTTAGTGCTAGATACGTCCAATTTAGCGACAAGTAATATGAATTGGAGGGAGTACATGTTCTATATTATGGCATGCTTTCTTTCTTGATCCAATATATAGGGGATTCTCCACCAAATCCTATCGGCTAAGATGTGCATGAAATTCAATTTCATATCAATATGCACATATTTATGTGGAGTCTCTCCTATGTATTGTAGTTTATCTAACTACTTTGGACCCAATGAGTTTTGGGACCATTGTGTACTTGAATGTGTTATATGTACATTGGAGATTCATTGGATGCTTTTCAATAATAAGAAGATGTGGGGACTAAATGATAATTGGAGTCAAGCTAGGATGATCAACGAACTCATATCTACTTCATCCTACCAATGGTATCTCGGTAACAAGTATCCCTCTAATGCATACTTTTCTAGCATCCAACCTTTGTGGTTGCATCATGGCATGATTTCCTTCAGTTGCTTTTATTGTGGTTCTTGCAAGATTTTATTGTATCATCCTTATTGTTATATGAGTAAGTTGAGATGAATGCATATTTTGGGGAGTATATAAAATTCATGTTTATGATTCACCAATCCTACATATGCCAATCTAGCAATTCTATTGCCAATCATTTCCTCAATTTCTCTCATGTGTAATATGGATGAATTTGAAAGGTTTATTTGTTCTTTATGATACTTGTTGCTTTTCCCAATGCATTCCAACTATCTCTTGTTCCCTTGTGATAGTTGTGATATATTCGTTGGTGTTTGAAGGTCACTGATGATCAATATGATAAATTTGATCCTTTGGCCATGCTTTCTAGAAAAAATCTTACTGGCATTATCTATGACTTTATTTTGGATATCTTGTTCATTCTTGAGTATCCATTTTGTGTGTACATGTTTCATTGTGGATGTATATCTTGGCGATTGTTGTCTACCTAGAAACTTATACACATAATTATGGCTGAATCTCGAGTTGATATCCTTTTGCTTTGGAGTCTACACCTTGTGCTCCTTTTTATTCTTTGGTGGCTCCAAATGTTTTGCTTTCAGTGCTTGACCTTTTCATTTGCATCTTTTGGCACTCATTGGTGTTAAGAAAGTTGATCTCTCATGCCTTTGT
The DNA here is from genome assembly GCA_910589775.1 of Avena eriantha. Lineage (NCBI taxonomy): Eukaryota > Viridiplantae > Streptophyta > Magnoliopsida > Poales > Poaceae > Avena > Avena eriantha. The sequence continues at coordinate 481,858,808 of OU342741.1, read as the reverse complement.
GTTGTTATGTAAGTTTGGGGGAGCAAGGATACCATGTTTATGCACTTTGCATTCAAAGCAATTATTATATTTGGTGCATAAACCTTGGGGAGCTTTCCTAATTTACCTACAAACACACATTTGCCTTCTAGTTCTTGTTTGTTGTTTTGTTTGATTATGGGAAGTTAGGTTTCCATAATTGTGCACTTTGTTGTGCATGAACCTTGGGGAGCTTCCTATTTTCATATAAACACTCATTTTCTCTCATCATAATATCTTCTCTCTTGCTCATGCTCGTGGTTTAAATGATATAGAGGGAATGAGGATGCCATGTTTGTGCATATTATATTCAAATGCAAAATTATAATTTGTGCACAAACCTTGGAGAGTCTCCTCATATTATTTAGATCACCCTCTTTTCAATCTTATCATAATATCTATCTTTCATCTGGTATCTTCCTTTTTTGACGTGCTTCTTTCGATCTTTTGATTGCTTGCTTCATTCGTTGATGCTTCTTCACCATTTTATTTATTTGCAATCTTTGGATCCTCAGTTTAGTTTGATTTCCTCATGGTATTCCTCATTGTATATGTGCATTTTATTCCACTCATATTATGATAAATGCACACCATATGGACGAACTCTCACTAAATTGGCCTTCTAAAGTTTTTCACCCATTTCGGCAATCGATGCCAATGGGGGAGAAGTTTTAGAGGGTTTTAGGGACTTTTATTCTGTGTTGTGAGTTTTGTACTTAAACACTTGCCTCGTGTGCTTTGCATCTTAGTGTGTTGCATGGCACCTTGAATATATAGAGAAAACTCCACCACCGGTAATGGCTGGCAATATATGCAATGAAATTCAAGTTCATCCACACGTGCATAGATTGTGGGGGAGTTTGCTCTATATTGTGGTTGTACTAACATCACATACTTGTGTTGTATTTGATGTTAGCACAACGTTTTGTTTGGTTATTCCTTATATAAACCCTCTCAAAGGGATTGTCATCAATTACCAAAATAGGGGAGATTGAAAGTGCATGTGTGCCCCCATGTGGTTTTGGTAATTAATGACAATCTTTATGGACTTATGTTTGCATTGAGTTTTACCTGTAGGATTTGTCCATATGCAATGCTTGAACCATATGTTGGCTTCAAGGTTGGGAGAAGAAGAAAGTGAATAAGATTAAGTGTTAACTAAGGTTTCAATGAGTGATCCGGAGATTGGTCAAGTGAGAGTTGAGCCTATAGCAAGTGTGCCTTGAAGACTAAAGTTAGAGTGATATCTCTTATGTACCTTTAAGACACCAACATAATGAAGAAAGAAGAAATGATGTGCAAGTATAAGATGAGCCATCTCGAAGAGATCATTTGCTTGAAGCTTTCCATCCTATGGTTATCATGGATATGGGAAGATGATATGCCCAAGAGAGAAGCTCTACCATACTGGAGTATGGGAGAGAAATTTGCAAGTCTTCACCAAGCTAGTGCAATCAAGAAAGGTGTTCCATCTTGAGGTGGACAAGATCGCTATCGTCAAGATTAAGTGGAACATGCTCAAGGCAAAGGTATGTTCTTGATGGGGTTTTTTTCTTATCGGTCTCATGGTGTTAGTTGGGGAGACCGGTTTATAGGATAGATAGCCATACTATCAAGAGGGGCTCGAGTGAGTAACTTGATCATATCCTTTGTGAGAGCTCAAACCTTTGCATACTTGGCATCCTATTTCTTGGTTGTTATTTGGATCTTATCCATGTGAGGTTCTTGAGCTTGTTGTAATATTCATACAAGCTCTAGTTCATCGAAAACGGATTTCATATACATTCTCTATTGCATTTTCGATATTGGAGGTTTTACCAGTTTGTCTTTTAGAGATTGGTAAAACCTTCCATTATTTGGTTCTTATCTATGAGAAGATTTAGAGCTTGTGTTAATCTTCATGACAAGCCCAAGTTCATCGAAAACGGATTTCATATGCATTCTCTATTGTGTTTTCGATGTTGGAGGTTTTACCGGTTCATCTTTTTGAGAGAGGTCAAACCTTTTATCATTTGGTTCTATCCTCCCTTGTTGGACTATGATGGCTCCGTGCATGATCTTGTAGAGTTTGTTGTCCTCTTTAAAACAAGCCCAAGATCATGAAAATCGGAGTCCAGATGCAAAAGTTATGGTTGTTTTGTAATGTTGTTTCTGTCAGTTTCGCCTTGGCCGGAATGTCCGGCCCGCGCGCTCCAGGGCTGTAACGGTTGGATTTTGGAGGACCTATATAAGGGGCCCTTCTTCCCCAATGTTCACAGAACCTTTCTTGCAAGCTTTCCCCTCCATTGCTGACCTTCTTGAGCTTGCTATCTCTCAATCCCTCCTATGATTCTTGCATATTCTTGAGGGATTTGAAAGAGGTGATCTAGATCTACAACCCCACCAATCAATCTCTCCTCTAAGTGAGGGGACCATCTTGGGATCTAGATCTTGGAGTCTTTTGTGGATTTCCTCCATTGTTCTTCCTCTCTTATTCCCACATAAGCTTTTTTAGCTTTGGTGGAATTTGGGAGAGAAGGATTTGAGCACTTCTTGTGTTCTTGCCATTGCATTTAGTGCATCGGTTTGAGTTCTCGGTGAGGATTCGATTGGGTGAAAAGTTGAGAAGCTTTTTACTCTTGGGTTCATTAGAACCCTAGACGGTTTGGTGGTTTTGCAGGTTTTTGGATTACTTGGGGCCTCCAATTAAGTTGTGGAGCTTTTCCCAAGCTTGTTTATTGGGAGCCTCCAATTGAGTTGTGGAGAAGTGCCCCAACCTTGTGAGAGGTTCCGGATTGCCACCGACAAGTGCACCGATAGTGGAAGTGTGGATCGATCCCATTGGGGTGACATTCATAGGAGAACAAGGGGGGCATGTTGTGGCGTTGGTGGTTTGATACCACCCCCTCTCCAAACGAGACGTACTCCATGTTGGGAGCATGCCTCGGTTATCTTTATACCTGAGCTCTTACTTATGCACCTTACTTTGTGATAGCCTTCGTGCTTGAAGTTTATATCTTGTTATCTCATAGTTGCTTGTCTTGTTTAGCATAAGTTGTTAGTGCAAATAGTTGAACCCTAGTTGTTCTAGGTTTTTGTGCTTAACAAAGTAAACGCTAGTTTAATTCCGCCTTTGTTGAGCCTCTCTCGGAAAAGTTTTTAATCGCCTATTCACCCCCTCTAGGCGGCATCTGTATCCTTTCAGTCTTGCTCTTGCCCCTTTTTGGCATCTTGATGCCAAAGGGGGAGAAGTTGCAATATAGGCTTTGCGGGGATTTGCATGGGAAAGTCACAAGCTCGTTCTTTGTTTGATCTTTGGTTGCTTGTGAACTTTTTTGCCTCCTATTATTCGTGAACTCTATGTACTACCTTTATGTGAACTATGTAAGTGAAGACTATGTGGTTATGTGGATCCATCTTATGTGATGATACTATCTAAGTGTTACCCGTCTATTTCCCATCACATAATGTTATGCAAAGGTATGAGCTTCAAGCCATATTTTTCTTTTCCTTGCACCCTCGGTTGGTTTGCAAAATAGAGGGGGAGTGTTGATCCTAGTATATGCTTGTTGGTGCATGATGGTTGTGATAATACAACACTTTTTAGCAATATAAATTGTGTCATTTTCCTATCATATCATGCTCCATCTAACTATTGATATGCCTGATATGCATGATTACTTGTTTTTATTAAATTCAATATGAGCTTTGCACATTTAGTAGTTTAGGTAGAATTTTATCCCTCTTCCTTGACTTTGACATGTGTGTAGGTGTTGATGATGATTATGGATAAAACACAGGCAAAAGGAACAAAGAGAGCATAGTATGGAGGAGCTGTAGGGACCAGACTTAGCCATTTGAGGTGTTGGAAAAGTGAAATTTTCCAACTTCTCAAAATAAAGATCCAAGACCACAGGGTTGTATCCCTCGGTGATACAAATTCAACGAGCCCAGGAAAACCCAAAACAGAGTTCGTATGAAGAAATGGCGACCAACTATATGGCGGGAGCAATAATTCCGGTCGTATAGCTCCCGCCGTATAGTTGCCAAAAAGGTCGCAAACGATGGGATTTCGCCCTCTAGAAGCTCCAAAACCTTCCCTAAGTCATATGACGGTATTGGGGAACCCCAGGGCACCCCAAGGCCTATATAAATGAAGGAGTCAAAGAAGAGAGGAGGAAGCCACCATACACCATATACAAGATCTAGACCCCATCTACCGCCTCCACAGCGGCGCCCTACCGTCGTGCCGCCTCCATAGCCTCTACGGTCCACCAAGATCTATATCTCCATCAACACCATCAAGCCATCAAGGCAAGAAGAGGAGGAGAAGGAGGACGCCGCCATCACCACGCCGATGCCAACATCACGGCGTTGTCATCACCATCTCTATCGCCGCTACTCCTTCATCCTTCCCCATCATGATCTCCGTGATGGGTTGTAACATGACTTGAACCCCCTTTTATTAATGTTATGATGATTTGAGTAATTGATGTGTGGTGTGTTCTTTTTAATTAATATGTTTGTGCTTTCTCTTTACATTGTTCTATTCATGATATTATTCTAGTTGGAGACGTCCAATCCATTGTTGAGGAGTTTACTAGGGATTCATAGAGTGTCACAAAACTTATCATTAGTCTCTACTCTTCCATGGGTACCTGACAAGTCCATGGGTAGAACTAATAGGCTATTTGCTATAAGTGATTTTCGGAGGCAATAGCAGCTTAGGATGCACCACCCAAAGTTTCCTCAAGATCACTCATGATATAGATAGGTATAGTGTTGCGAATTGCTTGACCCCAAAGTGACAGACGGGATATCTTGTGACTAGCACACTTGCTTAGGAGTACGGTTATCCATAGAACTTAATGCCTTTGCTCTGGTTTACCTTGATTGATCCTTGTTACCTTAATACACTATTCTCTTACGAGATGACACATGTCCGAAGAGGGTGTGGACAATTGAGTTGTCTAGTTGTCACTTACCAATGGTGGGAGACAACGGTATATGAGGGACCGCCACAATTATAGTTAATAGCTATTTGATAAGCACTTATCATGCACATCAGTATACACAACATTACTTGAGGAATCATAGCATTAAAATTTCATCTCATTGCATTCACCTCTTTTCAGTTTTACTTTTGTTCTAGTTTTCTTCTAGTCCTAGTAGTAGTTATTACAAAACATCTTAAATTCATTTATCCTAGCAACTTATAGAATAGGCTATTTCCAAACCACGGTTTGGGTGCGAACATGGTCGCATTGACAACGTGGCTGTGGGGTCGTGTTCGCCGAGCTCTCATCGGATAAACTCTTTAAATATTTGCTGCTAAAAGTATTGTAATAACCCTATTATTGGTGCAGGAACCCAGTCCATCAGTGCACACATCTCGGGGGAGCCCGTCTCTATTTTTCAAACCTTGTGCATTATCATAATATCTATCATGCAATTGTGTGTGTGTGTTGTCATCAAACACCCAAAAGGGGGAGATTGAAAGGGCATTTCCTTCCCTAAGTGGTTTTGATGTTTGATGATAACACACGTGTCGGTCTAGTCGTTTGCTAAGTGTCTTTCAGGCTATTTATGTTTGCAATGCATTTGGTTTCCCCTCCAAAGGGTCAATAGCAAGACTTTGTTTTTCTTAGATCTGTTGTTTGAGTCGTAGGAAAACCGTACTATTAAGAGGGGGTCCATGTTGGAAAGTTTGGTGGAATCAACTCTACCTTGTTGCCCTATTGCTATAGCCTACTCATTCTGTGTCCTCTGGTAGTACCGGCACTTTTTATGGTAGTACCGCTTGACACCGGTAGTATCGCTTGGTGGTACTCGACGACTCTGAATGCTTCGGCGAGCCTCTTATTCTATTCAAAATCACCCGGTACCTCCGGGCCATTACTACCGCCCCTTCCGGTAGTACCGCTGGTACTTCCAGTACTACCGCCTCGTGGTGGTACCACTTGTTCAGCTGGTTCTACCGGGGGAGACAGTGAGTATTCATTCGCCTCTGGCCCCATCCGGTACCGTGTCCGGTACCAATTCGGTAGTACCAGTTGTTTCCGGTACTACTGCTTCTGGTACCGATAGTACCACTCGGGACAGGCAGAATCCCTCCTTTGGTTATAAAAGGGTCTTTCTCTCCAATGAGAAGTTAGCCTTTTTTATCTCTCTCCTTCGTTGTTCTTGAGCTGTAATTTCCCTAGATCTCCTCCCCTAGTTCTCCAATCTACTTGATTCTTTGGGATTTGGTGGAGGAGGCCTAGATCTAGGGTTTCACCAAATCAAGTTGATTCCCCCTTGTTTTCCTTTGTGGATCTTGTTACTCTTGGGTTCTTTGAACCCTAGATGGAAGAGTCTCGGACCTTGGGCATTGGTTGTAAAGCTTCATGATCATGTTGGGAGACTCCAAGTGTGGTGCAGGTCTCCTCAACAAGTTGGTAAAGGTTTTGATCGCCACCTTCAAGGTCACCGCATAGTGGAACAGGTGCTTGCCGCGAGGTGGGTGCTTGGGAGGATAGGGTGAGGCCTTCTGTGGCGCTGGTGGTCTTAGTACCACCCACCCCTCCAACGGAGACGTACTTCCCTTCAAAAGGAAGGAACTTCGAGAAAACATCTTCGTGTCTACTCTCAGTTATTTCTATCCTTTACTCCTTACTTGTTATTGCTTGCTTGCTTGTCATATAGGTTCTCTCACCTAGTTGCACATCTAGAGAACTTACTTTGTGTTAAGCCTTAATTTGAAATGAAGTGAAAAATTGAGTAGCACATATTCACTATGGTGACCCAGCATACCACTGCATGATGTAGTACACTATAGTCATTGACATAACACCAATGAAACACCGTTCACTAGTATTACATCCCTCAGAGTGGTACAATAGAAACACAGCAGGTCCAAGACATGACTATAGATTACAACTCGACTCTTTACAAAAGATCCAGAGAACACTCTAGGTTAAAGAGAGAGAAAGAAACTTCTTACAAAGAAGAACCAGAAAAAAATAACTCGGAACTATATGGCTAATAAGACTGGCATCTAAACTATCTGGCTTGAAAATGCTGCTATTGCATTGCTCTACAGAAGTAGGTTTTATGGCTAGAGTATCTACTCCTATCTAATCAGAGACTTCGTATTCACTTCAGCTAATGTATATGTTGACTCCATTGACTTCATTGAAGAACTTGAACTTTAGGTGATGAGTTGTTGAGGATGAGTTGGTGTTGACATCGTCTTCAACGGCTTCAGAATCTAGCAAGCGTTAAGAAGGTATGGGTGAGTACAAGCGTACTCAACAAGTTCAATAAAAAGGAGTCTTTGATGGACTATCTACAGCCACATACCATAGGTCGTAGGCAGTGCAGGTTTTCATAAACATTTCTTCAAAGGTTGTTTTTATTCTGAAAACTATGTCCGTCAGCCTTCACAGGTTTACCAAAACTTTCATGGAGTTCCTTTCCTGCCGTGTTCATAGCTCCTTCCCGGAACATGGAGTAACATGTCACAGTTCTTACACTCTGTAGATGTGCGTTACTTTACCCATAAGAGACCTTAGCCTTGTTGCACATCCAAGTCACGAGCTTGTCCATACTTCCTTGGTATGGGGCCTAGTCTAAGATCCAAGCCAATCACTGCCCCTTCGCGACCCCACGTGTCTCCTTGGTGTACGCCATGCCCACATATAGAATTACGGCAATGGTTAGTACAGACCATTCAAATGCCAGAACTATCATGGGACGTTGAGGGTTCCTACCCATATGCTGCATATCCACTACGAATTACCAATTAATGCATGCTACAAGGGTAACAGCCACGACCTGCATATCTGGCTACATGCAAAAGGAAGAAGATACAACTAACTTTCCCGTCCCATTCCAAGTCTATACGGTGCTAGAATCATTGGCAACATTGGTTGTAAAGTCCTAGATATTATGTTTCTTTACCACTAGAACTGTATGAGTAGATTATTACCATATGGTAAATAATCCATAATCATATTATTATGAAAATAGTTTTTCTAACCTTTTTGAAATGCAGGTGATGATAACATTTGGGTTACAAGCATTTGATAGAAAATAACCAAAGGACATGAGCAAGTGTGAACTTGCCTTTTGTGATTGCAACAATATGCGATCACGGTCTTCGAGACGATATAAGATCCAAAAAACTATAATTAACATCATTGGTCTGGTAAAGACTAATGTTTAAAGAATCAATATGTTGATGCATAAATAATGTAATCCATTTTGTAAAATTTCCGAGATAACTCCCCGATAATATGATTGAGTTAAATTTAAGTGATGTATTTTATGATTTAGTTATTTCTAATGTTTACTCCATAAATAAATCAATCTACAAAGCATTTAAGTGTTTAATATGCAAAGTATATAAGTGAAGTATAATAACATTCTAAGATTGAGGTGAATTGTTATTTGGTAATTATGATGGGACTTATTATGTTAAGTTGTTAAGAGATAAAGGACTTATTATAAGATTGCTATTTGAAGTGGCAAAACGAATAACTTTTGAAGAAAAGAATTCTTTTATAGGTTTAAACAATTCTTATGGTTAATAGAATGTGATCGATGTTGTTTGTGCTTATTCAGTAAGCTTGGACTTGAAATGCTTTACAACTTAATTTGGAACAGACAAAAGTTAACTATAAAAACATAAATATACTTTAGGCATTGTGCATGACTTGGTGTACCAAATTTAACTTTAAAACATAAGTAGACCTAGGGTGTGATGTTTTAAAGTATTAATAACTTTTAAGCTTTGTAATAAGCATGTTTAAGAGTATGAGATCATTCACTTTCAGTTCAACTGAGTGATGAGTTTAAATATGACTTGTTATTATGAATATAATTTATCTTTTAAGGAAAGTAAATTTAGATGATTTTAATAATCTATTAAAGTTTGAAATCATGAATAACTAAGAGATAAATAACATTCACTTTTATTATAAGTGAATGATGATTAAAATTTATTCAAATTGTTGGTTTACCTTGGAGTTATGGTTTTAAAGAGTTTTCTAAAAGTTAATAGTTTCCTTCTAAGTGTTATTATATACTCAAGTTATGGTTTTGGAAGTAGTATTTAAATGTACAAGATTTATGGTTTTATATAAAATTGTGATTATTTCTTATTTAAGAAATGTTTTTAAAGAATTTACCAAATAGATAAGAAATAAGGATTTATTACTTAAGAACCTTAAAATGTGTTGGAATAATATAATTAGTATTTTTCTAGTAAAACATAATTGCTTAAGATCTTCAAAGTGAATTTAATTAAATTTTAGGTGTTATCCTTATTTTTGTAAAATTCCACAAAGGATTATATATCCTTAAATATTTGCTCCAAGTTTTATTTGTAAACAAATTAAGTTAGTATTTTATAAAATAGTAGATTTATTTTCATATGCAAAAATGATTTTTATTCAATTTTAGAAGTTTTCTTTAATTTATGAAATATCACTTAGACTTTAGTGGTGTTAACATTTATTTGCATTTTATTTAACTTAAATAAGTAAAGTTATATTCTCCTTAGGTAGATATTATTTTTGTGATCATTTCAATGTGTTAGATGTATTTTTAGGATTTTTCTATATTTTCTAGGGTTAAAACAAGTTCGGGGGTATTTTGGTAATTTTTTATTTAGTTCTTACTTTATTTTTAAACTGGCATGTTTGGTTCGGTTCATGGGCTGGCCTGGCCCAACAGGTATTGCTAGACCAAAACGGCCCAATAGAGCCCACTCTGGTTAGGTCAACTCGACCTAACCCTCCCACTCACGCACAGGACTCAGGCACTCAATGAGACTTGGTCTCGTTCCTCTCTCGTGTCCCCAGGGCGCCGCCGTGACCCATCTCACCTCCGGCCACCGATTCTGGCGTCGGTCGCCAAAGCACCGCCTTTTCTCTAGCCTACAACCTGGACCTCTTCGATTCGACCTCCACCTCTTATTCTGGCCGCGCTGACCCCCTCTCTGGAGCTAGGGTTTTGCCGCCTCAACTCCGTCGTGCGCTGATGACCCACAAGTATAGGGGGTGTATCGCAGTATTTTCGAGGGAAGTAAAACCCAATTTATTGATTCGACAAAAGGGGAGCCAAAGAATATTTATAAGCCTTAACACCTGAGTTGTCAATTCAGCTGTACCTAGAAACAATCTTGCTCACAGCAGTTTATCAGTAGCAACGGTTTTGTAGTAGGAATAGTAAAGTAGCAGCAGCAGTAAAGTAAAGACAGCACTAACAATAGTAGTAAATAATAGGATTCGAGTGCGGTAGGCATAGGGATGGATGGACGGGCGTTGCATGGACAAGACAATTCACATAGGAATCAGAACATAGGGCAATTGCAGATAAATAAGATAAAGCATCCAAGTACTAGATAATCCTAGGCATGTGTTCCATATATAGTCATACGTCCTCGCAATGAGAACATGCACAACATCTTTTGTCCTACCAGCCCATTTGCAGCGGGGCCTCAAGGGAACTACTGGCAATTAAGGTGCTCCTTTTAATAGAGCACCGGAGCAAAGCATTAACACTCCGTGACACACATGTGATCCTCACATCAAAGCCATTCCCTCCAGTTATCCCGATTTCTGTCACTTCGGGGCCATTGGTTCCGGACAACAACGTGTGTATACAACTTGCAGGTAAGACCATAAACAATACTATCATAATGAATCAATAACATGTTTAGATCTGAAATCATGGCACTCGGGCCCTAGTGAGAAGAATTAAGCACAACAAGTCACAACAAAGTCACAAAGCACTAATAAAAGATACTAGGCACCATGCCCTAACAATCTGATGCCATTACATGAACGATCTCATCCAATCCCTACCATCCCCATAACCTACAGCGGGGGATTACTCACTCATTGATGGGGGAAACATGGATGGTCGATGGAGAAGCGATGGCGATGATGATGGCGATGATCTCCTCCAATTCCCCATCCCGGCAGGCTGCCAGAACGGAGTTTCTGGTGCTGTTTCGTGGAATCTGGTGGTGGCGGCGGAGCGGAACTCCTTCTGAAAAATCATCGAACCCCCTGGGTTTTAAGGTCAGAAGGCAACTTATAGGCGAAGAGGGAGACCGAGGGGGAGTCTAGGCTGGCCACACCACCCCTGGACCGGCCAGGCCTGGCCAGCGCGGCCAGGTGGTGTGGTGGCCCCTTGGCTCGTCTCCGTCTTGTATTCTGGCTCCAGATGACTTCCGGTAAAATAGGCACTTTGGCTTTTGTCTCATCCAATTCCGAGAATATTCATTTTCTGACTTTCCTGGAACCAAAAACAACAGAAAACAGGCAGCTGGCACTGTGGCTCTTGTTAATAGGTTAGTCCAAAAAATCATATGAAAAGTACTCCAAAGTGTGGACAAAACACAAGAAAGTGGATAAAACCAAGCATGGAACATCAAAAATTATAGATACATTTGCAATGTATCATGCGCCGATGATGCCCTCATCTCCTTCTAGCGCTGATGATGGCTCTACGACGCGCTGCTCGAGCTGATGCGACTTGGCGCGAGTAGCAGTGTTGTGACGCTCCTCGTGTTGCCATGCTGCCATGGCTCGCTGTCGATGTCGTCCTTGGGCTCACGCCATTGTGGCCGCGCGGGCACTGCCTCACCATACCACTGCGGTGCTCCCGAGCTCCAGGTACACACACTTCTTAGCGAGCACTGCTTGGATGTGGCGACCTCCCTTGGGCCCCGGTTAGTTCTCCGCCATGTCGACTACGACGCTTGCGGGATGGTGACCATGGTTACAACCCGGTGTCCTTCAACTCTTGATCTTGCTGTGATGGTGATGCTCTAGGGGTGACTACCTCGACTCTAATATCGGGGGGATGGCGCTGCAGCTGCGCAACCCCGACGTCGAACTGTCTATCTATTTTGGTGGCTATGCTTCTGCTACTTCTTCACCTACTCTAATTCAGGTAATTCTTGTGTGACCGACCCTCGAGCCGATGAGCTCATGTATGTATAGTAGGATCATTGTGGTCTCCTGGTCGTGGTGATGTTTTGTGAACTACTGGTGATGATCTATGCGTGTTGAGATGCTACTAAGTCTAGTCTCTCCACCTGGATGATTTACTCATCCCCGATGTGTTTGGCTTAAGTTAGTCATACTGTAGTTTAATTGATATACATGTATGATCCTTGATTTCCATTTATGTAGGATGGATTTATTTGCTTGTATCACATACAAGAAAGAACTTGATTCATAGTTCTCTGATAGGCTTATATGCAAGCTTGCTGATGCAGCTACTACTAACTCTATATGATTTGTTGCTAGTTGAATTCATGTGTGTGATGGGCATGATGTGCTGAACCTTTGGTTCAGTTACGATCTTGGTTAGTGAATATAGTGGCTTCTGCTGGATGCTCTTGCTGCTTTGGTGCCTCATTTTGGAGTGTGCACATCAGCATAGTCATTTAAGCATGACCTATTGTGATTGATTTGGCTAGGATTGATGAGATTATTATTATAAATGATGAGACATGGAAATCAAACTATTATAGTCCCTGCCCATGATATCTATGTTGAGGCTTTAGCTTTGTAAGAGCATATATGATTGATGCTTTGTTGGGGGTCTTAAGGAAGAATTTGTCTTCCTATAATTTTGTACAGTGAAGTAACCTATATACTTGATTCCTAGAACACTTGCTAGGAAAATGATATGTTTTGATTAGATTATCATTGTTGCATAAAGAAATGGCTTCTGTAAAATGACTATGTTGTTTTGGAACCTCCCTGAGAGTGAGCACAATAGCATAGATCATTTACATGATCTGCTATACTTTTACTTAACAAGATGTTGGTTCATGTGCTTGCCAATGATGCCAAGTATGAGGCCAAGAAGTGTATGCTAGCTTGTGTAATAAGAAGATCTTATAAATGATTCTTACTCTACTTGGTTAAGAAGATGATTGAACCTATGGTGTTGGGATTTATTGTTTATAAATTGGACTCAAGTATGTGTTGACCCTAGTGGCATCTATTGTACTAAGCTGCTATTGTGGTGCCTCCATTATCTAGAGTGTGCACAATAGTAGCCAGCCATCATGATTTGCTACTGTGTTGTTTCTACTTGTGATGCTACCCCAAGCCTGAGATGTGAAAGCTGATGCCAAACTTTGAATAAGAACAAATACTATTTGTTGCCTCTCTGCTCTATGATGAGACTAGCATAGCTTTCCTATGCTAGATAGAGAGCTCTCTAGTATGGATCTAGTAGTCAACCTGCTGCTTGTAGTGTGGACAGGTGATTTGGTTGTGGATGTTGTGGTGGTGGATCTTGGTCCACTACCCTTAGCTGTCCACTTGGTCTGCTTTGTCTTGCAACTAACTTGTATTTGTGGCCTTCTCCACCTTAATCCACCTTTCCTTGCTACTGATGCATGTGTTGCTTCTTTGAACATGGCAAGAACATGTGTGGATGAACTTGTGGAAATGGAATAGTTCATGGTGGGTGTGGAGTGTGGTGAAGTGAACTGAGAGGTGCTAAGGGCTGCTGCAGCTGCTCCCTTTATCCCTTGTTGATGTACTCCTGCCGTGGTGACAGCACACTCCACATGCAGGATGTGTAAGCTGCTTGCAGGTGGCCCCTGCTATGTGCTAGTTACAAAGTTTGCCTTGGCTAGAATTGAGGATCAGATAAGCTATAAGTTGTATACTTATTGACTATCTATCTTTTGACTTTTACTGATTTGGTGAAACTTGCCCGTCTAAATCCTATGATGTGGAATTAAGGCAAAGGAATCTTGATAAGAATAGATTTAGACTTGACCCTTTTCATTTGAAATACTCAGTGATGATTCAGCAAGGCATTTCCTTGCCAACCTGAGAGTACCACATCCACCTCAACCCCTTGTTCCTATTTTTTGTTTCTTTTGTTTGTTGTCTTTGCTTGCAGGGAACCAGATCAAGAATATGAAGAATTGAGGGACCGAGGGCACATGAATAGTTAGAAGATTAGTCTAGGTTTTCCTTTTACCAAATTTTGTAATATCTTGTCTATTTGGATATTGTAAAGACCTAGTATTGTTGTATATTATAAATAAAGTGGAATTTAGACACTTGTAAACAATAATGTAATATTTGTATTATTGTCATAAAATGATTCCTTTCTACTACATTAGTCTTATTATCCCTTTTGTTTATAATTGTAATAATATAATATTGTGTGATGTAAATAAGATAGTCTTTATTAATTCTTATTCATTATTTCTTTATTGTAATATAATATTACATTTATTATTCCATTTAAAATTATTTTGGATTTCAAATTTATCAATTCAATATCCAAATCTGAATTGTCTTCTCCTCAATCCCAAAAATACGGTAGAGGTCATGTCGAAATCTATCACACTTGCCTGAATGCTTCCATTAGAGCAAGAGAGACCTCGATCCCTAACTAGCTTCTTTAGTTTTGTGCGAAAATTATCCAGATTTTCTATGCATGAATGCAATGCACAGCCCTGAGCTCAGCTTATTTCTAAGCTATAATGCTAGGATGTTACATTCACCCCCACCTCTAGTCGCTTATACCGATCTTTCAGTCGCCATCAATGTTTGTACCGTGACTGAATCTACAAAATAATTTCCTGCTCAACATAAACAGTAGTAAAAATGATATAATCAAAAACTCTTAAAGGGGTAGTCAAATAAAACACATGTAGATATATAAAAACAACTGAAAAAAGAAGACTCACTCTAAATACTTATCCCTACAATACTTGCTAAGAATAAATTCCCCGAGAATCCTTGCACAACGGAGATGGGGAAATTGAGATATAACTCCAAGGAGTCAGACTCCACATCCTGACCACCTGAAAGGATAGAGATGTCGCCTAGAGAGGTGATAAATAGGCAATTTCAAAACTATTATGGTTTTGGCTAGATAGAATGCGAAATTTAACTAAAGTTTATTTTACAAGCACAAAACCTAAATACATTAGGCTCAACTAAGTGCACCAACAACAAGTTAAGATAAGCAAGATAGCAAAAGATATAAGTACTTCAAGCTCGATGGTTATCACAAGGAAAGTAAGCTCGTGTATAGAGATAACCGAGGCACGCGGAGATGAAGATGTATTCCCGTGTTCCCTTACAAGTAAGGTACGTCATGTTGGAGAGGTGTGGGACTCCATGAAGGATTTCCGCCACGAAGGCTCATCTTCTTCTCCAAGTCTATCCCACAAAGGAATATGCCCTTTACTTATGGCTAGCTTTTCCTCCACTCCGGAGATGGCAAGCTCCACAACCACTTCACAAGCTCCATGAAGGAGAATCCCGAGTCCCTTCACAATCTTCCACGAAGAGGACACTGTGACACCAATCGCCAAGCCAACTAGGAGGTCACCCTCCAAGAGTAACAAGCTCGCAATCTCTCACTCGAACAAATCGTAATGGAGAGCTCAACACTTATGCAAGAATGCAAAGCAAGAACACCATGGGTGCTCAAATCCTTCAATCTGCAATCCCACCAAAACAAAAAGTGCTAGGGAGGAATTAGAGAGGAAGAACAATGGTGGAAATCAACAAATGACTCCAAGGTCTAGATCCAAATGGTTCCCCTCACTTAGAGGAGGAATTCATTGGTGGGAATTGTAGATCTAGATCTCCTTTCCCAAAGCCCTAAGAAAGATACAAGAATCATAGGAGGGAAGAGAGAGGAAGCAATCTCGAGAGAGTCAACAATGGTGGTAAAAACATGCTTAAGAATCCTAACGAACCTTGGGGGAGAAGCCTCTTTTATAGGGGAAAGCAAATCTTCCCGTTAGACCTGAAAACACATAGTCCAGGCAAATCCGGCAGTCAGTTCGGCGGTGTCGGGCAGCCAAACGAGTCAGTGCCATGCCAACTTGGCTCTCTACATAGTATTTTAGCGTATATCAATCTGAGTCGGCACCACGTCCGGCGGTGCCGGTTTTCCCGCTGACAGAAAACATCAAAGACTAAAACGGTGAAAACTTTTGCGTCCAGACTCCGATTTGAGCAAACTTGGGCTTTTTGAAAAGCTAAGAACAAGCTCTATCTAGTAGAGACTATACAACCCAAGAAAAATCAAGAGGTAAAGTACGAAATAAGGAGAGGTATGAAACCTCCCTAAGAGATGAACCGGTAAAACCTCCAAACCTGAAAACGCAATAGAAGATGCATACGGATTCCGTTTTCGATGAACTCGGGCTTGTTGAAGAGCTAGAAACAAGTTGAAGAACCTCACATAGAGAAACACTAAGAAGCAACAAAATAGGGAGATGCAAAGTATGCAAAGGATTGAGCTCCCTAAGATGATGTGATCAAGTTACCCAACCGAAAGCTCCTATTGATAGTGCGGCTATCTATCCTATAACCTAGTCTCCCAACAACCACCTTGAAACTGGTAAACAGAAAAACCTAGAAAGGTCATACCTTTGCTTTGTGCATCCCTCTTGATCTTAATGACAACACTTCAAGCTTCATTCAAGGCAGAATGCCTCACTTGATCATTGTTGCTTCGTGAAGTCTCATAATTTGCTCCCCCATACACCACTATGGGTTAGCTTCATTAAGGAACATCTTCACATTCCCATTATCACCAATATGGATAGCAAGCTTCAACCGTATGATCTCCTTGATATGCTTATATTGAACTCGCACTTCTCAACCTTGATAACGATCACCACTTGATGTCATCCTCTCATGAGCTATATGAAATCTTCACTTTTGAAGCATCCCATGGAAAGATACCTATCCATATAGAAAACACAAAGGCACATATATAATGGGTTAGTTCATGATTCATAATTTACAAGGCTTAACATACTACAAGATCCATGTGGTACATTCTTTATGCTTCATGTGTTGACCAACTTGAATTCACTCCTCACTCTTCGTATTGGTCAACCATGTATCTTCTCATGCTCCATATCAATATCTTGAGGTACATAAAGAACTCTTCACTTGATCACATGCTCTAAATCTTAGTCAACCATAGCTCAACTAATGAGGCTATCATGACATCGACTTAGAACCATATCTTGAATTCTTCTATTGAGATCACACTCTCAAGATCTTGATGCTACCGGTGGGCGACCGGTATTTCTGATGAGCCCGCTCCAACGGCTCGAAATATGACTGGAGAGGCTCACGGTGCGGACGGAAGTTCCGGCTCAGTGCGAGCGGAACTACCGACCGGTACTATCGGCGAAAGTTCCAGCAAATAGGACACTTCAAACAGAAGTATCGCTGAACTGAACCAGGGTGCCGGCGGAACTTGGATCAAAACTAGCGCCGGACATACCGCGTCGCGAGGCCCTGACCAGAACTACTGGAGTCTGGGTGGTAGTACCGCTCATGGGTACTGAAGGAAGTGTCCATGTAGTGCCAACTGAAAGTTCCGGTCAGGGTTGACCGGTACTTCCCACTGGTACTACCAGACCAACTTCCGGCGTCAATTTTGTCAATTCGAACACTCCAAACAGAGGGTTACTGAAACTGATTGGAACTATGGCCGACACATGAGCTAGAACTACCGCCTAGGCCAGTCCCGCAGAGAGCTACGGGCGGAACTACCAATGCATGGCCGGTACTTCCGGCCAGGGCAGAAACAACCCAAACACCTCACATGATCGCTCTCTCGCTAAACAATAGGATGGTTGTGGTGGTGCAAGTATAGTGTGTGCATGAAAACTTGATTTCCCACAACCTTCCTAGGTGGACCCCCTCTTGATAGTATGTCCTCCTAAAACAAAAAAAGAGAAATACTAAAAAGGAGGCATCGTCTTCACGAGTCTTCAAGAGATGAGTTCCCACGCAGAGAATGTCCATAAGTAAAACCTACAACTTAGGAAAACGGTTAAACCACAAGTGGAGTTGTCATCAACACCAAAATACTTAGAGAAATTGATATCCTTTCAAGTATGTCCAGTGTTAATTTTGTGACTATAAGCATTGTTTTATAACCTACACAGTTAGAGGGGGAACAAAGAGAGATTCACTAATCTTATTATGATATCCACGGGGAAATCCTTAATTGTGGTGGCATGTACGAGTGACTGCTCACAGGCATCGTGGTGGTTATTTAGAGGTGACATCATTACCTGACTCAAGAAAGCGACCGCCCACAAGTCTTGTAGTGAACATCTTATTATTGAGCTCTCTCCATACATATCATGATGAAAGAGATATATTATCCTAATTATGATTAATTATTCCATGCTAGTGGTGTATCCTAAATCCCCGAAAACACTTTAGCCTTATTGAATTCCAACACCAATTCCAACGCTTTTGTTACTTGCTTTTGTTTACTTGTTTTATTTACTTTTCTGCATTCAAACAAAACCTTTCAAACACCCTTTAGTTGAAATCAAAGGCAGCTTACAAGTATCCTTTGGTAGATAGTGACAAGGGGCATAAAGACCTTAACCAAATAGCTCTTTGTGGGTTCGATACTCTTATTTTGAAACTATCTACAATCGATATGTGCACTTGTAGTCATCACTCCATGACGAAAAGGGTTGCTTCATCAACGTGTCGTAAACGCTGTGCTTCTAGGGCTTGCGCCCTTTGCTCTGATTCCTCCAAAGTAAGTTCTGAAGTGGTTGGGATTGGTGTTGTTAATGCTTCTCCATAGATTTCACGGGCACTAGGGGTAACCACAGGGCCATCCATCAGAGTTTTTTTGGGCTCATGAGGGACCAGAGCACCGTCCAAGTCCTCCATCTAGATACTCTCATCAACTTCTTCTTCTTCCGCTGGAAGGTCTTGTTTCAGAGTCTTGTTTTTCTTCTTCTTTTTTGCCTTCTTGGTCCTTTGGGCACCAGTGGAAAAGACGACTTTAGGTTCATTTCCTGGAGATAAACTTCCATTAGTACTTTCGGACATCGAGACCTTCTCCGAGATCCATGTCACCTTGAGAGTCGGGATGCTCTTTGTTGTAATCCTCATCCGTAATGTTGTACAAAATCGGATGTGACCCTTCTCCTTCCTACACAGATCTAGAGTTGATTTCTTCTCTGAATTCTTCTTCGTACGCCCGAAAATCTGCTGACATCATGGACTCTCATGGGGAGCCGGTGTGTCGGTGTTTGTTTCGATGGCGTCCAAAACTGAGTCGTTGTCGCCTCCAGCATTGGCAGAGCCGGATCTAGAGCCGACGTAGCCGACAAAGTGAGATCCTTGTGCTCTGAGGTGGGTAAGGTTTTTGGCATTGGCTTCCTCGAAACTTTTGATGGTCTCGAGGACGTCATCTAGATTGACATTGGGGCGCATCATCATCCGCCTTATTGTGTGCCTCAGAAGCAACTTTTTCGCTCCTACATCGGTAGAACTGGATCTAGAGCTATTATAGCTTTGGTCTTCCTAAGATTCTGTCTCCTGAGGAGATCTTATTCAGATTCGACCTTCTCTTTCTCCACGATCTCCACCTTGGGGCGGGTTGGGTGGGATTAGGGTTTTCTGAGATCTGGAACTCTATCGCCTCCACGGACAAAGTGAATCCATAAGTTCTTCCACCCCTATCATCACCACTAGGCTGGGTTGGACAGGTTCAGCAAAACCGAGGTAAATGTCAATCTCGCCGATCGGCATGCTAGTGTAGCTCATCACGGTCTCCCTAGCTAGAATACAGATATCTTCGAGGAGGACGAGAGGGACAACACTAGCATAGAGGAAGCGACCGACGACGACTGTCTCGTCGATTCTTGCATACGCAGATTCCGCCTAGAATGCAGATCCGAAGGTCACTTGCCCCACGGTGGGTGCCAACTGTCATTGGATTGAGGACAAGTACGCCATGAGGGGGTCCTCGGGGTGTGGGAAAAGGTGGACTGTGAGACATATGGTAGTCCGGGACGGTGAGCACACAAGCTTACCCAGGTCCAGGTCCGATTATGGTGGACGGGTTCTACTCCTGCTAGCAATCCAGTATATCAATAGAGCCAGAAGTAGAACAAATTACAAGAGTTGGTTTTACCTGTGCGAGTTCAGGTTGTGGTTTTGTGGTTGTGCGCTAAAGGTTGGTCCCTAGAACGGCCTATATAGTCATACGGCCTAGGGTTAACCGGAGATTCCTATCGAGCTACGATATAGAGTCAGTACAGATTACATCTTAGACTACAAGTATTCTTATAGGCCTAAGTTCTTGGGCCTTCCCATAGCCGGATGATCTTCCTTCTTCTCTCCCTAACTGGGTCACCTATGGAGCATAGCTCTAACCCAGAAGTAGGCCATCCTGGTCAGTGATTCATCATGGGTATACCTGAAAAGTATATCCCCACCAATAATATTTAAAATATAAAATTTCATTTTCATTTATTACATTTAAGATATAAAATTTCTCCACCCTCATTTTGATGTTGCGGATGTTAAAGATTAGGATTTACCTAAGAGATAAGCTCTTGAGTTCCTCTCTTTCTAACTAAACTTATACCTAAAAATTAGTTAGAAAAAATGAGATTATTAAGAAAAAATCTTCAATTTTTTGTGTAGGCCTTGAGCATCTTGACATTCTACATAGATTATGTGTAGAATCTGTGTTAAAATATCTTCGTGATACAAATAATCTAGCTATCGATCTAGAAGGCATCTTCCGAGCGGCGCAAGTTGACGACCTTGACGCTAATTTACCGGTCGGCCTTCTCATAATGGATCTACCAGCCGACCCCCTCATAACAGATCTACTAGCCGGCCTGCTCACATCAGATCTATCACCCGACCTCCTCATAGTGGATCTGAAAGAGCAACAAAATTGATTAATGAAGAGATAGAAAAACAAATGAAACTGAATCTATAAAAGGGTGAAGAAATGACCTACAGAATAGGCCCAATGGTGGAAGCCTCTAACACGACATGAGCATATCAGGTGGTACGGTACCACCCGAGGTTAACCTACATCGCTTCTGCTTGGTCCCTACTTGCGAGAAAAGAGGATGAGATCTTCGGGGTTAGTAATGCACAATAGTAGGGAGAGATGGGATCTTGAGTTAGTACTGAACACTAGTGGAGACTGGAGAGGGATGGGGATGGGATCTTGTGTTACTACGAGATATAGGGTTGAGATGGGACAGAGGGAGTGCAACGGTGTATGGTTAGAGGAAGTGTCCCATTTACTATATAGGAAACACTGGGAGGGACAGGGTTTGCTTTATGGATCCTTGAGAAAGTGAGGCAGAACTTTGGGCCTCGCTTGCTCAAAGTCCCCATAAGCCATAGAGGCCCACTCCCGTGGGTATATTCATTAGGTCCAACTAGTCAGCGACTCGGCTAACTCCATGTTATTCATTTTCATAAACTTCCATAAAAAAGTCCCAAGCACATATTAATATTAATGAAAACAAATAAATTTTTATAGACAAGTTTCGATGATAGCTGTACAAACCGATCAAGACCTAATACGCTGGTGTAGCTGATGGTGGGACACAGATATCAGCGTGACATGCCTAGCTAGTCAGTGGGACGTGTTTGATCATTCACCCACATTTGACGAGATTTAGAATGGATAGCGCATGGGTGAATGTCTCCATTTCCCAAGTGTGGCATTAAAAAGTGTTTCTCTTGCATGCCACCTACCACGACATAGTTATGTGCCAATAGTGAGACTGGCATGGCGTATACTTGGCCAGCGCCTTAAAATGGTGTTGTGAATGCCCATCCACTGGGTAAAACACTTTTGAAAGTATTTTGTGCTTTTGCCGCTCCGAAAAAGTGTCGCGCACGAGGGTATTTTTGTAGTGAATCATGATGGCTATGCATTATTGCATGACCAATCTCATCCAATTCTCATCCACATCACATGCTTATAGAGGAATACTCACACATGGTGATGAGGGATAAACACATGTTTGATAGAGATGAGCTTGGCGGTGATGGTGGTAAAGATCGCATCAAAACCCCTCTTCGGCCTGGAGAGAAAGACCAATATGATCTCAAAAACAAAGATCGGTGTGCTGACGGCACCCTGGTTTGCTAAAATTCTCTATCGCCCCAATAATATTATGTTTTATAGGTATATGTAGGGTCGCTGCAAAAGGAGGTGGCGAGGAGAGGCGAGGCTCGAGGGGTTAGGGGCCACCCATGGCGTGATAGAGGAAGTGGCCCGTGCCATGGGCCCTCCCTGGTGCATCGTCAGCCTTCTGGCCCACTTCTCCTTTGGCATGTTGTCGTTCTTATCCATAGAAACTCACTGTATATTTTTCGCGGAATTTATTCCCATAGTTTCCTACACGAAAAAGACAAAAGGGGGATTTTGCTAAAAACAACACTAGTCCTGACAATTTTACTCAAAGTTTGGTGAGATTCCTTAACTCAATGAGAAAAATGCTTGGAAAAGTAGATGTATTTCGAATGTATCAACAGGACACTTGGGGGGGAGGGGGTGTAGGGAATCTGGAGACATAACACACAATGGAATCGGGGACAAAAGAGGTGGATCTATCCCAAAGGCTTTGTGTGTCCTTCCAGGATCGTCATTTGACGATACACTTTTTTGTGGGGAACCCGATGAGTCCACGGGGCACAGGAAGATGAGAGGGACACATTTTCGTGATGAAAGAACTCGGTATCAGTGAGCAGTCTGAGCTTGCGAGGGCTTCCAACTTAGTTTTTTAGTTTTACATGAGGATTTTGAGGGCCGGCCTCAGGAGGCCAGATCTATCGTTGGTTGTCAGTGAAAGTTAATCACACGGTCCGGAATAATTAGGACTATGTGGATAGCAAAATCGTGGGGACCTTCAGTTCCCTTTATAGATAGAGATTGTATGATCCTTATCTTGCCATTTTATTTAGTGCTACATATTTATTTATAAAACTACACATTGTACAAAAATAATAGATTTTAGTGTTGCAAATAAATCATGACAATTTGTAATCAACCTTTTCCCAAAATGTAAAAGTCTATTAAAATGGTGTCTTAACAATATCAAAATCTTAATAACAAGAAATCAAGCAAGCGCGATCTACCCCGTGATCTTTCTTCCCGGACATTTGTAACCAGCAATCCGTCTCTCCCTCATTTTCATCTATCCTTAGTGTCCTAGAATCCACCTCTCATGATTAACGCCTTGTCGTGGGAAAGTCACAACATTAGCCATCGAGGGTGGCTTATGAAGGGTGGAGTAGAGCGCAACGAAGGATCCTAGAGAAAATATTTGTACACACAATGTACCCAGGTTCGACCCCTTTCTCTAGAGGTGAATATCTACTCCTGCTTTGTTGTATTGATGACTGCAAGTCGATTACATTGGTCTCTAACTAAGCTGGATGCTTAGGAGGCGAGTTTTCTACTCTTGATTTTGTCCCCTCTGGGGTGTCATTAACAGACCTTATATACACGACATGCTTAGAATTTATAGATCTATACCATGTATGTTCAGGAGTCGGTGTTCCTATTGGATCCGGACTTTGCCAACTAGTCTTGCACGTCAAGGCTCTTACTTCACCCTGCTCCTGGATTCCGTCTTATGGACCAACTTAGGCGCAATATAGCCCATGTATTCTTGTGTAAGCACATCAAGGAGGATAGCCAACTGTCTGTCGTGGGTTTCCTTAGTCATGTAGGCCTCCCTGGTTCTATTGTCCATCTCTAAGTTGTGGGTCTACCCCTTCGGTGTTCCCTCGTCACACCTCTTCTCCGCGACCTGAAATACGGCTCTCCTCATTCGCATATCTCTCCTTCACTGCCTCCTCTCTACTAGCATCACCTTGGCCAATGGCAATCTCGACAACACTTTGGGTCACTAATTCTACCATTTCTTTCTTCAGTGATCCGCAATCATATATACATACACAATCACTATACAAAGGTATGCAAGTAAAATTAGTTCAAAAGATATACTACCTAATGACATTTTTCACACTATGTATGTGCATTCTTTTTGTATGTTCTCCTCATGTGTAACACTCCAACGAATTGTGACCTAATCACTTCAAGATAGTAGAAAAATCTTACAATTACTTTTTTGATACTCTTGTAGATCCATAGTGAATTACATGGGGTTGGGAATCAATTATCATATAACACAATCTAAATGGCATATTAGACTATGGTAAATAATTCATTAACCCAACTTTAAGGATTATTATTTCTTATTATCTTAGAAAAATCAAGATTCACACCATTGGAACTAAAAATACTATTTTATTTGACAGAGAAACCCTAATGTTAGAAGTAATTTATTATATATTTTCTGTAGCAATTGACTACAATAAAACCCAAAACATCTCAAAAATGGAAGTGAAAGGGGTGAAACCGAAGATCAATTAGTTGCATGTACCGTACTTTAGATTGCAATTTGGGTGTACCGTTTTAGTCATGGCACTGTAAAATAGACATGGATAAATGACAACGGTAAAACAACACTAGGTACTATTTGATCTTGTGAATCTTATAAATTTTCGTATGAACTATTAACAACCAAATAACTATTCACAATAAGCTCTAGTTGCATCCCTTATGATATTACATGTAATGCATGACTTAATCTTGGCCCACGTTGATCAAGGTTATTTTTTGGCATGTGTTCTTGCTACTTATGGTAAGCAATTGTATGAGCTAAAGAAAGAATATATTAAAGCGATTTAATCATCCTTTTAAAACTAGTGGTTTCTCAATGACAAACTTGGAAATGAGAGGGATGCACTTTTTTAGATACGCTCAGACGGTTCTCGTAGAGCATTTGGATAAAGAAATATCCATACTTATGCACTACAAATAACATACATTCATACTATAACATATAACAGATATGCTTTTATTCATTTGTTTTGTTAAAATTCTGGCCATTATACTTTGACTTATTTATATATCTTTCATTCACATTACACAAAACTTTGATATTATGTCAACAGACTGTACAACAATTACATGAAATATATAGATTTTACGTTTTTTGTCATGCCTAGAGGAAGCTAATATTGTGTGGCTCGTGAATCAATCCAAAAAATAACACATTTTCATATAAAATCATGGGGTGCACTTACATTTGTGTAAAATGCTATGGCTATTTGTATGATGTCCTAAAAAATGATGCACATATTTTTTCTCTCTCTTGCCCTTCTTTTAGATCACAAAGGTAACCTAATTTTACACACAAGTAACAAATTTTGAAGTTCAATACGTACTTCCATAGCACATATACGACTTTCTAAGAGTAGCTTAGGATATTTCAACTTCCAAGCACTCTTCCAGTTTATCGCTCTTAGCAAAATAGAGTGGGCAAACCTAGACGAATAAAAGCCTGCATTAAAATCTCAAATGTAATTAATGAGATATACGAACGAGTGAATATATGTATACTGCAATATACAGAAGCGATACATAAACTCATATCAGGTGCATTATGCATGCTGCAATGTGCACGAAACTCACATAAGAGGCTCACCAGTCACCTTTGTTCACGTGAGCTGTAATCATTGTCTATGTTTATTGTTCCCCAGAAGCTTCCATGCTAAAAATAGTAAGAAAAAATGCATTAGACAAATAAAGCTAACATTAATTAGCATCATTATATTCTTCCATATATATAGAATACTTGGCAAACATTAAAAGCAAATTATTTGTTTCCTAATATTGTTGGTTTATTTCCAAGTTTATGTGAGGTGAGGTGTCCTAGAAGGTGGTAGAGTGAGACGTTGGATCTTCTATCACTAAAGCAAATAAAAATACTGAGTTCATATAATGGAGTGTATCTTTTGACCTTCTATGTGCCCTGACAAAAAAAACTTCTATGTGAGGAGTTAGCTACTAAAAGTAAGAGTAAAAAGATATGTGGGATCGCCCTACTCTGATTAAGATCATGGATGTTGATGTCTTTAGATGGACTATGCACACCGAATTAGCTATTGAAAGACAATATAAAAATTTATGTTGATTCTTAATCCGACTTCTTGAATATTCGTTTCATTCTCTCCCTCATACGTGACTCAACAAAGGATGTCTCTTAATTCATCACAAATGATAATTACTATGTGTTTGAAAGATAATGAGAGGATCAAAATAAAGTTAACTCTTCACTAACAGTTGGACAAGAGTTGGTATTTGTGCAGGGCGGACCGGAAATGGGCTAAGCCCTGGGCTGGCCCTTGGGTTTAGACGTTTTGTTACTTTTTTTACACAATTTTTTCAATTTCCAAAGGAATTCTAGTTTAGTTTTGACCCTAAGACCAGAGTTGCAGCACGGGCTGCCCTAGGTGCAGGTCCGCCCCCGTCTTTGTCTGTCGTCTCATTAAATAATAAATCTTTATAGAGAGTCAGTTTAAGACAACACTAATATGAACTATTTTAATGTTGACTTTAGTTAACGAGGAGGGGTAGAAGAGTCAGTGACAGACTTTATCCATTACATAGTTATAACTAGTAGCACTTACTTCTCAAGGCATAGTACTTAAATAGGTGAGTGGACGATGAGACACAAATAAATCATTTAAAAAAGGTGTGTCTTATAATCCCACAAAGACAAAATGAACATCAATATTAAGGTATGAAGGTGCACTCATATAGGGTCATAAGCTTTGCACCTCGTTGCATTTGCTCCAAATAACCAATACATAATTGAGTTTGCCTCTAATTTCCTAGCCATACCTGGTATCCCTCATTGTGATCCGATAAGCAAAACTTAGAGAAGGTAGTACTATTGTAACAGGTGTATTCGATATGCGAAATAACATGGATATGCCACATCAAAATAAAAATTTGGCAAATATGCCCTCCATTACATGACATTGACATTACATAAATATATCATATTATGCACATGGGAGGGGAAATTTCAATATTTTCCATGACATAGGATAACAAGAGGCGAGGCTATAAGAAAAATATTGTATGTAGCGTTCACCGGGCGCAATCCTCTATTACTATTGTACACGCACAAAGTAGACGCAAAACACTAAAACTCAAGAGCAACCTCGGTATGTAGGAGGATAGTCATTGTTACCCCTGCATTTCAAGCCACACCATCACAAGATTAATGGCAATACCGATGCTTATTAGCGCCGACCACATTGGGCACATACATGCAACTCTAGACAACCAATGCCACTCGGCACCATCGACGAATGGATCAATGAAGTGCAAAAGGACAAAAGGGTGTGAAAATGAGGAGATGGAGGGAGATGTCAAGAGAGGAAGAAGAGAGGCACGCTGAAGAGAAAAGGGAGATTTGGAGATCAAGAGAGAGAGGAGGTTGTGAATTTGGGTGATTTTGACATAAACAGTTAGAAGTGGATGATCAAATATACATCTATGATGAATTTAGAGGAGTAGAATTGATAAATGGGTGAATGGTTTAAATTAGTAGGACATTCCTTACTCGTAACTTTAAAGATACTATAGGTATATAATAGCCACTAATCTTGTCATATAAGATAAAAAATGTGTGGAAACAAAAACCGTCTATAAAAAAGTCATATCCATGCTATTGACTTAGTTTCATCATAATCAACCTCTATTCATGTGATTCAACAAACTATTGCTCATGTTTTTAGCAACATTTCATATCACATGGTTAATAAATTTGTAACTCATTTGAAATGATTTCATATCAGATTATGCACGGAGTAATATAAAAAAAATGAAATGGTGGAAAACAATAGGCTTATGCACCAACTAATACAATTGTCTAGGTAGCTCCAAAAAGGCAGATTATTATGTGCGGTAAAAGTAAGAGATGTATAGCTTCTACCCAGATTTAAACAACATTTCAAATGATATCACTAGAAACTCACTAGCTATGCTAAATCATAAGCTTTCTGCTTGGTTTTATTGATATATGATCGGTAATAGAGTCGACCGTTAACCTAGACGTGAAAAATAATAATATAATATTTGAAAAGAACGTGCGTACGCGGCAACTTGTCTATTTGACCGGGTAGTTCGATAGAGACGTGTGATGATCAGGTGTGGCTAAAGTAACCATAGCAATAACCTGCACCATTTTTCAAACAAAATCACAAAGATAAGTAGCTTCTACTGAAACGAGCCTGGCGTAGGAGAGGCACATAAATGCCTCGTTATTTATGATCCGCAGGAGATCTTTCCCTCGTGGTCATTCACGCGGTGCCATCGCTCGCCTCGCCGCACCCTCTGCTACCGCTTACCATCCCCTCCCCCGTGTCCCTTTCGCCGCTCGCCTCGCCGCCGACGTCCCTCCGCCGCCCTCCCCACGTTCTGCCTCTGGGCCCCTCCATCCGCCTCCCCTCGCCCTCCTCGGACCCCGTCTGCCCCGCTTGACCGCCACCTACCGGAACGGCAAGCTGACGTCTGCTCGTGCCCCCATGGACTGAAGCAGGAAGAAAGCCCCAAAGGTGCTAGTTCCTCCTCCTTCTCCGTCGGCGGACTTCAGTTCCACCGCCGCCGCGGTAGCTCCACCTGCAGATCACGGATTTAGTGGTAACGACTTTAGTTGTTTGGTCAATTTCAGTGATTCTCCTTTTATTCTCCGAGTTCGAGAATCTGTACTACTAGTCTGATTATAGATTTTTCCTGTCGATGCTTTGCTTTATAGAATTGCTTGGTCATGATGTCAATGTTATATGTTAAAATTTCAGTAGGATGAACGCATATAAAAGCCAGTCCTTTGCATTGCCACATGATTGGATGTTAATACCCATCCGCCTGATGCTTTGCAGTTTAAGAAATTGTTGCACAGTGTAGTTCAGTCCTGCCAAAAATTAGTAGAACCGTTGCTGGAGAATGACTCTTTACCCAAAAGAAGAATGTAGGATGATTTTTAACTCAATGCTAGAAGCTTAACCTGACCGTTAATGCAAACAGAGCCTGACGTGATGTGAAACTGAACCATATATCCAACCGGAACTGATGCAAACTGAAGGTACATATATTTTTAGGATGCCATACAGAGGCATGTTTTCTGAATTTATTGGATTGAGAGTTGTGATTGATAGAATTGGAACTTGGATGTGATAGAAATAGTATTGTTTGAGCTGAAAGTTGAATGTTTATCAACTATAATCTGCCATTCTGCACGTGAAGTTTTTTCTTCTTGATTGGGAGTTGTAGTTCACAGAGTGGAAAAAAAAAAGAATTCTCTGAGAGGACCATTGCCAGAAACTGCAACCACATAGTTCCAACAGGTAGCGGTGGGGGGCACATGAGTTCCCATGTTTTTTCTTGCGCCAGGGCAGTTAAAGTACACACTTTTTCTCTAAAGGACAAAGATGGCCATGTGAATTTAGAGAGTAAATGGAGGATGCATACAACACATGATGGCGGGTGGAATTTTATGTGTAAAGGACCTTAACAAAAATAATTTTGCTTACTCAGCTGCATACTTTATTTCTTTTCCTTTTTCTTTCGAGAATGATTTCTTTTCCTTTTTGTTTTGTTGTTTTGATAAGAGTGACAGGAGTTTCATGTTAGCCACTGATAATCTGATAAAGGCTCCTCGCTTTAGTACTAGTATATTTTAGATAATCACAACGTGTTGGTTGTGTATATGTGACAGTTGCTTCCTTGTCTGTGTATATTTAAGGTTGATGAAGTGTTCCTTCAAATTTTGCAGGTGCAGAACTGGAAACTGGGAGACCAAATAGGTGGCCCTGCCTGATCCAATCTTGCTGCTCCTGACAAGTGACAAAAAACTTGGTAGCAACATATGGCACATTAGTCTTTTGTGTACAACAGGTAGATGAAGTAGACAAAGTAAATATGCAGGATTTTGGACAATGGCTTCCTCAATCACAGAGCTCAGGCGAATTTTGTTTCTCAAGTATGATGTTGTCTCAGCTGGACTCTTCCTTAGAGATCCATACTAGAAACAGCACAGTTGCATTATTGGAGAAAGAGTCTGCTCATCCGCTTGGCATTAGGACTGCTGCTGGGCCAATTGAAGTCACAAGAAATGATGCTGGGGCAATTGAAGACGTTCAAAATGGTGCTGGACCAGCTGAAGTTATTGACTTGAACAACACTCCGCCACCAAAGGCAAAGAGGAAAAAGCACAGGCCAAAGGTCTTCAAACCACCAAAGACTCCTAAGTCTGCAACCCCAAAGCCTTCCAAGGTAAAGGAAGAAAAACCATCTGGCAAAAGAAAGTATGTCCGCAAGAATACACCAGCAGGCCAACCTCCCCCAGAACAGACCGGGGATTCACACTGCAGATCTAAGCCAAAATCAGCTAAACGGTGTTTGAACATTGATGGCGATGCTCCACGAGAGAGCACCCATCCTGGATCTCAAGCTCAGCTAATGTCTACTAATCCCAAGGATTATCAACAATCCGAGTCTTCTACCAGTCAAAGTAATGTTCAAACCCAGTTGCCATGCCATGTGGGTTTTACCACCAGTTCAATGTACAGTTCAGCCAATCAGATGGCTGGTGCACAGTTACTGCCTGCAGATACTACAGAAACAACAATTTACAGATCAGCCAATGAAATGGCCAATGCACAGTTTTTGCCTGCACATTATATGCCAAAAACAGTATTACTTGACCTCAATAGTTCTATGGATCAGATACAAAATGAGTATACTAATTTTGTGGACAGGCCTGCACAATTTTTTCAGGCAGGAATAAAGGAAACAGTACAAAACGATCCTTTGCTAGAGCTCTGTACTGGCATGCCAGGCAAACGTTTACCTGATCTCAATAGTTCAATCAGTTTAATGCAGGGCATGCCAACTAATTTTACTGAATACTTGCTTTCTTCTCCACAAGCTTCTGTTACAGAGACCCAAATGGATAAGCAGATGCTTAATTGTCGCAAAATTCCTGGAAATTCAATTACAACTGGTCAGTCTTCTGAAGGGGTTGCAATGAGGGAAAATTTTAATCCCAATCCTTATTCAAGAGAGGCTTGGGTAACCGACCAAATGTCTCATGGGTACAGATCCGCACAAAACCCCATCTCACTGCCCAAGAACATTGAAGGGCATTCCAAGATAGCAAATTTGAATGGGCACACAGCGATAGACAACTATTTAAAGTTTACAACCAGTTCTTACATGCAAACAGGTGGTGCACTTGGACCTCATGGTTCTGGCGGCTCATCACATATGCATGTACTGGATACCAGAGGACAACATAATGCTTCCAATGGTGCTCATACTTCGTTAGGTGTGAATTTCGACCAGCAAAGAAATGGATGGACATCGTTAGATGCTTGCCATGCTGCAACTTCTCAGGGGTCATATTTTCCTGAAAATTACAAAAGAATGAGAACAGATAATCATAGTAACAGTCTGAATGGAGCTGTGAGTAATATTTCTACCCCATCTATGTATTTGTCGAACAACCAGAATACAAATGTGGTTTCAGCTATCAACTCTAATGTGTTTACCTTAGCTGATGCTCAAAGATTGATAGCCCGTGAGAAATCACGAGCTTCCCGAGGAATGATTAGTTTTGGAGCATCAGGACACAATATAGTTGAAAGACCAGAAATGATCCAACAACATTACAGACATGCTATGCATGGCACTGCATGCAGGGATTCTCTTGAAGCACCTGACGAACATTTCAGGCTCATAACAGCAAAGTTTACTCAGTTGCCTAGTAATACAAACATGCTCCAAAACCAAAATTATATTTCGAGAATTGGAAGCCATCAACTTCAGTTTTTGGAAGGCAACACAGTTAAAGGGTCAGATTTGCCGGCTGAACTGCATAAGCAGAGCACTTCCCCTCAAGATGATACTCAAAGTAGTTTCTGCATTGGTCCTTCTGATGAGCTTGATAGAAGTATCAATGGGAATTGTCTTAGTTCTCCTGTCGTTCCAACAACCCAATCAAAAGGTAACGACACTGTGAAAAAAATTAGTGGCCAACTGGAGAGTTCTGGAGAAGTTATCAGGCCCCTTACCAATCCAATAAATTC
The DNA here is from genome assembly GCA_910589775.1 of Avena eriantha. NCBI lineage: Eukaryota > Viridiplantae > Streptophyta > Magnoliopsida > Poales > Poaceae > Avena > Avena eriantha. Next base: position 481,826,982 of record OU342741.1, on the reverse strand, counting down.
ATCACCAGTTACTGATGTTCTGAGAAATGAGAATTATCAAGTGGAGGTTTGTGGAGAAGCCACTGCAGCTAAAGCCAGTGAGAAGCGAAAAGTAGGACGGCCCAGAAAAGAAATAAAACCTGGTGAGATGCCAAAGCCTAGAGGTCGTCCAAGGAAGGAAAAGGTGGTTGGTACAGAACTTAAGTCCAAAGGCAGCCATACTGATCGATTACAACATGAGGATATTTGTAGTGTCTCTGGACATCATGCGGTTGAGGCTCCTGGTTTCAAAGGGCTCAATATGGAAAGAAGTGGAGAAAGCTTTTCTGGAGCTATAGCATCCCTGGTGGATCCTTTGGATCTCATAATTCAAAAGATAGAAGTCTTAGACATAAGCAAATCAGATGACACTGGGACACCTGAACCATGTGGTGCTCTTGTCCCTTACAAAGAAGAATTTGGTGCAATTGTTCCATATGAGGGGAAAGGAAAAAGAAAACATGCTCGGGTGAAAGTGAACCTTGATCCAGTAACTACCCTAATGTGGAAGTTATTAATGGAACCGGATATGGTTGATGGTTCTGAAGAGATGGACAAGGACAAGGAGAAATGGCTTGATGAAGAAAGAAAGATATTTCGAGGACGTATTGATTCATTCATTGCTCGCATGCATCTAGTTCAAGGTATTGCTACTATTTCAAATGAGTACTCCTGTAGGCCCTTATATATATACTCCTTTTCATATAGTTTCCATGTATAGAATTCCAGAACCTGACATGGTCTCATGTTCGATCTCCCGAGTTTGTGGTTGGGTTGCACTGTGTTGGATGCAGTTTTTTGCTTACAGATTTGCAGAAAGGCACTTTAAGGCTTTAATTCTTGAATGACCTCTGTCTATTTGCAGGAGATCGACGTTTTTCTCCTTGGAAAGGATCAGTTGTGGATTCAGTAGTGGGCGTTTTTCTTACTCAGAATGTCTCAGACCATCTTTCTAGGTGAAATAAAGCTCACAACATATTTGAATTAGGAGCTGTTTGTGACTAGCATTCTGAGGTTATGTTGTTTGTCTGACTGTTGTTTTTACATTTTGTAGCTCTGCTTTTATGTCTCTCGCTGCAAAATTTCCTGCAAAGCCAGAAGTCTCTAGAATTCCTGCAAGTGGGATGTTTCATGCCATGTCAGAAGAGAATGGAGATTGTTCTGGATTGTTTGGTGATTCTGTCAAATTGCAGGGCGGTATCCTTGTTGAAGAGGCGAGTAATACAACAGGCTCCTTAGTTACAACAGAAGAAAAAGAAGGAAGCAACAGTATTGGATTGTTCGGAAATTCTCCTGGAGATGGAGTGGACTGTGCAGGAGTTTATTATAATTCTTATGGGACAGTGCCGGTTAGACTGCATCAGAGCAAGACACTGGCAGCTGGAACTGAAAATGTTGTTGAAGCTGAAGATGTGGCATTGGAGGATGTCGTTTCATCGCAGAACTCTGCCATTTCATCTCAAAGTTCCCCAGATTATCTGTTTCACATGACTGATCATATGTTTCCGAGCACATATGTAAATTTTACAGCAGAAGACTTTGTTGGCAGAAATATGTTCAATGGTACGAGCAATTCCACCACTTATACAGAACTTCTAAGCATGCAAGAGCTAAAAAGCAATCCTAATGAAAAAAATGGTTTATCAGAATATGATCGGTTTCCAGAGCCATGTACAAACAAGGGGTCAATGCCCAGTGAAGTACATAATCTTACAAGCAAGCGTCAACCATTTTATGCTTCTGTCTCTTGTCACCAGAATAGCCAAGCTCATCTGCCAGATATAACATATGCCAGTTATTTGGAGCGCTCAGTATACACTGGCCTCAACAGAACAGATGATTCCAATGCTACACCAGCTGATACTAGATTTAGTTGTCCTTTGTCTTCTCCTGGAATTGACTGTGATAAAACCAAAATGGCTGATTCTTTAACTGCTCTTTTATATGATATAGATAGATCTTTAAGTCAGGACAAAATTCATTTCCCTTCTGCAATGACACGTGGAGCTGACATCATTTCACCAATCATGGATAAAAAAATTTATCCGTCAAGTTCAGAGTCGGTGTCATTTGCTAAGGAGCAGTCCATTGGAAACAGTCTTTCAAGAAATGATGTTGTAGCTGCATTTGTGGAACAGCATGTAATTCCGGATTTGCAAGAGGAATGTCCTGCCAAAACAGAGCAAATCGGAGGTAATGTTGGACTTCTAAAAAACAAGGATGGGAGTCATTATTCTTCAAACTTATATCAAAGCGAGAAACCAAATTCTGAACTCCTACAGGGTGTTGCTTCAGATCCGATAGAGAAACCCAAAGATACTCAAAAGGCTTTGCCTGAAGTTCCTGCTGACAGATCAAAAACAAAGAAGGCAAGAGTTGGGGCTCGTAAAAAGAAAACATATGATTGGGATATTTTAAGAAAAGAAGTCCTTGTCAATCGTGGAAATAAAGAAAGGGGTCAGAATGCAAAAGACGCACTTGATTGGGAAACAATAAGGCAAATAGATGTGAAGGAAATATCTGACACGATTAGAGAGAGAGGGATGAATAACATGCTGTCGGAGCGTATAAAAGTAAGTATGTCACAAAGTAGTTATTAAATGAAGTACGATATAACTTAGTCGTATGAACACATGTCCAGTTCAATCTAGATTTGCCTATTTGTTGGAATACCATTGTCCGGTCATGTATACTCATCTTTATCAATTTCCATTGTAGGCATTTCTAAACCGGTTGGTGACAGACCATGGGGCCATTGATCTTGAATGGTTGCGCTATGTGGATCCAGACAAAGCAAAGTAAGCTAGATCATTATATATGAGCTAACATTCATAGCAGTAATTGTTTGTTCTGCACATTGTCTCGTCATCACTATTTGAGGAAAAATTCTACGAGGGCTTCCATTGATTTTTTTCTACCGAGCCTCCTTGCTAAGATTTTACATGTTCTGGTAGTTGAATGGAATTTGGTCTTTGTTATTGTTCTGAATCTTCATTCACGATGGATAACTACTGTGCTGAAGAAGTGAAGATAACCAGACAGCATGGCTGCAAGAGATTGGGTAGACATAGGTTGAGACCAAGAGAACCTATTGATTCTTCTTGCTTGATTTCCTCAAAAGTTACCTAAACTAACACTTACATGCTGTGAAGGATTGGGTTGAGAGAGAGAATAACATTGAGAAAATAGATAGATTTTTCTTTCTTGATTCCCTCAAAATAATACATGTACCTAATAGGTTGAGACCAAGAGAACCTATTGATTCTTCTTGCTTGATTTCCTCAAATGCATGTAAAATTCTGTTATTGAATGGTTTTGACATTTAAAACATTCTTGTTGTGTCTCTTTCAGGGAGTACCTTTTAAGTATTAGAGGACTTGGACTCAAGAGTGTAGAGTGTGTGCGTCTTTTGACACTCCATCATATGGCTTTCCCTGTATGTTCTTCCTTTTCCAACTTTTGTTAATAATTATTCATTAGTTCTGGAGATTTATCTGTATCAGTTAATTATTTAGGTGGATACAAACGTTGGTAGGATTTGTGTGAGGCTTGGATGGGTGCCACTTCAACCCCTACCTGAGTCTCTTCAGTTGCATCTGCTGGAGCTGTGAGTGTCCTCAATCCTTACAGTTGGTTCAAGTAGTATATACACAAATGACTGAATATTGATCATCCACTGCTGAAGGTATCCGATGCTGGAAAACATACAGAAATACCTTTGGCCTCGATTATGCAAGCTTGATCAGCGGACATTGTAAGTCTTAGAAGCCCTGTTAAATAAATACTTTGGAAAAGGTCAATTATCTGCAGGTATATAGTGACAATTTACGACGTGCAGGTACGAGCTTCACTATCAAATGATAACATTTGGAAAGGTAAACATGAGATATATGAAACTTAGTAAAGCAAAATTTAGTAATTGGCTTACTGTGTGTTATTGAAATTGTTTTATTTTGTTTTCCCTGTCAGGTGTTCTGTACCAAAAGTAAGCCAAACTGTAATGCGTGCCCAATGAGAGCTGAATGCAAGCACTTTGCAAGTGCATTTGCGAGGTAATGTCTGAAGATAAGTGTATATATTAATATACATTCTACTAGGCTAATTGAATATTTGTGAGAGCTAGTTTTCTGTGTAGCTATCATTGCAGTGTGTTATTTGGTAGCTAAAATCACCTGGATAGTTGTGGTTCCCTCCTAGGAGGCATGTATCGAACTCTATCTTTGCAATGAAATGAAACGCAAACACCTCTTTGCGTTTTCTCAACAAAAAAAAAAAATCACCTGGCGCAAATTTGGTAGCTCCAATACCTCCGTTGTGGATAACAATCTATTTACTTTCTTGACGGCAGCAACTGATAATACCCCCTGCATAAAATTGGGTCGCTGGAGAAGAATTTATTCCAGTTCAATAGATTTGACAAATCCAGTGGAGCCATTAGCTCTCTCAGTAGAAGAAATGAAGTGCTAATGGATGGTTGTACGTTGCTAACAAGTTTGTTTTTGATACAGTGCTAGGCTTGCTCTTCCTGGACCTGAAGTGAAGAGTTTAGTTACGTCAGGAAACCCAATTGCTGCAGAGAGCTGCCACCAGCCATATATAAGTTCTAGGCCTGTAAATCAACTTGATTGGAATGCACATGCCCATGACCTTGTTTTGGATAACCGCCAGCCAATCATTGAAGAGCCAGCAAGTCCGGAACCAGAACCAGAGACTGTAGATATAAAGGAGAGTGCCATAGAGGATATTTTCTTTGACGATCCTGAAGAAATTCCTACAATCAAGCTTAATTTCGAGGAGTTTGCACAGAATCTCAAGAATTATATGCAAGTCAATAACATTGAAATTGAAGAGGCTGATATGTCAAGTGCCTTGGTTGCGATAACTCCGGAAGCTGCATCTATCCCAACTCCTAGGCTCAAAAATATTAGTCGCCTACGAACAGAGCATCAAGTGTATGTCCGTGTCTTCCATAAATCCACAGTATCATTGATAATAACTATAGTACCCTCATATGTTTTGTTGTATTAGAGAAGTTTACACGGATCTATATTTGAAATGTTATTGACTTCTCTATGTCTACATGGCTGCAGTTATGAACTGCCAGACTCACATCCACTTCTGGAAGGAGTGAGTTCATAACACATTGTTGAAATTACACTGTACTAATCAGGAATTAAGATCATAACGACGACTATTTCCTTACTTTGTGCAGTATGACCAAAGAGAGCCTGATGATCCTTGCCCGTATCTACTCTCTATATGGACCCCAGGTAAGAAGCACATATAAGTTGAAGTATTATGGCTTCATATTCCTGTACGATCGAGGGTTCTTGATGTTTATTTACATATAAAACAGGTGAAACAGCTCAGTCAACTGACGTTCCTAGGACATCTTGCAACTCCCATGAGAGTGGCAAACTATGTGACAGCAGTGCATGCTTTAGTTGCAACAGTATACGGGAGACACAGGCTCAGAAAGTCAGAGGAACAATTTTGGTATGTCGCTAATTTATGTAATATTTACCAGAGTAAAAAATTACAACCGTCAACAGCTATGCATCCTGGTTGAATCCTGGATTCAGTTAACCAGTGGGGATTAGTAATGTATGGCCCGTTTAGCCATATTTTATCGAGTTCACTGTGACCGTTTAAAGGCCTTCCAGGATTGTATGAATTTCATAGGAATTTTGAATAATGGGTTTTTGGGTTTTTCACCCTCGAGGGCCCTTTGGATCATAGTTTGAAATTGTCAAATTCCTAAGGATTGCATTCCTATGCCCCAATTCCGTAAGAAAGTCAACGTGAGCTCAAACTTCATTTTATTTACTTTGAGTCATCCAATGCATCGTCTTTCTTCAAGAACTTCCTTTCCCCCTAAATTCGGTGCTAGTTCCTATAAACCATCCAAAAACAGCACTCGTAAACTTCATATGTTTTAAAATCCTGTTGGAATCCATAGTATGTCACATCTTGCTGCTGTGTCTTTTGTATTCCTAAATTTCCTATCTTCCGTCCAAAGAAACGTTTTAGCTGTTGGTCAGTTCAGCTTGTGTGCATAGCTTGGTTTGGTAGCAGCAAGTACGTTCCGAGGCAGATTAAAGATCCATACCAGTGGCCGACCAGCAAGATGTCCTGTAGGAATCGGTGTACAAGTTACTTTCCAGGGAGAAGAATAGGAAGAGACTAGAACAAGATTCTTAGTAGTCTTAAAAGCCTAAACACCTGATAGATGTTGAGTAATCATTCCTGTCTCGACTAATGATGTGATGTATTAGTGGGTATACAGTTTCGATGTTTGTGCATGGCACAGTGAGATCAATTGGTTTGGTCCTTTGGACTGAGTTTGAAGCAAACCAATGACTTCCCCTCATTGTGAACTTGCATTCTTGCATTGTGCCATGTAGAAGTCAATAAACAGTGCCATGGATTATAATGCATTTGGTTGTCCCGCCATGTCCCATGTTGTACATACTATCCACGCTATGACGAAACTGAATATATTTAGACTTTCATACGAGTTAAAGTAAGACAGTATCTGGTCGTGAACTTCCTGGAGTAGATTATCCACCGCAGTATGTACAGAAGTTCCATATGCCAATTATCAACGATCGAATGAGGCTGCATATTATTATCTCTAAAATGGTAGTGTCTAACTATCTTTTTTGTTGATTAAACTCAAATAGATACCATGCCGAACAGCTATGAGAGGAAGTTTTCCACTCAATGGGACATATTTTCAAGTAAATGAGGTAATGGCTGAAAGGGGTTACAGCCCACTTAAGTTGAAGTGGTATATTACCGTTAATAGAAATTGCAAACATTCATGATATCAAAATTACTAACTAGTTTAATGTTATATTGCAGGTATTTGCTGATCATGACTCAAGCCGGAACCCTGTTGATGTTCCAAGGAGATGGATATGGGACCTCCCCAAGAGAACAGTTTACTTTGGAACTTCAACTCCTTCAATCTTTAAAGGTATTTCCCTAATAATGAGAACAAGAGAATTTAATGCCACTGGGTGTGCTCCTATCTTTTAAACCATATAGATGGGCCAAGAAGGTCTGAGATAAAAAAACTAATGTACTGACAACATAACTCCAGTTCTTGTCACTTGCTGACTACTACTATTGTGTTCCTACTTACTAGTTCGTTGGACTAGCTTTAGTGATGCTAGTATGGCATGAGATTATTTTGAGGCATATATGAGCATCTAGCTGGCCATCAGTGCAATACTAGTGTCCAGAGGTGTAGCTAGAGAAAAATCCGTGTGAACAACTTCGACATCGATGCAACAATGTATGTAATTTCAACTTAAAATTGTACTAACGGTTATGTGCTAGGCAGTTCTTAGCAAGTTAGCATATATAATTCGACATATCAATCGACATTTGCAAACTACATCATCTGACCTGGAATCCTGGATAACCTTTAAAATTAACATTTTGACTTCAGATTATCAGCATCCAATTAATGATGAGCCATTCCTTAGTGCCTATAACTACAATGCCACATCCCATGTAGACGTAAAACCAGGCTGGTGGAGAGAAATCAGCAATGGCGTGCGCGGATTTCACTGTACTCGGATGCAGTGAGATATTCTTTAGACCTGGTTCCAGATTCACGTATGAGAGATTGGCAGGCTGTTTTTTTTTTGCAAAAACACAAAAGCTTTGCGTTTCGATGCATTGATAGAAAAAGAAGTTAATGTACAAGTCCAGGAAAGGACTAACACCCCACCATACAACTCAATCCGTAAAAGCTATCTAGGGGAGAAGTTGGCGAAGCCTCGGGCTCCCGCTGTTGCCCATGATCTCGCCTCAGTCTTGATCGTGTCGAGCAGTGAAGATACCAAAGGGTTAACGTTGTCGAAGGCTGCCGCGTTCCGATGCTTCCATAGCCACCAAACCATGAGTATAATCATCGACTAGGTACCCTTGCACAGCTGTCGAGGGGTGGCCCTCAGCACTTGGGCCCACCAATCCGCAAATTCGTCTTCAGCAACAGGAGCGTCAGCCATGGATCGAATCCACGACAGCAGCTCATGCCACATCGTCCTGGAGAATGGGCAGCCAGTGAGGATATGCACCATGGTCTCCTCCATTTGGTCGCATAGCGGGCATCTTGGATTGCGTTTGTTGCTGTTAAGCACCAGAATGTACCCCCACATCCATTTGTCCTGTGTCAACACAGGAGTTCCATACTAACTTTACCAGCTGTGTTAGCATAAGCAATATATCTTTGGCGGGTTATGTTCTACTGGACAAACATTTAAAAAAATGTAATGGTTAATAATAGATTACCGTGTCGAGATTGTGCAGCTGATTATGACTTACGTGTTTCTTTTGCAGGTTTAACAACTGAAGAAATACAACATTGCTTTTGGAAAGGTAATCATCTAAATGTCTGTGTTACTGTTTCTCCGCACAAAGAAACATGAAATGGGCAGATATCTGTTTGTGATAGCTTAAGCACGTAGCAAAATGATTGCACACAGCACACTGTAGAATCATGGTTTCCTTCAAGATATTTTTTTATTATCTTCGAAGGAGAGCATCAGAGAATATATATGTATTTGTAAGTTTGTTTACTTTTAGTTTTTAGATTGATTAATATCACAACACCAGTTTTATTTCTATTTGTATTTTGTCAGTGCTGAAGTGGTTGGATTGCCAACTCGGTTACTACAAATGGATACAAAATATGCTGTCATGCATGGGGAGGGATGTGATCAAAACTATTTCCTAGAGTAAAAAGTTATTGTCATTTGTTTGTTGACCTTTTCATGCCCCAGGGTGCATCACTAATACCTAGTATTTGCAAAAACAATGTTGTGTTACATACAGATTCTACTGCATAGCATTGTGGAAGTTTTTTCAAAACAGATTCTACCCAGGGTGCATAACTGCATAGCATTGTGGAAGTTTTTTCCATACAGATTCTACTTGTACTATTACTCAATGAATACAAATATATTAAAATATTATTGGCCAAATATGATGTACTTAGTCGCACCAGACAAACAAATACTATTGTATTGCCTGATGCTTCATCTGCTCCCAAAGGGATATAATATCTTACATATCGGTTTTATTTGTCAAACAAAGAAAACATTTGGGAATTATTTTTTGTGGAGGATTATCATATTGGAGGTAGACAAAACTATTCAAAATGTGCCAATGTGAAGAACCCGTTTATCCATGAGCCCGTTCATACAAGTGGAATGCTATGGATGGAATTTCTTTATTGTTTAATCGAGAGGGTTCCAGTAACATTTTTACTCAGGAATGTTGTCATAGATGTTTATTTGATCCAAACATGTGCAGGATTTGTGTGCGTGAGGGGCTTTGATAGGATATCTAGGTCACCAAGACCACTGTACGCGAGGCTTCACTTTCCAGCAAGCAAGGTCACCAGGAATAAAAAGGGTGCAGCGTCTGCAGCTACAGATGACACATAGGCCGTTGAGAGAAAAAAAAGGTACATAGAAGAGACCCTGCCAGAAGATCGCTGACCTGAAAATGGATCACTGACCAATAAGTTGCTGTCGCCAACTCAACCATTTTTAGCCTTATGCATCTGTGGGCGTTATGAATGTGAGCCACTCGCGAATTTGCGAAGCTGACATCGTTCAGCAACATGATCCATTACTACAGATTATTGCTTGTTTGGTACCATTCAAGGAGCTCGATACAACTGATAGGGAGAAGAGAAAGTCTGTTGTCTGGCCATTCTGTTTGTAGTTTCATCATGTGATCTCCTCAACCAACTGTTGTACATGGGACACGTCACCCGTTGAAAGTTGTTCATGTGATCTCCTCAACCAACTGTTGTTCAGTAGTTCATGGTGACGATGCCCAAACTAGTTGTCAATTATTTGATTGTTTTGTTGATGAGGCCATTTGACTCTTCACTCAGCAACAACAGAATGTAATGAAAAGATAGATTTGTCATGTGATGCTGAGAACATTTATGTCTCATATTTACATGTTAGAAATAGTTTGTGTGATAGTAATATTTATCATTTCCATTTTGTATTTTGGAGAAGAAATCTAAAAAATAAAAATAGAAGACGTGGGAGGGGCAAATACTTGGATAAATTTGGTGGTATTTAGCAATGTCGCTTAGGATGACTGCTGGAAGTGAGAAAACCGAAAAAAAGAATTGTATTCTCTTAACTAAGAGATGATCTCTCAGTAAGATTGTACTCCCTTTGATCCATAATAAATATTGCTGATTTAATATAACATGCTGCATTCTCTTATCTAATATATCTTGTTTGAAGTTATTTTTTTTGAACGCAGGTTGTATATTCAGCAAGTAACTGTGTTAGGATTACAATGTCGCCTAACCAGGTCCGTCATGCAGCGGGCAACTGAACCATGCAGCACACACCGGCTCCACACACTACACTCTATTTTAGCTACCTCTGGGCAACACTGTTCCCTGTGGGCGTGTTTGCTAGCGGGACAATGATAGTCTTTTTTTTTTCAATATGGGGAGATGATAGTCAGTTGGTAGAACTAAACAGATAATATCCTGAATATCTTTTTTGAAATGATAGAATAAGTACAATTCTCAGAATTTCTAAGAACTCACCTTGGTAACAAAAATGAAGTGGTAAAAAATCATCTTTGGTGAGCTGTGCATTATTTAATTAAGCAGAATAAACATATAGACTCTGCAGCACAAACAATACCACGGACCTATGATACATCGTTAAAGCAAGACCTTACCAGCTCACACGGCTTTATCCTTTGCTTCTTTTTCATATTTTTGGATGGTTTTGCCTGACCGGGCGGTACCCATGTGGCACGACTAGCCAAAAATAGGGTTTGGACAATGTTGTGCAGCTCGATTGGATGCTTGCATGAGTGGTGGTTGTATGAGTTAGGCTATTGTCCCCCACTTTGTTTGGTTGCGTGTATCTACCTTTTAGCCCTTCTCATGCACACGGGTCTTGTTTGGTTGCCCACATAAGATCCGTTATGGTCACCTTGTTCAAAATATGGTGAGGTTACCATGTCTTAGCATACAACTACATACGATCGTACACAAGAACCTAGTAGAAGATGAACTTCACGATCACCACAAGGAGACCGACGATAATGAAATCTTTGAGACTACCATTTTGGACATTTTGTTGTTTTCCCTTGGCAACAATCTATACATGTTGTTCTCTCTCGATGACAATGTCTACATGTTGTTCCCCTGATTGTTGTCCTCATGACCCAAGAAGTTGTAGTAAGCCTTGTCTACCTCCTCCCTAGTGGCAAACCCTATGTAGCTGTTGTTCGAGTAATCGTTCACTTGATCCTGGCACCTATTCCATGAAGTGTACACTCATGGACACCTCTCTTTGTACACCATATAGAAGTTTCACTATAAGTCACAAGAGTAACATGTAAACATACAACATCACAAGATCATCATAAGCATCTAGCAATCATAACAAGCATCACAACTCCATACCAACATGTGCATGCATGATCATTAGCAAAAGGGGACCACAAGTTCATCCTAACATTATGGTATTAACCTACCACCACATCAAAATGGGTGTCATCCTACCACCGCCAATTCACCATCACATGAGGGGTTACTATATACCACCTCATCAAAATGTACAATCCATAAGTTTTTTTGGGACCTATTTACAACCAAATGTACATCATAAGTATCATCATCGACACCATCACTATCACCATCATGCACACCAACGCCAGGATCGAAGCAAGTGAACCTCTAGTCGCAGTACTTGACCAACAAGGTTGTAACATCCTAGAAAATATCCCCTATTAGTTTTTGCCTATTAATTTTGGTTTGCGCATCACCATGACATCATGCATATTTTTGTTGCATTTTTATGAACCCTAAAACTATATTTTTGTTACACCAAAAAAAAATCTACCGCACATTATCCTCTATTCTAATATACTCTTCCCTCCTTTAATTTTAAATCAAAAACCACGGTTACTAAATTATTTTCTTTAATGAAAATTAAAGAAAAAACATTTTGGAAAGAAAAGGAAAAGGCCCCCAATCATCTGGCTAGGACCAGCCAGGCCAAAACCAGCACAGGTAAGGCTCAAATGGAGCCACCCCATCCCAACCCTTAGCCCTAACTGGCTCTCTACGAATATGTTGTCACTTTTGCAAAACCCCTCTGTGTCGCCAGCCTCTCCCTTGCTCTTTCTCGTCCTCACCACCAACCTCTCTCATGCTCGTCTTTCTCCCCTCCCTGGACCAAGCTCGCTCCCCCATCCCCCATGGAGCTCTTGCCTCTCCAGTGGCTGCTCCCGCACCCAGACTTATCCCCCACCTCTCTATCTCTCTCGCCTCTCTAGTTCACCCTACTAGACCGCATCACGTCCGCCTATCGAGCTCCACCTCACCCCGCCCATAGAGCTCCGCTGCCACCGATCTCGTCTCGAGCTTCATCGGCTTGCCCTCGTCCCGGATGACATCTACTTTGCCCCAACTTCATGTAGATGACCGCGACCTCGCGGCCTCTCTCTCCCGTCCGGTTTCATCTCTAACTCGATGATGTCCTATTGGAAGGACCAATATGAGTGACTAGAGGGGGTGATTAGATGCTACCACATTTTATATCTTTTTCAGGTTTAGGCTTGACACAAAGGTAAATTCTCTAGATATGGAACTATGTGAGTTTCCCTAGATGGCAAGAAAGAATACAGGGACAGAATAAAGAAAAAAAAATTAAAGAAACAAACATATTCAATAAGCAAAAGGAGAGAGAGGGATTCGAACCCTCGATAGTTCCTAGAACTATACCGGTTTTCAAGACCAGAGCTATCAACCACTCAGCCATCTCTCCATAGCCTAATCCCTATTTTACTCCTACAAATAGAACATAGCCATATAAAAAGATCTACTAACCTATAGAAAGATCTCAGATGCAAGTCCCTTTTCAACATATCTCTGTATACTGTATACACGGATACATGATCTGCTATACCCGCTTGTGAAATTTGTGAAATAAAGACTAAACCCCCTCTCCTCACCCCGACACGAGGATGTGATTCCCAGAGTTCATTCATTGTTAACGGAAGTACGTCTCCATTGGAGAGGTGTTGGGGCCATGCAAGGTCTCCTAAGCGCCACAAAGGTCTCACCTTCTTCTCCCGAGCAAGCACCAAAAATGTGGGTACTCGATTCACTATTCGGTGCACTTGTAGGTGGAAATCCAGAGCCTCGCACAAAGCTTTGGGAACTTCTCCACCACTGAATTGGAGGCTCCTAACATGACCTCAAAGCTCTTTCACATGAGGATGAGCTTGGAGGGCAACTTATTCAAGTTAGAGTTTTGTCAAACCCTAGAACAACAAACTTCTTACACAAAAGGTGGGGAGACACAAATCCCCTAAGTGAAAAGCTAGATCTAGGTCTTACCCTTGATTCCCTAAAGGGCATCAAGTTCTAGTGGCTAGGGGTGGAGATCTTGGAGTTTTGAGCTCAGCAACAATGGATGAAAGAGAGTGGAAGCCACAACTAGTTCTTGGGTAAGAAGGCTCCTTTTATAGAATTTCCTCGGAAAGAGCCGTTGCAGCTCACTAACATTGGATTCCCTGTGCTTGACCATCGGTGTCCGGTCAAGCTGGAGTCTCCAATGGCGCGACCCAAGTCTCCGGCCAGGACTTCGGGGTGGGGGGGGGGGGGTACTAGGAGCATATGGAACCAGGCTGTAGACCAGGACGGAGTCTCCGGGCAGGAACACCAGAGTCTCTGATGGTGGTGACCATAGTCTCCGGGAGGGTATACTAGGAGCTTCTGGACCATATTCAGAGAAAAGGCCGGAGACCTGGCTGGAGTCTCCGCTCTGACACACCGGAGTCTCTAGGGTTGGATCCCAGAGTCTCCGGACTCAGGGCACCTTGAGCCTATTTCCAATGGAGGTCTCCTCCAAGATTTACAAATTGCAACTCATCTTGAAACTTCTCTGATCATTTCACTTTTGAGTGGCTGAACACGGCCTCGTGATTTTTACCATACTAGCAGATGGTAAAAACTCACCTATGTTGTTAACAAGCACCAAAACACAATTAGAAGTAAAATTCCCTTTCAATCCACCCCTTTTTGGTGTGTGATGACAACACAAGGATTTTCATATATAAAAACTAAGCAACAAGCACAAAACAACAACGCATATACTTGCACAAAGGGTAAGACATGATAAAAGAGTAAATACTAGTACAAGATAAAATTAACCATAACATAGTCTTTAACATAAAACTAGGCACCGCATGTATTACCACACACAAACATAAACACATAATTCTCTCATGAACAAGAAAAGATCACAAGCTTGAAAGAGTCCAATCGAGAAAACACGAAGCTTGTGCAACCCAAGCAAATCTCGATAGACATCCTAATAGAACAACTTCTCCCCCTTTGGCATCAAGACACCAAAAGGGGAAAAGAGCGTGCTACACATCCCAAGGAGATCACTATCTGTACTCCTCCTCTTCTTTAGAGCTCTCATCTTCATCACCACCTTCTTATGCTTGTGTTGGAGCCTTGTGATGGCCTACAAGAGCACATATTCGTCAGAGCAAGTTTTCGTGGAAGTATTAGTTCTAGTTTTTATATTGATCCCAACAAGGAGCACATGAAAATATTTATCATCAGCGTTTCTATTGCACTGAAGGTGTCACTTGTCTTGAGTGAGTTGACTGCAAGAATTGATATGAAAGAAGGTGAGTGTGAATGGTTGAGAATTGATTATTGATCAGTGTTTAAAGTAAATAACATAAAAGTAAACAAAACTAAGATTGCTTGAGTTTCTTGCAGATGGAAGATTAAGTGTGAAGAGATACAGTTCATGTTAATAGTGAACGTGTCAGGCAGAATAAATGGGATAAGTGATTATAATACTTCTTGTAAATGTGTAAGTAGGCAAGCAACCCATGTAATAGTCAAGACTCCTATTGGTAGATTCACTTAGCTTCAATTATCCATTTTCCTATTACCACAACAATGGTCAACACATCAATTAAGGTCATGGGACCAGATTAAGGCTTTAAAATCAGTAGTTCCTCATTCTTCCCCAGGTTATACTAGCTCCTCTTTGATATCGGTCATGTCACTTGGGGGTCACCGACTCACTACCAAATAAGTTCATGTCTGAGATCTCAGGATCATGTTGTCTGGGCCCTTAAATTAGACAACAAGCATTAGTCAGACAAAGACAATCATTCTTACATAGAATAATCACAACGATAATCACAATTAGATGTAAGTAAAATAGGCACATCACATCTCACCAATTCCCTACATCTCCCAAACCTATGGATATTTACTTGCACATGAGAGGAGAATATCACAATGATATAATCATAATGTAAATAAAGTTCATCTCGATATTACCGTAGCAAGCCACAATAAAGGGAAGATCAAATCCAATACAAAACAAAGTATGAATAGAGTCTCAAACCATAATCTTACAAGTGTGAATCTCTCTCTCTCTCAATCTAGTGCAAGGGGAATTATGGAGGAGTTATGATCTAAAGGCTATAGATCTTGGAGAGGATCGATGGAATTCTTCTTCTCCTTCAGATCTCTTGTTCCTCTATTCTAGAATGGATGGTGGTGGCTGCGTCTATTTTTCTTCCTGACCTCCTTCACAAAAAGTGCTTATAATGATCAGGCAAAGGCGGCTGCATGTGGTATTGGCTGGCCGTACGAGAAAGCTCTACCCATACTGATGCTCATTAACACTTCTAGAGCTTCGAATTGAAAATCCTTCAATTAGATATTTGCTTGATTTGTTCCAGTCTGCACATAAATGGCCTTGGATCCTTACAAAAGTGTCTAGAATCTAAAAATCACATAAAAACTAAAAGGGTTCACTAACTCACGATATTAGAACTAGTTGAAAGATGAAAACCAACGAAACCAAGTGAAAACCAATGGAAAATCCTTGGTAAAAGGTGTCATAAGTTGGCGCTATCAACATCCCAACTTAGTTATACTCGCCCTCGCGTGAAAAAGTGATAAAAAATTATAGCGACAAATAAAACTTGGGTAAAAAAACTCACAAGTCTAAGGTGACATCGTATTCCATCTTCACAAATCTTGCGAACTTAAACATGATCATAATATATTTGAATGGTTGCACCTAAGTTTTCTTCCTAACCACATGTAACTTGCTAGCAAATAAGTCTTAGTCCCAAGAGAAAGTATCAAAAGCTTAGTTAGGCTTGCGAATCAAATCTTTTAGTGCCTCTCTTTTAATGAGAGTGAAACAAGTTTAGCAAGGAATGCTTGTCAAATTAAGGGTTCTCAAGTAAAGTCAAAAGAGATATAACATTAGAGTAGGTCATTAACACCCACTTCAAAAATCATGATCCTCTACCACTCAATCATTTTCATTGTTTTTCTAGAACTTAAACCTAAGGTAGTGAGATGATGCTAAGACTTAGTTACTTTAATCGATACTCTACATACATTGGTAAATGGATTGAATTTTTTTTATAACGCAGACCCATAAGACCAATACTTTTACCCATCATAGCATAACTGCTACAGATGTTTAATCAACCCATAGCCGAAATCTGAGATTTAACTCTGGTAGATCGTTCGAAGGCCAGCGGAGTTGTCAATCCCATGGAGTGCGATAGTATTGTGATACACACACAAAACTATATCTTACTTTTAATCAACAAGTCAAGAATTGGCATACATCTCGACTACCGCTAGAAATTCATTCTTTCAAACAATTCTTTCTCAGCAAGTGCATATCAAGTCAATTAAATTCAAGTTTCATGGGGTTGAGCATTTCTAAAGTTAAATCTTTAAGATAAGTACAAGGAACCAAAGTCATCTCATATATGCTTTCTCAAGTTCTTAAAATTATTAGAGTTGAATCCAACACAGTTCCTTTTCAAACTATCATCACATTGGCGTTGATTTATCATCATTTGTCTATCTCGTTTGTAAGCTTCATGCTGACCCTTGCGAATATCTATGTTCATGCAAAGAAAAGTCTTATATAAAAAGGTGGCCTGCTTCAACTATTGTTTCACAATATCTTTGGAATGAGGAGGCATCAATGAATTGTTGGCATTCTTCATCCCTAGCCTCATGCGATCCATGGGAGGGATACTATCATCCTCCTCCTCAATCTCATCATCACTGGTTGCATAGGAGTGCCATAACTGCGAGGATTCTTTGAGGTAGACGAGGCCTTCCGTTTCATTTGGAGAAGGGCATGATCCACAAGCTAAGAGGCATGGGCTTGGTGCGATGAGGACAAGAGCTGCCAGAACCACCTATGAACAAAATAGAGAACAAGGGATAGCAGGGGATAAGCATGATTTTCCAGGAATATTGATGTTGCAACAAGACGATGAAACCAGAACAGGTGCTAGTAACTGGCTCGGAGTCTCTACAGAACAACCCTGGAATATCCTGCCGGGCCGGAGTCTCTAGCTATGGGGGTCGGAGTCTCCGGCCCTACCGGAGTCTCCGGCTAAGAAATTTATGTTATGGGTATCCTTGTGAATTGACCCTTGGGGTGGCCCGGATTTCATGGATTTGAGATGGGGGGTGAGGGGAAACCCGATGTACACGATGAACTCAAATCTAATGTAAGGTAAAGATACAAACACACGCAAAATACACACACTATTTGATTTTCTCCTCTTGGTTTGAATAACCAATCCAATAGAATCCTAGGAGGGAGACCTTGTGGTAGAATCACCCAAGGAGAGATCGGCAAGCAAATGGTAGAATCCCAAATCAAAGGAGAGAGTAGCAACCAAGTCGAATCCCAAAGGGGAGAGACCAATCACTACTAGAAGCCTTGAAATAGTAGAGACCAAGTACTCGAGGAGGGCCTTGATACAACTCTTAGATTCAATCTATAGAGAAGGGGTCCCCATCTAGGGTTTCGCACATGCTATGAGTTCAACTCAATTCTTCATCATCTCTAAGGTTTCTAGGAGAGGTGGGGGCATATATATATACCATCCACTTAAGAAGGGGAATTCTAGGCATAAACAAGAAGTGTTGGGCGAAATGGGGCATTACATGGGCCTGGTACAACTTGACGGCTCACAAGCCTGTTCACTTAGGCTAGAGACTCTGATTAGAGGGGACAAAGACTCCGGGGTGTGTAGAGACTCTAGTTGGGCTTCATTATCCTAGGTAGTATATCGTAAGCTCCCGGCGATGGTCTGGAGTCCTTTGGGCAATAGGCCAGAGACTCCGGGGTCCAGGGGCGGGAGACTCTGGTCGGCAGGGGAGGAGACTCCAGTCCTTGGAAAACAGCTTCTTGGATCTTCTCTTCTAGGCTTATTTATTAGGGGTCTTGGCTCCTGGTGCATCCTTGTCTCCTCTTGGCATCATGGTCATGGGTCTATTCATACCATAGGCATTCGTGTCAAGTAGGATCATATTCAATTGATGATCAACGGAATACAAGTTGTGGATTGAATTCACCTTTGTAGGAATGGTTGGTGCGACGTGATGTGGACCAATGGTGATTGCCATGTGTTGGTGTCAACACCCGGATTTTTAATCCCAGATGCCTGTTATGCCATACTTTGCAATCCTAGGATTACCATTTTTAAGAGACATAACAGATTGGATATCACAGTACATCATCCATTACAAACCATAATAAGGTCTTACACAAATAAAGGATCTCATGATGCAGTCTTAATACAAACAAGCAACGGAATAATAAGCGTAGCGGCGGGCTCCATATTCAGTGTCAAACTGTTGTTGTAGCCGTACTGCTGTCCATCCTCCTGATAGTCCTCCTCATAGTCTAGCCACGGGAATAGCCAGGGACAAAGCCATGAGTACTCTTTAAGTACTCACATACTATCACTAACAAGTAAGGTAGTTCTAGTAGAAATCCTAAGCTCTAAGTTTATTTGCAAAAAGCCAGATTTATCTTAACTGAGTTCAGAAGCAAAGAAGGTTAACTTAAATGTTCTAAATCACTTAAGTTGGGAACCTAGTTTTCATATTCACAACCCTATTGTGGTCAAGTCAAAATCTTAGTTCACTTCACAAGTCATTTTGAAAAACATCTGACGACAAACAGTATGGCCACTCCAACTGTCCATGACCGTGGACGCGACTATTCAAATAGTTTGACACTCTGCAGAGGTGGTACAATTTCACCACAAAATTCGATACATCCGTCAGGGATAACCCTAAATCATCATACTTAGTATGCGGATAATCAATCATAACCTTTCCTTTACACACTCTAGTATAAGCACCCCCCTATGAGCTTGGCCTCCCAGCCATGGCCATCTGCCATCCTGGAAACTGCATAGGTGGACATCATCAAGAGGTAGCCTCAGCTCAAACCTCTTCCGCGAGGGAACCCATACTAATGCATATAAACTTCCGGCTAAGCCTTACCCAATTCAGGTATTGTGGTTGTACGGTAAAATTGTAATGGTAACGCATCTGAACTCAACCATCAGTTTTTATAAAGGGCTAAGGCTCATGCCTCAACATTTTCATCATCATAAACCATTTCTGTTTCTCAAAACATGTCAAAACATCTCAATAGAATGAAGCATCATTCCAAGGTTTTCATAATCATTTTCACCAAGTATTCCCATCTAAAGTAATCAAGTTTTATGCTTAGCATTAGCCACTAAGGTTATGAGTGTTCACTAATGAGGAGTGCTAATCTCAATCTCATGCCATAGAATGACATCTAGTATAGGCCTAGTTTTATACTCTTTATGCTATCTATACTACTTTCCAAAATCTCACAAAGCATTTACTTTGGTAAAGTAAAAGATTAAAGCTTGCAAGTAAAACTTGGGTATAAATCAAAATGTATAACCAAGCATGCCTAATGCATCTTGCTTAGGTTACTTGCATATAGTGATGGCTTGCCTTGATTGGTCCAGTGATTGAAGTTTTCTTCGTCTTCTTCAGGGTAGAACTCCTCCTCCTCATAGACTTGGTTGGTACTATCGTCTATAAAGGAATACGTGGTATACAATCACCAAATAATACTTAACTAAGTCTAATTAGCACACTAAGGTTCAAACTTGATGGTCTAGCATCATCACACTCATCACAAGATTTAAAGAACTAGTTTCATTTATTTTATTTGAGAAAAGTAATTTCTACTCATTGAACTTCATTAAGATTTAATATTCTTCAATTAAAATATGGGATCATGTGGACACATGTCATCAGCACATATTCTAATACATAGGAATGTGATTTAAAGGGTTGATCATATTTTATAAAGTTTAAGATTATCATTTAAATGATTTAAAGTGACTAGAAATTCCCTAATAGCATTCTTTTGGTACTAGTCCAATGTCACTGCATGCAAATCTAAATATTATTACATATTTAGATAGGTACTGTCAAATGTGATTTTTGAGAGTTGGAATCAACTCAAAAGCTATTATGGTTAATTTTTGAAAAATGTTTGAAGTTGCAAAAGTCTTTGTTTTGTTATTTTTGCTATAGATTATCTCTAACTCCAATTGATTTAAATCCAACGGGCTTGGATATATTTTAATTACCTTTTTAGAAAAATTTGAATCATGTCATTTGGTTAAGTGAAACTCTCTGAATTGATTTTTGAATCTACGGACAGAATCTAGTTTCAAATAAATTGGAAAATACTAATTTGAATCCTTGGGCTACGCGCGAGAAAGGAAATGGGCCGGCCTGGCTGTACTGCGCGGGCGCAGTGGGCTGCTGACAGGGCGGTCCTATGTGTCAGCGGCTGTTACTACGCGAAGCGGTACCAAGCGATCTGGGCGGTACGATTAGAATCTAATCTAACGGCTGAGGCTCGTTGTCCCCGGTGAACAGCTCGCCGGCGAGAACAAAACCTAGCGGCACAGTGGGGTCTATGGGGGCTCACCTGGGCTCTAGCTAAGGTCGGCGATGGGGGCGTTCGAGCTGGTAGACGATGGCAGTTCGAGGCGTGGTCGCGGCAGCTCCTGGTGCGGCTCCGATTGACGGCGCCTCTTCTCCTCTATAGTGGCGAACTCCGGTGAAATTCTGGCGGACTGAGGCTCGCCTTACTCCGGGGAGAAGTGTGGGGTGGTTCTAAGAGAGAGGGGAGTGAGGTAGTGTGTAAATGGAGGCTGGGGGTAGGCTCCTTTTATACTGCGGCGAGAGGGGCAAAGATGCATGGTCAGGCGGTGCTGGTGACATGGCTACGGGCGGCTATCGACATGGCTGTGGGCGGCGGTCGATGCGGTGCATCAAGGCGGTTCTCACGGGCTTGATGGCGCGACAAGGCGCGGTCTACATCGGTCGGGAACGTGCGGTGCTCTGCGCGGCAGAGGCGTTGTCCGATGCGGCACACGGTGGCTACGGGTCGAGCGACGGCAAACTGGGATGTCTGGGCGGCTGCTGGGGTCATGGCGGAGCAGTGTGCGCGGGGTGAGGTCGATGCACGGCGTGTGTGAGCTGGTCGGGCGCGGCGCTCTGGCGCGTCCTCAGCATGGCGCAGACGCTTTGGGCGTGGCTTTGCTGGGGTGGTCCACGGCTTGGCTTCACTCGGGGAGTGGACATGGGGTGGCGGTGTGGTCGCAACTACCTCCTAGACATCATGGGCGAGCTTGGGGCGGTCTACTATGAGCGAAGCTTGATCGACCAGCATGGTGAGGTTCGGGCGACATGGCACTAGCGCCAGCAATGAAGGGGGAGAGGCTTTGATGATTTGGTTGGTGCTGGGGTGACCAGGGGACAAAGATTGAGCCAAGTGGTGGACAAAACCTTGATCAGAAGCAGTGATTGTTAGGCAGGTTTTACTGTGCTCACTAAGTGTTCGACATAGTGCCCGCATGAGATTTAAATTTGAATTTTTGGCTGAGATTTGGTGGGTGTGTTGGTCACAAGCTTAGGCATCTGTGGTTGCTAGGGTTTGCCAAGGTGAACTGGGTTGGTTGGTTTTTGAGAAATGGCCATCTATACATGTGAACTTAATTCCATTTCCAAATGTATCTCATTTGAATTTGAAAATAGTTTCTGCAAGTTTGTAAGTGGGCTTGGGTTCACTTTTACTTGGTCTAGCAAGGGGTGAAAAGAAGTAGAAAAGTTTCTGTTAGAAATTCTCTTCTAGGAACACTCAAAGTGGCCTAGTGGTTAACTTTGGTCAAAATGACCATTTGCTTTATTTATTCTTATTTGATTTCTTTTTTCTTTGGATTTTGTTTGTAAATGGTCTAGATGATGTGGCATTCACCTTTAAACCATTTCACAACATTTAGAACAATCAAGCATGGCATTTTAAAACAATTCTACACTAATGCAAACACACATGCATTCATAATCATTTTGTTAATAAAAGTTTTGTTAACCCTAAATTGGGTGATTTGAACTTAATAACCTTGATTAAAGTTTTGGGATGTTACAAAACTTCCCTCCTTAAACAAAATCTCGTCCCGAGATTTAAGAAAAACTAGGAACTAAAGAGATCTGGAAACTCAGTCCTAATGTAATATTCTCGCTCCCAAGTAGCTTGTTCTTCGGTATGATTGCTCCATTGGATCTTGAGAAATTTGATACTCCGGGTCCTAGTAGTTCTGAAGGATTCTTCCAAGATACGAATGGGCACTTCACGATACGCCAAATCCTTGTTGATATCAATGGCTCAGTGATCGATGTTCTTGAACACTTCGGTCTTCTCCGGCACTTCTAGGCATTTGCGAAGTAACGAGATATGGAACACATTATGGATGGCTGACATCTCCTCTGGCAGTTCTAGTTGATATGATACTTCTCCTCGATGATTTAGAATGTTGAAGGGTCCGATATATCTAGGGGCTAACTTTCCTTTCAGTTGAAAACGCTACATTCCCTTCAACGGCGAAACCTTTAGATACACAAAATCTCCGACATTGAAAGTCGGGTCTCTACGTCTCTTGTCAGCATAACTCTTTTGTATGGATTGGGCGGTCTTAAGGTGCTCACGGACTTTGTGAACCTTCTCTTCGGCTTCTCGTAGGATGTCGGGTCCAAAAATCTGACTCTCTCCTACTTGCGACCAATTCAAACGGGTACGGCACTTTCTTCCATATAAGAACTCAAATCCATATTCTAACACACAAGCTCTCAACATATCTTCTAAGATCTAGTTGACTCATTCAGTCTGTCCATCGGTTTTTGGGTGATAAGCTGTGCTGAAATTCAACTTGGTCCCTAATCCTTCTTGGACTTTCTGCCAAAATCTTGAGGTAAATTGGGTTCCTCGATCCGACACTATGGTCTTGGGGGTTCCATGCAAACTGATTATTCTAGCAATGTACAAATCTGCTAGCTTAGAAGTCTGGTAGGTTATCTTGACAGGTATAAAATGGGCTACCTTAGACAGTCTATCAACTATGACCCGGATAGAGCCATTTCCCCTACTAGATATAGGCAAACCGGTGATAAAGTCCATTCCGACAGAATCCCATTTCCATTGCGGAATCTGCAATGGTTGCAACAATCCTGTGGGTCTCTGATGTTCCGCTTTGACTCTCTGACAGATATCACACTTGGCTATGTAGCTTTCGATTTCTCTCTTCACCTTGTGCCACCAAAATTGCTCCTTCAAATCCTGATACATCTTTGTTCCTCCGGGGTGGATAGAATAAAGAGTATCATGAGCTTCTTGCATGATAACTTGCTTCAGCTCCGAATCTGCTGGCACACAGATACATCCTTTGTACCACAAAACTCCTTCTTCATCTTCGGTGAATCCAGGTACCTTTCCTGTACCAATACAACATTTGATTCTGTCGATACTTGCATTTCCCTTCTGGGCTTCCTTGATCTGGCTAATCAAAGTGGGTTGAAGTTCAATGCTAGCTAAGAATCCTTTGCTAACGAGCTCCATTCTAAACTGCTCCAACTCTTCATGCAAACTTGGCTGAGCTTCTTTGATCATGGTGTTTAATCTACATAGTAATCTGCTAAGAGGATCCACTACCACATTGGCTTTGCCGGGGTGATAGTGAATGTCAAGGTCATAATCCTTGATTAACTCTATCCATCTCCTTTGCCTCATATTCAGCTCCTTCTGAGTGAAAATATACTTCAAGCTCTTGTGATCCGCATAAATCTCACAACGATTACCCATAAGGTAATGACGCCATATATTCAAGGCTAAAACTACGGCTGCTAGTTCAAGATCATGGGTAGGGTAGTTTTGCTCATGTTGCTTCAGTTGTCGGGACAAATATGCTATGACTCTGCCTTCTTGCATTAACACACATCCGAGACCAATCTTGGATGCATCACAATACACATCAAAAGGCTTCTTAATATCTGGCATGATCAATATTGGGGATGAAATCAATCTCTTCTTGAGCCCTTGAAAACTTGCTTCACATTTGTTGGTCTATTCAAACTTCTTATATTTCTTCAACAATTGGGTCATCGGTCTTGCGATGCTCAAAAATCCTTCTACAAACTTGCAGTAATATCCCGCTAATCCGAGAAATGCACGGACTTGGGTTTGAGTGGTTGGGGCTTTCCATTCTTCAACATCTTTGATCTTGGTGGGATCAACAGCGACTCCTCCTGCCGACACAATATGTCCGAGGAATCCTACTTCTTTTAGTCAAAACTCACATTTGCTAAACTTGGCATACAACTGATGCTCTCTGAGGGTTTCAAGCATGGTTCTTAGATGTTGCTCATGGTCTTCTTCTGACTTGGAATAGATTAGAATATCATCGATAAAAACAATGACAAACTATCCAGAAAGTTCATAAAAATCTTATTCACGAGATTCATGAAATGAGCGGGGGCATGGGTTAATCCAAAAGACATGACCGTATACTCATACAATCCATATCTAGTGGTAAAGGCGGTCTTTGGAATATCGGTTGCATGAATTTTGAGTTGGTGATAACCAGTTCTAAGATCAATCTTAGAGAACACTCTAGCACCAGTCAACTGATCAAACATATCCTCAATCTTAGGTAGTGGGTACTTGTTCTTGATGGTGACATCATTCGGCTTCTGGTAATATGTGCACAAACGGTTACCTCCATCTTTCTTGTCCACAAACAGAACAGGCGATCTCCATGGCAATGCACTTGGTTGAATCAGACCTTTCTCCAGCATAGCATCCAGTTGCTTCTTCAGCTCCACTAGTTCAGATGGGTTCATGCTATAAGGTCTCTGAGCTATGGGTCCAGTTCCAGGAATTAGTTCAATAATGAACTCGATATCCCGATCCGGGGGCATACCGGGCAATTCATCTCAGAATATTTTGGGGTATTCACAGACTACTCTGATACATTGTAAATGTATCTATAATTTTTGATGTTCCATGCTTGGTTTTATCTACTTGTGTTTTTTGTCCACACTTTGGAGTACTTTTCATATGATTTCTTGGACTAACTTATTAACAAGAGCCACATTGCCAGTTGCCTGTTTTCTGTTGTTTTTGGTTCCAGGAAAGTCAGAAAATGAATATTCTCAGAATTGGACGGGACAAAAGCCAAAGTGCCTATTTTTCCGGAAGACATCTGATGCTAGAATATGAGACGAAAAAGGGCCGGGGGACAACACACCACCTGGCCGCGCGGCCAGGCCTGGCCCACGCCAGGGGGTGGTCTGGCCGACCCCAGCACCCCCTCGGCCTCTCCTTCCGCCTATAAGATGCCCTTGGGACGAAAACCCTAAGTACCCGATCAAAAATCCACGAAAGAGTCTGTAGCCGCCGTCGTCTCTGTCCCTAGATCGGGAGGTATCTGAAGCTCTTCCCGGCACCCTGCCGGAGAGGGGAATTCACCCTATAGGCCTTCTTCATCATCATGCAAGCCTCCGGTGTGATGCGTGAGTAGTTCATCTCTGGACTACGGGTCCATGTGGTAGCTAGATGGCTGGTTTTCCTCCTTTGTGCTTTCATGTCTAGATCTTGTGAGCTCCGTTCATGATCAAGATCATCTATTTGTAATTCTGCATGTTGTGTTTGCAGGGATTCGATGGATATTGAGATGCTATTTCAGATTGATTATTGATTCTATCATGTCTTTGTTATTTGTGATCTTGCATGCTTTCCATTGTTAGTAGCTATCTGGACCAAGTAGATGCTAGCAACTCCAAGAGTTAGTATTTATGCTCGATAGTGGGTTCATGCCTCTGGTAATCTGGGGAAGTGACAGAAATATCTAAGGTACTAGATGTGCTGTTGCTACTAGGGAGAAAACAACAATCCTTTGTTCATAGAACAATCATATTGTTTACTTTACACGCAATTCGTAAAGCAATAATTTGTTGCTTGCAACTTAATACTGGAGGGGGTTCGGATGATAACCTGAAGGTGGATTATTAGTCATAAATGCAGTTGGATGGCGGTCTATGTATAATGTTGTAATGCCCAATCAAGTTCCAAAGGAGTCAAGATGATTAGTATATGCATGTATTGCTTTCTCGATGTTTGTCAATTGCCCCGCTGTAATTTTTTCACCCAACATGTTATCTATCTTAAGGAGAGCTACCTCTAGTGAACTATGGATCCCAGTCCTTTCTTTTACATACAATCTACAAACTGTTTACTGCTTTGTGTTTACTTTCTGCAAACTATTACTTCCTTCCATTCGATACATTTAATCCTTTGTTTTCAGCAAAACCGGTGAGATTGACAACCTCATCGCAAGTTGGGGACAAAGTTCTGTGGTTGTGTTGTGTAGGTCTCCACGTTGCTACTAGCACCGGTAGTGCGCCCTGCCAAGGCTCAGCTAGCAACACCTTTGGGGTGTTTCCTTGCTCCTACTGGTTCGATTAAACCTTGGTTTCATAACTGAGGGAAACTTGCTGCTGTGCTCATCATACCTTCCTCTTGGGGTTCCCCAACGAGCTCTACATCAACACTGAGCCATCAAGCATTTTTCTGGCGCCGTTGCCGGGGAGTCAAGGACATCTTCACAAGGGGAGTCCCTCATAACCAATCTCTTTACTTTGTTGTTTTTGTTTTGCTTAGTTTCTTTTTTTTGTTTGCTTGTTTCTTTACCAAAAACACAAAAAAATAGTTCTAGAAGTTTGCTTTATTTTGAAAACACAAAAAATAGTTCCTATCTTAAGTTGCCATTATGTCTAGCCTTGATCCAATCACCACGCCACCCGCAGAAATGATTTTCACTTTTAAACAAGGAATTGAGGAAAGCTTCAAAGAAGCTTGGTCTAGAATCTCTGATCTACATGAAAAAACTGAGCCTAAAATGACTCAAAGCTTGTTTCTTAGCAGTTTTTACCTTGGAATTGCTCTTTGCTATAGATATGCTTTATATGCTATTGTGGGAGGAGATTTCCTCCAAGGTAATGAGGATGATGCTATTAATGCTATAAAGAAATTGATCCTTACTTACAACTTGCCTAGCCAAACTGATATTTCTTTCGCAAGCATATTTGCTAGATTGAACACTCTTGAGACTGGCACTGCTAGATTAAAAGATTGCTATAATACGCTTAGGGAGCATCATAATTATGTTCCAATAAATTCTGAACCATCAAAGTGGCTCCCCACAGTAAAGATTGATATAAATACCGAAACTTTTTAAGCCCGCTGTGATATCATGTCTGAATTTTGTCTTATGCCCAAAGATATTTATGAATCTTTGAATCTTTGGGGGCTTACTGAAGGAGGAAAAGAAATATCTCTTGCTAATAATGCTACCATATTACCTATTGGAATAGCTGAAGGAGTGTTTACAAAGATCCTTGGGAAAATGATTTCTACTGATTATCTTGTTATTGAATGTGCAGGAAAAGGACAAATTACACTTGGAAGGTCCCTATTAGAACTCCTTGGAGCAATAATAGATGTGGGAAAGGGGACCATGCACCTTTCTTCTCCACCAAACAATCATATTTTCCCCAAGGTTAAGAATAAAAGTAAGAGAGGTAAGGGCGAGAAATTTGGTCTTAATGCTTCTTCATTTGAGAACACTTGATTTTCTCTTGCTTCTTATGCCTAACTTAAAGGCGTTAAAGAAAAGTACTTACTAGGAGATAACCCAAAAGTTTTAGATGAGTCTTGGAAGATATTACCTCTGTAATAACCGCTCCTTATCCTTTTTATTTGCTTTTTTGTGCCAAGAGTAACCTCTAATGAGAGAGAAGTAATGATTGGGAAAGTTGGTGTCCGGAAACAGATTTCTGTGCTTCACCGTAAAAATTTGTGTAAAATATCTGTATGTCCTTTTGAGGCGTGAGTTTTTGTTCTTCTGCCCCAGTTTGTTATCTAACTTTAGTTAGTTCAAAACTTTTTGATTTGAGCAACAGAAGGTCTTCGAAAAAATTCGTCTTTACCTGCTGGTCTGTTTTGACAGATTTCTGCCATTTTCTGCATTTGCTTCTTGTTGGTTCCTTTTTGAGTTCTTTGAGGGAATTGAGCTTTTTGAGGGAAGTGCTACAGTGTTTTAATGGAAGTTTATTGGTGTTAAAACTGAACGTTAAGACTTATTTATCTTGAGTGCGCTAATGTTGCTAATAAAGATTGTGTGAAGTTTTGTATGAAGGAAAAATATCAGGTGTATGGAAGGAATGAGTAATGAGATGAAGGATGGACTAAATCTCAAGCTTGGGGATGCCACGCGTGTCACCCAAAGAAATATCCAAGAAGTACAAGCGTCAAAGCTTGGGGATGCCCAAGGCATCCCCTTCCTCATCAATAAAAATCCCAGGTTTCTTCCAAACGCTTCATTTTTTATTGTTTCATGCACAATTGTGTTGTTCTTGGAGCGTCTTATTTATAGTTTTTGTTTTTTTTTGGTTTGCTTTTGTTTGCTTAGTTTGCTGAATAAATTGGTTGGACCCCCTCTTTCATACATTGGTTTTCAAATAGTTTGGTTTGGTTTGGAAAAGAGTAGGAAAGCTCATGCTTAAGTGGTAAAAAGAGCTTGTTTTTGACTGTGGCCTATGCTTTGTCATGCCATGCTTGATATTGTTTTGGCTTTATACTTAGTATTCTTTGTTGTAGCATGACTGGTTATAAACAATTGAGATTGCTTAATGTGCCTTGGATGAATCATGCGTTGTTTTAGCATATTAAAGCATAGTATAGTGGTATTCTCCTTTGATGCTTTATTTGGGTTGACTTGGCGCATGCTCACACCATGTTATGACTATCTCAAGTCACCATAGCCTTTATGATCCTTTAGTTTTCAACTTGTAGTATCACTTTATGCTTTGATCAATGATGTTTTGTCGCTCTGCATGATTATGGCCATTATTGCTCTCTTAGTTTGTCGCTCCCAGTCTTTTGCTAGCCTCCACAACCAAGTATGAGTTCCACTCATGCATCCAACTCCCTAAACCAAGTTATTGCAAAGAGTCCACCATACCTACCTACTAGATTAAGCTATTCCAAGTATATTCATGTTTTTGGTTACCTTCCAAATTAAACTTGTTATGAGAAAACTAGTGATTAAAGCTCTCACGAACTTGATGGCACACTTTACTTTTCTTGCCCTTAATAAACATGAACCATTGTGTCATCTATGTTGTATATGCTTGCACTTATTTGTTGGGAATTAGCAGAACCATGCTATCATGGGGAACTCTTTCAACATTGCACTTGGTACTTTGTACCTAGTTGATATCATGCTATTTTGTCTATGGATGTCTTCGGTGTGAAATGAAAGGGGAGCTTGTAAGTCCATGGAGTTATGTATATGTGTTAGAGAAACGCCTGGGCCGCTGGTCTAATCCATGCTGACATGGTGGAAACCTGCAGCGTAACCATAATGAGCTGTTTATGAAGCATTCTTCTTATAAAAAAGAGAGTCCTATATTGAGAAAAAAGACAAAAAGAGAAAAAAAGAGATTATGAAAAGAGGAAAGATATAAAAAAGCACCATAGTCCCATGGTAAATAAGAAGATTGCTGAGATGCTCGTTGTCTGCTTGCCTTATCATTTTGATATGGGGATTCTTCCGTATCATCGGGCAAGGGGTACCCCGTTGGCGGTTCTCTATGATACACATGTACTTACAATGACAAGAACTTACCAGTGACTAAACTTGAGTAGCATGAGGAGAGGCCCTCGTATTCAAGGGACATGAGATTTCTAACTTATACTTCGTCAAGCATGTACACCATAGTTTGTTCACTTTAACCTTAATCACTTCAAGATGCTTATGATAGGGGCAATGAGAGCTGAAAACTATAAGTACCATAATTTTTGGAAAATCTTTATGAAACTTGAATCTCTGCTTCCTTCTATGAAGGCCTTTCTTCCACCATTACATTGAGTCTCCACCTTCTACCTTTATGCACTTACTTTGATAGCATAGTGGTCATTCTTAGTTCTATGTGCATTGTCCCAAGACTAGTTGATTGATACATAACATGATATTGCTTGTTTTAAACTATTTGTATCTAGTCACTATTATGAACTTTGAAGGTGTCCTATGCAATTATATTTGCTACTCTATGAAGGACAATATGAATGCTATTATGCTATGTTTTCTTTATGTGAAACAAACAAACGTCTTGCAAAGCATTGCTATTCATGAATCTTTTGTTTATGCCTTTTCATGTTGCATCATAGTTTCTTTGTCTTATTGGTAGAACTTTGTCTTTTATGTTATGATATAAGTACTATGATCCCAGCCTTGAATGTTTTACAGATACTTTGATCAAGTCTTTGATGGTGCATGTCACCTCAAAAATTAATTTTTCTTTTTATCACTTACCTACTCGAGGACGAGCAGGAGTTAAGCTTGGGGATGTTGATACATTGCAAATGTATCTATAATTTTTGATGTTCCATGCTTGGTTTTATCTACTTTCTTGTGTTTTGTCCACACTTTGGAGTACTTTTCATATGATTTCTTGGACTAACTTATTAACAAGAGCCACAGTGCCAGCTGCCTGTTTTCTGCTGTTTTTGGTTCCAAGAAAGTCAGAAAATGAATATTCTCGGAATTGGATGGGACAAAAGCCAAAGTGCCTATTTTTCCGAAAGACATCTGATGCCAGAATACGAGACGGAGAAGGGCTGGGGCCAGCCACACCACCTGGCCGCGTGGCCAGGCCTGACCCGTGCTAGGGGGTGGTCTGGCCGACCCCAGCACCCCCTCGGCCTCTCCTTCCGCCTATAAGATGCCCTTGGGACGAAAACCCTAAGTATCCGATCAAAAATCCACGAAAGAGTCTGTAGCCGCCATCATCTCTGTCCCTAGATCGGGAGGGATCTGAAGCTCTTCTCGGCACCCTAACGGAGAGCGGAATTCACCCTGGAGGCCTTCTTCATCATCATGCAAGCCTCCGGTGTGATGCGTGAGTAGTTCATCTCTGGACTACGGGTCCATGTAGTAGCTAGATGGCTGGTTCTCCTCCTTTGTGCTTTCATGTCTAGATCTTGTGAGCTCCGTTCATGATCAAGATCATCTATTTGTAATTCTGCATGTTGTGTTTGCGGGGATCCGATGGATATTGAGATGCCATTTCAGATTGATTATTGATTCTATCACGTCTTTGTTATTTGTGATCTTGCATGCTTTCCATTGTTAGTAGCTATCTTGGCCAAGTAGATGCTAGCAACTCCAAGAGTTAGTATTTATGCTCGATAGTGGGTTCATGCCTCTGGTAATTTGGGAAAGTGAAAGAAATCTCTAAGGTACTAGATGTGCTATTGCTACTAGATAGAAAACAACAATCCTTTGTTCATAGAACAATCGTATTGTTTACTTTACACGCAATTCGTAAAGCAATAATCTGTTGCTTGCAACCTAGTACTGGAGGGGGTTCAGATGATAACTTGAAGGTGGAATATTAGTCATAGATGCAGTTGGATGGCGGTCTATGTATAATGTTGTAATGCCCAATCAAGTTCCAAAGGAGTCAAGATGATTAGTATATGCATGTATTGCTTTCTTGATGTTTGTCAATTGCCCCGCTGTAATTTGTTCACCCAGCATGTTATCTATCTTAAGGAGAGCCACCTCTAGTGAACTATGGATCCCGGTTCTTTCTTTTACATACAATCTACAAACTGTTTACTGCTTTGTGTTTACTTTCTGCAAACTATTACTTCCTTCCATTCGATACGTTTAATCCTTTGTTTTCAGTAAAACCGGTGAGATTGACAACCTCATCGCAAGTTGGGGACAAAGTTCTGTGGTTGTGTTGTGTAGGTCTCCACGTTGCTACTAGCACCGGTAGTGCGCCCTGCCAAGGCTCAGCTAGCAACACCTTTGGGATGTTTCCTTGCTCCTACTTGTTCGATTAAACCTTGGTTTCATAACTGAGGGAAACTTGCTGCTGTGCTCATCATACCTTCCTCTTGGGGTTCCCCAACGAGCTCTACATCAACACTGAGCCATCATACTCTGACTTGGTCTATGGTGGGTGGGGCTAGACTCTTGTTGCATTTGAACTGGCGAGGCAAGGTTTCAGATACATGCTCTACTGATACTCCAGAGCTACTGGTCATGGTTATGGCTTTCTTGGCACAGTCGATCAATCCTTTATGTTTCGACATCTAATCCATTCCTAGTACTACTTCCAAACTTTTGGTTCCAAGTACTATTAGATTGCCATAAAAATCTATCCCATGGATTCGAATGGGTACAACCTTGCAAATTTTTCTAGCTTTGGTGGTTGAACCAGGAATTTGAACTATCATAACATGCTTCAGTTTTGTTTGTTGAATCCTACTAGTGCAAGCAAATTCTTCTGTAACACACGAGTGCGATGATTCAGAATCAAACAACACTCTTGCAAGTACTGACTTAACAGAAAACATACCCAACACGACATCTGGCGCTTCCTGGGCTTCTTCAGCATTCATGTGAAACAGACGGCCGTTGTGGTTGAGCGAATTTATGGGGCAAATATTCTTCCAGGCTGAACATGGCGTTGCTGCTGAGCTGGGGCATTCACATTGGTGGTGGCTGCAAGCTTCTTGGGACACTCATTGGAGTAGTGACCCTTGACTCCACATTCAAAGCAAGTAATCTAGGACTTGTCTTTGGCTGCAACCGGCACGGCATTGCTTCCAGTCCTTGGGGAAGTATTGTTGTTGTTGGACTTGGGCGGTGCACGGTTGAAATTTTTGGAGTTGCTGGGGTTGTTGTTGTGGTTTCCTCCGGCCTTCACTTTTCCTCCGCTACGATTGGGGTAGCTTGGACGAGACATTGGTGGTCTATTGTTTCTTGGGGCATATCCTGCAGACAGGTTGGGGCGATACTTCTGAGTATTGTGGGACCCAGTCTGATGCATCATCCTGCGCTTGTGGTTGCCATTGGCTTGGTTGATCTTCCCTTCCATATGGATGGCGAAATCTACGAGCTCTTCTAGGTCTTCAAAACGGATGTTGACTAAAACAGTCTGCATCTCATCATGTAGTGTGTTTAGGAACCTTTACTTCTTCTTGGCTTCAGTGTTAATCTCAACAGGTGCATACCTAGCGAGGGATAGAAATTTGTCACGGTACTCCACTGTCATCTTGCCTTGCTTCAGTTCTGGTGACTAATCCTTGCAGCACATGGGTGCGGCTGAACTTGATCTTGAAAGCTTCCCAAGTCATGACTTGACCGTGGTTCATAGTACGAGTGCTATTCCACCAGGCTCTTGCATCTCCTGCCAGATAGTGGGTGGCAAACAGAACTTTCTCATTAGCTTCAACTCCTGTGACTTCCAGGTTATTCTCCATGGTTTGCAACCAATCATCCGCATCCAACGGGTCTTCAGACTAGCTAAACATAGGGGGATTGGTATTCTAAAAGTTCTTAAGCTTGGATCCATGATGATCCTGATTTCCATGGCCTTGATTATTGTGGGCCATCTGAGCTATCTGTTGCAGGGTGGCTAGGTTGGCTTGGCGCTCTGCTCTACTAGCTTCACGATCGGAAACAAGCATCTGCAGAATCTGCAACATCGGGTCCTCCGATGAGCTGCTTCCTCCGGGGTTTCCACGAGTCATATAAAGATTGAGATAGATAATGAGATAAGACGGAAATTTCTTTTTGTTTTCAAAGCTAAAACTTTGAGTTTGAACTCAGGTTTTGAAACTAACTTCTTCTCATTCATTCACTCATTCAAGCACACAATACAAACACACACACCACAACATAAAAGGAAAACAGATGGTTTTAAGAACCATTCTGTGAGCTAAGATACAGTGGGACCGATACAACTCATTCCTACGGTAGTGATCAAGTGCATCTACTCATCATCAATGAAGTCGGAGTCATCATCATCGGTGTAGAAATCCATGGCATCATCCTCCAGGTAGTCATTGTCATCACTGAGGTATGAGTGAATATCTCCTTGGATGTCTTCACCTTCTTCCTCTTCTTCTTTTGCTGTAAGCTGAGCTTCTTGTTCCTGGATGGTCTTCTCGAGGTTAGCCACCTTCTTGCGAAGACGAGCGATGGTGCGATCCTTCTTCTCGTGTTGACGTCAAAGTGATTGGTGATCATTGACGAGCATGGCGAGAGTCCGGTCCTTCTTGGTGGCAATGGCAAGGTTGTGGTTGGTGTAGGCTCGAGCATTGTCCAATTCCTTCTGTCTATCATATAGTAGGAAGTCAAGATTCTCCACTTGGCGCTTCATCTCCGGGTGACTTGGCTTCTCCAATGGCATTCCCATAGAATCACGCCTTGCATAGTGAGCAAAGCGAGTTCCCTAGATCAAGTTGATGTTTTGCCCACACAGACGGGTAAGAGCTTCATGCATAGCCCTGGCTAATCCATCTAGCCAGTTGTTCTCCCTCACAGTGAATTGAATCTTCTCAGAAAGGGTGCCTCCATCTTGCCTCGAAGATCTGCAACTATCAACCATTGTAGATCTCCTCCTGGAAAATCCTTGAGTTGAGCTCCGAAGAATTCCGGATGCAGACGCTCAAGATACTCAGACAGTGCATCAAGATCCCTCTCAAAGATCAGTTGGCCTCCGTTTCCCAACTGGTAGAACTTGCAATACTGAACTTCCATCTATAAGAATTTAGGATGAGTAAGTTAGTGAGGTGATCAACTGTGTCAAATTTTATGTAGTAATGTAAAAAAATTGAGGAACATGTTTTTTTTGAAAGAATCAAGGATAAAAGTGGGAATATGTTTTCATAAATACTCACTTCATTTGTTTTTGAAACTAAGTTTTTGTTCGGACATCCATTCTAACTAGGGTCTCCTATGGTCAGGATGGCTCTGATACCAACTTGTCAACACCCGGATTTTTAATCCTAGATGCCTGTTATGCCAGATTTTGCAATCTCATGATTACCATTTTTGCGAGACATAACAGATTGGATATCACAGTACATCATCCATTACAAACCATAATAAGGTCTTACACAAATAAAAAATCTCATGATCTAGTCTTAATACAAACAAGCAGCGGAATAATAAGCATAGTGATGGGCTCCATCTTCAGTGTCACAGGCAATGCTGATGATGGGATATGATCCTAGTTGTCGTAGCCGTCCTGCTGTCCATCCTCCTGATAGTCCTCCTCATAGTATGGCCACGGGAATAGCCAGGGACAAAGCCATGAGTACTCTTTAAGTACTCGCATACTATCACTAACAAGTAAGGTAGTTCTAGTAGGAATCCTAAGCTCTAAGTTTATTTGCAAAAAGCCAGATTTATCTTAACTAAGTTCAGAAGCAAAGAAAGTTAACTTAAATGTTCTAAATCACTTAAGTTGGGAACCTAGTTTTCATATTCACAACCCTATTGTGGTCAAGTCAAAATCTTAGTTCAATTCACAAGTCATTTTGAAAAACATCTGACGACGGAACAATATGGCCACTCCAACTGTCCATGACCGCGGACGCGGCTATTCGAATAGTTTGACACTCTGCAGAGGTGGTACACTTTCACCACAAAATTCGATACATCCGTCAGGGATAACCCTGAATCATCATACTTAGTATGCATATAATCAATCATAACCTTTCCTTTACACACTCTAGTATAAGCACCCCCCTATGAGCTTGGCCTCCCAGCCATGGCCATCTGCCATCTTGGAAACTGCATAGGTGGACATCATCACGAGGTAGCCTCAGCTCAAACCTCTTCCGCGAGGGAACCCATACTAATGCATATAAACTTTCGGCTAAGCCTTACCCAATTTAGGTATTGTGGTTGTACGGTAAAATTGGAATGGTATCGCATCTGAACCCAACCATCAGTTTTTATAAAGGGCTAAGGCTCATGCCTCAACATTTTCATCATCATAAACCATTTCTGTTTCTCAACGCATGTCAAAACATCTCAATAGAATGAAGCATCATTCCAAGGTTTTCATAATCATTTTCACCAAGTATTCCCATCTAAAGTAATCAAGTTTTATGCTTAGCACTAGCCACTAAGGTTAAGAGTGTTCACTAATGAGGAGTGTTAATCTCAGTGTCATGCCATAGAATGACATCTAGTATAGGCCTAGTTTTATACTCTTTATGCTATCTATACTACTTTCCAAAATCTCACAAAGCATTACTAAAAGTAAAGAAAATTTGGTAAAGTAAAATATTAAAGCTTGCAAGTAAAACTTGGGATGGGTATAAATCAAAATGTATAACCAAGCATGCCTAATGCATCTTGCTTAGGTTAACTTGCATCTAGTGATGGCTTGCCTTGATTGGTCCAGTGATTGAAGTTTTCTTCGTCTTCTTCGGGGTAGAACTCCTCCTCGTAGACTTGGTCGGTACTATCGTCTATAAAAGAATACGGGGTATACAATCACCAAATAATACTTAACTAAGTATAATTAGCACACTAAGGTTCAAACTTGATGGTCTAGCATCATCACACTCATCACAAGATTGAAAGAACTAGTTTCATTTATTTTATTTGAGAAAAGTAATTTCTACTCATTGAACTTCATTAAGATTTAATATTCTCCAATTAAAATATGCGATCATGTGGACACATGTCATCACCACATATTCTAATACATGGGAATGTGATTTAAAGGGTTGGTCACATTTTATAAAGTTTAAGATTATCATTTAAATGATTTAAAGTGACTACCCTAATAGCATTCTTTTGGTACTAGTCCAATGTCACTGCATGCAAACCTAAATATTATTACATATTCAGATAGGTACCGTCAAATGTGATTTTTGAGAGTTGGAATAAACTCAAAAGCTATTATGGTTGATTTTTGAAAAATGTTTGAAGTTGCAAAAGTCTCTGTTTTGTTATTTTTGCTATAGATTATCTCTAACTCCAATTGGTTTAAATCCAATGGGCTTGGATAGATATTTTAATTACATTTCTAGAAACATTTGAATCATGTCATTTGGTTAAGTGAAACTCTCTGAATTGATTTTTGAATCTACTGAAAGAATCTAGTTTCAACTAAATTGGAATATACTAATTTGAATCGTTGGGCTACGCGCGGGAAAGGAAATGGGCCGACCCAGCTATACTGCGCGGGCGCAGCAGGCTACTGACAGGGCGGTCCTACGCGTCAGCGGCTGTTAGTATGCGAAGCGGTACCGAGCGATCTGGGCGCTACGATTAGAATCTAATCTAATGGCTGAGGCTCATTGTCCCCGGGTAAGAGCTCGCCGGCGAGAACGAAACCTAGCGGCATGGTGGGGGTCTACGGGGGCTCACCTGGGCTCCAACTAAGGTTGGCGATGGGGTTGTTCGAGCTAGTAGACGACGACGACGGTTCAAGGCATGGTCGCGGCAGCTCCTGAGGCGGCTCCAATCGACGACGCCTCTTCTCCTCTACAACGGCAAACTCCGGTGAAATTCCGGCGGACTGAGGCTCGCCTTGCTCCGGGGAGAAGTGTGGGGTGGTTCTAAGAGAGAGGGGAGTGAGGTTTTTGGAAATGGAGGTTGGGTGTGGCCTCCTTTTATACTGCGGCGAGAGGGGCAAAGCGGCATGGTCAGGCGGTGCTGGCGACATGGCTATGTGCGGCTATCAGCATGGCTATGGGCGGCGGTCAATGCGGTGCTTTAGGGTGGTTCTCACGGGCTTGATGGCGTGGCAAGGCACGGTCTACATTGGTCGGGAACGTGCGGTGCTCTACGCGGTAGAGGTGGTGTTCAGTGTGGCGCACGGTGGCTACGGGTCTAGCAGCGACGAACGGGGATGTCTGGGCGGCTGCTGGGGTTATGGCAGAGCAGTGTGCGCGGGGTGAGGTCGAGGCGCGGCGTGTGCAACCTGGTCAGGTGCGGCGCTCTGCCGTGTCCTCGGCATGGCGCTGATGCTCTGGGCGCGGCTTTGCTGGGGTGGTCCACGGCTTGGCTTCGCTCGAGGAGTGGACAGGGGCGGCAGTGTGGTCGTAGCTACCTCCTAAACATCATGGGGGAGCTCGGGGTGGTCTGCTGTGAGCGAAGCTTGATCGACCGGCATGGTGAGGTTCAGCCGGCATGGCACTAGCACCAGCAGTGAAGGGGCGAGGCTTTGATGATTTGGTTGGTGCTGGGGTGACCAGGGGACAAAGATTGAGCCAAGTGGTGGACAAAACCTTGATCAACAGCAATGATTGTTAGGCAGGTTTTACTGTGCTCACTAAGTGTTTGACACAGTGCCCGCATGAGATTTAAATTTGAATTTTTGGCTGAGATTTGGTGTGTGTGTTGGTCACAAGCTTGGGCATCTGTGGTTGCTAGGGTTTGCCAAGGTGAACTGGTTTGGTTGGTTTTTGAGAAATGGCCATCTATACATGTGAACTTAATTCCATTTCCAAATGTATCTCATTTGAATTTGAAAGTAGTTTCTGCAAGTTTATAAGTGGTCTTGGGTTCACTTTTACTTGGTCTAGTAAGGGGTGAAAAGTAGAAAAGTTTCTGTTAGAAATTCTCTTCTAGGAACACTCAAAGTGGCCTAGTGGTTAACTTTGGTCAAAATGACCATTTGCTTTATTTATTCTTATTTGATTTCTTTTTCTTTGGATTTTGTTTGTAAATGGTCTAGATGATGTGGCATTCACCTTTAAACCATTTCACAACATTTAGAACAATCAAGCATGCCATTTTCAAACAATTCTACACTAATGCAAACACACATGCATTCATAATCATTTTGTTAATAAAAGTTTTTGTTAACCCTAAATTGGGTGATTTGAACTTAATAACCTTTATTAAAGTTTTGGGATGTTACAGTTGGGCTACATCATCTCCCCCCGCTTTAAAATGAGTCGACCTCGAGGATGTTCCTTCATCATGCAAGTAAAGAGATATGCCCGTGGTATTGATCTTGTATGCGAATGGATCTCTGACGTCGAAGCCTTGTGCCAAGTTGTAAAACAACATGAGGTTGTTCTTGTCTTCATGTTGCGGTCGGAGATCTTGTAGCATGTGCCTTGGAGGTGGTGGTCTATCTTGGGTACCTTGCAAAATCGACAACAGAAAGATAATTGTATGATAGATTGTTAGTATGGGTCACACTCAAATATCTCTTCTCACTTTTGGTGGCATGCATCATGGCACTCATGATTTTTCCACTTATTTGAGGCTTGTGGCACTCACTCACTTGATGGTGGTTCACTCTCTCACCACTCATCTCATAAGGGTCCTTAGGTTGCTTTATCTTGGGTAAGGTTGTCATGTTGGAAGCAACAACTTGGCTTGGCATCTTAGGTTGTATCACAAACTTATTGTCATTCCACTTGAAGGGGTATTGATTAGTAGTACCATAATGTATGGATTATCTATCGTATTGCAAGTGGTGTTCGGCTTTTGTGGCTTGGTGGAGAAGCTCTATGAGGTTCTTATACGGTTGGAAGTCAACAATCTTCCGTATTGGGCGGCTTAAACCATTGAGTAACCTTTCTATTGTTTGCTCTTTGACTTTGCTCACATCAGCTCGCATCATAATCTTCCCTATTTCCTTGTAGAACTCTTAAATTGACATTGTGCCTTGTTTCAAGTTTTGTAGCTTATCGAAGAGATCTTGTCTATAGTGATCAGGGACAAACCTTGTATACATAACTTGCTTCATTTCCATCCAAGTGTTAATCGATGGCTCTTCTTGCTTTTCACGAGTTCTTTGATAGTCTTCCCACCAAACATTAGCGTAGTCCTCAAACTCAAGGGACGCCATTACAACTTTCTTATCTTCAGAATAGTTGTGGACTAAAAATATCATATCAACTTTGAGTTCCCAATAAATGTACACATCAGCATCTTCTTATCCTTTAAACTTGGGCATCACAAATTTTTAGCTTCCCAAACTTTCCATCATCTTGCTCACGGTGTTTTTTTAGTGTTCTTGGGTGCATACTTGCTTC
The DNA here is from genome assembly GCA_910589775.1 of Avena eriantha. Taxonomy (NCBI): domain Eukaryota; kingdom Viridiplantae; phylum Streptophyta; class Magnoliopsida; order Poales; family Poaceae; genus Avena; species Avena eriantha. Next base: position 481,786,795 of record OU342741.1, on the reverse strand, counting down.
ACTTGGTGCGTGTGGTAGTGGAAGAGGAGGAAGGCGCATGATTGTCTCGAGGTGCGGTGGAGGAGGAGCTTGATTATTCTCAAAGTATCTTCTACACCTTTGCTCGGGATCATTTCCATTTATTGGTTATTGATGACGATGGTGAGGTTGAGCATGACGGTTGTTGCATCTAGCGCGACGCATATCCTCGTCCTCATCACTTGTATCCCATTATGGTTCTTGATTGATGTGATGTGGTGGACGATGGTCATGTGGTGGATGATGACGCATATCATTTTGATGGTCTTCACCATGGCATTCTTGCTTTTGTTGAGGTTCCACTTGTATCATTGCTTGTTGTGGTGGGCGATGTAATATCTCAAAAATATTAAAGGAGAATATCAATTTTCCATTACCCAAAATTAGGGTTAACAAAAACTTTTAATCTTAAACAATATATGAATGCATGTTTGTTTATTAATGATGTATGAATGCTTGTTATGCCATGTTGGTTTGTTATATATGTTGAGAAATAGTTTAAGGATCAAAGAAATATCATCTAGGTCAAATCCAAACCAAAGAAAATCAAAATAAAATCAAATTATAAGGCATATGATCTAATGGTCATTTTTGCCAAAGTTAACACCTAGCCCACTTTGGGCATCTCTAGTAAATGATTTCAAACAGAAAAAATTCCATTTCTTTTCTCCCCTTACTAGACCAAGTGAAAATGAACACAAGTGAACTTTCTAAACTTACAGAAACAAATTCAAATCCATTTGAGGGACATTAAAATTGAATCCATCATAGATATCAAGATGGCCATTTTGCCAAAACCCTCAAAAACTTCTCCACTTGGCAAACCTTTGCAATCAGAGACACTCAAGCATCTGACCAAAACACCCACCAAATATAATATGAAAATTCAAATAAATTTCTCTTGCGGCCATTTAATCAAACACTTAGCAGGCACAGTACAAGTCTTGTCACGGTAGGGTCACGGCAGATGCCATGGATAGGCTAAAGGTGGGGCCAATATGCACTAGAGGAATCCAGGGAGGGATAGTGTGGTGATTCCACACACAGATGCTTTGTATTCTCAATGTTCACTGCGTTTACAGATGCTCCTTGAGCTGTATTGGGGAGAGGAGGAAGAAGAAGCTCTCTTACTCTCACCACTACTTTCACCCAAAGAACAAGCTACTCAACCGCTAACCCCTTCTATAGAGGCCCTAGTGCTCCTTATATAGGGGAGGCTAGGTTCCCAGTTAGGGCATACGTGGAGGCATATTCTTGGGAATATGCCTCTCCCAAAATAGCAAACCGTCCGGGTCTCCTTTTCCCTTTGTAAGCCATGTAGAGGCTACGTAACCCTCTGCGGCGCCAGCGTCAGCCGACATAGGCAACGTCACCTTTGTCAGCCACGCCCTGCTGGTCCCTCACTCTGTTCGCTTCGCTCACGCTTGACCGCACAGAGACCACCTTTTGACCAGCGAGATACCTTCCTTGTCTTGCAAGCCTGGTATAACTCGGCTCAGTCCTGGTTAACTCGGCCTCGTGGGTACCTGCATACAAGTCACAAATAGCCTGCCGGCATACGACATAGGTCGTCCGGGACTCAGTTAGGTGAACATCCTCCGGTCCGGGGTACTCCGTACGTCGGCTTTCCTTGAGGTGACTCGGCCAGCTCTCGCTTTGACCTTGCCTTTCCTCGGCTAACTTGGCATTTATACCCCGACGTGACCCTACCCTGGGGTATTCCCCCAACATTAGTCCCCGAAGCTGGTGCGGTCTTAGCAACTTCAGCTGCTAAGGCCACGACAGGTTCAATCTACCAAGATTTTTGCTCCCCTTTCCGAGTTACCCTGTAGTTCGGATCTTTCGGCTTAACTTTCCCTTGGCACATTCTGAGTTTTCACTCCCTGGCCGGGTTACTCATTGGTTTTCCGTGTTATCCTTCCTTCTCTCATACGCTTCCCCACGTCCTACGTGGAGGGTAATCATCACCTTGCCTCATTTTAAGGGCCTACGCCAGTTACTGTATTTATTGTCAGGAGTTACTGTTGCAAACGTCTTGTCGTGGCTGCCTCCTCGTTAACTGCATCACCATGTCGCGTCATGGGATCCCCTGTTTCCTCTGGCCCTTCGTGTGGCTTGGCTCTGATTGGTTGATCCGGCAGATACACGGCCATACCGTGTGGCCTCAACGCACTGCCCGATCCCACTATTATTGCCAGGGCGCCGGTAAATATGGGAGGGGGCGCGTCCCTTGGTCATTTTCCCCCTTCTCGCACCCCTCAGCCTGCCTGCTCCTTCTTCTTCCTTGCGACAGTGCTGCCGTCGCTGCTCCTGATCCACAGCGCCACTGTTGCGCCTCTTCTGTTCCACAACACCACCGCCGCGCCTCTCTTCTTCGTCATGGCACCGTGCCAATCCAAGCCTCTGTCCTCCACCTCTGATTGTGCCGGTAGGACAGTGACCTGGAGATGACTGAGGAGGAGCTCGCCATCGTCGAGGAAGAGATGGAGGAGGAGGGCGAAACCTTGGAGCATGGTGCCTGGGCCGGTTCATGGGTGTGCCAAGACGATCTTGATTGGCTCTACCGCATCCACCGCATCCTCGAGGGCGTGATTTCTAGCCTTGCCTCTGAGGAGCTCGCTCCCTCACCCAATCCGGGTGAGTTCGTCGTCTTCCTCTCTCACTTCCAGCGCGGCTTTGGCCTGCCAGTGAGTGACTTCTTCCATGATTTCGTCAATACCTACGAACTCCAACCTCATCATCTTCTGGAGAATGCCATTACATCCCTCTCCTCCTTCGCATCCACCGTAGAAGGATACCTCGGCTTATGGCCTACCAAAGAGCTTTGGATCCGGTTCTTCGGTCTGCGGAGGAATGTAGTCCCGGATAAGGAGCGTGCCCCGGAGGACAAGCACCTGACCCAATGTGGTGCCGCCTCCATCTCTCCCCGGAAACAATCTGTCTTCCCTCGAGTCACGGGTCTTGAATCTTGCAAGGGCTGGGCCCGGACCTTCTTCTATGTGAGGAATGGCTCGGATGAGGATCTGATCCGGCTGCGCCCCTTCGCGATGGGTCCTCCTAATCCGGCTCTTTGGGATCGGGTTCCCAAGAAACCAACTGTCTTGGTGAATCAAGTTAATAAGCAGTTCAAGGAACTGAATGATCTAGGGCTGCACAACGAGGATGTGATTATCACGTTCGTCCGTAGCCGGATTTCCCCCCTTCAGAAGCGCACAGAAAAAACTTTGCCATATGAGCTGGCAACTTGACCCCAACCGGACCTCCTCCTTCGAGTTGAGCAACATTGAGATCTTCCGCCGGGTTACGGCCCTCTTCACGACCGACCAGGACTTCAGCGCTGAGTGGGAGTGGGGGCTGGAGCATTACTGCCGGGACAAGCCTCCTCCCGCGGTAAATCTCATTACCCCCTCCTTCTCTGAGTTATATACTATGTTGGAGCATGCTGCTCATTTGATTTATTTGCATTTTCCTTTTAGTTGTTTCTTCAGCAGACCATTGAAGATGGCACCGAGCCTTCCCTCAAATGGGGGAAGGATCGACTTGTTCCCGACGAGGAGGAGCTGGATCAGGAAATGTTTTTTCCTACCCCGGACGCAACCAACCGACCCTCTGGTAACTTCTTTTCCTTAAGGAATTGGCCTGACGATGAGGATGATTCTGACATTGAAGTGGTAGAGGTATTTGACCCGGTGCCCCTTTCTTACGCATTTCCGGCTTCAGCTAACCCGGCTGCACAGATCCATGAAGACCCCCCTCTTGCTACGAGCGAGCCGGCCCCAGCCGTGTCTAAGAAGTGGGCTGCCAATTCAGCTGGTTCTTCCGGGCCTCCCAAAATAACCAAAAGGCAGAAGAAGTCCGGTGACAAGGTCGCTACAAACCTCCGACTAAGGCCGTAGTTTGGAGAGCTCGGAAGCCCAAGGAGCCTCTGACCTCTGATGAGTGAGTTTCTTTTTCCTTGTACCATTTTCCGCTTTTAGTTTCTTTGTCTTCACGCCTCTCTCTCTGTTGTATAATTTGTTATCCGTTGTCTAATTTGATAGGGCTGCTGTGGAGGTTCCCCAGAGCGGCTCCAACATTGCTTCATCTTTTTGGCGTTCCCCATCTCCACCTCGTGATGATGACATGCGCCAACTGTCAACACCCGGATTTTTAATTCCAGATGCCCGTTATGCCATACCTCGCAATCCCAGGATTACCATTTTTGCGAGACATAACGGATTGGATATCACAGTACATCATCCATTACAAACCATACTTAAGGTCTAACACAATTAAGGATCCCATGATCCAGTCTTAATACAACAAGCAGCGGAAAAAATAAAAGATAGCGTATCGGTAAGGTCCATCTTCAGGGGCACAGGCAATACTGACGAAGGCAGATAGTCCTAATTATCATAGCCGTCCGGTTGGCCATCATCTTGATAGTCTCCTTCATAGTCTGGCCATGATAATAGCCAGGGACAAAAGCCATGAGTACTCTTTAAGTACTCGCAAACTACCACTAACAAGTATAAACTTCTAAGTTAAAGTGCTAACTCTAAGTTTAACTATAAAGTTAAGTTTGAAACCTAAGCTGAGTTCAGAAGCAAAGAAAGATAACGTAAAGTCCTAAAATCACTTAAGTTGGGAAAAACTATTGTCATAAACACAACCCTGTTGTGGTCAAGTCAAGATTCATCATTCATTTCAAAGTATTTAGAAAACATCTGACAACGAAACGGTATGGTCATTCCAACTATCCATGACAACTATTCATGGTGTTAAGCCTACACGGCAATCTGCTAAGAGCATCCGCTACCACATTGGCTTTGCCGGGGTGATAGTGAATGTCAAGGTCATAATCCTTGATTAACTCTATCCATCTTCTTTGCCTCATATTCAGCTCCTTCTGAGTGAAGATATACTTCAAGCTTTTATGATCTGAGTAAATCTCACAGCGATTACCCATCAAATAATGACGCCATGTCTTCAATGCTAGAACTACAGCTGCTAGCTCAAGATCATGGGTCGGATAGTTCTGCTCATGCTGCTTCAGTTGTCGAGACAGATACGCGATGACTTTGCCTTCTTGCATCAATAAACATCCTAGACCTATCTTGGATGCGTCGCAATACACATCAAAGGGCTTCTTGATGTCGGGCATGACCAATATTGGGGCTGATATCAATCTCTTCTTTAGCTCCTGAAAACTGGCTTCACACTTGTCTATCCATTCAAACTTCTTGTCCTTTTTCAACAATTGGGTCATTGGTCGGGCGATGCTCGAGAATCCTTCTACGAACTTGCAATAATATCCTGCTAATCCGAGAAATGCACGGACTTGGGTTTGAGTGGTTGGGGCTTCCCATTCTTCGACATCTTTGATCTTGGCGGGGTCAACAGAGAATCCTCTGGCAGGCACAATATGTCCTAGGAATCCTACTTCCTTCAGCCAAAACTCACACTTGCTGAACTTGGCATATAACTGATGCTCTCTTAGGGTTTCTAGGATAACTCTCAGATGTTGCTCATGCTTTTCTTCTGACTTGGAGTAGATAAGGATGTCATCGATAAACACAACTACAAACTTATCTAGGAAATTCATAAATATCTTATTCATGAGATTCATGAAATAAGCAGGGGCATTGGTTAATCCAAAAGACATAACTGTATACTCATATAAACCATAGCGAGTAGTAAAGGCAGTCTTTGGAATATCCGTTGCACGAATCTTAAGTTGGTGATAACCAGTCCTAAGATCAATCTTTGAGAATACCTGGGCTCCAGTCAACTGATCAAATAAATCCTCTATCTTTGGCAAGGGGTACTTGTTCTTGATGGTGACATCATTCAACTTTCTGTAATCTGTACACAGACGGTTGCCTCCATCTTTTTTGTCGACGAATAACACTGGTGATCTCCATGGCGATGCACTTGGTTGAATCAAACCTTTGGCTAGCATAGCATCCAACTGCTTCTTCAGTTCCACTAACTCTGAGGGGTTCATGCTATAGGGCCTCTGGGCTATAGGTCCGGTTCCGGGGATTAGTTCGATAATGAACTCAATATCCCTATCCGGGGGCATACCTGGCAATTCATCTGGGAATACGTCAGGGTATTCACAGACTACTCTGACTTGGTCTATGGTGGGCAAGGCTACACTCTGGTTACACTTGAATTGACGGGGTAAGGTTTTAGAGATATGCTCTACTGTGACTCCAGAACTACTGGTCATGGTGATGGCTTTCTTAGCACAGTCTATCAATCCCTTATGCCTTGACATCCAGTCCATACCTAGTACTACCTCCAAACCTTTGGTTCCAAGTACAATTAGGTTGGCATAAAAATCTATCCCATGTATTCTGATAGGTACAGCTTTGCAAAATTTTCTTGCTTTGGTTGTTGAACCGGGTATTTGAACTATCATGACATGCTTCAGGTTGGTTGGACGAATCTTACTAGTGCATGCAAATTCTTCGGTGACAAATGAATGCGATGCTCCCGAATCAAACAATACTCTTGCTAAAACTGAGTTGACAGAAAACATACCCAGCACTACATCTGGCGCTTGCTGGGCTTCTTCTGCATTCATGTGGAAGAGACGACCGTTGCGGTTGTGGGGGTTCCCTAGGGCAAATCTCCTTCCTGGTTGAACACGACGCTGCTGCTGAGCTGGGGCATTCACATTGGCATTGGCTGCAGTCTTCTTGGGACACTCATTTGAGTAGTGACCTTTCACTCCACACTCGAAACAAGTGATCTGGGACTTGTCCTTGACTGCAATAGGTACATCATTGCTGCAAGTTCTGGGTGCAGTGTTGTTGTTGTGGTTCTTGGGAGGTGCACGGTTAAAATTGTTGGCATTACCGGAGTTGTGATTGTTTCCTCCGGACTTCACATTGCCCCCGCTATGGTTGGGGTAGCTTGGGCGAGAATTTGGGGGTCGGTTGTTCCTTGGTGCATATCCTGGTGAAGGGTTGGGACGGTACTTCTGGTGACTGTTGGATCCAGACTGCTGCATCATACGATGCTTGCGGTTGTCGTTTGCCTGGTTAATCTTCCCTTCCATCTGGATGGCAGAGTCGACTAGCTCTTCGAGATCCTGGAAGCGGATGTTGACGAGGACAGTCTCATCTCATCATGCAGTCCGTTCAAGAATCTCTCCTTCTTCTTGGTCTCCGTGTTGATCTCATCAGGTGCATATCTGGCATGTGACAGGAATCTGTCACGGTACTCTACCACAGTCATTCTTCCTTGCTTCAATTCGCGGAACTCATCGCGCATTCTGTTGACTAGACCCTGCGGCACATGGGTGCGGCTGAACTTGACTTTGAATGCTTCCCATGTCATCACTTGACCATGGTTCATATTGCGGATGCTATTCCAAAAGCTCTTGCATCTCCTGCCAGATAGTGGGTGGCGAAGAGAACTTTCTCATTTTCATCAACTCTGGCAACTTCTAAGTTGTTCTCCATGGTCTGTAACCAGTCATCAGCATCTAATGGGTTCTCAGATTGATTGAAGATTAGGGGATTAGTGTTCTGAAAGTTTTTGATTTTGGATCCCTGGTGATCCTGATTTCCCTGCTCTTGGTTGTTGAGAGCCATCTGGGCGATCTGTTGAAGTGTTGCTAAGTTGGCTTGGCGTTCTGCCCTGCTTGCTTCACGGTCTGCTATGAGATTCTGCAAGATCTGCAGCATTGGGTCTTGCGACGAGCTGCTCCCTCCTTGGTTTCCACGAGTCATCTGAAGATTGAGATATAGGGGTAAGAGGGAAATTCTAAGGTTCAGGGATTTGAGTTTTCAAAGCTAAAACTTTGAGTTAGACTCAGGTTTTTCAACTAACTTCATTTTCATTCATGCAAGCAAGCACATGATACAACACACACCACAACAATCAAAGGGAAAACAGATGGTTTGAAGAACCATTCTGCAAACTAAGATATAGTGAGATCGATACATCTCATGCTACGACAGTGCTCTAGTGCATCTACTCATCGTCGATGAAGTCGGAGTCCTCATCATCAGTGTAGAATTCTACGGCATCCTCCGCCAGAAAATCATCATCGTTGCTGAGGTAAGAGTCCATGTTTCCCTAGATGTCTTCACCCTCACCTTCTTCTTCCTTTGCTGCAAGCTGAGCTTCCTGCTCCTTGACGGTCTTCTCGAGGTCGGCCACCTTCTTGCGAAGACGGGCGATGGTGCTATCCTTCTTGGCACGCTGGCGGCGAAGATACTGACGGTCTTGGACAAGCAGTGCGAAAGTTTGGGCCTTCTGGTCGGCAATGGCACGATTATGGTTGGCTAACTCTCTGGCATTGTCCAGTTCCTGCTGTCTGTCGTGAAGCAAGAAGTCAAGGTTCTCCACTTGACGCCTCAACTCGGGGTGGCCCGGCATCTCCATTGGCATTCCCATGAAATCACGTCTTGCATAGTGGGCAAAACGGGTTCCTTGGGTCTTGTTGACGCTGAGGGCACATAGACGTGCGAGAGCTTCATGCATTGCCCTGGCTAATCCATCTATCCAGTTGTTCTCTCTCACAGAGAACTGAATTCTCCCAGAAGTTGGTGCTTCAATGCTTCCTCTAAGATCTGTGGTGACTAGCCACTATAGGTCTCCTCCTGGGGGTCCTGGAAGTTGAGCTCCAAGAAACTCCGGGTGCGGGCGTTCCAATAACTCTGACAGTGAATCCAGATCCATCTCGAAGATCAGCTGACCTCCGTTTCCCAACTGGTAAAACTTGCTGAACTGAGTCTCCATCTACAAGAATTAAGGACGAGGAAGTTAGTGAAGTGATCAAGTGTGTCAAATTTTAAGTAGTAGTGGAAGAATTTTGAGGAACATGAATTTTTGAGAAAGAATCCACAAGGGTAAGAGAGGAGATAGTTTTTCATAAATACTCACTTTGGTTTGGAAACTAAGTTTTTGTTTGACGTCCGTTCTAACTAGGGTCTCCTATGGTCAACCTGGCTCTGATACCAACTTGTCAACACCAGGATTTTTAATCCCAGATGCCCGTTATGCCATACCTCGCAATCCCAGGATTACCATTTTTGCGAGACATAACAGATTGGATATCATAGTACATCATCCATTACAAACCATACTTAAGGTCTAACACAATTAAGGATCTCATGATCCAGTCTTAATACAACAAGCAGCGGAAAAAATAAAAGATAGCGTAGCGGTGGGGTCCATCTTCAGGGGCACAGGCAATGCCGACGAAGGCAGATAGTCCTAGTTATCATAGCTGTCCTGTTGGCCATCATCTTGATAGTCTCCTTCATAGTCTGGCCATGATAATAGCCAGGGACAAAAGCCATGAGTACTCTTTAAGTACTCGCAAACTACCACTAACAAGTATAAACTTCTAAGTTAAAGTGCTAACTCTAAGTTTAACTATAAAGTTAAGTTTGAAACCTAAGATGAGTTCAGAAGCAAAGAAAGATAAAGTAAAGTCCTAAAATCACTTAAGTTGGGAAAAACTATTGTCATAAACATGACCCTGTTGTGGTCAAGTCAAGATTCATCATTCATTTCAAAGTATTTAGAAAACATCTGACAACGAAACGGTATGGCCATTCCAACTGTCCATAACCGTGGACGCGGCTATTCGAATAGTTTGACACTTTGGAGATGTGGTACACTTTCACCACAAGATTCGATACATCTATCAGGGATAACCCTGAATCATCATACTTAGTATGCAGATAATCCAACATATCCTTCCCTTTACACACCCTAGTATAAGCACCTCTCCTATGAGTATGGCCTCCCAACCATGACCATCGGTCATCTTGGGCACTTCATAGGTGGACATCATGAGAGGTAGCCTTAGCTTAGACCTCTCCCGTGAGGGAACTAATACTAATGCATATAAATTTCCACCTAAGCCTTACCCAATTCAGGTAATGTGGTTGTACGATAAATTTGGAATGGTATCACATCCGAATCCAACCATCAGTTTTATTAAAGGGTTAAGGCTCATGCCTCAACATTTTCATCATCATCAACCATTTGTGTTTCTCAACACATGTCAAAACATCTCAATAGAATGACTCATCATTCCAAGGTTTTCATAATTCATTTTCACCAAGTGTTCCCATCTGAAATGACTCAAGTTTTTGATTTTACTCTAAACTACTAAGTTAAGAGTGTTCACTAAGGTGGAAAAGATGGGTTCAATCTCATGCCATAGAATGACATCTAAAGGGTTCTAAATAGGTCAAGTTTTATACTTTTTATGCTACCTTCAAAACAAGTAAAGAACTTTGTATAACCTAAGAGGGGTAAAACTTGCTTAAGGCATCTTTGCTAAACCATCTAGTTTGATCCTAACTTTCTAAGCACTAAACTTGCAAGTGTTAGCTTGCACTGTTAATGCTGGCTTGCACTTAAAAGTGCTAGCTTGCTAATAGTAGCTTGCCTTGGTTGGTGCAGTGGTTGAAGTTTTCTTCTTCTTCTTCTTCTTGGTAGAACTCCTCCTCCTCGAAAGCTTGGTCGGTACTATCGTCTATAAATACATACGGAGTGCACAATCACCAAACAATACTTAACTAAGCTAAGTAGCATTCTAAGACACACATTTGATGATCTATTCTCATCACAAACATCACAAGTTTAATTCCATAGTTTCATAAGTAATTTCTACTCATTGAAAACTTAACTAAAATTTAATATTCACCACCAAAATATGGGATCATGTGGACACATGTCCTCACCACATATTCTAACATGTGGGAATGAGATTTAAAGGTTGGATCAACATTACTTTGGTTTAAGTTCATTATTTAATGATTTAAAGTGACTAGAAATGCCTATATAGCATTATTTTGGTACTAGTCCAAAGTCACTGCATGCAAACCTTAATATTATTACATATTTAGATAGATATAATGAAATGTGATTTTTGAGAGTTGGAATCAACTCAAAAGCTAACTTGGTTGATTTTATAAAAATGTTGCAAGTTGCAAATGCTTTTGTCTTCTTATTTTTATTAGGGGATATCTATAACTCTAATTGAATTAAATCCAATGGGCTTGGATAGATCATCTTAATACCTTTCAGGAAAAATTAGTTTCATTCTATTTGGATTTGTAAAACTCCCAGAATTGAATTTTAAAATAGTGGACAGAAACTAGATTTAACTAAAAAGAAAAATCCAGATTTGAATGGGTGGGCTTGCGCGGGAAACGACTTGGGCCGGCCCAGTGGCGCTCCGCGGCGCGGGGCTCAGCTGACAGGGGGGTCCCGCTTGTCAGTGGCACTTAACACGCGAAACAGTACATGCGCTGTGGGCCATAGGATTAGAAGGCAGATCTACGGCTGAGGGTCGTCGTCGACGACGAACAGGTCGCCGGCGAGCTCGAACCCTAGCGGCTCGATGGGGGTCTGCTGGGGACGTACCAGGGCTCCAGCGGGATCGGTGAGGCGGGCAAACGAAGTGGAAGACGACGGCGAGGTGAGGCGCGGTTGCGGCGGAGCTTAGGTTGGTCGCAATCAGCGGCGCCCTTCTCCTCCTGCCGCGGCTGCTCCGGCTCCAATTCCGGCGAGGCAGAGCTCGCCTTGCTCCAGCGAGAGGTAGGTGAGGTTTAGAGAGGTGAGGGGAGTGGAATGGTGTGGAGAGAAGAGGCTGGGGAGGGCTCCTTTTATAGGCCCGACGGTGAGACCGAGCGGGATGGGAAGGCGATGGTGGCGACATGACTACGGCGGGGTAGAGGCATGGCTGCGGGTGGTGATCGACGTGTGGTTCCCTGGCGGTGCTCTAGGCATTGAATGCAGCCGTAGGGGCGGTGGCACGCGGTCTGGGTGAGGTGGCGCTCTGCGCGGCAGAGGCGGCGGTGTCCATGGCGAGCGGTGGCTGTGAGGCGTTGGCCGGCGAACGGGGGTGTCTGGGGTGTTCTCTAGGTCGAGGCGGAGCGGCGGGCGCGGGCTGCGGCCAAGGGGCGGTCTGGGCGAGCGGGGACCGAGCGCGCTCTGCGGGCGGCACTGGCATGGTGCAGTGGCACTGGGCGCGGTTTGTCCTTGGTGGTCCACTGCACTCCTGGGCTCGGGCAAGGGACAGGGGGTGGCGGTGAGCTCCTGGCTACCTCCTAGACATGGTGAGGGAAGAGGGAGTGGTCTGCTGCAGCGAGGTAAGGTTTGGCCGGCGAGGCATGGCTCGACATGGCATGGCCTGGGGGCTAGGGACAAGGGAGAGGGGTGTTAAGGGCCTGGTTAGACTAGGAGGGGACAGAGGAGATAAATGGTGATCAAATGGGGGAAAAACCCTGTTCAAAATAGTGAGCTATGATTTAGGTTTAAACCTGCCTGCCAAGTGTTTGATTAAATGGCCACAAGAACTAAACTTTTGAATTTTGGTTTCAAATTTTTTGAGTGATCTCCACTAGTGCTAGGTAGTCTCTAGTTGCAAGGGTTTTGAAAGTGGAGCTCAAATAGAGGGGTTTTGAAATAGGGGTGATCTATGCATATGCATTAGATTCAATTTTCAAATGCAATTTAAAATAAGTAACAGAATGTTCTTAGCAGATCCAAAGGTGGGCCTTGGTACCCCATTATGTGTACTAGCAAGGGGTACAAAGATCAATAATTGTTTCTGTTAAGAAATGAGTGCTAGGAATAGCCAAAGTAGGCATGAGAGTGAAATTTGCCAAAATGACCATTCCTCCTTTTTAATTATTTTTGATTTGATTTTCTTTAGGAAAAGTTTGGGAATGATGTAGATGATGTTTAAATCACCTAAGAAACATTTTACAAGTAAAGGATCACACAATCATGGCAATTCAAACAACTCCTATTTTACATGCACACAAATATGAATGCTTTCATTTTAAATTTGGAAAAGTTTTTGTTAACCCCATTTTGATTGATTTGATCTTGATAAGCTTGGATTGAAGTTTTGGGATGTTACACCCACTGAGCCCAATTCAGGAAGGCTCGGTGGCTAACCCGGATCTTAGTCCACCTCGCCCAGAGGAGGGCAACTCCGGTGCAGGGGGAAGTGGTTCCGCCGAGGACAAGCTAAGGCCGGATGCTCCTAGCTCCTCGTCGGCTCAGCCGCAACCCGCCGTCCCCGAGATAGAAACAGTAGTATTAGCACCAACTCCAACACCAGCACCAGCACAAGCATCGACACACGTACCACCAGCAACACCAACAGCATCAGTAGTAGCAACAACAACACAAGCACCAGCACAAGCACCAACTATTCCTGCCTCGTCCGAGTCCTCCAAGACTCGGCGAGAAGACCCAACTAGCACTAAGGTTGCGCCCAAGTCCAAATCTGTAGCTCAAGCATCAGCCTCCCAACAGCAACCCAAGGCCAAGAAAGGCTCTGGTGCCACTAGAGCATCATCTATCGAGGCTGGAAAGCGCACCCTTGCGTCCATGCTGCCGAAGAAAGACGCCTCCTCCGGGTCAGCTGGCAGCAAACAACTTGCATTGCATACCAGCCCTACTGTCGCCCTAGTTGCGAGGAGAGAGGCCCATGCCAAAGGTTTGGTCGCGCCCCACATGCTTAGTGGAGAGAGCTATCCTCCGAGTTTGATCAAATATGTCGATAATTGGAACAAGGCAGAATTCGTCGATCCAAACAACGATCTCCCGGAGAAATTTGGGCCTGTCGAGTTCAGCACACAGATGAACACGGTAGCCAAGGGTATCAACATTGCTGGTGAATGATGGATGTACGCTACTTTGTCTTTTCCTTAATATGCACAAGTGCTTAGAGATATCTTCATTAGTCCCCGAGCCTCCCGGGGAGTAACTTGTTACTCGGCCGGATGCTCCTTAGAGAACTAGCGTAGCTCCTTAGCAACTTTGAATATGCACACACCTAGAGCTGGGTTAAGTTCCACTTGGCCCAGATTTTGTACACTTCGAATATGCACACACCTAGAGCCGGGTTAAGTTCCACTTGGCCCGGATTTTGTACACTTCGAATATGCACACACCTAGAGCCAGGTTAAGTTCCACTTGGCCCGGATTTTGTACACTTCGAATATGCACACACCTAGAGCCAGGTTAAGTTCCACTTGGCCTGGATCTAGTACACTTCGAATATGCATATATCTAAGCGTACTTTGCTCTTTTCAGATCACTACCAATCGTCAAACTGCTGAGTTTCAGCACCTCTTGGACTCACACAAGGCGCTACGCTCGAAACATGCTGCTCTTCTTGCTGAGTGTGAGAAAAAGGGTAAGTTTTCTCTTTGACTTCTCCCCCCATCTTTCTTTGTCTTTTCCCGCCGAACTAATCTGTCATTCGGATTGCACAGCTGGAGTGGAGGCCGAAAATACAATTATGAGAAAAAACTTGGACCAGATAAAAGGTAACTCGCTTTGGTTACTCATTTTCCCTGCTTTCTCTCCTTTCTCTTAGGCTCGGCAGATATTCATACCTCGGCTCTGCCGGGTCAACAAATCATTGCAGCATCCCTTGAAGATAGTGTGCCTGTGCCTGATATGATGCTGCATTTTCTCGAACAAGCAGGGCAACATCAGGCCGAGCTCAAGAAGAAGGATGACAAACTTTCCAAACTCCGAGCCAAGGATGATGAACTTGCCAAGCTCAAGGCTGAGATGAAAAAGCTCAAAGAGCTCCACAAGACTGAGATGGACAAGGCTGGCCAAGACTTCACCGAAGAGTGAGAACGTCTTAGCCTCCAACTCGCCAAAGATCAAGAGTTGCTGACGGAGGCCTACGTCAAGCTTGACTCGGTTAATGTTGAACTCGAGAAACTCTGGAAGAGGCGTGCTGATTGCACCAAAGAGCTGACCCAGATCCATAGCCATATCTACAGTAAGCTCTTTTCCTTCCGCCGACGTGTATTTTTCCGGGTTAAACTGCTTTACTTATTTCACTTGTTTTGTTTTCAGGCGAATTCCCAGAGGGCGATGCCGTTGCGGCTAATGCCGTTCCAAGTTTCGCCGGTAGAGGGGTACCCCAACTGATCTTGGCACTGAACCCATTCCTTATGACATGGAGGATCTGCTAGTTAGCCTATCCTCCTGGATTGAAATTGTGAAGAATTATGGTTCGGGTCTCCTAGATTCAGCCGTCCGGATCTTCCATGCACTCTGGCCTGGTGAGGATCCTCCGGAGGGGTCAACTGCTTTGATCAACAAGCCAATGGACTGCGAGACCCAGCTTGACCTCTGGAGGGAATCCGCCACTCATGCTGGAGCTGATACTGTCCTCTATTTCGTGCTTACTTGGTATGAAAAGCTAGACTTGAAGCTCCTCGAGCGCTTGCGTATCGGGTCCAAGTGGTCGAATGATCCGGATTGGGTTGCTCTGCGCAAGACTTGTGCCCACAACCTCATCCAGTTTGCCCCTGTCCATCAATGGAACAAAGGACCAAGTTTCCTCGGCGTCGTTGACAACGAATACGTCGAAGATGGTTCGGACGACGAGGAAGAGGACTAAGCCTCAAATCTTGAGGAGAATGAAGATGATGATGAGGCTGAAGCCGCTGCTCCACCCGCTGGCGCCGAGTTACCCCCTCCTGCTGCTGCTCCTTGAGCATCAAAAAACACTTTGAAATTTATCAGATCCCTGGTATGCCGGGTGCAGATGTATCAATCATACTGACTATATTTTGGTACTAAGCTATTCACGCCGAATTAACTTGGGCATAGTCCCCGAGTTTCATTTTCTTGTTTCTTCAATTTCATGGCTCGGCTCGCGTCTACCTTGATTTGGTTTTATAACTTACGAGTCCGAGTTTCAAATTGACTTAACAATACTTGGAAACTTTAGGATTAGCTCAAAAATAACCAGCATAGTAAAGGTAAAGTAAACATAGGGTTAGTCTGAACAATAAATGTCGGCTTGATTACGTTCCTTTTCTTAGTCGTTTTTCGTGTGCTACGCATTTCCAAACTTGTTCTCTTACCCGCCATGAAGCCAATTCTTGTTGGACAGCGGCGAGTCGAAGAGTTGAGTTTTTGGTGCTCACACACTACTAATCCGGCTTAGGTAGAAGCAACTTAAGCGAGCCGACATAAAAATAAATAACAAACAAAGAAGACAACAAATATTAATAAGGCAGTCCCCGAGTTACTGCTCGAGGTGCCAAGATTTCATTGGTAAACTCATTGCCGGCATACATACCGACATATGAGAAACTTGGATACACACACTCATTTATTAAGTGTAGAATGGACAAAGTAAGGCTACATTCCATGGACGCTTAGATTCCTCGCCAGACCTGTCCGCCTTGTTCTTCTCCTGCGGTTGTGCATCAATGAGATAATAAGAGTCATTGTGCAATGCTTTGCTTACAATGAATGGCCCTTCCCATGGGGGGGGATAACTTATGCATGCCAGCAGTACGCTGCACCAACCGGAGTACTAGATCACCTTCCCGGAAGACTCGAGGGTTTACTTTCCGGCTATGATAGCGTCGGAGATTTTGCTGATATATGGCGGATCTGGACAATGCCAATTCTCTCGCTTCTTCCAGCAGATCAACATCATTTTGCTGGGCTTCTCGCACTTCGGCTTCTGTGTATTGGGTGACCCTAGGCGAATCATGCTCTATGTCGGCTGGTAATACAGCTTCTGCCCCATATACCAGAAAGAATGGCGTATAGCCTGTTGATCGATTCGGAGTTGTTCTTAAACTCCACAGTACCGCTGGTAGTTCTTCTATCCAGCACCCCGCTGATCTTTGCAGCGGCTCAATGAGCCGGGGTTTTATCCCGGATAATACTAATCCGTTGGATCTTTCCACTTGTCCGTTTGATGCGAGGTGGGCTACTGAAGCAACGTCCAGCCGGATCTTCTTATCCCGGCAGAATCGCGCAAATGCTCCTTCAGCAGAATTAGTGCTGTTATCTGTTATGATACTGTGAGGGTAGCCATATCTCAGGATGATATCTTTGAGGAATGATACGGCTGTAGCTCCATCACATTTTCTTATCGGTTTTACTTCAATCCATTTTGTAAACTTGTCAACCATAACCAAAATATGGGTCATGTTTCCTCTTGCCGGCTTGAATGGGCCAACCATATCCAAACACCATACGGCAAATGGCCAGGTAATTGGTATGGTCTTGAGCTCCGACATTGGCATGTGTGTCTTGGTAGCATACCTCTGACAACCATTGCATTTTCTTACTAGATCCTCTGCTTGCTCCAAGGCACTTGGCCAGTAGAACCCATGCCAGAAAGCTTTTGCTACTAAGGCTCTGGATGAGGCATGATGCCCACATCCCCCCTGATGTATATCTCGGAGGATGTCAAGCCCTTCTTCCGGGTCAACACACCGTTGCAGGACATTCATGACACTCCTCTTGTATAGTTCGGCATTGATAATCATGTATGCCTTTGCAGGCCTCTGAATTTTCCTTGAAAGTACTTCTTCATTAGGCAAAGATCCATTCTTCAGGAACTGGAATATGTGTAGTGCCCAAGCTGGTATGGCTCGCACCAGAAACACATCCTCGTCAATTTCCATTTGATCTGCCGACATAACCTCTGCCGGATCACGCTGCGCAGTCCCCGGGTTCTGCGAAGCAGTCCCCCGGTTTCCTGAACCACTTCCCACATCAATTTCCATGGGCACAGCTCTGGACTCCGGATCGGCCGATATATAGATTGACTCGGACTCTGGGGATGGCCTGATAGATCGCTTTCTGAGGTGTTCTAGTGCTACACCTAGGGGGATCGCTTGTCGAGTTGATCCGAGCTTCGACAGTATGTCGGCAGCCTCATTTTCCAGCCGAGGTACATGGTGAAACTCACATCCCTCGAAGTATCCTGATATCTTCGACACATGAAATCTGTATAATGCCATGTTTGCATCCAAAGCATCCCATTGCCCTAAGACTTGCTGAACCACCAAATCCGAGTCACCGAAGCACTGGATCCGACGTATTCCAATTTATTTTGCTACTTTGAGTCCATGCACAAGTGCTTCATATTCTGCAACATTGTTTGATGCTGCGAAGTGGATCTGTAGCACATATTTCAGCTGGTCTTTCTTGGGAGAGGTAAGCACGACTCCGGTGCCTAACCCGGTTTTCCTTTTTGATCCATCAAAATGCATTCTCTAGTAATTCGGGTCTGGCAACGGTGGTTCATATTGCATCTCGGCCCAATCTACGAAAAATTCGGCCAGTGCCTGAGACTTGATCGCGTCTCTTCTGTCGAATTGTGGAGAATAAGGGGCTATTTTAATTGCCCATTTTCCAATCCGGCCGCTTGCATCCTTGTTGCTCATTATCTCAGATATGGGGGCTTCACATATCACTTTGATAGGGTGCTCTTCGAAATAATGCTTTAGCTTCTTTGCCGCCATATACACACCATATGCCATCTTCTGATAGTGAGGATAGTTTTGCTTTGATGCTGATAATACCTCGCTCAGGTAATAGACTAGCCTTTGCACTGATTTACCCTCCTCGTCGCGCTCTACCACAATCACTTCACTTACAACCCGGTTAGTAGCGGCTATGTAGAGCAACATTGGTTCTTTTGATAGTGGAGAGGCTAACACTGGTGCAGTAGCTAGCATTTTCTTTAACTCGATGAAGGCTTCATTTTCCTGCGGCGTCCTGATGTCTACGCACTTCTATTCTTGTAGACAGTTGTTGGGCCTCCAAGTGCAGAGGTTTGTAGAACAGCAACAAGTTTTCCCTTAAGTGGATCACCAAAGGTTTATCGAACTCAGGGATGAAGTGGTCAAAGTTATTCCCTCTCGAGCAACCCTCCAATCAAGATACAAGAAGTCTCTTGTGTCCCCAACACACCCAATACACTTGTCAGGTGTATAGGTGCACTAGTTCGGCAAAGAGATAGTGAAATACAAGTAGTAATGGTGACAGAAAATAGCTTGATGGCGTGAAAGAGACTAAAGGAAAACTGAAATAAAGATGGAAGCAAGCAAACAAGTAACATATCTAGTTGCAAACGGTGTTTCAACGTTTCGAAACAAGGCCTAGGGATCATACTTTCACTAGTGAACACTCTCATATAAATATATCATCTTCATGATACTACTCTTAACTACTCTCCAGTTGAACACTCTAATCGATGGTAGGGCTATAACAACACTCCTCAAAGTAAGTCTTTCCCATCTAGAAAACCCCACACTATCACCTTGAGTACTAGATGAGTCCAACAAACACCACAATTTCATAAAGACATCCAACTCCAAATATAACTCATAACAATTATTTGTAATCTCTAGCCTAAGTGCCACCATGGTGAGCACGCTGTCACTTTCACACACATGGGGAGAGCAGAGATCTATTAAGCACTTGAGTAGCAAGGTAGATCTACTATATTACAAGCTCATGATCACAATATGATCATGCATAGAGAGAGAGATGAACACATAGCTACCGGTAGAACCCTTAGCCTCGAGAGAGAACTACTCCCTCCTCATCATGGGAATCAGAAATGGTCATGGAGATGGCGGTGGAGATCGATGGAGATGGCTTCGAGGGCACTTCCCCGTCCCGGCAGGGTGCCAGAACAGAGACTTTCTGTCCCCCGAATCTCCCCTTCGGTGGCGGCGGTGTTGCGGAACTTTTCGTGGCTGGAGGCTTGATGATTTAGGGTTTTGGTATCGGGAGGCTCTTATAGGCGAAGGAGGCAAGGTCGGTGGAGTGCCAGAGGGCCCACACCACCTGGTGGCACGGCCAGGGCTAGCCCGCGCCACCACATGGTGTGGCTGGCCCCTCTCTGTCTCGTCTTCTGGCTCTGTGAGTCTTCCAGGAAAATAGGAACTTTGGCTTTTTTTCCCGTCCAATTGCGAGAATATTCATTTTCTGACTTCCTGGAAGCAAAAACAGTAGAAAACATGAAACTGGCACTGTGGCTCTTGTTAATAGGTTAGTCCAAGAAATCATATGAAAAGTACTCCAAAGTTGGAACAAAACACAAGAAAGTGGATAAAACCAAGCATGGAACATCAAAAATTATAGATATATTTGCAATGTATCAACATCCCCAAGCTTAACTCCTGCTCGTCCTCGAGTAGGTAAGTGATAAAAAGAAAGAATAATTTTTGAGGTGACATGCACCATCAAAGACTTGATAAAAGTATTTGCAAAACATTCAAAGCTGGGATCATAGTACTTCAATTATAACATGAAAGACAAAGTTCTAGCAATAAGCAAAGAAACTATGATGCAACATGAAAAGGCACAAACAAAAGATTCATGAATAACAATGCTTTGCAAGACGTTTGTTTGTTTCACATAAAGAAAACATAGCATAATAGTATTCAGCTTGTCCCTCAATAGAGTAGCAAATATAAATGCATAGGACACCTTCAAAGTTCATAAGAGTGACTAGATACAATAGTTTCAAACAAGCAATAAAAAGTTATGCATCAATCAACTAGTCTTGGGACAATGCACAGAGAACTAAGAATGGCCACTATGCTCTCAAAGTAGGTGCATAAAGATAGAAGGTGGAGACTCAATATAATGGTGGAAGAAAGGCCTTTTGTAAAAGGAAGTAGGGATTCAAGTCTCATAAAGAGCTTCCAAAAATTATGGTACTTATAGCTTTCAGCTCTCATTTCCCCTATCATAAGCATCTTTAAGGTGATTAAGGTTAAAGTGACACAACTAAGAGGATATGGTTGACAAGTTATAAACCAAAATCTCATGCCCCTTACTTACGAATACCGAACCTCATGCTACTCAACTTTAGTCACAAGTAAGCTCTTGTCATTGTAGGTACATGTGTATCATAAAGAACCGCCAACGGGGTACCCCTTTCCCGATGATACGGAAGAATCCCCATATCAAAATGACAAGGCAAGCAGACAACGAGCATCTCAGCAATCTTCTTATTTACCATGGGAATATGGTGCTTTTTTCTCTCTTTCCTCTTTTCATAATCTCTTTTTTTTTCTCTTTTCCTCTTTTTTCTCAATATAGGACTCTTTTTTATAAGAAGAATGCTTCATAGACAGCTCATTATGGTTACGCTGTAGGTTTCCACCATGTCAGCATGGATTAGACCAGCGGCCCAGGCGTTTCTCTAACACACATACAAACTCCATGATCTTACAAGTTCCACTTTTATTTCACACTGCCGGGATCCATAAGCAAAAGAACATGATATCAACGGGGTACAAAGTACAAGTGCAATGTTGAAAGCGTTCCCCATGATACATGGTTCTGATAATTTCAACTTATAAAGCGCAAGCATATACGCAACAAAGAAGGACCCAATGGTTCAAGTTTATTAAGTGCAAGAAAAGTAAAGTGTGCCATCAAGTTCGTGAGAGCTTTAATCACTAGTTTTCTCATAACAAGTTTAATTTGGAAGGTAAACAAAAACATGAATATACTTGGAATAGCATAAGCTAGTAGGTAGGTATGGTGGACTCTTTGGAATAACTTGGTTTAGGGACTTGGATGCATGAGTGGAACTCATACTTGGTTGTGGAGGCTAGCAAAAGACTGGGAGCGACAAACTAAGAGAGCAATAATGGCCATAATCATGCAGAGCGACAAAACATCATTGATCAAAGCATAAATTGATACTACAAGTTGAAAACTAAATGATCATCAAGGCTATGGTGACTTGGGATTATCATAACATGGTGTGAGCATGTGCCAAGTCAACCCAAATAAAGCATCAAAGGAGAATACCACTATACTATGCTAAAACAACGCATGATTCATCCAAGGCACATTAAGAAATCTCAATTGTTTATAACAAGTCATGCTACAACCAAGGATACTAAGCATAAATCCAAAACAATATCAAGCATGGCATGACAAAGCATAGGCCACAGTCAAAAACAAGCTCTTTTTACCACATAAGTATGAGCTTTCCTACTCTTTTCCAAACCAAACCAAACTATTTGCAAACCAATGTATGGAAGAGGGGGTCCAACCAATTTATTCAGAAAACTAATCAAACCAAGCAAACTAAAAACCAAAACGAAAACGAAAAAGAAGACTCTCCAAGAAAAACACAACTGTGCATGAAACAATAAAAATGAAGCGTTTGGAAGAAACCTGGGATTTTTATTGATGAAGAAGGGGATGCCTTGGGCATCCCCAAGCTTTGACGCTTGTACTTCTTGGATGTTTATTGGGGTGACACGCGTTTCATCCCCAAGCTTGAGCTTTAGTCCATCCTTCATCTCATTACTCATTCCTTCCATACACCTGAAATTTTTCCTTCATACAAAACTTCACACAATCTCATTAGCAACATTAGTGCACTTAAGATAAATAAGTCTCAAGGTTCAGTTCTAACACCAAATAAACTTCCATTAGAACACTAGCTACTGTAGCACTTCCCTCAAAAAGCTCAGTTCCCAAAAGAACTCAAAAAGGAACGCACAAGAAGCAAATTCAGAAAATCGCAGAAATCTGTCAAAACATACCAGCATGTAAATACGAATTTTTTCGAAGATCTTATGTTGCTCAAATAAAAAAGTGTTGAACTAATGAAATTTAGATAACAACGGGGGTCAGAAGCACAAACAATTACAGCTCAATCCGACATACAGAGCTCTCTTACAATTTTTTACGGTGAAGCATAGAAATCTGTTTCGGGACAGCAACTTTCCTAATCATTACTTCTCTCTCATTAGAGGTTACTCTTGGCACAAAAAGCAAATAAAAAGGATAAGAAGAGGTTATTACAGAGGTAATAACTTCCAATACTCATCTAAAACTTTTGGGTTATCTCCCAATAAGTACTTTTCTTTAACGCCTTTAAGTTAGGCTTGATAGTTTGAGAAGATGCTCACATAAGAAATAAGAATTGAAGTAAAAGAGAGCATCAAGAAGCAAATTCAAAGCACATTTAAGTCTAACCCACTTCCTATGCATAGGAATCTTGTAAAGAAACAAGTCATGAAAGCACAAAGAAATAAGCACAATCAAGCAAAACAAGTGTAATTTCAAGACTTTCAACATAAAGAGGGGAAACTTAATATTATTTAGATGCATAAAACCATGTTTCCCTCTCTCATAATAACTTTCAGTAGCATCATGAATAAAATTAACAATATAACTATCACATAAAACATTCTTATCATGAGCCACATGCATAAATGAATTAATACTCCCCACATAAACATAGTCATTCTTATTAATTATAGTGGGAGCAAATTCAACAAAATAGCTATCATTATTATTTTCATCACCATAATCATCAAATATAGGAGGCATATTGTAATCATAATTACTTTCCTCCTCAATAGTAGGTGGACTGAAAATATCATATTCATCATTGTAATCATCATAAATTGGAGGTATAGTATCTTCATAAGCAATATAATAGTTATCTTCCAGAGTGTGTTCATTTGTAAACATATCATCATTGGAAGGATCATGAATAGCACTAATAGTATAGCAATTATTAATATCATCATTTTCAGAATTGGTACCAAAGAGATTTTCAATATCAAAAGAAGTGTGCTTTTCCCAATCATGATCACTACTATAGGTAACAGGCATAGGAACATCATCGAGTTCAGACTCATCAAAAACTATAATAGGAGCTACATGCTTAGGGGAAAATACCGTTTCCTCCCTCCTTTTAATCCTCCTTTTCTTCTTTATCTTCTTCTCTTTAGGAGGGAGAGGCTTGAAAGGAAGCTTCTCCATATACCCTGGTTCATTGTTAGAGACAATAGAAGAAACTTTGGAGGATTCCTTCTTTTCATTAATAAGATCAAAACACATATTAGTCCTATCATATTTTGGTAAAATCTCATCTTCTATAATATTTTGTATGTAAGTATTTGTGTGATAATTATCAACACAATAAAGATGACAACTATGTAGGACACTATTCATATCAAAAGCACCCATATCTACCAAAGAGGTTTTTCTTGATAACTCTTCACACCCCAAAAATAATGTAAGTTCATCATGCTGATTAGGAGTGATCATGTCATCACAATACAAACTTGCAGTACTCATTGGATTAGAAGGGCTATTATTATGGCCTGAGCATTGGAAATTGAAATGACCCACTTCAAAGCAAAGTTCACAAATAAAAGGATAGAGGGCACGAACTTTTTTACCAAGATCATTTAGAGCCCTATACCACATTCTAGTTTTTTCATTCCTATGGGTGATACAATATTATTCTTCAACTTGATTACTCTCACAAGGTCTATGTATCCCACAAAAATTAACATGCTTATAAGAAATAGTGCTTTCAGAGGTTTGAGCATGTTTATTGCTATCATTAACAACAATTTCATTTTCCATGCAAGTGTCTTTAAAAGGCTCATGATAAATCTCCCACTTTTCTTTAGGAGCATTAATCTGAGAACCAAAGGTTTTAAAACTATCAATAAGAATTTGAGGATCAAGACCATATTTAGCACTAAGCTCTTGAAAATCAGTAGTTTCAGCAAAAGACTTAATGCAATCATACTCATAGTTTATACCTGGTTCTTTACCTTTGTTGTTACCCCCAATCTTCGGTATTGCTTTGAATTGTTTCAAGAAGATACCACTTAGCTTTGACCTCCTTACTTGTGAAGGATCCCTCTAAAGAAGTATCTAGATAGTCCTTGTAATGTCCTGAAAGCCTTGCAAAGAAATTATTAATAACAATATTATGGGGGAGCTCATGAATGGGACATTTGAGCATTAGTGACTTCAATATCCCCCATGCTTGGGCGATACTTTCTCCATCATGAGGATGAAAATTATAAATGTAATTCCTATCTTTATGAATTTCATGAGGAGGATAAAATTTAGAGTAAAAGAGAGATTCAAGTTCCTTCCACTCCAAATTATGAGGATCATCTAGTAGCGCATACCACTCCCTTGCTTTGCCCTTAAGTGAAAAAGAGAATAACTTCTTCTTGACGTGATATGTTGTAATACCTGCACACTTGAACAACCCGCATAATTCATGTATAAAGAGCAAATGGTCACCGGGATGGACAGTTCCATCACCAAAATAGTAGTTATCGATAACACGATCAATAATTTTTATAGGTATTTTAAAAGGGATGCTTTCAGTATGTGGATTTAAAATATCACAAGTATCATTAGAATTACCACATATGGGAGATAAAGTATCATCAGAGCAAATTTTCTTCCTTAAAACTAGGGAACTAAAGAGATCATTTTCATAAGAACCAACTTCCCCAAGCTTAGACGTTTCCATAGCATTAGTAACAAAGGTGTTCAAAAGATTCATACTAATAACATTGCTATTAGCATGCAAAGAAAGTTCCATAGGTTTTTTAATTTTCTTTTCAAACAATTCAAGTTCTAACTTAGGAAAAATAATAAAAAGCTCTCTAATTTTTTTGTTATTTTCCATTAAGCCTAACTAGTGAAAACAAGAAACAAAAAGACAAAATTGAAGAATCTAAAGGAAATAACTTCGAGCACTCACAACGGAGGAGGTGAGTACCTTTTACCTTACCTCCCCGGCAACGGCGCCAGAAAATAGGCATTTGTTGTGGGATGTTCTTCTTCTTTAATCCTCCAGTGTGAATACCTTTTACCTTACCTCCTCGGCAACGGCGCCAGAAAATAGCTTGATGTCTACGCACTTCTATTCTTGTAGACAGTTGTTGGGCCTCCAAGTGCAGAGGTTTGTAGAACAGCAGCAAGTTTTCCCTTAAGTGGATCACCCAAGGTTTATCAAACTCAGGGATGAAGTGGTCAAAGTTATTCCCTCTCGAGCAACCCTGCAATCAAGATACAAGAAGTCTCTTGTGTCCCCAACACACCCAATACACTTGTCAGGTGTATAGGTGCACTAGTTCGGCGAAGAGATAGTGAAATACAAGTGGTAATGGTGACAGAAAATAGCTTGATGTCATGAAAGAGACTAAAGGAAAATTGAAATAAAGATGGAAGCAAGCAAACAAGTAACAGATCTAGTTGCAAACGGTGTTTCAACGTTTAGAAACAAGTCCTAGGGATCATACTTTCACTAGTGAACACTCTCATATAAATATATCATCTTCATGATACTACTCTTAACTACTCTCCGGTTGAACACTTTAATCGATGGTAGGGCTATAACAACACTCCTCAAAGTAAGTCTTTCCCATCTAGAAAACCCCACACTGTCACCTTGAGTACTAGATGAGTCCAACAAACACCACAATTTCATAAAGACATCCAACTCCAAATATAACTCATAACAATTATTTGTAATCTCTAGCCTAAGTGCCACCATGGTGAGCATGCTGTCACTTTCACACTCATGGGGAGAGCAGAGATCTATTAAGCACTTGAGTAGCAAGGTAGATCTACTAGATTACAAGCTCATGATCACAATATGATCATGCATAGAGAGAGAGAGATGAACACATAGCTACCGGTAGAACCCTTAGCCTCGAGAGAGAACTACTCCCTCCTCATCATGGGAATCAGCAATGGTGATGGAGATGGCGGTGGAGATCGATGGAGATGGCTCCGGGGCACTTCCCCGTCCCGGCAAGGTGCCGGAACAGAGACTTTCTGTCCCTCGAATCTCCCCTTCGATGGCGGCGGCGCTGCGGAACTTTTCGTGGCTGGAGGCTTGATGATTTAGGGTTTTGGTATCGGGAGGCTCTTATAGGCGAAGGAGGCAAGGTCGGTGGAGTGCCAGAGGGCCCGCACCACCTGGTGGCGCGGCCAGGGCTAGCCCGCGCCACCACATGGTGTGGCTGGCCCCTGGCCCCTCTCCGTCTCGTCTTCTGGCTCCGTGAGTCTTCTGGGAAAGTAGGAAATTTGGCTTTTGACCCGTCCAATTCCAAGAATATTCATTTTCTGACTTCCTGGAACCAAAAACAGTAGAAAACAAGCAACTGGCACTGTGGCTCTTGTTAATAGGTTAGTCCAAGAAATCATATGAAAAGTACTCCAAAGTTGGAACAAAACACAAGAAAGTGGATAAAACCAAGCATGGAACCTCAAAAATTATAGATACATTTGCAATGTATCACGTCCATACGAACTTGTCTGACTTTTTCATTAGCTGATTGAGAGGCAATGCCTTTTCTCCCAACCGACATACAAACCGACTTAAGGATGCCAGGCAACCAGTGAACTTCTGCACATTGTTAAGACACTTCGGAAATTCCATTCGCTCTATGGCTCGGATTTTAGTTGGGTTAGCTTCGATACCTCGGCCGGAGACAAGAAATCCGAGTAATTTTCCAACTAGGACACCAAAGGTACACTTCTCCGGGTTGAGCTTCATTCGGAACCTCCTTAGGTTTGCGAATTTTTGCCTGATATCATCAAGGAGCGTTTTGCTTTCCTTGGTTTTTATAACCACATCATCAACATACACTTGCACATTTCGACTAATTTGATCATGTAAGCATTTTTGCATACATCTTTGATACGTTCCCCCTACATTACGTAAACCAAAAGGCATAGTGCGATAGCAATAAGCCCCGTGCGGGGTGATAAATGCAGTCTTTATTTGATCATTTGGGTTCAGTGGTATCTGGTGGAAACCAGAATACGCGTCTATGAATGACAACAGTTCACACCCAATGTAGAATCTATGACCTGATCTATCCTGGGTAGCGGGAATGGATCTTTTGGGCACGCCTTGTTCAGGTTTGTGTAATCGATGCACATACGCCAAACCACGGCTACATTCGGATCATCTTTCTTCTTTTCCACAAGCACCGGATTAGATAGCCAGTCCAGGTAAAGTACTTCCATGATGAACCCGGCTTCTAGGAGCCGAGCTATCTCATCTCCAATGACTTTTCTCCTATCTTCGGCAAAGCGGCGGAGAGGTTGCTTCACCGGCTTTGCTCCGGGTCTCACATTCAAAGAGTGCTCGGCCAATTCCCTCAGAACACCTTGCAAGTCCTGTGTGGACCAAGCAAAGATATCCTAATTCTCACGGAGGAAATTGACGAGCTCGCTTTCCTATTTCTCAGTTAAACCGAATTGTTACAGTGTGCTCTGGGACCAGATCATCAATGGGCACTTTCTTTGTATCCTTTGTTTCTTGAAATGAGACACTTCCATGCGGGTTACTCAGCACCGGCATATATTGCTGCGCGGACTAAGCCAATGCCGCTACTTCCTGGATCTTTCTTTTCTCTTGTGCAATCACGAGTGACTCAGCCAGGTTGGACCCGGCTGACGCACACTTAATGGAACGTCGGAAATCCCCAGCTATGGTAATTACTCCATTTGGCCCAGGCAACTTCATCTTCAGGTAACTGATGTGAGTACTGGTCATGAATTTGTTCAGAGCCAGCCTGCCGAGTAACTCGTGATATGCGCTTTCTAAGTTCACAACCTCAAACTCCAAATTCTCAGTTTGGTAGTTATCCCTTGTGCCGAATAACACATCAACCCGGACTTTGCCAATGGGTTCACAGGAGATACTAGGCACAATGCCATGGAAAGTCATCCTTGTAGCTTGGAGCATGTTCTCCGAGATACCCAACTTGCGCATTGTATCCACGTACATGATATTGATGTTGCTGCCATTGTCGATCAGCACCTTGGAGAACCTCACATTGATGTTTGGCCCGACGAACGTTGGGTCCAGCACTAGTGCATATGAACCAGGACTCGACATGATCCTGGGGTGGTCCTTGATACTCCAGGTAATTTCCTGATCAGACCAAGGCATATACCTTGTCACTGCCGGCATAACCGCATTCACCTCCATATGCCGGCGTTGCATGCTCTTTCTATCTGTTTCCTCCGTGGTAAACACACAGTAACTCTAGTGATGCTCCCTGTATTCATTTCTCCCCTCATTGCCGGGATACCTTCGATCTGGCTGATGCTAGTTTTCCACCTGATGCACTGCATCCCTTCTCTTATGATTCTCATACCTCGGCGGAGGTGGTGGCAACGTTAATTGTTGCGTATTTGCTCCGGAGAGCAGTTGCTGCCTAGGTAACTCCTGCCGAGGTTGATCATTCCGAGGTGCCTGAGCATTCCCCGAGCCACTTTGCTCTATCTTCCTCATCCACTCACATTGCCGGGTTGTATGACCCGCTGGGTTACTCGGATTTGGCGTGTGAAATTTGCACGGCTGATCCAACATTGCCTCATACGTATACCTCGGCCGGTCTTTCTTTTCCTGCCACTGTCTCTTCTGCTCGGGTGTCCAAGTTTTATTGCCATCATTTCTTGGAGTCCACTGTTGCCCTCCAGTTTTCTGACGCTGATTACTCCCTGCTCCGGGTTGATCTTGATTTACAACAGCAACTTGTTGCGAACTGTACCTGTAATCCGGTCTATCATCTCTTCTCTTACCCCGGTAATCATTTTGCCGGGATGATCCGGCTCCGTCTCGCTGGTAGTACTCCTCATTCGACTCGTTTGACACTAGGCGGGGTTGAGTTGGATCACCCAAAGCATACGAATCAGCAATCCGGATTGTCTCTGCCAGTGTAGTTGGCATATCCCTTTGTAACCTTTGACACATCATGCTTGCATATCTACACCCGTGTGCAAATCAAGCTATGGCCTGAGACTCAATCACTCCTTCACACGAGTTTCTCACGTTGCACCAACGAGTTAGAAATTCCCGATATGTTTCACTTGGTCTTTGCTTGCACATTGCTGAGGTCTATGGCCTATTCGGCCTCTGATACGTGCTTGAGAAGTTACTGACGAAAATTTCCTCAAAATCTAGTCAGCAGTTGATACTACCGGGTGGTAAATTGTTTAACCATACCCTCGCTGGCCCCTCCAGCATCTGAGGTACGTATCTGACTGCCCATCTCAAATTGCATGTCGCAATTTTTACTGCCGTTGCGTAGTTGATTAACCAATCCTCCGGCTTGGTGCTGCCGTCATATGTTTTTGTGCCTCTAGGTAACTAGAAGTTAGGTACCGGAGGCTCCTTCATGATCCGGGGCCGAAAGCACGCTGGACCTGGAGGACCTTGCCCCTCAATTTGCTCTGACCTATAGAGCCGATCAAGCTTTAACCTGGCATCATCAGGCAGCAAGTTCCTGCTTCCCAATCTTGACCCTATCACATGATGATCCGGCCTATGGTATCCTGCATTCACCATTTCTGAATCACCGTCATTGTATCTGTCTTGTTCTTGTCGAGCACCATTTGGCCGCATACCCTGGCTGGCACTCTGCTCTTTCCAAGGTACATTCTGCTGCTGCTGTTGCCGAGGTAGGTTTTGCCCTACACCCGCCGAGTTACGCTGTTCGGCATTGCCGTTTTCAGCGTTTCTCTGACTGGCATTGCCTTGGTCGCGGTTACCTCGGCCAGCCTCACCTCGGCTGACACTTTGTCGATCCTCATTTCCCTGTATTTCTTTTCCTTTCCCTGCCCTTGCCGGGTCATACGGGACTATCTGTTTGTTTCTCCTTGCTGGGGTTACCACTTCCTCTCTTCTAGGGCCATCATGAGGAGATGATGCAGCTCTAGCAGATTTCTCTGGGTTACCACTGTCGAATAAACGACCTTGGATGCCCCAGCTCTTGCCGGGTTAGCCCTGAGCAACTCTTCATTCTATCTGTTAGCGATCAGAACTAACTCGTTGACCCTCTCCTGCTGTCTTTGCCGGGCTTCACCCATCAAACCTTCTAGTTCGGATGCGGCCGCATCCGCAACTCTGAGGTTCTTTGCTGGGGTGTTGTACTTCGGCAGCCCCATGGACAACAGGTTCTCTGATTCCTCAACTCTAGTCTCACCCTCTTTGTCATTTCACTGATGAGTTTTCTCCCTTTTACTTTTACAGTATCTACCTTATTTGCTCTTGCATACTCACGCAGCGTCATGTTCAACGACTGCTGAGCCGCGGCTATCTTTTTCGCACCCTCTAGTATTTTTTGCCTAGTTTCCTCTAACTCGGCCTGTGCCTGGGCCGGATCTACCACAGGTGCTATGGGGCTTGCCAAGCTACCTATTGCCCGCTCCAGCACGTTTTCTGGCCTCTCTAGCGGAGGACCTCTACTTTTCCTTGGTGCCTTGGGTGTTACCTCCGGATCTGGTGCCGGGTCCTTGCTCGCGCCAATGTCAGGCGCTGTCATCATCACCTCAGCGCGGTTAGCAGAGCGAGTGATACGTGCACCGTAAACCGCGTTAAGGGGTGGCTCGCCTCCTTCGACGACGTGCTACGGGTGAACGCATGCCACATCAACGCCGACATAGATCTTGTGGGCGCTAAACTTGACGAAGAGGCCATTGCATAGTGGAGGTCGCTTGCTGAAGCTACCAGCATTGTTGCTGAAGTAGTCCAGTGCTCCAAAGCGCTGAACGAGCCCAGAGACGATGCGCTCGCCGTTGCCGATGATGTTTCCCGTCCGGATCTTCACTCCTTCTAGCACCGCAAGCCCCACGGTGGGCGCTAACTATCATGGTGGAGTCACGGTAGATGCCATGGATAGGCTAAAGGTGGGGCCAATATGCACTAGCGGAATCCAGGAAGGGATAGTGTGGTGATTCCACACACAGATGCTTTGTATTCTCAATGTTCACTGCGTTTACAGATGCTCCTTGAGCTGTATTGGGGAGAGGAGGAAGAAGAAGCTCTCTTACTCTCACCACTACTTTCACCCAAAGAACAAGCTACTCAGCCGCTAACCCCTTCTACAGAGGCCCTAGTGCTCCTTATATAGGGGAGGCTAGCTTCCCAATTAGGGCATACGTGGAGGCATATTCCTGGGAATATGCCTCTCCCAAAATAGCAAACCGACCGGGTCTCCTTTTCCCTTCGTAAGCCATGCAGTGGCTACGTAACCCTCTGCGGTGCCAGCGTCAGCCGACATAGGCAACGTCACCTTTGTCGGCCACGCCGTGCTGGTCCCTCCCTCTGTTCGCTTCGCTCACGCTTCAGCGCACAGAGACCACCTTTTGACCAGCGAGATACCTTCCTTCTCTTGCAAGCCTGGTATAACTTGGCTCAGGCCTGGTTAACCCGGCCCCGTGGGTACCTACATACAAGTAACAAATAGCCTGCCGGCATACGACATAGGTTGGCCGGGACTCAGTTAGGTGAACATCCTCCGGTCCGGGTTAGTCCGTACGTCGGCCTGCCTTGAGGTGACTCGGCCAGCTCTCGCTTTGACCTTGCCTTACCTCGGCTAACTTGGCCTTTATACCCCGGTGTGACCCTACCCGGGGGTATCCCCCCAACTAGTCTACCAACTATCTACTGTTGTGATCAATCTAGTGATCATCTTTGTACTCAACACAGCTCCACTACTAGCCCATGATCACCCCCAGTACCAGCCCGTGCAGTGGAGCCTCTCTCACTCGCCAATTGGACTAGTGCCAGTCGTACTCGAGCATGTCATGCCGGCCGAGCATGGACACGATGCCACAAGCCTCACCACCATCGTCAACAACAACTAGGAGATAGGCGTGACCTCACCGCACACGCCAGTACACACCTCGGCCACCGACAGCTAGCAGAGATGCCAGCATCGCTCTGCCCATTTATCTCTCTGCCATGCCAACGCGCACGCTAGAGCACCGAGCCATCTCGCGCAGCCATGATGTGCCTCACTCTCCCCTTGCATAAATGCATTCGTCGCGATGCTAGTGACCTCCCAGACATGCCCATTTGATGCCGCGTGCCCCTTGACCACCGTACGCCATGACGAACACCACGATACCTGAGCAGAGCCATCTACCAGCAAGGACTCCGTCACTACCATAGCCGTCGAGTCCGGACTCACACCTTCCAAGAGAGCGACCTAGTACTCCGACTGGTCCAGGACATGAAGGGCACGCACAAGCTTTCTCCCCCATGGTGGAGGGGCCATTCGCCATAAGGCGAGTCCTCGACAACGATGCCTACTACCTCGCTAACATACGAGGTGACGGACAGCTCAAAGTCGGACGGCCAGGGAATGTAAATCTCCTCTGAAAGTTCTATACATAGAACTCAAAAATGTACTCAGCTACCATATGATAAAATAAAATTGATCGCACAAATTGTGTCTACTCACCGTCTCCTTGTGCCATTCGCACTTGTAAATTCAGCAATATGCTAACTCCCGAAGTCAACCCTTGGTCGAGCGACCGACACGGCTAAGTAGTGCGGATCAAGGGCATCGAAAATGTTCGGGCCTTGCTCGTACACGAAAACGCCACCCCGGAGCCACCATCAGAGTCGCCTAACTTGACTAGCCTGCCGGGCCAAGACAACCGAACACACTTCTTACAGGAAACCCGTCCTCCACACCCCTGCGCATGGTGACTCAAAAGGTCAAGTTCCATGCTCGGGGACTCGCCACAAACGTCCCTCACACGGCTCGGGAACGCACTAAGTATGAGAGCCTGCCTCAGGCTCGCCACACGACTCCCTTTCCAAGGCAGGGAGTCGACAAGTTACAAACAACAAACAACATCCTCACCTACTTTGGGAATGCGACTAGAACAGGCAAGTACCATGCTCGGGGACTCGCTTAGCCAACCCTGGTCGCGCCCGGGAAAACAGCCAAGTATAGAGCACCCCTTGGGGTCACCATGCGACTGGCTCTACGAGCCACAGCGAGTCGACTCCGGTTAACCCAACAGCCTAACACAAACAAACATACATACATACACGCAAGGTTAACCCCAATAAAGGGAGGACACGCTCAACCAAAAATACAAAACAAACAAAATCACACAGCAATGCAAGTCGATTGACCTTTCCCATTTCAAACAACAAAATACATTGTTCATTACAAAAGGGGCCAATCGCCGCGACTAACACAATGCTCCAAGGCAATTTCTTCACTTTGCAGGGCTCGAAGAAGAAGCGCCGCCATCGCCCTTGACCCGGATAAATGGTTCCCAAGGGTTCGACAGGTACATCATCAGCTGCTTCGCCAACGATGACCGGAAGGGCTGCTCCGACTTCAAGTCGTGGTGCTCCGGCTCGGGGTCGCCTGGCGCCACCACCGTCTCCTAATACGGCAGAAGATCCCCCATCGGCAACACCCGCTCCACGAACAGAGCGGCCTTGGCGGTCAACCTCAGCACCTCCGTGATCTCCACCGAGCCAGTCGCTGAGGGATACCCGCTGGTGACGTCGTCGAGGTCGAAGTCGACGGGGAAGTGCGCGAGCCCGAGACTGAGCGTCGTGGTGGCTCCTCACCGGAAGGCCAACCGCTCCATCCACTCGACCATCGTGGGCACTTCCTCGAGGTAGCACCACACCTCCATCAGCCCACCAGGAATTACCTTGGTGGGAGAGATTCCTTGAAGAACGGCCTGGACACAAAGTGCCGAGGCGGTGGCCGCATTCGCCACCGTCGTTACGCATTGCGAAGTGCAAAATGTCTGCACCACCGGATCACTTTGACCTATCACGGCTGCAATGTTAGAAAATCAATATCACTTCAACCTAGCGGACTCACCCGCTCAGGGACTCATCTGCTTGGGGACTCGCAGTATACCAGAAAAGCAGGAGAAAAAGAAAAAGATACTCACCAAGGAGTTTGCGGCAGCTATCCGTCACATGCTTCTCAAGCGTCCCAAGGTTGTCCTGCAACCCAAGGATGACCCAGTCGGAGGCCTTCCACTCTTCCTCCGCCGCGGCGACCGCATCCTTGGCCCTCTCTTCAGAAGAGGTCATCGAGGCCTTTGCTGCCTCCAACTCTTTCGTCAACAAGATGATTCGCTCCTCCGCCATGGCTAAAGTGGCCTTCGCGGTGTCCATCTTGGCAACTAGAACATAGCCCTCATGGGCCTTGGTGATTGCAGCACAAGAATCAACTGAAAGAAAAAAACCATACTTCAATATCCCCACATCAGTGAGAACTCAAATTTACCGAAGATAGTACAACTTACCAGCAGACGCTTGGAGTCGCTGGTTGGCCTCATGTTGTGGAAATGGCCACGGCAGTCGCTGCCACTGGCAGCGATTGAGTGTTTCATGAGGTAGAGTTGGTGGCCATCTGCGGTGCAAGATGGGGGCGGATGCACATGGGATTACCCAGGTTCGGCTCCCTGGAGGGTAAAGACCTACTCCTGCTAGATTAGATTATGAGAGAGCGAGTTACAGGGGTGGCGAGCTCGGTGGCTAGGCAGCGAGTCGCTTGAGGGGGTGTATGATGGAACATAAGTCTCTAGGATACCCTAGGGAGGTTTATATATGAAGCACCTCGCTAGGGTTTACAAGCTATCACCGAACAAGATAAGGATCCGGAGACTTTGACCTAGTCCGACTGGGCTTCTGCTATGCTTCTGGGCTTCTAGTCGCCAGTCACTCGGCCTTTCCTTCCTTCGTAGTCCAGTGGCCATCTTTCGGACGCACTCGTAGGCCCTTTGGCCCAATCGAAATGTCCTACTAGGCATACCCCCTTCGGCATATCCCCATCAGTAGTCCCCGAGGCCATCATTGATGCAGGCGTAGGCGTCCTTCTGGCGTTCAGAGTAGGCGAGCCCAATTTGGGCGTCCAGTCGAGTCGGCGATGGACTCTATCAGAACCAAGGAGAATGTACCCATGTTTCCACTCGTCGTTTCACTGAATGTTACTGCTGCCAAGTCATCGTCTCGACGAATGGAAAGACTGGCGGGTGGCGGGTGAAGTAAAGGAGTTGGACCGTCAAATCTGGTCAAACTATCCGTTGGAATTTCTAACGGTAACTTCGGCGTATTTACCGTGAGTAACGGCTACCCCGATTTTGGCGGGTGGCGTTTCCCATATAAGGGGAGTGATGGTTCAGCTTCGCAGACTTTCTTCGCATTCTTCATTCTTCCTCATTCGTTCTTCCTACCTCCAATCTTCCTGCCTACATCCTTCCGACTAGTTCTTTCCGCATCATGCGATTCCACATCCTACCCGATGGTGCCTCCCAAAGGCTCATCGGGGAAATCCAAGTGTACCACGGCCCAGCTTAGATCTTTCAAGGACGCCGGAGTGCTCCGCAAGGGGAATTGGCAGGTCCCCCCTCCTTTGAGACCGAGCCGAAGCCGCGACCCGGCGAGTTCATCTGCTTCCCCAGTCATCTTGAGAGGGGTTTGGGATTCCCCACCTCACTATTTTTCCGCCGCTTCTGCGCGTATTACGCGATCAAGCCATCGGATCTTGGTCCGCACAGCATCGAGCAGCTGGCGATCTTTGTCGCCTTCTGCGAATGTTACCTTGGCTACAGGCTGTATTTCCCGCTATGGCTGGAGCTCTTCCACGGCCGCATCGGGCGAGGCATCCAACGGCTTGATGCTGGCCGCAGGCGGAGTCACATTTCAACTGAAGCCGAAGGCCAACTTCGTCAAGCTCCTCCTGCCGAAGAAGGCCGCCAGCGAGTGGAAGAAGAGTTGGTTCTACGTCAAGGAAGCCACTCCCCCCCGGCGAGGTGGCTCTTCCTGAGTTCGTCGCCGAGAGGAGCGAGCCCTGTCGGTTGGTGCCGAAGAAGCTTCCCGAAGATCAACGGATGGCCGTTGCGGAAATGATGGATCAGATCCAGAAGCTGAAGGACCAGGGGTTGATTCCGATCAACCTCTACAACTGCTGGCTCAGGCGGCGCCTGGTTCCGCTGGCGGCTCGACCGCACTAGATGTATGAATACAGCGGGAAACATGACCCATCTCGAACCAGCAAGGAGTCATGGGAGGCCGAGGACTACAAGGCCACCCTGAAGAAGATCACCGACGCAGAGTTCATCAGCGTGGCGGTCGGGGTCGCCCCGTACACTCCTGTGAAGAATGAAGCCCCCGCAGTATGTTCTCTTTCCAATTGCTACGTCCGTGTCTCAATTTCAGTCTCCTCGCTTGGTGTTTTTGACTCGTGGTGGTTCTCAGCTTTTTCAGGTGTTGGAGGGCTGGCTCCCTCCGCTTGATGAAGAGGTTCCCCAGGAACTGGAGGAAGACTCCATGGGGGACCCTTCCAACATCGACGGGGAGGAGGAAGAGGTCCCTCCCCCAGCGCATGTGGCTCGCAAGACCCGGATGCAGAGACAACATGAAGTCGAAGCGAGCCGTAGCCTGGACGAGCACGACAAAGGTGACGAGGTCGCACATGAGCAAACGTCCCGGCGCACCGCTACGCCGTCGAAGCCCGCACGCCGGCCCAAGTCGCCAGCGAAAAGGCCCGCGTTGCTGGCCAAGTCGGTGGTGGTGTTCGAGTCGGATGACGATTCCGACAATGAAGCTTCTCCCGAAGTCTCGCACAAGGCCCCAAGGGACGCAGTCCCGACAAAGGGGTTGGAGGGCGAGGACACGGAGGTGGTGGTAGAGGTTCCCCTGGCGGCGATTGCGCCGACGGCCTCGGGGGTTCCAAGCCAAGAAGCGGTTGAGGCGATGGCGTCCAAGTCGCCACAACCGTCAAGGGCGGCCGCGTCAGAGCCAGAGATCCCAGCGACTGCAGCTTCATCGTCAAGGAAGCCCTCGGTTTCGTGGGCTTCAGACGTCTTCGAGAGGGGGCTCAGCCGCAAGGTGGGTCCCGAGTTGGACAAGCCCACCCACATTAGCACCGGGCTTCGCGTCCTTCCAGTCGCCAAGTAAGTAGTGCTCCCTCGTCCCACCTCGCCTTGCTCCTTTTGTATTGTCGTTGTATTGACTGAGGGGGCTCGTGCAGGTCGGGGGCTAAGAAGATTGGGCGTCCTTCGGTGGCTAAGATTCCACCGGCCACCGACATGGGAGAGGGCGACCTACCCAAGAAGAGAAAGGCCTCCGAACATGTGGCGACCGCCGAGGTTGCGAAGAAGCAGAAGGGGGCGCCGACGACGCTGCGACCAAGGGAAGCGCCGCGGAGTCAGCTGCTGCGCTAGTCGCCGAAGAGGTGGCGGCGACGCGATCGAAACCAGCCTTGGCTGCGTCCATGCCGGAAGCGCCGGTCCCGACAACTAGCGCCCCCGCCAGAGCGTCGGCGACGTTCCCGCGTTTTATGGCGAGGGGGTTTCTAGGTGTGGCGGACACACAGTCTCCGCAGAGTCCAGAAATCGTGGATGCGGACATTGGGTCTCGCTGTGGGCGCACTTCCTTCACTATCCCGTCGACTGACGCTGGGGAACTTCACAAGATGCTCGGCGCTGCTATTCAGGTAGGTCCAGTCCCCGAGTTCCTGGTCGCTAAATGTCAGCGTCTGGGAACTGAACATCTTGCTCCTTTCTAGTCCCCGAATTCCTAGTCGCTGAAATTCGGCGGCTAGGAATTGATTTTCTTTTTCCTCCTTCTCCAGTCCCACGGTGGGCGCCACTGTCATGGAAATGGCCACGGCAGTCGCTGCCACTGGCAGCGATTGAGTGTTTCATGAGGAAGAGTTGGCGGCCATCTGCGGTGCGAGATGGGGGTGGATGCACATGGGTTTACCCAGGTTCGGCCCCCCGGAGGGTAAATACCTACTCCTGCTAGATTATATTATGAGAGAGTGAGTTACAAGGGCTGGCGAGCTCGGCGGCTAGGCAGCGAGTTGCTTGAGGGGGTGTATGATGGAACGTAAGTCTCTAGGATACCCTAGGGAGGTTTATATATGAAGCACCTCGCTAGGGTTTACAAGCTACCATCGAACAAGATTAAGATCCGGAGACTTTGACCTAGTCCGACTAGGCTTCCGTTACGCTTCTGGGCTTCTAGTCGCCAGTCGCTGGGCCTTTCCTTCCTTCGTAGTCTAGTCGCCGTCTTTCGGACACACTCGCAGGCCCTTTGGCCCAATCAAAACGTCCTGCTAGGCATACCCCCTTCGGCATATCCCCATCACCTCATGTGTCTCCTGCAGATTGTACTCCCAGAATTCCTTCACGGCTAGACGGTCGGCCGACTCCTGTTGCAGGCCCTGAAGACAACAAACAATAAGGGTTGGACGACTAAAAGCTCTAAGTGTCTAGCCGCTGAAATTCAGCGAGTAGACCCTCGGGGACTGGACGACTAAAGATTTTAAGTGTCAAACCTCTGAAATTCAGCGAGTAGACCCTCAGGGACTGGACATACCTGTATAGCAGCACCTAACATGCCGTGAAGCTCGATGGCATCCGTCGAGGCAATCACGAATGAGGTACACCCGCGATGTTGTCTAGCATCGCCATCAACAACCTCAGGGACCTATGGAGACCGCGTTGCAATCCTCGCGGCAGAGGCCCTCGCCATAAAGCGATGGAATGATGCGGTCGTCACTATCGGAGTGCTGGCCGTGGGCATCGCCATCTCTGCCGACTCAATCGGTTTGCTTGGCTCTGAGCTGGCGGCCACTTCACCTTCAGAAGGAATAGTGGAATCGCCCTTCTCCACGTCTTCTTCCGCCACGGCAGCAGAATCATCCTCCTTCTTCTTCTTTGCGCCAGCGACTGGTGCCTCCACGGTGACAGCCGTCCTCTTATTGGAAGGGTCAACCTCACCGTCGGTGTCGACTGGCGAAACCTTGGACACCAAGGGGCGGCCAATCTTCTTGACACCAGACCTGCGAAATCGCCACAATCAGCGAGCCAATTATACAAGAAAAGCATCGAAGCAAGAGAAAGTGAACATCAAACTTACTTGGCGACAAGGAGAGAGCACATTTTGGTGCTAATATGGGCAAGCTTCTCCAGCTCCGGGCCCAACTTGCGTGAGAGCCCCTTCTCGAAAATGCTCGTGGCCCACAACACTACGGGCTTCTTTGACATTGAGCTCGCGGCTGCAGGAACCTCTGGCCCGGGCAACACGGGCGCCCCCTCCGGCGGCGGGGAGTTCGACCCCGTACGATTGGCATCCCCTGGCTCTAGGGCCACCAAGGTAGTCGGCGCGATCACGGCGAGCGGAACCGCCTGTTCCACCACCGCGTCCGCTGCCCCTGATTCCATCATCAGAGCGGTGTCCTCCGGAATCTTGGTTGTGGCCTTCCCCTTTGATTGTTAGAATCTTCGTCTCACGATTCGAATGCCACCACCGACTGAGGCGGTGACATCCGCTTCGTCGTCGGCTTCTTCACGGGCGACTTTGCCTTCAACACGGGCTTCACCGCATTGCCACGCACCGTGACCTGTTCTCCTGCACCATGCCTTCGTCATTGTCACGCTCTTCGAGGCTGCAACTTGCCTCGATTTCGCGTTGCTTTTTCCCATGGGTCTTGCAGGCCGTGGGCATAGGCGCGGCAACCTCTGCTACCTTTTCCTCATCGTCGGAGGACTCCACCACCCCTTCTTCGAGCTCAGAAGGAACCTCCTTGTCAAGAGGAGGGAGCCAATTTTCCAACACCTGAAACAGCTGACAAAAGACAGAAAGGTGATCAAAATTAGCACAGAAGCTGCGACTACGAAGTGGCAACTACAGAATTAAGGATAGGAAAGAAGACTTACTGTGGGGGCCTAACGTTTCCCGATCACGGTATATGGAGCGAGCCTGGCCTTGGGGTCGTTGTACTCCGCATTCATGATCTTCTTCAGCGCGGCGATATAGTCGTAGGCCTCCTAGACCTCCTTGATTGCCTTCGTGGCATCGTCTTTACCAGTGTATTCATACATCCAGTGGGCTCGGTTGGCTAGCGGGACCAGCCGCCACCCGAGCCAGCAGTTGTACAAATTAATGGACTCCAGGCCCTCCTTCTTCAGCTCCATGATCTGTGTCATCATTTCTTCAACGGCCATCCTTTGGTATTTAGGGAGCGCGGTCGCTGACAGTCGGCACGGTTCGCTCCTCTCGGCGGTGTACATCGGGAGCGCCACCTCGCCATCGGGGGTAGACTCCTTCACATAAAACCAACTCTTTTTCCACTCACTGGCGGCTTTCTTCGGCAGCAGAAGCTTCATGAAGGTGGCCTTGGGCTTCAGCTGAAACGTAACTCCGCCTACTGCCAGAATGGGGCCATCAGTCCCTTCGTGACCTACGTGGCCATGGAACAACTCCAGCCACAAGGGGAAGTAGGGGTAGCACCCAAGGTAACTTTTGCAGAAGGCGACAAAGATCGTGAGCTGCTCCACGCTGTGTGTCCCTAGATCCGACAGCTTGAACGTGTAGTACACGCAGAATCGCCGGAAGAAAATCGACGTCGGGAATCCTAGCCCTCTTTCTAAGTGGCTCTGGAAGAATATGAATTCTCCACGGCTGGCTCCATCTTGCCGGGTGCAGGGATCCGCCAATTCCCCTTGCAGAGGATGCCCGTGTCCTGAAAGGACTTCAAGGCGGTCGTGGTGCATTTGGATTTGCCCCAGAGATCTTCGGGAGGCGCCATGGGTGGAGAAAGGAAGTCACTGTGTCTAGAGATTTTGGATCGGGAGCAGATCTAGAGACTGGGAGTGCACGGGGATGGAGCAGATCTGGAGACTGGGAGTCCCTCTGTCATTATTCTTATAAGGGGAAGCTACCCGCCAATCTCGGGCTAGCCGTTACCCTGTGGTAATTATGCCGAAGTTACCATTGGATTATCCAACGGCTAGTTTGACCTACTTGACGGTCCAACTTCACTCACTCGACTCGCCTGTTGGTGCGCCTTGTCCATTCGATAAGGTGCGGCGACTCAAACATGGACTCTACTCGCCAATGCCGTGATTGAAGACCTGCCGGAGAGATTTCCTCCTTCATTGAGGGAGTCCATTGCCGATTTGACTGGGCGTCCAAATTAGACTCGCCTACTCTGACTGCCAAAAGAACACCTGCGCCGGACCAACGTTGGCCTCAGGGACTACTGATGGGGATATACCGAATGGGGTATGCCCAGCAGGATGTTTCGACTGGGCCATAACCTCTGCAAGTGGGCCTGCAGGACGGCGACTAGAATGCGACTGAGAAGAAGCCTGGCAACTAGAAGCTAGAGGCCCAGAAGCGTAGCACCCTAGTTGGATTAGGTCAAATCCTCCGAGTCTCTAACTGACTCGGTTGTATACCTGTAAACCCTAGCAAAGTACCCCTATATAAACCTCCCTAGAGTGCTCTCTATACATACGTTCCATCATACACCCCATCGACTCGCTGCCTAGCCATCGAGCTCACCACCATTGTACTCACTCGATAATACAATCTAGCAGGAGTAGGTCTTTACCCTCCGGGGGGCTGAACCTGGGTAAACCCTGTGTCTTCACCCTCATCTTGCTCCGTAGATGGATGCCCGCTTTTGCCCCCAAAACCTTCCTATGGCTACCCCTGGTAGCGACTGCCATGGTCATTCCCATGACACCAACTCCATTGGATATTCAATTCTACTCGCTCTTTCTTTGATTCCTTGAACAAAAGTAATCCAAGGTATGTTTCCGATGGGGATATGCCAATCGAGGTATGCCCAGAAAGGAGATTCAACTGGCCCAAGACCACAGCGCGTGGGCCTACTGGCACGGTGACTGGAAGGACGCTTCGAATCAAGCTCGATGACTGAAGATGGATGCCCAAGACTCTAGCTAGGCCTAATAGGATTAGGTTAAATCCTCTGAAACCTAAACGGATTCGGTTGTAATCCTGTAAACCCTAGCGAGGTGACTCTATATAAACCTACCTAGGGCTCTCATTGTACTTACGTCCTATTAGCTACCCCATCCAAGTGACTCGCTGCCTAGCCGCCGAGCTCGCCGATCTTGTAATCCACTCGCTAGTAATACAATCCAGCAGGAAGTAGGTCTTTACCCTATAGGGGCGAACCTGGGTAAACCCTTGTGTTTGCTTCCAATCTCATTCCGCGGATGGCGAATCGCTCTTGCCCCCAATCGTATCAATCTCTACCCCTGGTAGCGACTGTTGAGGCCATTCCCACGACAGTTTCTCCTCCGATTCCCTACTTATTTGCATCAAAACCTTGCTCAATACTTTGCCATTATCAATCTAGACTTAGGTATTGTTCTTGAACTAATTTTGATTATGATCATGCTTATTTTTGTTTTTAGAGGACATATTTTATAGAAAGTGTAGAGGATTACTTTTGTTATTTTCTATTGGATCAAATCTTTAGTTAGCTTTAATTTTATTTTTAGATGAACACAAGGAGTTGTACACGTGCGATGGATGTGGAACAAGCTGCACCACCCGTTGATGAGCTAACCCCCGAGTCACTTGGCATCGAGTTCACAGAGGAATACCACCTCAGCCGTCTCAAGAGCCGAGAAATCAAGTCCACCAAATGGACATGTCCTTATATTATTAACCAACTAGGCCTTGGCCATGATTTCAATTTACTATGCAACAATGTTGGTTTGCTTCACTTTGTTTTTCAGGATGTTTCCACTTATCACCGCTTGACACTTGCGTTCCTCATCACCTTATCGCATCCAGTGTGTCCAGTATATTGCTCCGAGGAAGATATCATGGGAGTTGATCACATCACCTTCCGCCTAATGAACCGTGAGTATGACTTAACACCTCGATCAATGGGCTCAATGTTTTGCATTTTCTAACAACACCACCGATATCTGCTCCACTAGTTTCATTCTGAGTCCTACGCCCTTGGAATATTTTAACTCTATGAGAGGTCATTCCACTACACCCAAGGGTAATCAAATTGAGTGTCATGTTGTTCGTTATTTGTTCTGTTATTTCTAACACCTTGTAGGCACGTGGTGAGTTTATTAGAGTCAATGAAGAGCACATGATGATCCTCGCAAGAGCTGCTATTCCCAACTGTAACTTAACGCCAAATTTGGGCGCTCTTCTTGTGTTTAATATTAAGCATCAAGATCTTCAAATCTATGATCCCATATGCGGAGGAGGAGTTGTCACCGCTCTCGCTCGAGCACTCCACATCAACCTAGGTAATATCCAGCCATTGGTAGGTGTTTGCCGTCTTGTTTTTGCTACTTCAAAGCTTGTGGTGTAATTTCTAAAGTAAATGGTAGATACTTGTTTGATATACCTAGAGTTGATCACTTGATCCTTACTCCTTTGCCTAATGGTTTATTCTCTATCAAGAATGAACGTTTGCATTATGACGCGCAGGTTGAAGCAAGACTACCCCACCAAGGAGTACCCGTGGATGAAGAAGGAGGAGATGAATAAGTAGAACAAGAAGGCCCCGGACAGGAGCAACAACCACCAAATTACTACACCACCTATGAAGACATTTACGTGCTCAAAGGAAATATCCAGAACATGACCAACCTCTCCATCAACCTTCAAGACACCACCGTGAACCTCTCAACCCAGTTCACCGATTGGAGCAGCCATTGGAACTTGGGATATTATCCATCGCCACCATAATGAGCAACAAAAGGGCTTGCAAAAGCCTGAGCTTGGGGATGTGTTCCCTAAACATTTTTATTTGTGTAATAATGAGGTTGCACTTCAGCTCCGTGAGAGATTTTAAACACTCATGTTGGGTTTGTTCCAACACTTTTCTTTTTCGCTTTCGTTTTCCCTTTTCATTTGTTTGTTTTATTTTCTTAGTATCTTGCTTGGTCGCAAGCCTCTTTCTATTCTTTAACCCCCATCCTCAAAAATGCAAAAAGATTTTTCCTTTTATCCTTTTTTTTGAAAGTGTATTTGCTTATTGCCTCTTTGCTTCAATATTATTATGAGAGTGATTTGATATGAGTTTTGAAGGAACACATCCCCATAAAGGAAGAGAACTGTGAAGTTACTCATGAGAGGTATGTCCTATGTCTCCCACTTTAGAAATTTGAAATGTTTATCCTAGTTAGTTGATATTTTAAGATATTATCCTAGTGGGAGTAATTCAAAATAGTTAGAGTAAAGCTTTTTATTTGTATGTATAATTAGTTGTGGAAGATTTTTCTCTAGTTCTTGTAGATAACTGAGTCTTGCCTTGGAAATAATATTGCCAAACAAGTACAACAAGAAAAAATCCCCAATTTATGACTTGTATGTTGTGATTGTCTCATGAGTTTACCTCTGAAGATACTTAACCCCATAGATATATTGATAGACTTGA
This sequence comes from Avena eriantha, assembly GCA_910589775.1. Taxonomy (NCBI): domain Eukaryota; kingdom Viridiplantae; phylum Streptophyta; class Magnoliopsida; order Poales; family Poaceae; genus Avena; species Avena eriantha. The sequence goes on along the minus strand of OU342741.1, from coordinate 481,742,168 downwards.
TGGCACTCTTGAAAGGAGTTTTCTGATTGAAATGACGTCTAGTGGTAATTGAGATGCATGCTAAAGCTAAAATTGTGAGTCAAATTATGTTATTGCTTAAAGCTTATTTATAAAAAAAATATGCACACCTTTGGGATGCCAACACTCCGCTGGCCTACGAACGATCAATGGTACAAACCCTGATTTTGGCTACTGAGTTGATGACATGGGTAGAAACTATTACCATAATGGGCAAAAGTATTGGTACTCTTGAAGGTTGTGGGAAGTATTTCTAAAAAGTCATTCAATGATCCTTGTTGGAAACTATATTTCAAAGAGAGTCACACAAAGAGTCTTTGGTATTGTCTCGTTACTACCACATGAATTTGTTTGAAATACAATGAATGGAAGTGTTTTGATAGTCTTGATATATTGATGTGGGTGTCAATAAGACACTTTATTGTTAAGCTACTTTGGACATGATCTCCCATACTTAATTCTGTTCATATGAAACATCCTAGTGTTCCTTGGCAAGCTGAGAGTTAACTAGAGGAATTGGAATGATTGTTACACCTCTAGTTGTTTATACTTATATCAACTCTAATTTGATTATTTTGAGTTAACGAAGCTTGCATAGTACTCTTGGCACTTCTAACATTTTGATAAGACTTTCAAATGGAAGAAGTGCTGGATACATGTGACTACCAACCGTAAGTGAATTCATCTTCTTGTTATTTCAGTTTCAACGTTGAGTTCCTTATGGTTTCTTTTGTTTCTTCCTCGGGGACGATCAAGGTTTGAGCTCTGGGGAAGTTTATGGCTGTGAAAATAGCCATCTTTCTCTACATTTAAATCAAATTTTAAGTCAAGAAATTGACCAAGAATCTCTCTAGACTTCCTACTAATGACTAATTTTTGCAAAGATGTGCAATACTTGGTTTTAATTTGTGTTCTTCAGGAAATCATACTTTTAAGGAGAAATCAGGAGCATTCATTGAAGATTATCATGTTACCAACTCGGCCAAGCTAATTGGGGATGAAAAGGAACCTTATGAAAGCTTAACGACCAGCCGTACGGGTAAGGCCCATCCGTACAGTGTGGCGTTGTCTTTGCTAGGTCAAACACTGCAACTTTTGTGAAGACACCTATATATTTCGAGACTCCAGCCGCCGTGCAGAGAGCTGCCATTCTCATATTCCATCACAACACCACCGAAGGAGATCCACCACCATAGCATCCTCTCCATCATCCATCCACTCCATAGCCATGGCCATGTTCTTGTACTTGAGATCTCCTTGTGATTTGGCGACCATTGTAAGAATATTTGATTTCAATCTAAGTATTTTCACAATGTTTTCTATCGTTGATATTATTGTTATGAGTGAGTAGTCCTCACGGGCTGAGGTTTGGGCTGAAACCTCATAGGAGATATGTATCTTTTTTCTATGTCTCTTGTCTCGATCCATGGACTTGTAGGTACACAAGATCCCAGGGATTGATAAAGGCTCGAGGTAAGATGAGTCGTGAACAACGACTTCATGCAAAACCCACTGACAACAAGGGGAGTACGGTATTCGTTTAGGGATTCACTTGGGATTAACAGCAACATCACCATTCTTAATGCTTTGATCTATATTTACATAATAATTGTTTATAGCCCGGTGCTTCGTGGTACACAGGTTGGATCAAAATACTATTGATATGCATGTGGCTCACATGGGCTTTAGTGTTTATGGATTTGCAGCCCACAACCCTATCTATGTTAGATCATTTCACACATTAATGTGCTTATTATTATCTTTATCCCATATGTATGTGTAGCTACATGTGAACCCTGGCATATTTCTATTCATTGCAACAACCAATGATACAAAGTAAACTAGAAAGGTCCAGTAAATATAAAGTAAAACAAGTAAACAAAGTCTTGTAGAAGTCCTTATATTTTCCATACAACAATTTTTTCCCAAGGATCGATAAACCTAGGTATACTAGGGAGAAATCTACTATACTACATTTGTAATCTGGATTGAAGGTATCGGCCAACCCACACGCCCGAAGCCCAAGTGGCTCGCTGGGCAACGGTTGGCTAGGTGGACCCTGACACACGCCCCACCAGCGCACCTCGCGCCCGCCCTCCTGCTACTGCGAGCGTGCCTGCCCGCGTGGGTCGGCCTGGCCTGTGGGGTCCTGCTATGGTGGCGGCTTCCCTTTGGGGTGGCTTCCCTATGGGCATTTTCCCTTCTATGATTTGGCCCAATAGAGGAAGTTGCCCCTTTAATATTAATTTTAAATATTTATTAATATATTAATTCAAATTAATATATAAATGCATATTATAAAATCTATTAATCCAAAAACACCTTTCGGCTTTTTCCTTCTTCGAACAACTTCAGATCCCCTTTGAAACTATTCTGGTAATATTTTTCAGAATAATTCTGATATTCTCTTTCTCATCAGTGATCCCTTCGCTTCCATAGCGACCTCAGAACGCCGTAATACCCTTAAGTGTGTTACCCTACGGTTTAGGAATGCATAGATATGATCGAGATCTCTCTTTGGTCAATGATCAATAGCAGGACCGGGATGCCCATAATGACCCCTACACATTCCACGAAACTCTCACGTTTGAACCATAAACTCTGTGTCCAATTCCTTTTGTCTTTTTGATACATGAATTGCCCGAGATTTGATATATAGTATCAACATACTAATCTCATTACCGACAAGTCTACTTAACTCGCTATCGTGATATTGTATCCCCATGACCAAGTCATACGCTGCAGCTTATTGGATACAATCTCACCGAGTGGGTTCAGTGTATCTTCCCGTCACGCGGGTGAGAAAATCCATGTCTTGATGCATATGCATCAACCTGTTAATATGGAATACCCAACACACACCTTTATATTCACCTAGTTACGGTCATGATGGTTGATATGATCAAAGCATCCATGGGAGACAGTGATTAATATGATCTCATGGTCTAAGGAGAAGGTCGGTTTGTTTCTAACTCTCACAACGATGAACCATGTGACTAGATCACATTGTAATACCTATGTTGGTAATTTCCATCATATAATTCTCCAATAATATGACTCCATTGTCAACTGACATAAATGCTCCATGATCAGAAAACCTTGATCATCGGTTGCTCAACAAACTAATTGAATAGAGGCTACTAGGGACTAGGTTTGTTTGCATACTACACATGTATCAATGTTTCCTCTTGATACAGTTATAGCACAATATGAAACTATTATGAACTAGTTTGAGATATGATAATAAACCTATTTATTATTTTTCTTTAGGGCATATCTCCTTCACCCGCGTCGTACACCAATGTCGCCCGCCGTGGTACATCGCCATGGAGGTTCCTCTAGTGGTCATTCCACAACGGTGCTGCCACTATTAGGCTCAATGTGCACACACTTTGAATGCATCCTCTCTCGTTGTCCCCAGCGCTCTCAGTCATAGAATCTGTGCTCCACGTGGGGCATCTCCATTGATGATGTCAGGGTGACATCATCATGATGTCATCCTTTTCTTTCTTTTAATATTTTCTGCAATTCTTTTCTGGCATTTAATTAAACTCTATGGGACCTACCTGTAAGATTTAAAAAAAAATTACAATTTAATTCTATAATTATTAAAACTATGACAAGTGGGACCAAGTAGAAACATTTTCATATATTCAAAAATTATTTTAAAATCATTAAAAAGGATTAAAATGGGGGGGGGAATCATAACTAATTTATTTTAAATCAGAAAAATAAGTACTCCCTCCATTCCTAAATATATGATGTTTTAGCTTTTATGAAGCGAATGTATCTAGACACCTTTTGGTGTGTAGGTTTGGAGTGAATGTACACATAAAATGTGTCTAGATACATTTGATTCACAAAAACTAAAACACTTATATTTTGGAACTGATGGAGTATAATATATCAAAACGATCAGAAAAATAATATCTATATTTTGGTATCAAAATCATGCATTGTTAAGAAGCTTCAATTGCAAGTTATTTAGGAGAACCAATTGAACCCTCTCATATGCACATGGGGTTTTATAAACACTAGGGTTTAAACCCTATGGACCCCATTTAAATTAATGATCTTGTCTAGGGTTTCAATTTTAGTATCCTTTAACTTGAATATCATCCATACTGTGTTGATCATTGCATCGATGTCATGTGTTGATTGTTGTTTTCCCTTTCCGGTGGTTTGCCTCTTCTCGGTAGAGTTTGAGAACAAGTCCGAGGTCGAGACTGAGATCAACACCATTGAAGATCAAAGATCAATACTCCTCCATCGAAGAAGTCAATCAAAAGATCCTCGAATAATTATATTCTAGTTATCAACAAACAAGGCAAACATAGGCCCACCATATATGATCATATGATTTCAAAATAATTCAATTCTTTTCATGCTGCATGCGGTTCTAATGTGGTCTCTTATTGATAGATAGAGTATCATATTTTTTGTATTGTCCCCTTTGTAGCCTATATTACCTGATATAATCTTTTTAATTAGTTCTCCTTTTTGGAAGTTTGCTTATTTTATTATCCATTCCCCTAGCATAACTAGGTTTGGCTTGTGAGTATTGCTAGAGCCTCTGTATATGTCCTGCTTAGCCATGCTTAGCTGTAAAGTCTGGTTCATCGAGTTGATGTATCAAAGATGCAAATGAATCTAGTATGACAAGATGATGTGGTATGATCAGTGATGTGAGGTAAACATGCTAAGAATTGTATGGGAGGCTAGGTGGGCTGTGGTTTTCCTAGTCCCATACTTTCCACCACTAGGAATTAAGTTCTTGCCACTGTAACCAAGACTGAGTGTGCAACCACACAAGGCTTGGAAACCCCTTGGCCCCAACTTGCCTAGTTTGATCCCTGAGTCCGTAGTTTGAGATTTGGATTTTTCATATGTGTTTGGATGGGTTGAAGATGGTGCATCACATACAAGGCATGGTTAAGGAGAAGGGCTCTGCTGGGCTAGACTTCAGATCCTTGGACACAAAGACTAGGACCGAGCTGAGAGTGCGGCCGACTATAGCAGACGAACCAACCTTTTTGGTGACTCGTGGATTAGGCGAATGCAAGGAAAGGTTTTGGTCAGCCACCCTCTATCAGCTTTCCACAAAAGAGAGCTAATGTACTAGAATTAAGAGTCGGTCGACGCATATGAGTAAAGTTGTACACCCCTGCTGGGTTAAATATTTTCAAAAGTCCAGGTCCAAGGTTATGGAAGACATGGGAAAGGTCATGATGATCATAAAGAACATTAACGTAATCGAAAAACTTGGCAACTAAGGTGTGTTTAAGGATGCTTCCTTAGGGAACGAGGGGGTGAACCTAGTGTAGAGGTTCTGGTGATGATGTTTGGTGGGTAACAAAAGATGATCAATAAAGTTAGAGATATCGTTCTCTTATCCTATTTTAAATGTTCTGATTAAATGAGTTTCTATTCCTTTCTGTTTTGCATATAAAGATTGCTTTACTCAAAGTAACTCCATCAGCCATAAGTCTTGCAGAGTACACCCTGTACTCAGCCTTGCTTCGTTGATATTTTTGCAGCAGAGTAAGTGTTCTCTTAAAGATGAGTTTGGTATGACATCGGCATCGACAAGTAGTTGGGGTTCCCAGGTGGTATCCTAGAATCTATGGGTTGGGTTGTCACCGTTATGCTTTAGGGCTCTTAGGCCATTTGTTAGGTTTGCTATGTTTAATAGCATAATTTGTCTTCCATTGTTTGATGTATGTGGTCGTTGGCCTCTACTTGTAATATTTTGCTTCTCTGCTTGGTTATGAGCTTGTAATACTTTTTGAGCCATAGGAACACTATTGTGTTACCAATTCTCTCATCCCGGGTTAGGTTTCATACTAAGGTATGGGATTTGTCTAACCCTGATCCCAGGGTGTCACAAGTTTGTTATGGTTTAATCTAGTTTACTTTATCGTCTAGATTCGTGAAAACTATATGTTTGGTAGTTATATGCAAATTTTGGTAGAACAATACTATCTATACATGAGATATTAGAAGCAAAATTAATTGTGTACTTTTCATTTGTTGGACGCCGGTTGTTGTTTGAAGCAAATCATGTATGCTCATAAAGTTGACAAATAGTTGAAAAATATTTCAGACTGGATAATCAGCAACAGAAAACATGAGCAAGAATAGAAGTTAGCCCATACATGTTTTTTGTCTTTATATATAGGAGCAAAGTTTTACTGTCATATGGCATCTATAGTCTGATGCATGCAACCACTCTTGACCCATGTACTCAGAGAGTGTCGCCTCCGGACAACCTAGCAACTACATGACTCCGCGCACTAAATAGGAATTACCCTAAAGGATAGAAACAAGATATTTACAGTAAGGAAGTGCTATAAATAAATTTTTAGAGCATCTCTTGTATATACCATAAAACGACATGGCCCATAAAAATTGCACCGATATGCACTTTTTGAATGATTTATAGCACCAAACAAACATTGCATATTGACATGTGCCGTACTTTTTGTTATGGTCGAGGCCGTGGAGCTTGCTCTATTCGCTGCGTGGTCGTAGAGCTGCATCCCCGATGGAGTAGGCGCGGCGCCGAGAGGTGTCGTCGCGTGCTGCGCGAGCCCGTGCGCACTCTCTCGGAGCAGCATGGAGGTGTGGCGCCGGTCCTAGCCACCCATCGCGCACCTGACACGGTGGCGGGGAGCACATGGGCCATCGAGCATTGGGCTTCCTCTAACAACAAGTTTGTCAAAGTTGATCAGGCCACATTGTTCGATATCATCTTCACCGCCAACTATCTAGATATCAAAGGGGCTCCTCGACCTCAGCTGCCAGACGGTCACCGACATGATAGAGGGCAAGCCGGTTGAGGAGATTCGCATGACGTTCAATATCAAGAATGACTTCACTAGGAGGAGGAAATACGCAAAGAGAACTCGTGGGCGTTCGAGTAGACGTCTTAGCTAGCTAGGACATTATTTGGTCTATTTTTGTTATATGCTTAATTACTATTTTGATGTTTAATTAGTTTTGGACTAAGCTACTTCACTTTATCGTCTAGGTCAGTGAAAACTATATGCTTCTCGGTTATATGCAAATTTTGGTAAAACAATATAACTATTCACACATGTGATATTCAAAGCAAAACTAGTTATGCACTTCTTATTTGTTGGGTACTAAGCTTCAAAAAGAAAAATTGTTGGATAATGATTGCCGTTTGAATCAAATCATGCACGTTCATAAAGTTGACAAACATTTTAGGCTGGATCCAAGTAGAGATAGATAGTTTTGTTTGTAGATAGGAGAAATGTTCTATTGTCCTGCTGCCTCTATCGTTTCATGGACGCATCCCCTTTTACCCATGCATAAAACTGATCCTCGGAAGGAAGAACTTCGACTCCCCATGACTGCTCCCACTAAATAGGAACCCTAACCATATCAAGATAACGGTACAAACAAGCTATTTGCAGTAAGGAAAGTGCTATAAAGATCTTTTTTACCCATCAAATCTATCATGTTCAGATGTATCATGTTCAGGCGGAAACCTGTAACACTTGCCATCTATGTGCAGAGCTGCAAATCCAAACAGTTGTCAAGATATTTCCCAGGAAGAAACATGGATTGGTGGCCATCTTACAAATATGCAGTGGAAAACCCTGAATCCTGAATGGTGCTACAAACATGTGACGCGAGTGATGTATTCTCTGCTGAATTTAAAACTATCTTTCGAACATGTGAGTTCTATCCTCTGCAAGCACTCAACAGGAACTCATTGATCCATAACCATATTTCCTTCTGCGGTGGATTTGCATGTTGATAGTGTCAACATCTACAAACTATCACCAAAACTTCAGAGTTGACCCACATGATTAGCCTTCGCAGCAGCTACCTGTAAATCAGAAGTGCATGGATTAAACAATGAAAGTCTGATAATACGAACTTCAAATTAATCACAGTACAGCGGCTTTGTCAAAAACAAATCCCAGTACGGTGGTTTGGTTAACTTGTACAATCTTAGTCTGCTGGGTATGATTGTCAGAAAAGCAGTAATTCAGTTTGCCTCCCTTTACATCAGATAACACTAGCGTGTTCAGCTACTGAGAAATGAGATTTTAGCGTGCATGCTATCTACCATGCACAGTTTAAATATGTTTCATTGGGTATAAATTGAACTTAAATTTTAGAGATACGATGACACTAGATGAAACTTGGCAGCACAAATCTTTAAGCAGCAAATGAACGGCATAGACATGCACGCGATCTAGCATGCACGCTAAAATTGCTGCGTTCATTCAGCTACTGCTCTGCTGAATTGTGGGGTACAACAAGTTAACATTCGGTATCAACAGGTCGCAGTTCTGGTGCCAACACATATATGAGATGCTGGGCACTATATGTTGATTGAAGAATAATCATTCCCAGACACCCACAAGCTAAACATGCATATTATCATAGATGATTATTCACAACAGAGGAGTTTGATGCAATTCTGCTGGAGTGCTGAACTAATGCTAGTGTCATTCAATAGACAACATGGACTTATTGGCATAATTTGGACTAGAACAAAGTTTAGCCACAATTCCACACACTACAAAGATGCACAGATTAAAAGTATATGGATCATAATTAATTGCAAGCGATTATATTTCAAGAAAGAAGTTCTCACCTAGTTTATATCGATCTTAAGCTCAAAGAGATCACTTGAAACTGTACTCTGGTTGCACTCAGAAACTATCCCCTCAAAATCAATAGGTGCATTTGAAACAAAAACAAGCAGCGGCTTCTTCTTCGGAACAGGCAGTGGCTCATTCTTGCCCTCCAGTATACCAAGAACCGTCCTCATAACAGGTCTCTCTTCTGAAAAGGGATTCACACAGCTCAAACCTAGAAGAAGCAGCCTCATCATTTGCTCTGTGTCGTAGTCCCCATTCAGGCTCATATCGACAGCATCCAGAAGCTTGCCTTTAGAGTGCAAATTCCAAACCCAATCGACAACATTCAACATGTTCATACTGCCAGGTGCTTCTCGCTCAATTGGCCGCCTTCTTGTGCAGATCTCCAGCAGCACAACCCCATAGCTGTAGACATCACTCTTTTCTGTGGCTCTCCCCATCTGGAGGTACTCAGGAGCAAGGTAACCAACAGTTCCTGCTGCCAAGGTTGACCGAGGGCTATTATCAGGATCCTTCAACCTTGCAAGCCCAAAATCCCCCAGCTTCGGATTGAAATTCGAATCCAGAAGTATGTTACTGCACTTGATATCCCTGTGGATCACCTGCTGTTCATGTTCTTCATGTAGGTATGCAACAACAGAGGCAATGCCGACGGCCACATTGTACCGCCGAGCCCAGCTGAGAGTGGGATGATGGTGGAGACCTGAACAAGGGTGGAGAGCCATGTCCAGGCTGCCATTTGACATGAACTCGTACACAAGCAGCAGCTCGTCCTTCTCCGCGCACCACCCTTGCAGATGAACCAGATTGGGGTGCTTCAGGTCAGCGATTATGGTAAGTTCGGCGGTGAACTCCTTGTGGCTCTCCCTGGATTGCTTGGAGCGCTTGACTGCATATGTGATCCCAGAGCGCGGGCAGACCGCCTTGTATACAGTACCGAACCCACCACTGCCAACCACTAGAGAAGGATCGAATCCCTTTGTCGCGGAGAAGAGATCTTGGTACATGAACTCCCTTGGCTGGCCCGATTTTGCTCTAGCACCCTCGCTGAACCCTGCAGTACGAGACCTCCACTTCTTCAGAGACATTATCACAAGCACCATGACTGCGCCGAGAAACACAATGGGCAGAGGAATGCCGAGCCCCAGCACCAGCCTTCTGCGGCGCCCATCCTTACGGCCAGCGACACCGTCCGAAGCGGAGCCAGGGACACCACCGTCCAATGCGCGGCCAGCGCCGCGGACGCTATCGGAGACGTTGTGCGAGGATCTGGACGCGAGGTCGACGGTGCGCAGCCCGTTGGTCTGGAAACTCCAGCTGTGGATGGCGAAGCCGCCGTCGACGCCGCTCCCGTTGTCGGAGGAGGACGAGACCTCGAAGCCGACGAACATGAACTCCGCGAAGCGGGCGGCGAGGCCCGTGGAGTTGGCCACCACCAGCGCAGGCGTCTGGGGGCGCAGGCTCGCGTGGCTCAGGAACACCTCCAGGCGAGCGCGGCGTGCGTCGTAGACGACCCAGGAACCGACCTCGTTGCCATTCCGCAGGTCCACGGGTCCGGTGGAGTTCCCGGCGACGCGCTCGCCGTTGGACGACGCGTACACGCGGTTCCTAGGCGCGTCGAACGCGACCTCGAGCGGGAGGAGGGATCGGTTCCCGTGTGAACCCTCGGTGGCGGCGAGCGGGTCGGGGAGGAGCACGAAGGAGAGGCGGGAGGCGGGGCGCGCAGAAGCGGGGGAGGCGAAGAGGAAGGAGGTGGAGAAGGAGGCGTTGCTGGGAAATGGGAGAGGGAGCGGGAAGAGGGCGTGGGAGGAAGGCGGCGGGAGGGACACGGAGGCGGAGCGGAGCGAGGCCCCGCCAAGGAGGGTGAGGTTCCGGAGGGAGAAGGACGGGAAGGAGAAAGCGACGGTGGTGTCCGCGGCGGCGGCGGGTGGTGGCTGGATGGGGAGGAGGAAGAAGACGACAGCGAGGAGGTAGAGGGGAGGAGGCCTCGGTCGAGCCATGAGACGAGAGAGGATGGTGGAGGCGGTGGACGGTGAGACGAGGGTGGCACGGGTTTATGACCTTGGTGAGAGACAGGGGGGATCCCCTCAAATGATTGGACAAATGATAAAGAAATGATTGGAAAGGGGTCCCAGTATCTCGCTACCTTCCTCTGTTTTGTAATTTTGTATTTTCTCCTCTTCCATGATGAATTTCATTGCTAAAATGCGATGTCTATTGAACAATGAAATCGCCTTGTATCCGCATTGAACACCACTTGCGCATCGATACCTTGAAATTCACCAACTGTTAAAAATAAAATAAAATAAAAAGAGCATATGCCATATTGATGAGGCACACGGCGACGTATTAAGAGCATCTCCACTCGTTTGTGTCCCCGGACCGAAATCCAACGTATTTTTTTACCGGATGGACGAAGCTTTCAGCCTGGGGCCAAAAGATTTCCACATGTGTGCATCCAGAGGAGAATTGGAGGAGAGATATCCGATGGATGGGGGACAAAAGGAGGAGAGAGAGGGAGAAAAAGAGAAGAGTGAGCCAGTAGGGTGAGAAAGGGAGGAAAGAGAGGTTACAAGTGGGCCAATAGGGTGAGAAAGAGAGGTTAAAAGTGGATCAAAAGCTTGTAAATAATATTTTGTAAACGTTAAAGTACAAACATGTAGATATGTGTCGGACTCTATTTTAAGAATACTCCGAGCAACAACAAAAGCACCACCAACAGAGACAGGACCTCGATTTCTAAAAGCTTCTCCTAAAACAAAGTCTCTTGCAAGGTAACAATGTACAGACACCACCTTCGTCCAATCTAACAAGCATTGTCAAATCCCGGGTTTTCACCCTGAAAAAAATCCAATCTCTAGATAATGACTTCAACGAGGAGATGACTAGGGTTACACATTGCCAGGAACAACCACCAAAGGTCAGACCTAGGGTTCTCACCCTAGACACTAAGACATGGAGCTCCAAGGGAATCGCCAAGAAAGAAATCCGCCGTTGTCACCACCACCTAGTAGGAATTGTTGCAAATACCGCTAACTGATGATCACTAGGCACACATTAGTCTTGACCCCATCCTTGATGGTCTTTGTCACTATCGGTACATAGTGGCCTCACTCAACATGAGCATGGAGAACCTTTGGCTATCGATTCGCCATTGATATTCCAAAATGTGCCAGATCTTGGTAATCTCGGGTACCAGTTGTAATCGGTATACTGCAAGGTGTTGGCAAGAGTAGATCGTTAATCCTCTAATGTCCCTTGCCATACCCGAGGTCCCTAGATTCAATGCCCTGCGACCAAAGTCGGCCAATCGCCAGGACCAAATCACAGGGTTGAAGAAACGGGCAGTTGACTGCCTACCATGGTCGCACCAGCTGTAAAGGCCCGGATCTTAGCCGACCATGACACGAACGATGGCGCCCCATACTAGGAACGTAGGCGATTGTCGGACACGCTTGCACAAACGAGCGCATCAGATCTTGGATTGATGCGGAGAAGAACTAGATATTAGGGTGGTAGGAAAAAGGGAAAGGAAAACAGGCCTCCCCACTACCGCCATCCACCGTCGGGTAGCCTCCTCCAGCTATGAGGGGGAGGGAGGATGCGTGGGGGCTAATAGCGGTGTCGGGGTAGGATCCCTGTGTCACCTCGGGATAGGGATGTGTGGATAGAAAGAGCGAAAAAATCATGAAATTAACATATAATTCATCGTGAAGAAAAACCTAATATAGTTTGGACTCATCTTGTGCTCACGCGGTGGTTTACATAGCAGATTCACATGTGTTTCGAATACATCTCATGTTTTAGTTATAGTTTCCTGGACCACACTAGTACAAACGCGTTATTTAGAGACACCAATTGCCATAGGCCTCAAGCCGGTTTCTCATTTCGGCTCAAGCGCATAGCTTCTAAGAGCACACCATCTAAGCCAGTTTTTCTTTGCGGCTCTAAGATACGCCACCTCAGACGGTGCAAAAGGAAAATGCCTATAAGAGCTCGATCACGGTATTACCAGATAGTTGGGGAAATCCATATAAATTTAGCCATTACATGTTATGGTAGTACATACAAAGTGCAGTCCATAAATCAATCAGCTAGCATAATTAATACTCTCTAACAAACTAGCATTGCATTTATAACGGGCCGCCCGGTGGAAGTTGTTGAACCAGAATATGTACCTCTCCATTATCTTTTTTATCAAAGCAAAAAAGGACAATGATATCCTACTTTAGGTTGAAACTTCTCACAACCTTCTCCTATCCAGTCAAGATTGCATTTGACCCAGCTCCCATCTTCATCCTAACCATCTTTGGCTTTTTGCTCTTCATTTGCCAAACATGGACCACAATAGGTTCATCAAGGCGATTCTTTAGGTATTTTCTTGTGAACTCAACTTCAAATGTCTGGGCAAGTACAAAGAATTGAAGAATTAGCATGCTTGTGATTAATGAGAGTATTTAAATATCACAGGGTAGCTTGTTAATAACATGATCAAGAATATATCATCTTACCAGCTTGCACTTCTTTTTCGTGACAGATGAATATGGCAGTTTGTAGATATAGTACTTGATTTTTGGTGGAAATTCGGGTTCACACCAGTCTAAGAGGAAGTCTACATGAACTTCTTTCAGATACATGTCGTTTCCAAAAAGGCTCTTCTTATCAAAATCAGTGCCCCCCTTGTGTTGAGGCCTTGATGCAACAACACATAAAAATTTCAATGTGGTGGAATATTAATGTCTACTGTCTAAACACATACAAAACAGATGACTGATATTTCGATCTTCTTTTGATACCTCTAAAATCAATCCTCTCAGTGGGCTCTTCATCTGTTGACTGGAATTCAAAACCACCAAAGTTAATGCGAAAACTGTCATCACTAGAGAGCGTTACGGCATCGTCACACTAGTGGAAAATGGGCATTTTGTCCCGGTTTGTAAGGGGCTTTAGTCCCGGTTGCCCAAACGGGATGGGGCAATCGGGACTAAAGTGTAGGGGTTCCGCGCATGAAAACAATAAATTTTTACCCTACGCCCCTGAACCCCTGATGTTGCCAGGACCTATCTATTAGTAATATAGTAACGGGAGGGGCTTTTCGCGAACTTACCCTTGAAGACCGAAAAGCGTTGTCAATGCTCAGGAGAGCGTGGTTGATGTAGACGAGCCGAAGCCAACCTCAAGGTCGTGATGAAGTCCTCGCGCTCCCTTGGCTCCAACGACTTGAGTGCCTCAAGTGCGACACCTCGCAGGGAGTTACACACGTTCGGTGCCTGATGATGACTCTCGCTTCCCCGATCCAACAACAGTTGCGGAAGTAGAGCTCCTGGAACCGAATCTCGCAGCGCGACGGCGCTCCGCGGTGAAGATGTCTCTCGTTCGCGCAGTCCGAACTTGGGACCACGGTCACGAGAGAAAGAGAGAGAGAGAGAGAGAAAATATCAATTGGAGGTCTTCCCAAAAGTGAGAAGACCTTTATTGAATATTGTGTGTATTTATCTGGCCAAATACCCCCACTATATATAGGGGGGGGGAGGTACTACCTCCCTCAAAGTCCCGGGGTGGGACTAAAGGAGAGGAGGGGGAGGGGCAGCTGCTGGTCGGCCCTAGTGGGCCCCGTGCAGGGGGGGGGTGGCCCAGCCGGTCACCCCCTTGTCCCTTCTCCCTCTCTCCTTTCCCTAATGGGCCCTCTCCCCTCCGGGAATTGGCCCATTAAGCCTTTTTGACCTTTTAAATTGATTTTCTCTCTATTAAATAATTATGAATAAATTATTAAATCAATATTTAACATTCATTCATATATTATTCAATCTCCGTGGCTATGGAACACTTCCACCTCCACTCCGGACATCCTCCGGACTTACCGAAACCCTTCCGGTTTTCTCTCTACTATTCTTCAGCGATTCTACCGATCCTATAAACACTCTCTAAGCATCATCAAGCCCTTAAGAGTGATACCCCACGGTTCAGGAACACTCCAGACATGGTCGGGACACTCCCGCACCAATGATCGACAGAGGGACCTGGATGGCCATGTGACCCCTGTGCGTTCCATGAAGATCTTTCGTCGTTTGAACCAGGACAATCGTGTCTTATTCCCTTTGTCTGTCGATACTTGCATTGCCTGAGATCTGATCAATGACATCACCATGTCGTGTTCAATATCGTTACTGAACAATGCTACTTGACTCGTTCCGATAAGTCATATCCATGTGATCAAATCACATGCTGCACAGCTATTGGATATAACTTCTCCGAGTAGGCCCTTGAGTATCTTTCCGTCACATGAATGGACAAATCCTAATCTTGACATATACTGCCTCTATGATTTCCTCCAAGTACCTAAACACACCTTTATAACCATTGTATTACCAAGTGGCGCTTGATGCTATCTAAGCACTCTCGGGAGACAGTGATTGATATAACCTCACGGTCTAAGGAATAGTCTATGAGGATCCATTTCTAATCATCGTAACTTGAACTTTGTGACATGATCAGGTCACGATGTTTAGGTTGGGTATTAGTTCATCATCTCATTCTCAGAATGAGTTGACTCCATTTCCAACTGGCATAAATGCCAGATGATCAGGAAACATGATCATTTGTGACCAATGAACCAGTGACTAGAGTTTCACTGGGACCCCCTGGTTGTTTATATATCACACGTGTATTGATGTTTCCACTCAATACAGTTATAGCATGATATAAAACTTAATCATAAACTATATGAAATATGATAATAGTCCTTATTACTATTTGTGTCTAGGGCATATTTCCAACATAAAGCCCCAACCCTTTAGTCCCGGTTGGGCTGCGAACCGGGACAAAAGGGCGGTTGATGACCCACAAGTATAGGGGGTATATCGCAGTATTTTCGAGGGAAGTGAAACCCAATTTATTGATTTGACACAAGGGGAGCCAAAGAATATTTATAAGCCTTAACAACTAAGTTGTCAATTCAGCTGCACCTGGAAACAATCTTGCTCACAACAGTTTATCAGTAGCAGTAGTTTTTTAGTAGGAATAGCAAAGTAGCAATAGTAGTAAAGTAAAGACAACAATAACAAAAGCAGTAAACAATGGGATTCGAGTGCGGTAGGCATAGGGATGGATGGACGGGCGTTGCATGGACAAGACAATTCACATAGCAATCAGAACATAGGGCAATTGCAGATAAATAAGATAAAGCATCCAAGTACTAGACAATCCTAGGCATGTGTTCCATATATAGTCATACGTGCTCGCAATGAGAACTTGCACAACATCTTTTGTCCTGCCAGCCCGTTTTTAGCTGGGCCTCAAGGGAACTATTGGCAATTAAGGTGCTCCTTTTAATAGAGCACCGGAGCAAAGCATTAACACTCCTTGAACACATGCGATCCTCACATCAAAGCCATTCCCTCCGGTTATCCCGATTTCTGTCACTTCGGGGCCATTGGTTCCAGACAATAACGTGTGTATACAACTTGTAGATAAAACCAAAAACAATACTATCACAATGAATCAATAACATGTTCAGATCTGAAATCATGGCACTCGGGCCCTAGTAATAAGCACTAAGCACAACAAGTCGCAACAAAGTCATAAAGCACTAATAAAAGATACTAGGCACCATGCCCTAACAATCTGATGCCATTACATGAACAATCTCATCCAATCCCTACCATCCCCATGGCCTACAGCGGGGGATTACTCACTCATAGATTGGGAAACATGGATGGTCGATGGAGAAGCGATGGTGATGATGATGGCGATGATCTCCTCCAATTCCACGTCCTGGCAGGGTGCCAGAACGGAGTTTCTGATGCTGTTTCATGGAATCTGGTGGTGGCGGAGGAGCGAAACTTCTTCTGGAAAACGTCGAACCCCCAGGAGTTTTTAGGTCAGAAGGCTTCTTATAGGCGAAGAGGGAGACCGAGGGGGTGTCTGGGGGGCCCACACCACCCCCTGGCGCGGCCTGGCCTGGCCCGCGCCACCAGGTGGTGTGGCTATCCCCTGGCTCTTCTCCGTCTCGTATTCTGGCTCCTGGAGTCTTCTGGAAAAATAGGCACTTTGGCTTTTGTCCCGTCCAATTCTGAGAATATTCATTTTCTGACTTTCCTGGAACCAAAACAGCAGAAAACAGGCAGTTGGCACTATGGCTCTTGTTAATAGGTTAGTCCAAGAAATCATATGAAAAGTACTCCAAAGTGTGGACAAAACACAAGAAAGTGGATAAAACCAAGCATGGAACATCAAAAATTATAGATACATTTGCAATGTATCAACATCCCCAAGCTTAACTCCTGCCCGTCCTCGAGTAGGTAAGTGATAAAAAGAAAGAATAATTTTTGAGGTGACATGCACCATCATAAACTTGATCAAAGTATTTGTAAAACATTCAAAGCTAGTATCATAGTACTTCAATCATAACATGAAAGACAAAGTTCTAGCAATAAGACAAAGAAACTATGATGCAACATGAAAAGGCACAAACAAAAGATTCATGAATAACAATGCTTTGCAAGACGTTTGTTTGTTTCACATAAAGAAAACATAGCATAATAGTATTCAGCTTGTCCCTCATAGAGTAGCAAATACAAATGCATAGGACACCTTCAAAGTTCATAAGACTGACTAGATACAAATAGTTTAAAACAAGCAATATCAAGGTATGCATCAATCAACAAGTCTTGGGACAATGCACATAGAACTAAGAATGGCCACTATGCTCTCAAGAAAGTGCTCATAGAATGTGTGAAGACTCAACAAGGAAATGAACAGGTTTTGAAAAGTTTGAAAGGCTTCCAAATGCTGAAAGTATGGTACTCATTAGCTTTGAGCTCTCATTCTATCATAAGCATCTTTAATGTGGTTAAGGTGAAAGTGAGGTCCAATCTGAGTTATATGCTTGACAAACTATAAACTAAAAATCCCAAGTCCCTTGAGTACGAGGGCCACTCCTCATGCTACTCAACTTTAATTACCGGTAAGTTCTTGTCATCGTAAGTATGTGCGTATCATAGAGAACAGCCAACGGGGTACCCCTTGCCCGATGATACAGAAGAATCCCCATATCAAAATGAGAAGGCAAGCAGACAATGAGCATCTCAGCAATCTTCTTATTTACCATGGAAATATGGTGCTTTTTTCTCTCTTTTCATAAATTTCTATTTTTTTCTTTTCCTTAATAGTTATCTCTCTCTTTTTTTATAAGAAGAATGCTTCATAGATATCATTATAGTTACGCTGCAGGTTTCCACCATGTCAACATGGATTAGACCAGCGGCCCAGGCGTTTCTCTAACACACATACATAACTCCATGGACTTACAAGCTCCCCTTTTATTTCACACCGACGGCATCCGCAAACAAAAGAGCAAGGTATCAACTGGGTATATATTTACAAGTGTTGAAAGCGTTCCCCGTGACAGCACGGTTCTGCTAATCCCCAGCCTATAATTTGCAAGAATATAACTTTCATGGAGAGTCACAATGGTGCAGGTTTATTAAGTGCAGGAAATAAAGTGTGCCATCAAGTTCGTGAGAGCTTTACTAACTAACTTTCTCATAACAAGCAAACATTTTATTCGGAAGAAAACAAGGCATATTGAATATGCACGGAAGTAGAAAATGATGCTAATAGGTAGGTAAGGTGGACACTTTGGAAATATTTGGTTTAAGGGAGTTGGAAACATGAGTAAAACACTCAGTGCAAGTGAAGGCTAGCAATAGTAAGGGAGTGACAAACGAGAGAGAAATAATGGCCATAATCATGTAGAGCGACAAAACATCATTGATCAAAGCATAAAGTGATACTACAAGTTGAAAACTAAAGGATCATAAAGGCTTATGGTGACTTGAGATAGTCATAACATGGTGTGAGCATGCGCCAAGTCAGCCCAAATAAAGCATCAAAGGAGAATACCACTATACTATGCTTTAATATGCTAAAACAACGCATGATTCATCCAAGGCACATTAAGCAATCTCAATTGTTTATAACAAGTCATGCTACAGCAAAGAATACTAAGCATAAAGCCAAAACAATATCAAGCATGGCATGACAAAGCATAGGCCACAGTAAAAAACAAGCTCTCTTTACCACTTAAGCATGAACTTTCCTACTCTTTTCCAATCCAAACCAAACTATTTGAAAACCAATGTATGAAAGAGGGGGGCCAACCAATTTATTCAGCAAACTAAGAAAAAAAAACGAAAAACCAAAACGAAAACGAAAAAGAAGACGCTCCAAGAACAACACAACTATGCATGAAACAATAAAAATGAAGCGTTTGGAAGAAACCTGGGATTTTTGTTGATGAAGAAGGGGATGCCTTGGGAATCCCCAAGCTTTGACGCTTGTACTTCTTGGATATTTCTTGGGGTGACACGCGTGGCATCCCCAAGCTTGAGCTTTAGTCCATCCTTCATCTCATTACTCATTCCTTCCATACACCTGAAATTTTTCCTCATACAAAACTTCACACAATCTTTATTAGCAACATTAGTGCACTCAAGATAAATAAGTCTTAAGGTTCAGTTCTAACACCAAATAAACTTCCATTAGAACACTAGATACTGTAGCACTTCCCTCAAAAAGCTCAATTCCCCAAAAGAACTCAAAAAGGAACCAACAAGAAGCAAATGCAGAAAATGACAGAAATCTGTCAAAACAGACCAGCAGGTAAAGACGAATTGTTTCGAAGACCTTGTGTTGCTCAAATCAAAAAGTGTTGAACTAACGAAAGTTAGATAACAACCTGGGGCAGAAGCACAAAAATTCACTCCTCAAAAGGACGTACAGAAATTTTACACGAATTTTAATGGCGAAGCACAGAAGTCTGTTTCGGGACAACAACTTTCGCAACCATTACTTCTCTCTCATTAGAGGTTACTCTTGGCACAAAAAGCAAATAAAAAGGATAAGGAGCGGTTATTACTGAAGTAATAACTTCCAAGACTCATCTAAAATTTTTGGGTTATCTCCCAATAAGTACTTTTCTTTAACGCCTTTAAGTTAGGCATAGGCAAAAAGTAAAATGGATAGAATAGAAGTAAGCGGAGATAATCACGGTGAAAACATTGTTTTGGTCAATGAAATCCTTTTGTTAACAAGGTTGATCAAGTCTTGCTACCAAAACAATTCCATATGAGACAAAACTTTGTATTCCACTAATGATTATGTTACCTCAACCTTGATAGCAATGGTCCCAATCATAAAAGTTTCAAAATTTTCTCTTGGTATGGGACAATATATTTCTCCAACTTGAATGCCTTCAACATGTTCAATTGAATTCAAACCATAAGTCCTTTCAATCTTCTTGGGGAAATAGACAGTATGTTCCTTGTCATTAACATTGAAAGTCACCTTTCCTTGATTACAATTAATAACAGCTCCTGTAGTATTAAGAAAAGGTCTCCCAAGAATAATAGACATATTATCATCTTCAGGCATTTCAAGCACAACAAAATCAGTTAATATCAAGCAATTATGAGCCACTTGAACAGGTACATCCTCACATATACCCACAGGAATAGTGGTAGATTTATCAGCCATTTGCAAAGATATATTAGTTGGTATTAATTTTTCTAGTTGAAGCCTTTTATAGAGAGAGAAAGGCATAACACTAACTCCAGCTCCCAAATCACACAAAGCAGTTCTAACATAACTGTTCTTAACAGAGCAAGGGATAGTTGGAATCCCTGGGTCTCCAAGTTTCTTAGGGACCTTACCATTGAAAGAATAATTAGCAAGCAAAGTAGAAATTTCTTCATTAGGGATCTTCCTTTTATTCGAGACAATATCCTTCATATACTTTGAGTAAGGAGGCAATTTAATAGCATTAGTCAAGGGAATTTGCAAGAATAAAGGCTTCATCCACTCACAAAACTTATTATAGTGTTCATCTTCCTATGACTTGTGTTTCTTATCAGGGAAAGGCATAGGTTTCTGGACCCAAGGCTCTCTTTCACTACCATGTTTCTTAGCAATAAAATCTTCTTTGGTGTATTTAGTATTCTTAGTGTGGTTTTCAGGTTCTTCTTCAACTTTTTCTTCATTAGGAACTTCATTTTCTTCATTACCACTTTCATTTTCAGCATCAGAGATAGATATACTATTAGGATCTATAGCAGTTTCAGAGGGTTCTACAACAGTTTTATGTTTCTTTTTCCTTTTCTTATGAGTAGAGCCACTATTTTCAGCTTGTTGAGAATCCTGCTCGATTCTTTTGGGATGCCCCTCAGGATATAGAGGATCCTGGGTAGCAGCTCCACTTCTAGTTCTAATTTCATAAGCATGTTTTTCTTTAGCAGCATTAACTAGCAAGTCGTTTTGCACTTTAACGAGTTGATCTATTTGAGTTTGAACCATTTGAAAGTGTTTAACAATCATTTTAACATCATTAGAGGTTCTTTCCACAATATCTTTCAACTCAACAATAGCTCTAGTGTTTTCCATTAGATGATTTTGCACCCTTTTATTAAAATTATCTTGCTTAACAATAAAGATATCGAATTCTTCTAAGCATTGATCGGGAGGTTTAGAGTAAGTGATATAACCTTCATCAAAGTGTTGGAGAGAGTGTACCTCAATAGTGGGTGAGTAGGGAATAGGCTTACATAATTCTTCTATAGGAGGTAAATTCTTGACATCTGCAGCTTTAATTCCCTTCTCCTTAAGACATTTCTTAGCTTCCTTCATCACTTCATCATTTAATTCAATAACTCCCCTCTTCTTTGATGTTGGAATAGGCACCGGAATAGATGGTTCAGGTACAATTACTTCGGGTATAGATTGTTTAGGAGGAGTCCAGTCTTCATAATTCTTGCTTATTTTAGCCATTAATTCCTCAGCTTCCTTAGGAGTCCTATTCCTGAAAACACAATCAGCACAACTATCTAGGTATGTCCTAGATTCTTCGGTTAGTCCATTATAAAATATATCAAGAAGCTCATTCTTAGGTAGTGGACTTCCAGCCTGTGCATGAATCAAAGCACAAAACCTTGCCCAACATTCAGGCAATACCTCTTTTTCTCCCTGTTTAAAATCAAAAAGTTCCTGCAAAATAGCATGTCTAGCACTAGGAGGAAAATATTTCTGCAGGAAAGTATTAATCAAGCACTCAGGGCTATCAATAGATCCAGGAGGTAAATTACTAAACCAAGTTTTAGCTTCTCCTTTCAGTGAAAAGGGGAAGATATTGGCAACAAAGTAAGTACGCATCTTAATATCATCAGAAAACAAGCCACTCATGGTAGAAAGTTCATTCATATGTGCTACCGCACTTTCATTCTTAGTCCCACAAAAAGGTTCTTTCTCAACAATAGCTATGTAAGATAGATCGAGAGAGAAATCATAATCTTTATCTGTAATGTTTATGGGAGAAGCAGCAAATTTAGCAATAGGAGACAATTTGGGTCTAATAGTACGCCTCTCAAGGAGACTCTTAGCAGTGCTCCTATCATGGGTGTTCTTACATTCTTTAATAAATTCATCGGTCATCTCAACATAACCATCTTCAATATCATAACTTTCACTAGACTCAGGTGAACTAACAGGTGTGGTAGTGTCTTCATTAGGAGTTTCAGTATTTCTAGCTATAGTTCTAGCAATCGTAGCATCTAGGAAAGGACCTAATGAACCACTCTTATCAAGCACAGTAGAAGCAGCATCATAAGCATCAGAAGTTTCAGATTCAACAGTAGTAGCAGTGTGTGTGGAATGTGTATGTGGTGGTGTAACGAGCTTACTTATAACAGACGGTGAATCAAGAGCAGCAGAGGTGTTCAGAACCATACCTCTTCTTGTAGTGGATGGTAAAATAGGAAACTTGCCATCACGAGACTTACCCATGATGGATGGATAGCAGCGAACAATAGATAATCCAAGTGAACTTAATAAATAAAGCTATGCTCCCCGGCAACAGCGCCAGAAAATAGTCTTGATGACTCACAAGTATAGGGGTGTATCGCAGTATTTTTGAGGGAAGTTAAACCCAATTTATTGATTCGACACAAGGGGAGCCAAAGAATATTTATAAGCCTTAACAACTGAGTTGTCAATTCAGCTGCACCTGGAAACAATCTACCTCACAGCAGTTTATCAGTAGCAACAATTTTGTAGTAGGAATAGCAAAGTAGCATCAGTAGTAAAGTAAAGACAGTAGTAACAAAAGTAGTAAACAGTGGGATTCGAGTGCGGTAGGCATAGGGATGGATGGACGGGCGTTGCATGGACAAGACAATTCACATAGCAATCAGAACATAGGGCAATTGCAGATAAATAAGATAAAGCATCCAAGTACTAGACAATCCTAGGCATGTGTTCCATATATAGTCATACGTGCTCGCAATGAGAACTTGCACAACATATTTTGTCCTGCCAGCCCGTTTGCAGCGGGGCCTCAAGGGAACTACTGGCAATTAAGGTGCTCCTTTTAATAGAGCACCGGAGCAAAGCATTAACACTCCGTGAACACATGTGATCCTCACATCAAAGCCATTCCCTCCGGTTATCTCGATTTCTGTCACTTCAGGGCCATTGGTTCCGGACAACAACGTGTATATACAACTTGTAGATAAGACCAAAAACAATACTATCATAATGAATCAATAACATGTTCAGATATGAAATCATGGCAGTCAGGCCCTAGTGACAAGCATTAAGCACAACAAGTCGCAACAAAGTCATAAAGCACTAATAAAAGATACTAGGCACCATGCCCTAACAATCTGATGCCATTACATGAACAATCTCATCCAATCCCTACCATCCCCATGGCCTACATCGGGGGATTACTCACTCATAGATGGGGGAAACGTGGATGGTCGATTGAGAAGTGATGGTGATGATGATGGCGATGATCTCCTCCAATTCCCTGTCCTGGCAGGGTGCCAGAATGGAGTTTCTGGTGTTGTTTCATGGAATATGGTAGTCACGGCAGAGCGGAACTTCTTCTAGAAAACGTCGAACCCCCCGGAGTTTTTAGGTCAGAAGGCTTCTTATAGGTGAAGAGGGAGACCGAGGGGGTGCCTTGGGGGCCCACACTACCCCCTGGCGCGGCCTGGCCTGGCCCGCGCCACCAGGTGGTGTGGCCACCCCTGGCTCTTTTCCGTCTTATATTCTGGCTCTTGGAGTCTTCTGGAAAAATAGGCCCTTTGGCTTTTGTCCCATCCAATTCCGAGAATAGTCATTTTATGACTTTCCTGGAACCAAAAATAGCAGAAAACAGGTAGCTGGCACTTTGGCTCTTGTTAATAGGTTAGTCCAAGAAATCATATGAAA
The DNA here is from genome assembly GCA_910589775.1 of Avena eriantha. Lineage (NCBI taxonomy): Eukaryota > Viridiplantae > Streptophyta > Magnoliopsida > Poales > Poaceae > Avena > Avena eriantha. The sequence goes on along the minus strand of OU342741.1, from coordinate 481,718,244 downwards.
AGTACTCTAGGCATGGAACATCAAAAATTATAGACACATTTGCAATGTATCAGCGGTCCACGTGGCCGCTGGCTATCGCAAGGGGGGCATTTGTCCCGGTTCATATTACGAACCGAGATCTATGGGCCTCTGTCGTGGCAGCATTTTGGGCACTTTTTGTGCCGCGACAAAGATTTTTTTTGTATATTTTCATTTATTTTGTTTCCCCTTTATCTATTTCCTTTTTGTGTTTTGGGTAGCATTTATTTTGTGACACTTACCCCAGCACTATGTTGTGAGGAATGCTCTTCCTCATAGTAGATGGTGCATGGTTGATGTTACCGAAAGTGGATTCGCATGGAGGCATGGTGCGGATTTGAGAGACATACATGCTCGTCCTCATAGTAGATGGTTGATGGCTCAATGCACGGCGCCCAGAAAAATGCTTGATGGCGGTGTTGATGTAGAGCTCGTTGGGAACCCCAAGAGGAAGGTATGATGAGCACAGCAGCAAGTTTCCCTCAGTTATGAAACCAAGGTTTAATCGAACCAGTAGGAGCAAGGAAACACCTCAAAGGTGTTACTAGCTGAGCTTTGGCAGGGTGCACTACCGGTGCTCGTAGCAACGTGGAGACCTGCACAACACAACCACAGAACTTTGTCCCCATCTTGCGATGAGGTTGTCAATCTCACCATGTTTTGCGGAAAACAAAGGATTAAACGTATCGAATGGAAAGAAGTAAAAGTTTGCAGAAAGTAAACACAAAGAAGTAAACAATTGTAGATTGTATGTAAAGAAAAAGGACCGGGATCCATAGTTCACTAGAGGTGGCTCTCCTTAGATAGATAACATGCTGGGTGAACAAATTATAGCGGGGCAATTGACAAACATTGAGAAAGCAATACATGCATATACTAATCATCTTGACTGCTCTGAGACTTGATTGGGCATTACAACATAATACATAGACCACCATCCAACTTCATCTGTGACTAATAATCCACCTTCAGTTTATCATCCGAACCCCCTCTAGTATTAAGTTGTAAGCAACAGATTATTGCTTTACGAACTGCGTGTAAAGTAAACAATACGATTGTTCTATGAACAAAGGATTGTTGTTTCCTCCCTAGTAGCAACAACACATCTAGTACCTTAGAGATTTCTGTCACTTCCCCAGATTACCAGAGGCATGAAACCACTATCGAGCATAAATACTAACTCTTGGAGTTGCTAGCATCTACTTGGACAAGATAGCTACTAACAATGGAAAGCATGCAAGATCTCAAATAACAAATACATGATAGAATCAATAATCAATCTGAAATAGCATCTCAATATCCATCGGATCCCCGCAAACACAGCATGTAGAAATTACAAATAGATGATCATGAACGGAGCTCACAAGATCTAGATATGAAAGCACAAAGGAGGAGAACCAGCCATCTAACTACTACATGGATCCGTAGTCCAAGGATAAACTACTCATGTATCACACCGGAAGCTTGCATGGTGATGAAGAAGGCCTCCAGGGTGAATTCCCCTCTCCGGCAGGGTGTCGGGAAGAGCTTCAGATCCCTCCCGATCTAGGGATGGAGATGATGGCGGCTACAGACTCTTTCGTGGATTTTTGATCGGGTACTTAGGGTTTTCGTCCCGAGGGCAATATATTGGCGGAAGGAGAGGCCGAGGTGGTGCCGGGAGCGGCCACACCACCCCCTGGCGTGGGCCAGGCCTGGCCGCGCGGCCAGGTGGTGTGGTGGCTCCCTGGCCCTTCTCTGTCTCGTATTCTAGCACCTGATCACTTCTGGAAAAATAGGCACTTTGGCTTTTGTCCCGTCCAATTCCAAGAATATTCATTTTCTGACTTTCCTGGAACCAAAAATAGCAGAAAACAGGCAGCTGGCACTGTGGCTCTTGTTAATAGGTTAGTCCAATAAATCATATGAAAAGTACTCCAAAGTTGGAACAAAACACAAGAAAGTGGATAAAACCAAGCATGGAACATCAAAAATTATAGATACATTTGCAATGTATCAATGGCGCGTGGTTGATGTTACCGAAAGTGGATTCGCATGGAGGCATGGTGCGGATTTGAGAGACATCACATGTTATTTCCGTCTGCCTGCCTCAAACACTTTACGAGAACAAAGTTCAATCAAAATAATAATAATTAAGCATGATAATGGTATCGAAACTAGAATCAAAGAGATGCACGGATCTAGCTAGTAGTACTTACATTTAGTGGTTTAAATGTAAGCTTCTCTTTCCAGGCACCCTTAGCCTTGTTGGTGAACCGTTTTCAAGCGCTACTCGCCAAAGAAAATGAATAAAATTAGTTATTAATTACTTGATATAAATAAATGAACGAAAGTTGCCGATATATTGTCATAATGACTGAAATTACCGCTGGAGCATATCCTGCATGGGGGCCCACTTCTCAAGGGGTTTACGTTTAGAGTCCATGACTTGTACTACTCAATTGTCAGGTTGAATGATTAGCAAAATATAATGGAAGCTATGCATGCATAACTCGTCAATTATACACTTAACATCGAGCAAGCGAAATAGAATGTGTACAAGACAATAACACTCACTCGAAGTTGTAAGGTAATAATATTTCCATTTTGGGTTCTTGAAACCTTAACGCCATTACATTTTTATCCTCTGTGTCCTTGGGATTAAGTTCCACAGTAAGTTCATGAACCCAATATGGGTCAATGAACCCAATCTCATAGATATGTCCTCTTCTGCATTCGAGAATCTCCAGTCTGCATAATATAGTGAGTATGATTATACATGCGATATAAACGAGGTGAGCTAACTAGAGACTTAATTATTACAGAAATAATACTTATAGACAATAGGCACTGATGATCAATTTTTCAAGGGCATCTTGATTGAAAAACTGATGTAGTTCAGGAAATTCAATCAGTATCTGGGCATCTCCATACCCGTAATGCTCGTTTTGAACTCCGATCACTATCCAGTTTGCCCCTTCCTTTGTGGATTTCATGTACCAATTATGCAATCTTTGCATTTTTATTGGTAGATACTTGACGTCCTGAGGTCTGAGGAGAGGTTCCCCGTACTGGTATTTGTATTTTTCCTCAGTCACGAGGAACTCTAACTGGGCTACGTACTGAGCAATAGTCATACCTTGAGCAACGGGCGCTTCTCCATACATTGCAACAAACTCCGGATCATACTGCTCGCCCGCACATTTGCTCGACTCCACCCCGGTATTGGAAATCACTTTGAGCGGGGGGAATTCCTTGTTTTTTTGTAAATCGAGATGGGGAACTGAACTCCCGCTTGCACTAGTGCTCTTCAACCGTACCATTGACTGATGTGACTTGACAATAGAGCGGTCATAGTCTGATGACAGCCTTGGCTCGGGTTGATGAAGGGTCTTCAACATTTTTTGCACTTTAGATTTTTCTTCTTTAGTGCTAGGGAACTCTGGATCTTTCGGACGTTTGAGGCTATCAAACCACTTTTGCATATGGGCATTTGCAATCACCGTATTCTCCTCTTCAGTATAGTCATAAGCTCTCTTGGGAGCAACCTTTGGTACTTTTGGGAGGAGCTCCGGTAAACGCTTCGGTGATCGGTTACTCTTTCGCTTTTGGCCCTGACCCTTTTGTACTTTTGGGAGGGGCTAAGACGGTTGACGCGGCGGCAAAGATGACCGTGCTAGAGAAAGGGCCTGTTTTGGCAGAGACGGATGCGCTAGAGAAAGGGCTTGTTGTGGCGGAGACGGCGCCTGTCACGGTGACGGCAAAGATGGCTGATGCGCTAGAGATGGGTGAGGCTGCGATGAAGATGGAGTTGTGCTCTGAGGATGGATGGGCTTGGCATCCGATTTGAAAGCACGATGTGTTCCTTTCGCCATAGAATGGTCATGTTTTTTTGCTTCTCCCAGTTCAGTCACATCCCCTTCACCTGCAGGGTAGTCAAGCTTGAGCTGCACAAATCCGACCATAACTTCATCCACCTCGGCAATATCATAGCCCTGTGGAACCAGAAAACAATGGTAAGTTGGTACTGGTCCAACTAATGGTAAGGCATAGCCGACCGCCACCTTCATGCTTATGTTGACAACTTTCACATGTAGCTCACAATGTGTCATCTCCATGATATCATCCACTGGGTAGCGAAGAGGAGTCATCACCGGTGCATCATCAGCATTATCACCGGGGAGCTCCGTGGAAGCCATGTTGCTTTTTCGATTAGTGGATGGGCCGGTAGCATCGAAGGAAGCTTCATCTACCATGTGCCGCTTAGATGGGCCGGTAGCTTGCTGGCTAAGTACGTCAAGTTGATTCTGCTGCCACTTTAATTTTACTTCTATGTTGTGCATCCGGTTTGCCTGCTTCATTACTTCAATTTCCTCCCTTTCCTTTCTCCTTTGACGGCTTCTATCGGGATATTTCTTCCGGGTGTCGGGAAACCCAAGTTTCCATGGTTTGGATCCTTTTGTGCCTAATGTTTGTCCCTAATGTTCGTTGTTCCCAAGGGCGAGTGCGAGCTTGTCATTCTCTCTATCGGGAATGAATTCCCCATCTTCAATAGCCTTTACTGCATTTCTAATCTCTTTGATGGGTATGGGAGTTTCTTTATGTCTTATGTTATATATGCACTTCCCTTGTGAGTCCAACGTGCCCCCAGGCCCGTAAAACCAATTCATTACCCGTTCGATCCAATTGTATGGCTCTGGAGTGATCCCTTTAGCAAATAGGTCGGACTCGAGTTTCTCCCACTTAGGCTTGCTAGCCTTGTAGCCACCTTGCCCCATAGTATGGTGATACTTCTTTTTAGAAGGATTTTGCTTATTCATTTCAGACCTTTTCTTAGCTGGCGTCGATGTCTTGTACGCCACAAAATCAGCCCAATAGTCTTTTAGCTTCTCAAATGCTCCAGTGAATTTTGGAGTCTTCTCTTTCATGACATAGTCAAGGTGCAATATTTTCTTCCAATTGTTGAATTGCTAGGCCATCTTCTTAAGATCCCACTCCTTGACTTTTTCCTCCATGTGTTTCTGTAGTTCCTCCTGAGTTGGAATCTCCTCATTTGGATCAAACTCATCTAGATCCACCTCTAACGTTGGTAGGGTGAAATTAACCATGAGCATTTTCCAAAGAGTATATTTGGCTAAGTCACTGACATATAGAGATGTCGGATCCTTTGACCTATTCCATTCTCTGATGGTGATCGGGATGTAGTCCCTAACAATAACTGTACATTGCCTTATAAATTTGTTTGCAGCGTCAATGGGAGCCTTCGGTTGGCCGTCTAGAGCGACTTCTTCGATCCTGTACCTTTCATGGTCTCCTAACTTTCTGGCTGGGCCTCGTTTATTCTTTGCAGAAGATTTACTCGATCCGGAGGGCTAAAAGAAGAAAGAGGACTAATATTATGTATATAGACAATAGAGGATTAATTAATATATATATATATATGCACCTCGTCGGCTTCTCCCTCACCGGAGCCATCTATTCGGTCGAAACCCGGATCTCCCTCACTGGAGTTGTTCAGATATAGCGAGGTGACATCGCTATCGATATGTCATCCCTCGTTGATCATATCCTCAAGTGCCATTTCCTTTTCTTCGTTTATGGGTTCCATAGTTTCTGCAAAAGGGGAAAAAACGGATGAGTCAAAGTGGCCAAGCGAGGAGGTTAGGTAGGCGAGATTTGACGGGCTAGGGATATAAACTGTAATTCAAAGAAACCCTAAAATATGGCGCATGTTGCCGCACATGTGCATCGTCCCTATATGGCGCGCGTTGCCGCGCCCGTCCATCGTCCCTATATGGCGCGTGTTGCTGCACCCATCCATCGTCCCTATATGGTGCGTGTTGCCGCACCCGTCCCTAACTTCAAAGGCCGGCGGGATTGTGTAACTCCAATGCTCATAAGAAATAACGACCATGTACAAACTCATTTAAACATAGAAAACATTTCTTGAAATATTCAAAGTAACATAATTTCAGGACTAATAATAATGCAACATATGCTTCTTCCTGTCCTGGGAGCCAATCGGTGCCAGGAAGAAGTGTCGTCACGAGCCTTCATCTCTGACTCCGCATCGTCATCGCGAGCCACTACCACAACCACTATAATAATACTACCACAACCACTACCTCTATACTACTAGTAATACTACTAATAATACTCTACAACTACCACTATATACTATTACTACTACTACTTGTACTACTATATACTCTACAACATAAGCGGTGGTGGTGGTGGCGGCCGGGTTGCCGGGGCGCGTGCGGGCGATGACGGCGGCGGTGGTCCGGTAGGGTGGTGGTGGTGGACGACGTCGGTGGCACGGCGGTTCAGACGGTGTGGCGGCAACACAGTCGGGTACGATGGTGGCGGTGTGGCGGTAGCGCGGTCGGGTACTAGTAAGTAATTGACCTACTATTCCCTAACCCTAGCTTACTAACTAACTAATTAACCTAGCTAATTAACTAACATACTAACTAACTAGTTAATTAACCGAGCGAGAGAGGGGCCGGGATCGGCGGAGGGCGTACATGGTGGTGGTAGTGGCGGCCGGGCGACAATAGCGGCGGTGATCTACCGACATGGCATTGTCGGGCGGGGCGGTCAGGTGTGGCAGCGGCTGGACGACGCGGCAGCGGCGCTACGGACGATGGCGTGGGCGATTCCTCGGACCGATGATGTGGGCGACAACGGTGGTGGTCCGGTGGTGGGGCGCGTGGACAGTCTGCCGGCGTCGTGTGATTCCTCGGGGCGTCAGCGCGGCATCGGGGACCTAGCAGAAATTGATATGGGGAAGGAGAGGAACAGGGGCACCAGGTTATATACAAGAGGGCTCATTCCTCCCGGTTGGTGGCACCAACCGGGACAAAAAGGTCTTTAGTCCGGGTTGGTGGCACCAACCGGGACAAAAGACCAGAGCATACGTCCCGGTTGGAGCCACCAACCGGGACATATGATGGCCACCAAAGCGGCGCGCGCACAGGACCTTTAGTCCCGGTTGGTGGCACCAACTGGGACTAAATGTCCTTTTTTCAAAAGTTTTTCAAACTTTTCAGATGTTCCCGCCTTATTTCTTATTTAGGTGTTTACAGTTGAAATGATTTGAATTTGAAAAAACTTTCTATCTTATAAAATAATTATTCTAACTATTCAAACTATTAAATTTGAAATGGTTTAAATTTGAAATTTCTGAAATGGTTTAAATTTGAATTTAAAAACACTTTCAACATGAAAAGTGTTTGAATTTGAATAACTAATGCAGAACCATTTTCTATCTCCTAAAATAATTGTTCAAACTATTAACCATTTTGCCATTTTTAAATAAAAATGTATTACAGAATTAAAATAGTGGATCTCTCGACAATCTTGGGTACACAGACAAACCATTCGTCCTAGCCAATGGATTAGTCATAATCATGTCTAGCCCTATAATACATAGCTTCAGGGTCATCTTCCGAATCATCTTCTCGTCGTCGCTATGGCATATTCTGGGGATCCTCAGCCCTTCCCCAGCTTGTGTAAGGGGGAACCGAGGACCATGAACCATGCCATATTCCGGGGGCACCTGCCACTCCGGCCTCGGATTCACGACATGGGGGGGGGCTCCTGGATGATGATGCCGCTACGCCCGCGGCCTTCACCACAACCACCCTTATTGTGGCTTTGCGGCGGGTGCAAGTGCGGGTACCGCAGGCTAGGATGCTCTCCCTCAATGATGTAGCACATCACACCGGCGATAGTCTAGTTCGCCCACCACAAGCGACGACCGGTTTCGTTGTGGTTCACCAGGGGTGGGCCGTCACCCTCGTACCTGGCAAGCTCCCTTTCCCGCCAGTTAGTGAAGACGGTATTTCAAGTGTCATAGTTGTCGGGATCCCAATAGGGATCCATCCGCTACTCCGGTGTGAGCTCTAGGTAGAAGTGGTTCGTGATGACCGCCTGGCGGGCGGAACCTTGAGGCATAGGAGGGACAGGAACAACTCCAACACTCAGCATCTAGTCAGCGGGCAGCCGGTAGCCCAACGGGCATGGGTAGCTAGAGGCGCATAGCGCCTCGGTCTCTTCGAGTGTCAAAATGGCCTAGTATACGGTGTCCATTGTATAGAGAGGAAGGTGTGGATGTGTAGATACCAATGGAGCGGTCGGCCTAGATATAGAGGGAAAGGGCGGGAAAACATAGCGGTAAGCGGTGGGAAATGGCGGGAAATATCTTTAGTCCCGGTTAGTGGCTCCAACTGGTACTATAAGGCCCGGTTAAAGGGAAAGGGCAGGAAAACATAGCGGGAAGCGGTGGAAAATAGAAGAAAATATCTTTAGTCCCTGTTAGTGGCTCCAACTGGGACTAAAAGGCCCGGTTAGAGGGAAAGAGCGAGAAAGCATAGCGGAAAGCAGTGGGAAATGGCGGTAAATATCTTTAGTCCCGGTTAGTGGCTCCAATCAGGACTATCGACAAGAGTGTCGACATTACGTCGTGAGTGTTGACACTATGTTGTGCTGCTTAATCTATAAATAGGAATCCTTGTGAAGTTATCAACTGCAAACATGATGGTGTGCGAGAACAGAGACACCACTACGGCCAGTTTGAGGGAGATGCCGGTGGAGCCTAGTCCTCCGGCATCTCCAACAAACTGGCCCTAGATGTACTCTCTAATATGTGAAATTATTTAACTCCCGACGTATGATCTAGTTAGAGAAGTTATAAACTGCAAGACGATGGTGTGCGAGAGTAGGGACAACACTATGGCCAACTTCAGGGAGATGCCTAAGGATCCAGCCCTCAGGTATCTCTCCGAAGCTGGCCATAGAGGCACTCCCTAATATGTGAAATTAGTTAGCTACCTGGCATATTGATCTAGCTAGAGAAGTTATAAACTCCAAGATGGTGTGCGAGAGCAGGGACAACACTACGACCAGCTTCAGGGAGATGCCTACAGATCCAGCCCTTAGGCATCTCCCTTAAGCTGTCCATAGGGGATGGATCTCTGAAGAAACATCACATTTTGAGTGTAAACATGTTTTATTCAAAAAATCATGAGCATTAGATCATGTACCTGTAGGTCAAACCGGACCCACTTCCTACCGATTCGGTAGACATTGTCTTTTTCTCCAGGGTGGACGGAAAGGTTTTAAAATACCTGGTTGGGACATTGTTCATGTAAGGTGGTCTAGTATTTTTGAAAAATGGGGGTGGTACCATTTTTTTATTTAACGTTAGGTGTTGCTTCACAAAACACCCCGATTTTGGCACTCGGAAAATAGAAAATGGCTTTTCCATGCGACGAAAAATAAAACTTCATCCTGCAACATTGTTAACCATCCTAAGATGCACATGCATGCACAATATGGGCACAATATCACAAACTATGCCTCGATTATGCACATAACATTGGTCATTTTGACCATTTTTGAATTTCTTATGCCCGTTTCAAAATTTACCCGTTTCCAACTATGGTCATAACGGCGGGCATGAAGATAGGGTATGAGCCTCGTTAAAACTTGCAACTATGTCACATAATTTGAACTAGAGGTACACAATATGAGGCCATGAACACATCTTGGCATATTTTCCTAGCTTATGATCGCTTCGACCGTAACCATGGAGCATCTTCTTTGCTTAATGGGATGCTTGGGTCAGTTTTCAATATGAAGGGCGGAATTTCATCAAACTTATTATAATCTTCTGACATGTCTGTCTTGTCCTCGACTCCCACGATATTTCTTTTCCCTGAAAGAACTATGTGATGCTTTGGCTCATCGTGTGATGTATTCGTTTGCTTATTTTTTAGGTATGGAGGACATGTCCTTCACATAGAAAACTTGTGACACATCATTGGCTAGGAAGAATGGTTCGTCTCTGTAACCAAGATTGTTGAGATCTACTGTTTTCATTCCGTACAACTGGTGTACCTTTACCCCTTCTCCATTCAGGTTGATCCGTTTGCAGCGAAACAAAGGGACCTTAAAATAAACTCCATAGTCAAGTTCCCATATCTCCTCTATGTAACCATAGTATGTGTCATTTTTGCCATTCTCATCGGTTGCATCAAAGCGAACACCACTGTTTTGGTTGGTGCTCTTTTTATCTTGGGCGATCATGTAAAATGTATTCCCATTTATCTCGTACCCTTGGTAATTCAATATAGTAGAAAATGGTGACCATCCAACAAGTAGAGCTAATATCCAAAAGTGGTCTCATTCATTAGATGTGTTCGCAACCAACTACCGAAATTCTTCATGTGTTCACCTCTAAGACATGAGTCTGGCTTTCTCGGGTTGTTGGAGCATACAATATTCTTGTGTTCCCCGATATATGTAGCTGCCAAGGTGGAATTCTGTAGAACCGTGTAGTGTGCTTGAGTGAAATATTGTCCGTCCCTACATATCATTGCTTTCTTTCTCAGTGTGCCTTTTCCACTTAGTCTCCCCTCATGCCGCGATTCAGGAACACCAATCGGCTTAAGGTTAGGAATAAAGTCAACACATAACTCAATGACCTCCTATGTTCCATAGCCCTTGGAGATGCTTCCATTTGGCCTAGCACGATTATGAACATATTTCTTTAACACTCCCATGAACCTCTCAAAGGGGAACATATTATGTAGAAATATGGGACCGAGAATGGAAATCTCTTCGACTAGGTGAACCAGGAAATGCGTCATAATAATGAAGAAGGATGGTGGCAACACCAACTCAAAACTAACAAGACATTGGACCACATCCTTTTGTAACCTTGTAAGAATATCTTGATTGATCACCTTCTGAGATATTGTATTGATGAATGCACATAGCTTCACAATGGGTACTCGAACATTTTGCGGTAGAAGCCCCCTCAATGCAATCGGAAGCAACTACATCATAATCACGTGACAGTCATGAGACTTCAGGTTTTGGAAATTTTTTCTCTGCCATATTTATTATCCCCTTTATGTTAGACGAGAATCTAGACGGCACCTTGATACTGTAAAGGACTTCAAAAAAGATTTCCTTCTCTGCTGTCGTAAGAGCATACCTGGCAGGTCTTAAGTGACGCCCTTTATTCGTCTTGTTCTATGGATGCATGTTATGTGGGCCTTTCATACATTGTTGGTCCTCCTGAAGGGAATATTCCCTAAGAGGCAATAATAAAGTTGTTATTATACATATTCCAAGTATATGATAGATGTTTATTTTGCATGTTGTAATTGTATTAATTTGGAAACGTTAATACATGTGTGTTTAATAAACAAAATGAAAGTTCCTAGTTATGCCTCTCTTATACACTAGCTTGTTGATTAACAAGATGATCAAGGTTTCTTGATCATGGACATTGGATGTTGTTAATAACGAGGTCACAACATTAGTGGAATGATGTGATGAACATTCATCCGAAGTATAGCATTATGATCAAAGTCATTATGTTTATATTGTTATCACATCTAACAAAGTAATCCTAGTACTTAGACCATGATATCATGTTAATCACTAATACAGGAAGAGTATCTTGATAACATCAAACGTCACATCGTGAAAGGGTGATCATCAAGGTGGGTTCAGTGCTATGAAAGTGTTTTGTAGAGGCTCATGGATCAAGAGTGGGATTTGGCCATCCCGATGATGGATAGATATTCTCCGGGCCCTCTCGGTGATATCACATTGGTTAGCTTGCAAGCAAGTGATGAGATCACTAGAATGTTATATCACGGGAACGAGAAAAGAGTACATGTCGGTAACGAGATCAAACTAGGTATGGAGATACTGATGATCGAATCTCGGACATGTAATATATCGCGAGACAAAGGTATTTAGTTACTAGCGTTAAAGGTTCTCATGATCACAGAAGTCATCGTAGAATGTGGAGAAGTCAATATGGATCTCTAGGTCCCGCTTCTGATTATTGATCAGAGAGGGGTCTCGATCATGTCTGCATTATTCACGAATCGTAGGGTGACACACTTAAGGGACACCAACACCATTTGGAGAAATTATGTTTCATACGAATGAATTGCAAAGCGTTGGAATTATTTCAATAGATACCGAAACTGTTGCAGGTGAAATTACTGAAATTGGTTCTGCATGTAATATTGAAATATTGCAGGGAGTTTTATGTGAATGTTTCTTAATTAAATTACTTAACAAAATTCTGAATAAATTTAATAAAAGAGTTTTATTAAATGAGAGAGCATTAAATTTGGAGAAATTTAATGCATTTAAAGTGGAGACTTTAAAAGAGAATGTGAAGGGGCATTTTAGCGTGGAGGGAGTTACCACCACATGAATGGGGGAGGTGAGGGGTCACCCCCATGGGGCGCCAACCATGGGGAGGGGTACCCCCTCCTCCAATAAAAGGCCACCCCTCTCACCCTTCTTCCTTACACCTCCTCGTGAAGGATCTCTCTCCCCCTCTAGAATTATTTCCCCATGGTCTCGGATTAGCGAGATACATGTTCCCGGTGGCATTTTGTTTGGAAGGAGTTGCTGCTTCTGTTGCATCACTGGAGCAAGGAGGAGGAGGTTGTTTGGTGGCCTGAACGTCTGTGCGAGTGCGGATGCGCTGCTGGTTTGCGGCGCTAGGGCTTCCACATGATCTTGAGATTGGCAAGCGTACGACTACGTCATCCACAAGTTCCTACTCATTAACAAAACTTTGTTGTCTTCGAGGGTAAGTTCTCCATGGATGTATACCCACCCGTTGCTTGTATCTAGTAGATAGGTCTTGGCGTATAGTTCCCATCGTAGGAATTTTTTTGTTTTCTATGCTGCGAACTCTTCAGTAGTATCAGAGCCTGATCTATGCGTAGGTGCTTTGCACGGGTAGAACACATAAGAGTATGTGGGCGGTGATGATCATGTTATTGCTTCTTATATGTACTTTGGATATTGGTGGCATAGTGGGATGAAGCGGCCCGGACCAACCTTACATGTCATAGCACATGAGACCGGTTCCACGACTGACATGCAACTAGTTTTGCATAAGTGGCTGGCGGGTGTCTGTCTCTCCTACTATAGTTAATATCTGATTTACAATGAGTTGCTAATAATTTGGTTATCATCGTTGTGGTTCCATATTCGTAGGTAAGAAAGGTTCTATCTTCGAAAGCCCTAAGCCACGTAAAACTTCAATTGATAAATTAGAGGCGTCTAGTTTAGATCGTTGCTAGGCTTGTGTCATGATATGGTAATGTTGTAAGTTGATGTATAGTTGATACTCCTACAACACACCTAAGGGCATCTCCACTCGTAACCCCCATACGGGCTCTAGCGCGGCCTGTTTTCTGCCCGTATGGGGGGGCGCCGACGCGATGTTGCCAAATGGGGGGGCACCGGCTCCTAGACTTGCCCCCCATAACAAAATTTAAATTTTTTAAATTTAGGAGAAATTTAGAGAAACAGTTGAAACTTCAAGCGAACAGTTTAAAATTAACAAAAATTTACAAAAAAACAAATAAAAAACGCCATCTAATGGCGGCCACGGCCGATCCCGAGCCAGCGGTACATCGCCGTGGCATAGTCGAACATGCCGTCCTCATCGTCGTCGTTGCTGGGCGGCTCGTCCTTCGCCGGCGGCACGCGGCTGTACCCCTCACCACTGGTCCTGCGCGTCGGCCGCGTGGAAGGACCAAACGCCCCCTCGTCGTCGCCGATGTCGACGACGACGACATGGCGCCTGGCGCGCTCGGCCTGCTCCCGCCGCCAGTCCTGCGCGGACCAACTGGCGGCGAACTTGTGGGTGGCCGGAAGGACGTCGTTGAAGGATGCCCACTCCAGCATCCTCTGACCCAGAAATTCTTCCGGGTCCTCGCCGTCCACCAGCTGGAGCGCTACCGCCTTGTACTCCGGCGGCGGCGTCCACTCCTTCTTGGTCTCGGGCTTGGGCCTGCCCAAGCGGAGGTGGCGAGGCGACGAGGGAGGCGCGCAACGCCTGCGCGGTCGGCTCGGCATCTTGTCCTTCACCGGCGGGATCGCGAGGTAGCACGGCGACAACGAGGGGTTGGGCGAGTACCGCGTCGGGGACGTCGACGAGCGTGAGGAGGAGGAGGAGGAGGAGGACGTCGATGGTGCACGACGGGGCGCCCAACGGTTGCTGGCGGCCTGCGGGCGATCGCACGAGATGCGCGGCGGCATCACCAACGGCGGGTTGTTGCCATTGTCTATGTGGTCTAGGACCCAGGAGAGGGTCCGTCCCGGAGCGCTCCACCACCGCTTCCGGCCTTCAATGTTGTAGTTGGCCGGCGGCGGGCCAACTCCGTCGTAGGCCTCGATGCGTTCCTCGCGCTGCCGCGTGAAGAACGCCACCCACTCCTGGAGGTTGTCGTGATCCCACTGGGGGTTGTTGCGCTCCTCGTCGGTGAGCACCACCCAGTAGTGCTCATAGATGGCGGCCCTGCGGGCCGCGCCAGTGGGAATGGGCGGCACAGCGAGGCCGCCACGGCTCACCGCCCACCCCGTTAGGAGCCGGAAAGCCGGTGGGACGAGGCTGCCGGCGCTCCACAGGGCCTACGTCTTGTCGACGTGGAGCCAGAGGCGGCCAAACCCGTTGGCCGCCACGCCGTCGTAGCAGGACATCGCAGAGAGAGAGAGGGAGAAGAGGACGATGTTTGGGGGAGGAGATGGTGGAGCTTGCCATCGACGTAATGCGCGTGCGGCGGCAATGGAAACCGCCGCGGGTTTTTATACTAGGGAAGGAGGGGGAGGCGAGCGGTGGGCATTGACGGGACACGTTGGCTGCACCGCCCGCTGCCGTTGGCTGGGAAGGCTGCGGCAAACAGCGCCATTACTCGGCGATGATGGCGAGGAAGAACGGCTCTACGCTGCTGCCACGCGGGCCAGCTTTGACCGGGGCGGTTTGGCGCGCGCGCTCCCGCCTAATCTTCCCGCCACCCGCCCTGCCACGTGTCCATCCGACGCCCCCTGCTCGCCTCCCTATACATTGGGTTTGGCCTGGGGCCGCCGGGGAAATAACTGGGCTGTGTCGGCACCAAAAAAAGTGGGGCGCGCGGTTGGCTCGAAATTTCACGCCGGCGCCCCCCAAAATCCTATGGGGGGCCTTTGAGGCCCTCGAGTGGAGATGCTCTAACGTGTAAGTTCCATAGACCTTGGCTTTACACACAAAGGAATGATAAAGATCATACCATGATGCATATGATAGTGATCAAATGCAAGAACCATTTCACTTTACACATATGATGTTTGCATCTTATATTGCTTGTTTGGCGTTTTAGTAGCATTATAAGATGATCCCTCATTTAAATATCAAGATAAAAATTGTGTTCTTCCTTAAGTATGCACCGTTCTATGGATCGTGTTTCAAGACATCACGTGATGATCGGGTGTACTCGACTCTGCGCTTTCATACAACGGGTGTAAGACAGTTTTACACACGCGAGTACTAAGGTTCTTACTTGGCGATCCTAGCATGTACAGACATGGCCTCGGAACACGGAACCAAAGGTTAAGCATGAGTCATATAGTTGACATGATGCCCATATAGATGCTCGCCTTTGAAGCTACACCGACTCATGTGATGATCGGACTTGGTGTAGTGAATTTGGTTCATGTAATCACCAAAAAGACACGAGCGATGTTGTTTTTGAGTGGGAGTTTAGTTGAACTCAATCTATCATAAACTTAGTCTAAATAAACTTTACAAATTCTATTGTAGATGGCACCACCTGCTTTTAATTTCAATGTGTTCATGGAGAAAGAGAAACTTGCTACGAATGGTAGCAACTTCACCAACTGGGCTATGAATTTGAGGATTCTCCTCTCTACTGCACAAAAGCAATATGTGCTAGAAGCGCCACTAGGCCCCCACCAGCTCCTGATGCCCTTGACAAGGAAAAGAGTGTGACTCGTCAGGAGGACCACAACTTAGTTCATTGCAGCATACTGTATGGGATAGAGCCAGAAGTTTGAAAGCGTTTCGAAAATGGGAATGCCTTTGATACCATGGGTGAATTGAAAATGATTTTCGATACCCATGCTGTTGTAGAGAGTTATAATGCTACAGAAAAGTTCTTTAGCTGCATGATGGAAGAGAACAACTCCGTAAGTGAGCACGTACTCAAAATGTCTGGGTACGCCGATAAGCTTGTGTCCTTGGGAATAATGATTCCCATTGACTTAGGCATACATCGTGTTCTCCAATCTCTGCCACCTAGCTACAAGAGCTTCGTGATGAACTATAACATGCAGGGCATGAAGAAGACTCTCCCTGAGCTTCTATCAATGCTTAAGACTGCAGAAGTGGAGATTAGGAAAGAACATCAAGTGTTGATGGTCAATAGGACCACCGATTTCAAGAAAGACAAGAAGGGTAAACATAAGGGAAAGAAGGGTAGCAAATCTGTTGCTGCACCTGAAAAGAAATCCTGGGCTGGCCCTAAGTCTGATACCGGGTGCTACTATTGTAAGGGGACTGACCATTGGAAGCGCAACTACCCCAAGTATTTGGCGGACAAGAAGGCCGACAAGGCAAACAAAGGTATATGTGATATACATGTTATTGATGTGTACTTGACTAGTACTCGTAGTAGCACCTAGGTATTTGATACCGGATTAGTTGCTAATATATGTAACCCGATACAGGGCTGCGGAACAAGCAACAACTAGCAAGGGATGAGGTCACGATGCATGTCAGCAATGGATCAAGAGTTGATGTGATCGCCGTCGGAACGCTGCCTCTCCATATGCCATCGGGATTAGTGATAAACTTAAATAATTGTTATTTGGTGCCTGCGCTGAGCATGAACATTGTATCCGGATCATGTTTATTGCAAAGCGGTTATTCGTTTAAATAAGAAAACAATGTTTGTTTGATTTTTATGGATAATATCTTTTATGGTCATGCACCCGTGATGAATGGTTTATTTCTGTTGAATCTCGATAGTACTCATACGCATATCCATAATGTTGATGCTAAAAGGATTAAACTTAATGATGATATATCTGCATATATGTGGCACTGCTGTCTAGGTCATATTGGCATTAAACGCATGAAGAAACTCCATTCTGATGGACTCTTAGAATCACTTGATTTTTAATCATTTGATACATGTGAGCCATGCCTTATGGGCAAGATGACTAGAACGCTGTTTTCCGATTCAATTGAACGGGCGACAGATTTATTGGAAATCATACATACTGATGTATGCGGTCCAATGAGTGTGTCGGCGCGAGGTGGATATCGTTATTTTGTTACTTTCACAGATGATTTGAGTAGATACGGGTATATCTATTTGATAAAACATAAGTATGAAACTGATGGGGATATGCCAAAGGGAGTATGCCCAGCAGGACGTTCCGATTGGGCCGAAGGGCCTATGAGTGCGCCTGGAGGATGGCGACTGGACTACGACGGAAGGAGAAGCCCGGTGACTGGAGACTAGAGGCCCAGAAGCGTAACAGAAGCCCAGTCAGATTAGGTCAAAACCTCCGAATCCTTATCTTGTTCGGTGGTAGCTTGTAAACCCTAGCGAGGTGCCTCATATATAAACCTCCCTAGGGAATCCTAAGGACTCACGTTCCATCATACACCCCCTCAAGCGATTCGCTGCTTAGACGCCGAGCTCGCCACCCTTGTAAGTCGCTCTCCAATAATCCAATCTAGAAGGAGTAGGTCTTTACCCTCCGGGGGGCCGAACCTGGATAAACCCATGTGCATCCACCCCCATCTCGCACCGCAGATGGCCGCCAACTCTTCCTCACGAAACAATCAATCGCTGCCAATGGCAGCGACTGCCGTGGCCATTTCCACGATAGTGGCGCCCACCGTGGGGCATAGCGAGACTGGCCTGAGTTCTATGGCGAGACCCTACTCGCCGATCGATCGACCGCTCGCCACCGGTCGCACGATCGCCATCACGGGATCTTACAGATCCTTCCCAGCAGCTACATCCCGGTGTCACGCCCGGTCACTCACGGCGCGGTGATGCCGGTCGGCTCCATCAACCTCTTCGTCGGCTTCACCGGCGCGGTCGACCCAGCCGCAACGGTGATCATCGGCGGATCACCGCCGCACCGTGATCTGCTCTCGGAGGAGCAGGTCCGCTCCATCAGGAGCCTCATCACCGAGTACGACTCGGCCGCCAGCGACGCGGCCGAGACTAACACCACCACCAACGATGACGCCCTAAACGACGACGCCGACTCCACGACCCCTGCCTCGGTCGACGGATTCATCACCGCCGCATCACGGGAGGACTCCATCACGCGAGTCTCCAACCCCGAGGACTTCGAGGACTCCTGCATCCTGGGGATCTTCGACTCCGATTCTGGATCGGAGTCCCCCGAGGATTTTCGCGCCAGATTGATACATTGCAAATGTATCTATAATTTTTGATGTTCCATGCTTGGTTCTATATACTTTATTATGTTTTGTCCACACTTTGGAGTATTTCTCATACACTTTCTTGGACTAACATATTAACAAGTGCCAGTTGCCTATTTTCTGCTGTTTTTGGTTCCAGGAAAGTCAGAAAATCAATATTCTCGGAATTGGACCGAACAAAAGCCAAAGTTGATATTTCCCCAGAAGACTCATGGAGCCAGAAGGAGAGTCGGAGAGGGGCCATAGGGTGTCCACACCACCCCATGGCACGGGTCCCCCCAGGCCGCGCCAGGGCATGGTGTGGGCCCCCTGGCCGCCCACCGACCTTGCCTCTTCACCTATGAGAAGCCTCCCGATGCGAAAACCCTAAATAATCAAGCCTCCAGCCACGAAAAGTTCCACAGCACCGCCGCCACCGAAGGGGAGATTCGGGGGACAGAAAGTCTCTATTCTGCCACCCTGCCGGGATGGGGAAGTGCCCTCGGAGCCATCTCCATCGATCTCCACCGCCATCTCCATCACCATTGCTGATTCCCATGATGAGGAGGGAGTAGTTCTTCCTCGAGGCTAAGGGTTTTACCGGTAGCTATGTGTTCTTCTCTCTCGATGCATGATCTTATTGAGATCATGAGCTTGTAATCTATAGTTCTATTCTGCTACTCAAGTGCTTTAATGAATCTCTGCTCTCCCCATGTGTGTGAAAGTGACAGCGTGCTCACCATGGTGGCACTTAGGCTAGAGATTACAAATACTTGTTATGAGTTATATTTGGAGTTGGATGTCTTTATGAAATTTTGGTGTTTGTTGGACTCATCTAGTACTCAAGGTGACAGTGTGGGGTTTTCTAGATGGGAAAGGCTTACTTTGAGGAGTGTTGTTATAGCCCTACCAACGATTAGAGTGTCCAACCGGAGAGTAGTTAAGAGTAGTATCATGAAGATAATATATTTATATGAGAGTGGTCACTAGTGAAAGTATGATCCCTAGGCCTTGTTTATTAGCATCGAAACACCGTTTGCAATTAGATCTGTTACATGTTTGCTTGCTTCCATCTTTATTTTAGTTTGCCTTTAGTCTTTTCCACGCCTTCAAGCTAGTTTCTATCACCATTACCACTTATAATTATCCATACCACTTGTATTTCACTATCTCTTCGCCGAACTAGTGCACCTATACACCTGACAAGTGTATTGGGTGTGTGGGACACAAGAGACTTCTTGTATCTTGATTGCAGGATTTCTTGAGAGGGAATACCTTTCACCACATCCTCCTTGAGTTCGATAAACCTTGGGTGATCCACTTAAGCGAAAATTTGCTGCTGTTCTACAAACCTCTTCACTTGGAGGCCCAACAACTGTCTACAAGAATAGAAGTGTGTAGACATCAAGCTATTTTTTGTCGCCGTTGCCAGGGAGGAAAGGTAAAAGGTATTCACACCGGAGGACTAAAGAAGAAGAACCTCCCACGGCAAACGCCTATTTTCTGGTGTAAGTCCTCGAAGTTATTTCCTTTAGATTCTACAATTTTGTCTTTTTTTCTTGTTTTCACTAGTTAGGCTTAATGGAAAACAACAACAAAATTAGAGAGCTTTATAGTATTTATCTTGAGTTAGGACATGAAGTGTTTGAAGAGAAAATTAAAAAACCTATGGAACTTTATTTGCATGCTAATAGCAATGTTGTTAGTATGAATTCTTTGGACACCATTATTGCTAACGCTATGGAAAAGTCTAAGCTTGGGGAAGCTGGTTTTGATGAGAATGATCTTTTTAGTCCCCCAAGCATGGAGGAGAAAATTTACTTTGATGATACTTTGCCTCCAATATATGATGATTACAATGATGAGTATGATATTTTCAGTCCACCTACTATTGAGGAGAAAATTAATGATTACAATATGCCTCCTATATTTGATGATTATGGTGATGAGAATAATAATGATAGCTATTTTGTTGAATTTGCTCCCACTATAATTAATAAGAATAACTATGATTATTTGGAGAGTAATAATGATTATATGCATGTGGCTCATGATAAGAATGTTTCTTGTGATAGTTATATTGTTACTTTTATTCATGATGCTACTGAAAGTTATTATGAGAGAGGGAAACATGGTTTTATGTATCTCAACAATATTAAGTTTCCCCTCTTTATGTTGAAAGTCTTGAAGTTGCACTTGTTTTGCTTTACTATGCTTATTGCTTTGTGCTTTCATGACTTATTTCTTTACAAGATTCCTATGCATAGGAAGTGGGTTAGACTTAAATGTTCTTTGAATTTGCTTCTTGATGCTCTCTTTCACTTCAATTCATATTTCTTATGTGAGCATCTTCTCAAACTATCATGCCTAACTTAAAGGCGTTAAAAAAAGTACTTATTGGGAGATAACCCAAAAGTTTTAGATGAGTCTTGGAAGTTATTACCACTGTAATAACCGCTCCTTATCCTTTTTATTTGCTTTTTGTGCTAAGAGTTACCTCTAATGAGAGAGAAGTAATTATTGGGAAAGTTGTTGTCCCGAAGATTTGTATTCTTCACCGTAAAAATTCGTGTAAAATCTCTGTACGTCTTTTTGAAGCGTGAATTTTTGTGCTTCTGCCCCAGGTTGTTATCTAACTTTCGTTAGTTGAACACTTTTCGATTTGAGCAACAGAAGGTGTTCGGAAAAATTCGTCTTTAGCTGCTGGTCTGTTTTGACAGATTTCTGCCATTTTTTGCATTTGTTTCTTGCTGGTTCATTTTTGAGTTCTTTTGGGGGATTGAGATTTTTGAGGAAAGTGCTACAGTAGCTTGTGTTTTAATGGAAGTTTATTTGGGGTTAGAACAGAACCTTAAGACTTATTTATCTTAAGTGCACTAATGTTGCTAATAAAGATTGTGTGAAGCTTTGTATGAAGGAAAAATTTCAGGTGTATGGAAGGAATGAGTAATGAGATGAAGAATGGACTAAAGCTCAAGCTTGGGGATGCCACCCGTGTCACACCAAGAAATATCCAAGAAGTACAAGCGGCAAAGCTTGGGGATGCCCAAGGCATCCCCTTCTTCATCAATAAAAATCCCAGGTTTCTTCCAAACGCTTCATTTTTATTGTTTCATGCACAGTTGTGTTTTTCTTGGAGCGTCTTCTTTTTCGTTTTCGTTTTGGTTTTCGTTTGCTTTGGTTTGCTTAGTTTTCTGAATAAATTGGTTGGACCCCCTCTTTTATATATTGGTTTGCAAATAGTTTGGTTTGGTTTGGAAAAGAGTAGGAAAGTTCATGCTTATGTGGTAAAAAGAGCTTGTTTTTGACTGTGGCCTATGCTTTGTCATGCCATGCTTGATATTGTTTTGGCTTTATGCTTAGTGTTCTTTCCTGTAGCATGAATTTTTATAAACAATTGAGATTGCTTAATGTGCCTTGGATGAATCATGCGTTGTTTTAGCATATTAAAGCATAGTATAATGGTATTCTCCTTTGATGCTTTATTTGGGTTGACTTGGCACATGCTCACACCATGTTATGACTATCTCAAGTCACCATAGCCTTTATGATCCTTTAGTTTCAACTTGTAGTATCACATTATGCTTTGATCAATGATGTTTTGTTGCTCTGCATGATTATGGCCATTATTGATCTCTTAGTTTGTCGCTCCCAGTCTTTTGCTAGCCTCCACAACCAAGTATGAGTTCCACTCATGCATACAACTCCCTAAACCAAGTTATTCCAAAGAGTCCACCATACCTACCTACTAGCTTATGCTATTCCAAGTATATTCATGCTTTTTTTACCTTCCAAATTAAACTTGTTATGAGAAAACTAGTGATTAAAGCTCTCACGAACTTGATGGCACACTTTACTTTACTTGCCTCTAATAAACTTGAACCATTGGGTCCTTCTTTGTTGCGTATATGCTTGCGCTTTATAAGTTGAAATTAGCAGAACCATGTATCATGGGGAACGCTTTCAACATTGCACTTGTACTTTGTACCCCATTGATATCATGTTCTTTTGCTTATGGATCTCGGTGGTGTGAAATAAAAGTGGAACTTGTAAGATCATGGAGTTTGTATGTGTGTTAGAGAAACGCCTGGGCCGCTAGCCTAAGCCATGCCTAATCATGGTGGAAACTTGCAGCATCACCATAATGAGCACTCTATGAAGCATCCTCAATAAAAACCTATGCAAATAGCTAATAAAAAGATCGCTGAGATGCTCATTGTCTGCTTGCCTTGTCATTTTGATTATGGGAAAGCTCTCGTATCATGTGCAAGGGGTACCCCGTTGGCGGTTCTTAATGATACACATATACTTACAATGACAAGATCTTACTCGTGATTGAAGTTGAGTAGTATGAGGATCGGCCTTCGTAAGTAAGGGGCATGAGATTTCGGTTTATAACTTGTCAAGCATATCCTCTTAGTTGTGTCACTTTAACCTTAATCACCTTCAAGATGCTTATGATAGGGGCAATGAGAGCTGAAAGCTATAAGTACCATAATTTTTGGAAGCTCTTTATGAGACTTGAATCCCTACTTCCTTTTACAAAGGCCTTTCTTCCACCATACATTGAGTCTCCACCTTCTATCGTTATGCACCTACTTTGAGAGCATAGTGGCCATTCTTAGTTCTATGTGCATTTTCCCAAGACTAGCTGATTGATGCATAACTTGATATTGCTTGTTTTAAACTATTGTATCTAGTCACTCTTATGAACTTTGAAGGTGTCCTATGCATTTATATTTGCTACTCTATTGAGGGACAAGCTGAATACTATTATGCTATGTTTTCTTTATGTGAAACAAACAAACATCTTGCAAAGCATTGTTATTCATGAATCTTTTGTTTGTGCATTTTCATGTTGCAACATAGTTTCTTTGTCTTATTGCTAGAACCTTGTCTTTCATGTTATGATTGAAGTACTATGATCCTAGCTATCAATGTTTTACAAATACTTCGATCAAGTTTATGATGGTGCATGTCACCTCAAAAAAATTTCTTCTTTTTATCACTTACCTACTCGAGGACGAGCAGGAGTTAAGCTTGGGGATGTTGATACATTGCAAATGTATCTATAATTTTTGATGTTCCATGCTTGGTTGTATATACTTTCTTATGTTTTGTCCACACTTTGGACTACTTTTCATACACTTTCTTGGACTAACCTATTAACAAGATGCCATAGTGCCAGTTGCCTGTTTTCTGCTGTTTTTGGTTCCAGGAAAGTCAGAAAATCAATATTCTCGGAATTGGACCGAACAAAAGCCAAAGTTGATATTTTCCCGGAAGACTCACAAAGCCAGAAGGAGAGTCGGAGAGGGGCCACAGGGTGGCCACACCACCCCATGGCGCGGGTCCCACTAGGTCGCGCCAGGGCATGGTGTGGGCCCCTTGGCCGCCACCGACCTTGCCTCTTCGCCTATAAGAAGCCTCCCGATGCGAAAACCCTAAATAATCAAGCCTCCAGCCACGAAAAGTTCCGCAGCGCCGCCGCCACCGAAGGGGAGATTCGGGGGACATAAAGTCTCTGTTCCGGCACCCTGCCGAGACGGGGAAGTTCCCCCGGAGCCATCTCCATCGATCTCCACCACCATCTCCATCACCATTGCTGATTCCCATGATGAGGAGGGAGTAGTTCTTCCTTGAGGCTAAGGGTTTTACCGGTAGCTATGTGTTCATCTCTCTCTATGCATGATCTTATTGAGATCATGAGCTTGTAATCTATAGATCTATTCTGCTACTCAAGTGCTTTAATGAATCTCTGCTCTCCCCGTGTGTGTGAAAGTGACAGCGTGCTCACCATGATGGCACTTAGGCTAGAGATTACAAATACTTGTTATGAGATATATTTGGAGTTGGGTGTCTATGAAATTGTGGTGTTTGTTGGACTCATCTAGTACTCAAGGTGACAGTGTGGGGTTTTCTAGATGGGAAAGGCTTACTTTGAGGAGTGTTGTTATAGCCCTACCAACGATTAGAGTGTCCAACCGGAGAGTAGTTAAGAGTAGTATCATGAAGATAATATATTTATATGAGAGTGGTCACTAGTGAAAGTATGATCCCTAGGCCTTGTTTATTAGCATCGAAACACCGTTTGCAATTAGATCTATTACATGTTTGCTTGCTTCCATCTTTATTTCAGTTTGCCTTTAGTCTTTTCCACGCCTTCAAGCTAGTTTCTATCACCATTACCACTTATAATTATCCATACCACTTGTATTTCACTATCTCTTCGCCGAACTAGTGCACCTATACACCTGACAAGTGTATTGGGTGTGTTGGGGACACAAGAGACTTCTTGTATCTTGATTGCAGGATTTCTTGAGAGGGAATACCTTTGACCACTTCCTCCCTGAGTTCGATAAACCTTGGGTGATCCACTTAAGGGAAAACTTGCTACTGTTCTACAAAACCTCCACACTTGGAGGCCCAACAACTGTCTACAAGAATAGAAGTGCGTAGACATCACAGATCCAATCGCTTCAATGCGATCTACATGGCGGGCAGCACGGTCGTCCCGCTAGATCCGTTCGCCACGCCGATCCTGCCGACTGCAACGGCCACGGAGGTGGAGGAAGCCTGCATGCAGCTCGCGGAGGCGCAATGCAACGAACTCGCCGAGTGCGAGAAATACCGCCTCGAACGGGAAACAGCGCGGGAGCTATCGCTCTATCACCAGCGCCGCATCAGGACCCGCCTGAACTCCAACGTCCAGGGCCGCGTCCTGAACTTCAACGACGAAAGAGACCCCGCACGCACCGCCGAGCGCAAATACTGCGAGAACGCGCCGCTAGGCGGAAGCAACCCCACGAGACCACCACCTGGCGCACCGGCAACCGGAGCCCCTCCACCACCCATGGGCCGCGCGTCCCCGCCGGACGAACCGCGGATCATCATCTCGCCTCAAGCCCGCGATGCCAATGGGATACCATTATACTCCACCCCGATGGACAACGTCGTTGCGGCTGACGCCGCGATTGCCAACCTCGACGTTCAAGGCGACGGGGCACTACAGATCCAGTACTCCAAGGCCCTACTCATCAGGGCCGTCGAGCAACAAGCTGCGGGAGTCGACCCGCGGGGGCGGATGTACTCCCGCTCATCAGCAAGAAGGGCGGCATCAAGCGGCCACCCCACCGTGGCCAACACATTAATTTGCCCACCACCGCGGCCCCTAGCGAACCAACCACTGGCCGCCAATCTCGCGTTGTCCACCAACGAGCCACGACCGGCTAATAACACGGTCGCCGCCAACGGGAAGCCCCTCGACGCCCGACGAACATCATCAACAACCAGGCATGGCGGTCGCGCCAGCCCAACGACCTGAGGCACACCCTCACCAACCACGGAGACCCGGAACCAAGAGGCTCGCTCAGTCGAGTCGGGACACAATGCTTCGGGCCAATGATCCGCGGGGAAAAATACCCCGCCAACTTCAAGGCCCCCAAGGAGATTGAAAAATACGACCCGACGTACGATCCCGCTGTCTGGCTGGACACATACCTCATGGCAATGGGAATCGCAGGCCACACCAACCTGCTCGCCGCTCGTTACCTCCCCCTGGTGATGGAGGGTGCGACCCGGCAATGGATCAACACGCTCCCCGCCGACAGCATCGATTCCTGGGAAGAAATGCGGGACGCCTTCGTCAGGCACTTCGAGGGCTCCTACACTCGTGCCACCACCATAGAGGATCTGGAGCGATGCATCTAGGGACAACGCGAGTCGACTCACCGCTGGATCCAAAGATGGGAAGAACTGTGGATCAACGCCTCCGGCATCCACCCAGACACGGCGATAGATTGCTTCAAGAACATGTGCCGGCATGAACCCGTGGTCGCTAAGATCAAGAGGGTCTACCGGACGCTCGACAACATCCCCGACCTCCTCGAGATCGCCAAGCGCTACGCAGAGGAGGACCCCAACCAAGACTCTGATGACGAGTCGGGAGGAAGTCGTCGCATCAGGATCCACGACAGCGGGCGCCTATGCGACATGTGCTACAGCAACACCCGCATCACCGGCAAGCGCCGCACGGACGGGCGAGTTGACTTCGTCGCCAACGCCGGCTATGGCCAGCGCGACTCCAAGAACTACCACCGCGACAGAGGAAACTACCACGACAGCGGAAACTACCGCTCCAACAATACAGCAAGGCCGAAATTCGACCCCACTGCCCTGCTCAATCAGCCCTGCATCTACCATAGCAGGGAGGGAAAAACCGCCTCCCACACCACTGCTGATTGCCACTCTCTCAAAGAGATTGAGAAGGCAAGACGAGCAAGGGAGGACCCCAATAACAACCCACCTCGGGACAACGGGAACGGCGGCGGCTTTGGCACCACCGTCGGCTCGCTACACACCTTCACTGGACTCGACACCAAGCGCGAGAAGAAGGTGCTCGCCCGCACGGTCGCCGTCAACGCGGTGACACAAGTCGACATCCCTCGCTTCCTCAACTGGTCCGAGCAGAGCATCACCTGGAGTCGCCAGGACCATGCGCTAAGGATCGAATACCCAGGGAGAGTCGCCCTGGTAGTCAGGCCCAAGGTGGCCGACTACTGGCTGCCCTAGACACTAATGGACGGTGGGAGTTCCATCAACATCCTGTACCTAGACACGTTCAAGAGGCTACAGCTCCCAGAAACAGCCATTGAGCCAACTCTAACGACCTTCCACGGTATCGTCCCCGGTCGGAAGGCGTACCCGATCGGGAAAGTGACGCTGCCAGTCACCTTCGGCACTCTAGCAAACTACCGCACGGAGAGGATCGTGTTCGAGCTGGTGAACTTCCGCAGCCCCTACCACTATGTCCTGGGTCGCCAGGCATTCGCAAAGTTCATGGCGACCCCGCACTATGCCTACAACATGATGAAGCTCCCCGGTCCAAGCGGCATCATCACCATCCACGACGACCCCGACATAGTCGTGGAGTGTGAGGACAAAGGCGCCGAGCTCGCCGACGCCGTCATCGCCGCGGTAACCGACCATGCAGAGGAGCTCGCGAAATACGCGGGCAACATCAACAAGGACGACCCCACCATCCTGAAGAAACCAACCGCCACGAACTCCATGTTCGAGGCGACCATGCACACCCGCACCGTCGAGCTCGTCCCAGGCGACTCCAGCCAGACGGTCACCATCGGGGCGCACATGAGCCCCGCAAAGGAAAGCGCGCTCATCGGGTACCTCCGTGAGAACCGCGACATCTTCGCATGGAAGCCATCTGACATGCCAGGTGTCCCGAGGGAACTCGCTGAGCACAAACTCAACACCGACCCCAAAGTGTGACCAGTAAAGCAGTCTCTACGGTCCTTCAATGAAGAGCGCCGTCGAGCAATCACCGAAGAGGTTCAGCGCCTGCTAGCCGTAGGCTTCATCTAACCAATCAAATACTCCAAGTGGCGGGCAAACCCAGTTCTGGTTCTAAAAAAGAACAACACATGGAGAATGTGTATCGACTACACCAACCTCAACAGCGCCTGCCTGAAGGAGGAGTTCGTCCTACCGCGCATCGATCAGATCATCGACTCGATCGCGGGATCAGAGTCGATGTGCTTCCTTGACGCTTACTCTGGTTATAACCAGAATTAGATGGCGGTCGAGGATGAGGAGAAGACGGCATTCATTACGCCATTCGGCGCCTTCTGCTACACGGCCATGACGTTCGGCCTTAAGAACGCAGGCGCCACATACCAGAGATGCATGCAGGAGTGCCTAGCGAGCCAAATTGGCCGCAACATTCATGTCTACATCGACGACATGGTGGTAAAATCCACCCGCCAGGAGGTACAACATCAAGCTGAACCCCGGGAAATGCACCTTCGGCATCCCCACCGGACAGCTCCTGGGATATGTAGTCTCCAAGCGAGGCATCGAAGCCAACCCCACCAAGATCGACACCATCGTGCGACTCGGGAAACCCACGTGCCTACGCGACGTCCAAAAGTTGGCAGGGCGAGTCGCGGCCCTCAGTCGCTTCATCCCCCGACTAGGCGAGAAGGCAATGCCCCTCTACCGCCTGATGCGCAAGAACCCCATGTTCCAATGGGACGTCGAGGCTGACGACGCACTCAAAGCACTCAAAGAAGTGCTAATCGTGGCCCCACTACTCGCTGCTCCACTCGACAAAGAGCAAATGCTCGTCTACATCGCGGCCTCTACTCGAGTCGTCAGCGCCGTGATGGTCGTTGAACGACCGGAAGAGGGCAAGGAGCGCCTCATACAGCGTCCTGTCTACTACATCAGAGAAGTCCTAACGGACTCACGACAGCGATACCCGCAATACCAAAAACTGGTGTACGCGGTATTCCGAGTACAGCAGCGACTCCCACACTACTTCTAGGAGCACCCAATCACGGTGGTCTCCTCCGCACCCCTGCAAGACATCATACGCAATCGCAAGGCGACCGGGCGAGTCGCCAAGTGGGCCGTCTAAATCGGTGTCCACAACATCAAATACGAGCCCCACAAAGCGATCAAGTCACAAGCCCTGGCTGATTTCCTCGCAGATTGGGAAGAAGCACAACAGCCAGAGAAGCTCCCGTACCTCCACTACTGGTCGCTCCATTTTGATGGCTCCAAGAACACCGACGGCGCAGGGGCTAGGGTTATACTGACCTCTCCCAAAGGAGACAAGCTCCGTTACGTGCTCCACCTCAACTTCAAGCCCTGCACCAACAACATGGCAGAATACGAGGCCCTGCTTCACGGCATGAGAGCTGCCAAGGAGATGAACGTCAACTGCCTACAATGTTATGGCGACTCCGACCTAGTCGCCGGCCAAGTCGTCGGGACATGCGACGCCGTCTCCCCAACAATGATCGCGTACCGCCAAGCTGTCGACCGGTTGGGAGGACACTTTGACGGCTACTCTGTCGAGTGGATCGACAAGCGCAAAAACGAGGAGGTAGACGCCCTTTCTCGCATCGGATCGACCCGCCAAGTGCCACCAGTAGGCGTCTTCCTCGACATCATCCACACACCGTCGGTCAGCGCACCAAAAGAGATCGACATCGGGATACCATTACAACCAGAACCGGCCTTAGTCACCATGGTTGTGGAACCTAGCGACTGGACAGCACCATACGTCGCCTTCTTGGAGCACAAGATCCTACCGAGCAATGAGACGGAGGCGCGAATGATCGTGTGCCGCTGCAAATCCTTCGTCATCATCAACGGCGAGCTCCATAGATACAGTGCGACCGGCGTGTTCCAGCGCTGCATACAGCCAGAAGAAGGCCACAAGATCCTCCAGGACATTCACGCCGGCGACTGCGGCCATCATGCTGGCGCCAAGTTGCTAGTCACCAAGGCCATGTGACACGGTTTCTACTGGCTCACCGCACACGCTGACACCACCAACATCGTCAGACGATGCGTCGGGTGCCAGAAATACGCCCACCAGATGCACCTCCCTGGCTCGGCACTCAAGACCATCCCCATCACATGGCCATTCGCCGTATGGGGCATGGACATGGTAGGCCCATTCAAGAAGGCCCCGTCTGGCTTCACTCACCTCCTGGTCGCAGTTGACAAGTTCACAAAATGGGTCGAGGCCAAGCCAATAAAAAAGTGTGACGGCAAGACGGCCACCAAGTTCTTACGCGAGCTCATCTATCGTTACGGGTACCCGCACAACATCATAATAGACAATGGCACCAACTTCGCCAAGGGGGCCATGGCGGAATTTTGTGAAGAACATGGCATTCGACTCGACCTCGCATCAATCGCCCACCCGGAGTCAAATGGCCAAGCAGAACGCGCCAACCAGAGTGTCCTCCACGGGCTCAAGACGCGACTCCAGGTGTACCTCGAGCGCACCCCAGGAAGCTTGGTCGACGAGCTCCCATCTGTGATATGGGGGATCCGCACCTCCGTCAATCACTCCACTGGATTCACGCCCTTCTTCATGGTGTATGGCGCCGAGGCCGTAATGCCAACTGATCTGGAGCACGACTCACCTCGAGTCGCCAATTACGTCGAGGCGACCAACGAGGTTGCCCGCCAAGACAACATCGATCAACTCGACGAGGCACGCGACCTGGCTCGCTCCCGTACCACCATATACCAGCAAGGACTCCGCCGCTACCACAGCCGACGAGTGCGAACTTGCACCTTCCAGGAAGGCGACCTGGTCCTACGACTGGTACAAGACAAAAAGGCATGCACAAACATTCCCCCCATGGGAGGGGCCATTCGCCATAGGCCAAGTCCTTGGCAATGCCGCCTACTATCTCATCGACATATGGGGTGACAGCCAGCTCGAGGTCGGGAGGCCATGGAATATAAACCTCCTCAAAAAGTTCTATACTTAGAACCTCACATTGTACTCCGCTGGCATATATAATGAAATTCATCTGGATAACACAAATTGTGTCCACTCGTCATATTCTTGTGCCACTCACACTCGTACATATTAGCAATACGCTACTTACAGAAGTCAACCTCTGGTCGAGCGACCGGCACGGCTAAGTAGTGCGGCACAAGGGCACCGGAAATATCCGGGCCTTGGGTCGTCCACGGAAACGCCAACCCGGAGCCGCCATTGGAGTCGCCTAGCCCGACTGGCCCACCAGGCCAAGACAACCGGTACATGCTTCTCACAGCGACATGTCCCTCCCATCCTCGTGCAAAGCGACTCGAGCGGTTAAGTACCACGCACGGGGACTCCGCAAAATGGGAACCACCACGCGGCTCGGGAACACACCAAGTAAGAGAGCTGCCTTGGACTCGCCAAGCGACTGGCTCTCCGGGCCAGGGGAGGAGACGCGTTACAAACAACGCATTCAAAACTTACAACAGGAACATGATCAATATGGTCGAGCACCACGCTCAGGGACTCGCCTCCAAATCAGTCCTACTCGCGCTCGGGGACTCGCCACTCAGAGGACGCGAGAGATAAAACAGTGCACAACCAAAACAATACACAAAAGCATACAATCGAGTTATACCCCATTAAAGAGCGGACGCGCTTGGGGACTCGCTCAACCAAAAACAAACACAACACACAATCCTAGTCGCAATACGAGTCGATTGATTCCCCTTGGCATACATTGCAAAATACATTACAGCATTCGCCATTTGGCATACATCACAAATTGCACAATTACATTGTTTATTCCACGGGCCCTGATGAAGAAGCAACACCACCGCCCTTGACACGAACAAAAGGCTACCACGGGTTCGTCGGGTATGTCGTCAGCGACTTTGACAACGATGACCGGAATGGCTGCTCCGACTTCATATCGCGATGCTCCGGCTCGGGGTCGCCAGGCGCCAACATCGTCTCCTGGTACGGCAGCAGATCCCCCATAGCCAAGACCCGGTCGGCGTAAGGGGCAGCCTTTGCGGTCAACTTCAGCACCTCTGACATCTCCACCATGACGGTCGCCGACGGGTAGCCACTCGTCACGTCGTCAAGGTCGAAGTCGTCGGGGAAGTGGGAGACACCTAAGCTCAACACGGCGGTGGCCCCGCGCCTGAATGCTGAGTGCGCCATCCACTCCACAACGACAGGCACCTCCTACAGATAGCACCACACCTCCGTAAGCCCCTCAGGAATAACTTTGGTGGGAGACATGCCTTGCAGAACCGCTTGGACGCACAATGCCAAAGCCGTGGCCGCGTTCACCACGGCAGTCATGCACTGCGAAGCATTGTAGGTCTGCACCACTGGATCGCTTTGGCCTATCACATCTACAAAATCAGGCGTCAGTGAAACTATCAAACTCCCCAATCAGGGACTCATCAAACGGGTCAGGCAAAGACGAAGACTCACCAAGGAGTTTGCGCAGTTCTCCGTGACATGCTTCTCCAAGGCGGTTTGCTTGTTGTGTAGCCCCACGATGAGGAAATCTGCGGCTTTGCGTTCTTCCTCAGCCGCAGCAATGGCAGCCTTCGCTCGCTCCTCCGAAGAAACTGAGGCCACTTTTGCCTCCTCCAAGTCTTGGACCAGGGAGGCTATTCGTCCATTCGCCGCATCCAGCTCAGCGACTGGAACATACCCTTCACGGGCCTTGGAAATCGCAGCCGGGAAACCATCTGAAAGAGAAGCCATCAGCATGCTGCACACCACTAGTTCACACCTGACAGAGGAAAAGAAAGAAACAGAGATACTCACCAATAGTTTCCTGAAGCCGCTGGTTCGCCTCTTTTTCTTCGCGCAGATCACGCTCTAAGCGCTCCCTCGTGGCCTGCCGATCGGTCGACTCCCTTTGCAATCCCTGCAAACAAACAACACATCTTAGCATTTGACAAAACAAAAACCCAGTTCCTAGCCGCCGAAATTCAGCGACCAAGAACTCGGGGACTGAAGAGGAGAAAGAAGATCAATTCCTAGCCGCTAAAATTCAGCGACTAGGAATTCGGGGACTGGAGAGGAGAAAGAAGTGCAGTTCCTAGCCGCTGAAATTCAGCGACTAGGAACTCGGGGACTAGACATACCTGAATAGCGGCGCCGAGCATCCTGTGAAGTTCTCCGGCGTCAGTCGATGGGATCGTGAAGGAAGTGCGCCCACGGCGGGACCCAATTTCCGCATCCACGATCTCTGGACTCTACAGAGACTGGGTGTCCGCCACGCCTAGAAACCCTCTGGCCATGAAGCGCGGGAACGTCGCCGATGCTTTGGCGGGGGCACTAGTTCTCGGGGCCGGCGCTTCTGGCACGGACGCAGCCAAGACTGGTTCCGATCGCGCCGCCACCACTTCTTTGGCGACTGACGCAACATTGGGCTCTGCAGCGCCGTCCTTGGCTGCGACGTCGTCGGCGCCCCTTTCTGCTTCTTCGTGCCTTCCGCGGTCGCCACATCTCCGGCGGCCTTTCTCTTCTTTGGGAGGTCGCCCTCTCCCGTGGGGGCGGCCGGTGGAATCTTCTTGGCCCCCGACCTGCACGAGTTCCCACAATCAATATAACGACAACACAAAAAGAGCAAGGAGAATCGGGATGAAGAACCAATACTCACTTAGCGACCGGGAGGACGCAAAGCCCGGTGCTGATGTGGGCAGTCTTGTCCAACTTGAGACCCAGCTTGCAAGTGAGCCCCCTCTCGAAGACATCTGAAGCCCACGACACCGCGGGCTTCCTCGATGATGAAGCCGCAGTCGTCGGGATCTCCGGCTCCGAAGACGCAGCCGCCCTTGACGGCTGCAACGACTTAGACGTCATCGCCTCAGCTGCTTCTTGGCTTGGAACCCCCGAGACCATCGGTGCAATCGCCGCCAGGGGAACCTCTACCGCTACCTCGGTGTCCTCGCCCTCCAACCCCTTTGTCGGGATCACATCCTTTGGGGCCTTGTGCGAGACTTCGGGGGAACCTTCATCATCGGAGTTGTCATCTGATTCGAACACCACCGCCGATCTGGATGGTGACGTTGGCCTCTTCGCTGGTGACTTGGGCTTGCATGCGGGCTTTGACGGCGTAGCAGTACGCCGGGACGTGTGCTCCTGCGTGACCTCATCGCCTCCGTCGTGGTCGTCCAGACTGCGGCTCGCCTCGAACTCACGTTGTTTCTGCATACGGGTCTTGCGAGCCACATGGGCTGGGGAAGGAACCTCCTCCTCCCCGTCGCTGTCGGAAGAGTCTCCCTCGGAGTCTTCCTCCAGTTCCTGGGGAACCTCTTCATCGAGCGGAGGGAGCCAGCCCTCCAGCACCTGAAAAAGCTGA
Source organism: Avena eriantha (assembly GCA_910589775.1). Lineage (NCBI taxonomy): Eukaryota > Viridiplantae > Streptophyta > Magnoliopsida > Poales > Poaceae > Avena > Avena eriantha. The sequence continues at coordinate 481,684,305 of OU342741.1, read as the reverse complement.
GAACCACCACGAGTAAAACACCAAACGTGGCGACTAAGAACTGAGGTACGGACATAGCGACTGGGAAGAAAACTTATTGTGGGGGCTTCAATCTTCACAGGAGTGTACGGGGCGAGCTCGACCGCCACGCTAGTGAACTCTGCATCAGTGATCTTTTTCAGGGCGGCCTTGTAGTCCTCGGCCTCCCATGACTCCTTCCTGGTTCGGGAGGGGCTGTGCTTCCCGCTGTATTCATACATCCAATGCGGCCGAGCCGGCAGAGGAACCAGGCGCCGCCCGAGCCAGCAATTGTAGAGATTGATCAAAATCAAACCCTGGTCCTTCAGCTTCTGGATCTGGTCCATCATTTCTGCGACAGCCATCCGCTGGTCTTTGGGAAGCTTCTTCGGCGCCAACTAACGAGGCTCGCTCCTCTCGGCGACGAACTCGGGAAGCGCCACCTCGCCGGAGGGAGTGGATTCTTTTACGTAGAACCAGCTCTTCTTCCACTCGCTGGCGGCCTTCTTCGGCTGGAGGAGCTTGACAAAATTGGCCTTCGGCTTCAATTGGAATGTGACGCCACCTGCGGCCAACATCAAGCCACCGGACGCCTCGCGCCCGATGCGGTCGTGGAAGAGCTCCAACCACAGCAGGAAATACGGTCTGTAGTCGAGATAGCATTCGCAGAAGGCGGCGAAGATCACCAGCTGCTCGATGTTGTGCGAACGGAGATCCGATGGCTTGATCGTGTAATACGCACAGAAGCGGCGGAAGAACAGTGAAGTGGGGAATCCCAGACCCCTCTCAAGATGGCTGGGGAAGCAGATGAATTCGCCGGGTCGCGGTTTCGGCTCGGTCTCAGAGGAGGGAGAACCCGCCAGTTCCCCTTGCGGAGGACTCCCGCTGTATTCATACATCCAATGCAGCCGAGCCGCCAGCGGAACCAGGCGCCGCCCGAGCCAGCAGTTGTAGAGATTGATCGAAATCAAACCCTGGTCCTTCAGCTTCTGGATCTGGTCCATCATTTCTGCGACAGCCATCCGCTGGTCTTTGGGAAGCTTCTTCGGCGCCAACTAACGAGGCTCGCTCCTCTCGGCGACGAACTCGGGAAGCGCCACCTCGCCGGAGGGAGTGGATTCTTTTACGTAGAACCAGCTCTTCTTCCACTCGCTGGCGGCCTTCTTCGGCTGGAGGAGCTTGACAAAATTGGCCTTCGGCTTCAATTGGAATGTGACGCCACCTGCGGCCAACATCAAGCCACCGGACGCCTCGCGCCCGATGCGGTCGTGGAAGAGCTCCAACCACAGCGGGAAATACGGTCTGTAGTCGAGATAGCATTCACAGAAGGCGGCGAAGATCACCAGCTGCTCGATGTTGTGCGGGCGGAGATCTGATGGCTTGATCGCGTAATACGCACAGAAGCGGCGGAAGAACAGTGAAGTGGGGAATCCCAGACCCCTCTCAAGATGGCTGGGGAAGCAGATGAATTCGCCGGGTCGCGGTTTCGGCTCGGTCTCAGAGGAGGGAGAACCCGCCAGTTCCCCTTGCGGAGGACTCCCGCTGTATTCATACATCCAATGCAGCCGAGCCGCCAGCGGAACCAGGCGCCGCCCGAGCCAGCAGTTGTAGAGATTGATCGAAATCAAACCCTGGTCCTTCAGCTTCTGGATCTGGTCCATCATTTCTACGACAGCGATCCGCTGGTCTTGGGAAGCTTCTTCGGCGCCAACCGACAAGGCTCGCTCCTCTCGGCGATGAACTCGGGAAGCGCCACCTCGCCGGAGGGAGTGGATTCTTTTACGTAGAACCAGCTCTTCTTCCACTCGCTGGCGGCCTTCTTCGGCTGGAGGAGCTTGAAAAAATTGGCCTTCGGCTTCAATTGGAATGTGACGCCACCTGCGGCCAACATCAAGCCACCGGACACCTCGTGCCCGATGCGGCCGTGGAAGAGCTCCAACCACAGCGGGAAATACGGTCTGCAGTTGAGACAGCATTCGCAGAAGGCGGCGAAGATCACCAGCTGCTCGATGTTGTGCGGACCGAGATCCGATGGCTTGATCGCGTAATACGCACAGAAGCGGCGGAAGAACAGTGAAGTGGGGAATCCCAGACCCCTCTCAAGATGGCTGGGGAAGCAGATGAATTCGCCGGGTCGCGGTTTCGGCTCGGTCTCGGAGGAGGGGGAACCCGCCAGTTCCCCTTGCGGAGGACTCCGGCGTCCTTGAAGTACTTGAGCTGGGTTGTGGTGCACTTGGACTTCCCCATGAGCCTTTGGGAGGCGCCATCGGGTTGGATGCGGAGTCGCACGGTGCGGAAAAGACGAGTCAGAAGGTTGAAGGCAGGGAAATTGGAGACAGGAAGAACGAATAAGGAAGAATGAAGAATGTGGAGAAGATCTGCAAAGCTGAATCATAACTCCCCTTATATGGGAACACCACCCGCCAAAATCGGGATAGCCGTTACTCATGGTAGTTGCGCCGAAGTTAACGTTGGAAATTCCAACAGATAGTTTGACCAGATTTGATGGTCCAACTCCTTCATTTCACCCGCTACCCGTCGGTCTTTTTCACTCGCCGAAACGACGACTTGGCAGTAGTAACATTCATTGGGGTGGCGAATGGAAACATAGGGGAAATTCTCCTTGGTTCTGATGGAGTCCATCACCGACTCGACGGGACGCCCAAATTGGGCTCGCCTGCTCCGAACACCAAAGGGACGCCTGCGCCTGCATCAACGATGGCCTCGGGGACTACTGATGGGGATATGCCAAAGGGAGTATGCCCAGCAGGACGTTCCGATTGGGCCGAAGGGCCTGTGAGTGCGCCTGGAGGACGGCGATTGGACTACGATGGAAGGAGAATCCCGGCGAATGGAGACTGGAGGCCCAGAAGCGTAACAGAAGCCCAGTCGGATTAGGTCAAAACCTCTGAATCCTTATCTTGTTCGGTGGTAGCTTATAAACCCTAGAGAGGTGCCTCATATATAAACCTCCCTAGGGAATCCTAAGGACTCACGTTCCATCATACACCCCCTCAAGTGATTCGCTACTCAGACGCCGAGCTCGCCACCCTTGTAACTCGCTCTCTAATAATCCAATCTAGCAAGAGTAGGTCTTTACCCTCCGGGGGGCGAACCTGGATAAACCCATGTGCATCTGCCCCCATCTCACACCGCATATGTCCGCCAACTCTTCCTCATGAAACAATCAATCGCTGCCACTAGCAGCGACTGCCGTGGCCATTTCCACGACAAAAACCTTTGAAAAGTTCAAGGAATTTCAGAATGAAGTGGAAAATCATCGTAATAGAAAGATCAAATTTCTGCGGTCCGGCCGTGGAGGTGAGTATCTAAGTTACGAGTTTAGCACACACATGAAAGAGTGTGGAATAGTTTCACAACTCACGCCTGCCGAAATACCATAGCATAATGGTGTGTCGGAACATCGTAATCGTACTCTATTGGATATGGTTCGATCTATGATGTCTCTGACTGACTTGCCACTGTCATTTTTGGGTTATGCACTAGAAACCGCTACATTCACTTTAAATCAGGCACCATCTAAATCTGTTGAAACAACACCGTATGAATTATGGTTTGGAAACAAACATAAGCTGTCATTTCTTAAAGTTTGGGGATGCGATGTTTATGTGAAGAAACTTCAGCCGGATAAACTCGAACCCAAAGCAGAAAAATGCGTCTTCATAGGATACCCTAAAGAAACAATTGGGTATTCCTTCTATCACAGATCCGAGGGTAAGGTTTTTGTTGCCAAGAATGGATCCTTTGTAGAGAAAGAGTTTCCCGCGAAAGGTGTGAGTACTCGAAAGGTAGAACTCAAAGAGCTTATTGAACCTTCTCTTCATGAAATGGCGAGTGGCGTAGCACCCGAAGTTGTTCCAGAGTTGACTTCACCAAATGAAGAAGGAACTAATGATAATGATCATGAAACTCCGAAAGAGGACACTACCGAACCTCGCAGGTCAAACAGGACACGTGTAGCTCCTGAACTGTACGGGAATCCTATTGTGAATTTCATGATTGATGAAATAGATGACCCTGCGACGTATGAAGAAGCAATGATGAGCCTGGGTTCTAAAAAATGGCTAGAAGCCATGAAATCCGAGATGGAATCCATGTACGAAAACCAGGTTTGGACCTTGGTGGACTTACCTCATGACCGAAAGGCCATTGAGAATAAATGGTTTTTCAAAAGAAAAACTGGTGTTGATGGTAATGTAACCGTCTATAAAGCTCGACTTATCGCAAAAGGGTTTCGACAAATTCAAGGAGTTAACTACGATGAGACATTCTCTCCCCTAGCGATGCTAAAATCAGTTAGGATTATGTTAGCAATTTCTGCATATTTCGATTAAGAAATATGGCAGATGGATGTCAAAACTGCATTCCTCAATGGAAATATTACAGAAGAGTTGTATATGATACAACCAAAGGTTTTTGTCGATCCTAAGGATGCTAACAAGGTGTGCAAGCTTCAGTGATCCATCTATGGACTGAAGCAAGCATCACAGAGTTGGAATCTCCGCTTTGATGAGGTGATCAAAGAGTTTGGATTTGTCCAAACTTATGGAGAGGCTTGTATTTACAAGAAAGTGAGTGGGAGCAATGTGGCATTTCTGATATTATATGTGGATGACATATTATTGATTAGAAATGATATAGATCTTATAAATAGTGTTAAAAGTTATCTAAATAGCAAATTTTCTATGAAGGACCTTGGTGAAGCGTCATATATATTAGGCATAAAGATCTACAGAGATAGATCAAGACACCTAATAGGGCTATCGCAAAGTACATACCTTGATAAGATTTTAAAGAAGTTTAAAATGGATGAAAGTAAGAAAGGGTTCTTGCCTATGTTGCAAGGCAAGACATTGAGTAAGACTCAAAGTCCGACTACGGTGGAAGAAAGAGAGATAATGGATAAGATCCCCTATGCTTCAGCCATAGGCTCTATAATGTACGCCATGCTATGTACAAGACCGGATGTGGCACATGCTATTAGTTTGACTAGTAGGTACCAATCGGATCCAGGTTTGGAACACTAGATAGTGGTCAAGAATATCCTTAAGTACTTGAGAAGGACTAAGGAAAGGATTCTTGTATACGGAGGTGAAGAAGAGATGGTCGCTAATTGTTATGTCGATGCTACCTTTAACACTGATCTGGATGACTCTAAGTCTCAATCCGGATACGTATTTCTCATGAACGGAGCAGCAGTTAGTTGGAGGAGCTCCAAACAACCCATGATAACAAGGTCAACAACGGAGGCAGAATATATTGCTGCTTCAGAAGCAGCACAGGAAGCAGTTTGGATGACGGAGTTCATTACCGAACTGGGTGTGGTTCCTAGTGTGTTGGATCCAATGGTTATCTATTGTGGCAACAATGGAGCCATAGCCAATGCAAAGGAGCCAAGGTCTCACAAGAATTCCAAGCATATTAAGCGCCGGTTTCACTCCATCCGTGAGCATGTCAAGGATGGAGATATAAATATTTGTAAAGTACATACGGATCTCAATGTAGCAGATCCATTGACTAAAACTCTCCCTAGAGCAAAACATGATCAACACCAGAACTCCATGGGTGTTAGATTTATCACCATGTAACAAGATTATTGTCTCTAGTGCAAGTGGGAGACTGAAGGGAATATGCCCTGAGAGGCAATAATAAAGTTGTTATTATACATATTCCAAGTATATGATAGATGTTTATTTTGCATGATATAATTTTATTAATTTAGAAACGTTAATACATGTGTGTTTAATAAACAAAAGGAAAGTTCCTAGTTATGCCTCTCTTATAAAGTATCTCATTGATTAACAACATGATAAAGGTTTCCTGATCATGGACATTGGATGTTGTTAATAACGAGGTCACAACATTAGTAGAATGATGTGATGAACATTCATCCGAATTATAGCATTACGATCAAAGTCATTATGTTTATATTGCTATAACATCTAACAAAGTAATCCTAGTCCTTAGACCATGAGATCATGTTAATCACTAATACTAGAAGAGTATCTTGATAACATCAAACGTCACACCGTGAAAGGGTGATTATAAAGGTGGGTTCAGTGCTATGAAAGTGTTATGTAGAGGCTCATGGATCAAGAGTGGGATTTTTCCATCCCGATGACAGATAGATATTCTCTGGGCCCTCTCGGTGATATCACATTGGTTAGCTTGCAAGCAAGTGATGAGATCACTAGAATGTTATATCACGGGAACAAGAAAAGAGTACATGTCGGTAACGAGATCAAACTAGGTATGGAGATACCGATGATCGAATCTCGGACATGTAATATATCGCGAGATAAAGGGATTTAGTTACTAGCGTTAAAGGTTCTCACGATCATAGAAGTCATCGTAGAATGTGTAGGAGTTAGTATGGATCTTCAGGTCCCGATTCTGATTATTGATTGAGAGGGGTCTCGATCATGTCTGCATTATTCACGAACTGTAGGGTGACACACTTAAGGGACACCAATACCATTTGGAGCAAATATGTTTCAGATGAATGAATTGCAAAGCGCTGGAATTATTTCAATAGACACTGAAACTGTTTCGGGTGAAATTGCTGAAATTGGTTCTGCATTTAATATTGAAATATTGCAGGGGGTTTTATGTGAATGTTTGTTAATTAAAGTAATTAAAAATTCTGAATAAATTTAATAAAATAGTTTTATTAAATGAGAGAGCATTAGATTTGGAGAAATTTAATGCATTTAAAGTGGAGACTTTAAAAGAGAATGTGAAGGGGCATTTTAATGTGCAGGGAGTTACCACCACATGAATGGGGGAGGTGAGGGGTCACCCCCCATGGGGCACCGGCCATGGGGAGGGGTACCCCCCTCCTCCTATAAAAGGCCACCCCTCTCACCCTTCTTCCTTACACCTCCTCGTGAAGGATATCTCTCCCCCTCTAGAATTATTCCCCCATGGTCTCGGATTAGCGAGATACATGTTCCCGGTGGCATTTTGTCTGGAAGGAGTTTTTGCTTCCGCTGCATCGCTGGAGCAAGGAGGTGGAGGTTGTTAGTTGGCCTGAACATGTGTGCGAGTGCGTATGCACTGCTGGTTTGCAGCGCTAGGACTTCCAAATGATCTTGAGATCGGCAAGCGTATGACTACATCATCCACGAGTTCCTACTCGTTAACAACACTTTGTTGTCTTTGAGGGTAAGTTCTCCATGGATGTATATCCACCCGTTGCTTGTATCTAGTAGATAGATCTTGGCGTATAGTTCCCATCGTAGGAATTTTTTGTTTTCTATGCTGCGAACCCTTCACCTCCCGTGCTTCTAGTGTATCTTTTGTCTTCCCATACACGCCTAGGAAGCCTAGCAGGTTCATGCAAAGATTCTTCTTCACGTGCATCACGTCGATTCAAGAGTGGACACGTAGGACTTTCCAATAGGGTAGCTCCCAAAATATAAATTTCTTCTTCCACATGAGCGCGTGTCCGGTAGCGACGTCGTTCAGAACAGGTTGACCGCCAAGACCCTTTCCAAAGATTATTTCTATGTCCTCGACCATACCAAATTTCACCAGTAGGGAGGTCAGGCTGCTTCCGATAATCTGCCTCACCTTTGAAATGCTTGCCTTTCTTTCGTAATATCAACCGGGACGAATAGTTCCTTACGAACCGGGACGTATGCCCCCCGACCCCCTGCGACACTCGGGCCGCTTGAACCGAGACTAATGCTCTAGGTCGCTCCGAATAAAAGCTAGTTTTTCTACTAGTGTCACTGCAAGTTCCCATATGTTAAATAGATACAGACAAAGAGCATCTTCATACAATCAAGATGCAAGCAGACTAATGAAGTGACAATTAAAATAGATACAGAGACCAATAAAGTGACAATTAAATCTCTATTGCTAGAAGTGACAATTGTAGATTTTGAGATTTATACAAGAGGAAAAGAATCGGGATAGGTGCAAGCCGGCTGGGGGAGACTCTCCTGACGGTGTCGTCGGACCTTTGAAGCTCGGTAACCTTGAACCTTAAATTCGAGAAGCAAAATGACAAATTCCATAGCAAAATTTCCAAATCGAAGTAGCTGATATAGGATTTTGGGGGTTTGATTGTCACGCATATCTACCTGGACGACGAAAGGGTCCTCGGAGGCGAGGGAGATCATCCGCACCGCAGGGGACCAGAGGCGGCGGTAGTGGAGAGGCAGGGACCGGAGGCGGCGGTGGTAGAGGGCGGTGGCGATGGACAGTGATCTGGACGGGAGGGAAAGAATAAAAGTGACACATATCTGAAATATTTGTCGAAGTATTTTTAGATATTTGCGGCCAATTACTAGCCTCAAACAGCTGCAAGTGTAAAACGTCTCTAAGAACATTTGTTCTCCAAATATTTTAGATTTTACCACCAACTACTTCTCTAGCTAAGACGACTAGTAATTTGAAAAGAGCTAATATTCGAAACTCCGGATATATTCGGAACTCCAACGTTTGATTATTCTAAAATTTGAGAATTATTCATAATTTAAAGGCAAAGAAAGGTGTGTATACATGCTTGCTAAAGTGAAATTGAGTCCCCTAAGACTAAATGAGGTTCATAAATTGAAGAAAATAATTGGCGTAGTACAAACATTGGATCTTTACCCTAAAAGGCATGACGACTAGTGTTCATATGCTTGCTGCAGAGAAATAAGGTGCAAGTGTTTTGAATTTGACTAATTCAAATGTTTAATCACGAAGTGAGATCATTTGTTTACTTAATTATAAAATTTTCACGAATATAATCTTTTTTCATGTATTCTTTGAAGGAAATCTTGTTGAGTGAATATTCGGACATCCAGATATATTCAGAACTCCGAATTTTGTTAATCCTAAATTTTGAGAATAATTCATAATTTAAAGGCAAAGAAAGGTGTTTACACGATGCTTGCTAGAGTGAAATTGAGTCCTAAGAGGAAATGAGGTTCATACATCGAAGAAAATATATGGCGTAGTACGTATATACATCGAAGAGTGAAATTGAATCCTAAAAGTAAATGAGATTCATACATGCTGCTGAGCAATAAGGTGCAATTGTTTTTAATTTGACTAATTCAAATGTTTAATACCGATATGAGATCATTTAGTTACTTCAATACAAATTTTTCACCAATTTAAAATCTTGTTGATATATTCCTTGACAATTATAATATAATCATGCACTAGAAATATTTGGTATGTATGAGCATGATCAGTAATATAATAAAATACTAGAAATTTTAAGAAACTCCATGTAAAGGAGTAGATCAATATATATAAACGAGGTACTTATAATTAATAGTTCAACAACCACCAGAGACACCGAGGATATTGTCTTACATGCAACCAGGTAATAATTAACTTAAACAAAATATAAGCAAGGGCAGCAGCAGGAGGGACACGGAGACGCCTAGCAGAGGCAGCAGCAGGAGGGACACGGAGACGCCTTAGCAGGGGCAGCAGTAGGAGCATGCATCATCCTACTCGAGGGAAAATAGGCCCGTCCTGGCATATTTTCAGAGGAATTTGTCATAGGCTGTGTGTCGCGACAAGGTCTTCGGTTGGTGCTTTCGGTCTTGCATTTTGTCAACATCCACCGCGTGCTTGATCATGTCGATGTCCGTGTCAATGACTTTGTCACAGAATGAAGAAAATAGTCTCCCCTATGGTGGAAAGGAATTTGCTCATACCATAACCGCCTCAGCACGTAGCGGCTCTTGTTGTCCCTAGAGTACTTGCTAGAGTCCACATCATCAGAATCCTACTATTGATTTTTAAAAACATAACTTAAAACTCATACATATGATTGAATTGAATTGTATTACAACTCGAAAATTGACAACATATGTAAAACAATATTAAATTGATATCAAAGAAAATACATATCAGCAATAGTTTGATCAGTTCATATATTATTTCATGTATCCAAACAAAATGACAATTAATTGGATCAGAGTTATATGTAGAACAAAGTATGCAGCCTCGTAAGTTTCTTCAGGGATGGCGTAAGCGAACTAAGTATCAATTGCACCTGGAAGGTGCAGATTGAGGTTTTGTGACTAAACAGATTGGGGGAAAATGACATGAGCTCGTGCAATAAGAAGGCCGAGTGGGTTTATATACGCGGGACCGTTAGTAGTACTCGAGTGGACACGTAGGTGTGGACTCGTGTGGGTGGGAGGGCTAGTGCACGATCTTCACTTTCTAATTGCATTAACAACATGCACATGCTACCTCGGTAGCGTGCACGATGCCATTTTTTGAAACAGGCGGCATAATGGTCCGTCTCAGTAGACACCTAGAGGCAATTAATATTTCTGACCAGCCGTGGTTGAGTGATATAGAAAGACGACCAATAATTTCTGTCATCTCAGGTTCAATTTAGAGGCGGTTTGTTTTAAAGAGCGGCTGGGGGGAACTCGTACTAGAGACGGTGCAGATTAACAACCGTCTGAGGTTAGAGTTATAATCGGTCAAAAAATTACGACCGCATGAGGGTGATGAACACAGCTGATGGTTTGTATTTTTGGATAAACCGGCTCTAGACACATCTCTAAGTAACGAGTTTGTACTAGTGCCACATCAGTGACATCACATTTATACTACACCTTTTCAACCACGTCTCGTGTCGTTTACTACAATGTTTACTAGCTAGAAAGTAGTGAACGTTTACCATGGTATCGCGTCGCTATATCGGGGTTCAGTGTTTGCACACCACAAACAGAGAGGGGGAGAGAGGGAGACAAAGACACGTATTAAACATGAGGTTTATACTTCGCTAATAAGTGACTTGAATTTTCTAGATTCAAATGTTAGATACATACGAATCTAGAAAAATTCAAGTAGGGAGTATATACAACACCTTACTAACCACTATGGTTGGGTTTCATGTGTAAATAATAATTTGTAAACAAGCGGGTAGCATCAAAATAGAAACATGCAGACAGGTGTCAACCAGTACTTGATCGGGAAAAAACATTGACATATAATTCATAAGATTTTTTGTTGAAGTAAATATATTAATATCGTGAACATATTAAGTATATCCAGCCTCTACAACAATGATTTAAGCCCAGCCAATCACACAATCAGTGATGTGTGGCTACTCTAAAAACGGTCTTTATGTGTCAACTCACACAGTTATGATAGTTTTATGTTAAGACTGTCCAATATATGGTTGTCATTTACTCTCCGACATCCCAAATGATGGACAAGGCATACTAATAAAATAATTTTTTTAATATGAAATTTATAAAATTAGAAAAGGAAACACGCTTCCTAGCTGCATCATCACGTCTGCAGCTTCACGGTGGGGACCGGTCCAAGCTGCCCACGCGAGTCAGTTATCATGTCCTCCGTCTTCTACCTTGCCCTAAAGGACATATTAGCCAGGACAGCCGAAATGCACATTTAATTCCATGCGTATATGCTTTTTTTTGCGAATGAGAAACTTGTATTACTCAACGTCATCCAGGAGTACAATCGTTAAAACAAATATCAGTCAACCCTTCTGGCCCTGAATAAAGCCAAACCGCCGTACGGGGTTGAGTTCTAGCATAATTAGCCAAGAAGTGAGCACTAGAATTCTGACATCTCCTAACATGAGTAACACAAGTTTGACGGTCCTTTAATAAGGATTTAATCTCTTCCACAAGCGAGGTATAGACAGAACGGTCAATGCCATCATTTTGTACTATCTTCGACGCTTCTAGACAGTCCAACTCGATAATCAGAGGAGAGTTACACCAATGGATAGCCAAGGCTAACCCCTCCCTTAATGTTCGAAGCTCTGCCCCCAAAGCACTTCTGCAATTAAAAAAATTTCTACATGCAGACATAACAATCCCTCCATTATCATCCCTTAAGATCATACCTGCTCCCGCTTCACCATTAGGGGTAAAGGCACCATCAACATTTAGTTTGCACCATCCGGCAGCTGGTACTGTCCACTTAGCAGGAGCTTTAGGACCACAAGTTTGACCATCATGAAAATTAGCTTCCTCAACGTTTAGAATAAACTTCCCTTTATCTAAATCTTTTCCATGGTGATTTTTAATCAACAAGAGAGACTCCCGGTAACTTATAAGGAAATGCCTTGAGACTTCAAGTGGAGGAGCAGGTTTATCATGGAGCACTTCACTTCGAACATGCCAAATACGCCAAAGAGTCATTAGCACCATCCCCTAGAATGATAAGGAATATTTGATAGCAAATTAAGCAACCACTCCTAACCAGTATTCTGAACTGTGTGCAGTGCTGGGAGACTCCACTTCTCAGACATAAACTCCCATAATTGCTTCGCCAAATTACACCGGACAAAAGGGTGAAAATTATCTTCCGCCTCAATCCCGCAGAGAGGACATTGGTCTGTTGCTTCGAGTGTGCGTTTGCACTTATTTCGCCACGTTGGCAAAGCATCAGTAACTAGGCGCCAAGCAAAGCTCTAAACTTTCGGTGGAACCACCGATTTCCACACTAAATCTCATATCTTCCTCTTCCCATCTAGAGCCGCGCTAGAAGATGAAATATGAGAGCTCCAAACTCCTCCCATGCCCAACACATAGGCACTCTTCACAGTGAAAATGCCATGTATCCAAAGCCCAGGCAAGATGATCTGCATGTTGACGTACAGAGGGAGTGATTTTGGTAATTTCCAAGACATCCATGGAAATAAAATATTGGTTCAATAAATCCAATCTCCATGAACCATGCCGGTCCAGCAGCTCAGACACGAAACGCAATCTACACCTTCTCTTCAATGACACCAACTTATAAGATGAAGGCCGAGGGATCCATGAATCACGCCAAATTCGGATGCTTTGGCCGTTTCCCACCCTCCAAATTAAGCCTTTTTTCAGCAACTCCAAACCATGTTGTATTGCCTGCCAAGTGGATGAGGTATTACCACTAAAAACAGTGTCTTCAAGCCTGCCATTTGGGTAATATTTCGCCTTTAGAACACGAGTACATAAACTGTCAGGCTTAGTGATTAATCTCCATGCCTGTCTCGCAAGCAAAGCTTGATTGAAAATTCTAAAGTCACGAAAACCTAGACCACCTTGATTTTTTGGCCTCTAAAGCTTCTCCCAAGAGCGCCAATGAGTTTTCTTTTTTCCTTTTTTGAACCCCAATAGAAATCTCTCACCATTTTTGTCAAATCATCACAAACAGAGAAGGGCAATTTAAAGACACCCATTAGATAAGTGGGCAATGCTTGTGCAATAGACTTTATAAAAACCTCACGCCCAGCCTGAGCTAGCTGTCCGTCACCCCACACGAGAAGACTTTTTGTCAATTGTGCTTGTAGACTAATAAATTTGCTTTTTGACATGCGGCCATCAGGGGTTGGAAGGCCTAAATATTTTTCTTCAAAAGTCGTGGACGTGACCTCCAACACCGACCGTATATCATCTTGGACTGCAGCAGGACATGTTTCACTAAAAAGGAAAGAGCATTTTGACGGATTAATTAGTTGGCCAGTCGCCAGAGCATAGATATTTAAAACTTCCTTCACCCGTATAGCCTGTTCATGATTTGCTTTGAAGAACAACAAGGTATCATCAGCGATAATAAATGTGATACACTAGGGGATCGTAGACACACCTTAATTGGAGTTATATCATTATTATTTATCTGTTTATTCAGGAGAATGGATAATCCGTCAGCCACAAAAAGGAATAAAAATGGGGATAATGGGTCACCTTGCCGTAGCCCACGCGACGGCGCAAATGAATCCAAGAGGGCTCCATTGAATTTTACCGCATATCTCACCGAAGTAACACATGTCATAATCCAGTCTACAAATCGATGAGAGAAGCCTAACTTTTGCATCACCTGCCTCAAGAATGACCACTCAACCCTATCATATGCCTTTGATAGGTCCAACTTATAGGCACTAAAACTTTTTGTGGGATCTTTCTCCTGTTTGATATGATGGATACATTCAAAAGCCAACAATGCATTATCAGTAATCATCCTCCCCGGAACAAATGCACTCTGGGCAGGTGAAATGATATCATCCAACAGCGGTCTAAGTCGATTCACTAGACATTTGGATACCACCTTATACACCACATTGCAAAGACTAATGGGTCGGTACTCAGATAGTTTGCATGGATTATTAACCTTGGGAATCAGAACTATGCAGTGATGTTAGCTCCTTCAGGCATGAATCCTGTTCTAAAAAACTCTTGTACCGCACCCACAATTTTATCCTTTAGAGTGCCCCAATTTCTCTGAAAAAACCTCGCTGGAAAACCATCAGGCCCCGGGGCTTTTAACGGACCTATTTGGAATAAGGCATCATATATCTCCTTTCCAGAAATGTCACCACACAGACGATCATTTGCTTCCTGATTAATACATTGCTCAACCAAGTTCATCACAGGGGACGAGTCGAGGCTCCGATCAGCAGTAAACAAGTCTTGAAAATACTCATTTACCATAGCCTGCATGGTTGGTACGTCCTCATGTACTACCCCAACATCATCAGTTAATCTCCGAATTTTGTTTTTCCTCGCCCTCCAGATTGCTTTACTATGAAAATACTTAGTATTTCTGTCTCCCTTTTTCAACCAAGATAGTCTCGATCTCTGCATCCACATCATCTCCTCTCTATACAATAGCTCGTTCATCCTGTTTGTCTGTCGCCTTATTTCTTGCCTGTCTGCATTCATCAGCATTAGTTGCTCTAGTTGATCTCTAGATTTCTGCAGCTCCAACTTGACCGAACCAAACTTACTTCTGCTCCAGATCTGTAGTTTATCCATTGTACCCTTTAAAGCACGTGCAACATCACCCAAATCATGCATGTCATCAAAGGACTCCCACGCTTCCTTAATAACACCAGGTAAGGCATGGTCCCTTTCCCACATAATCCCCTGTCTATTTCTCCTCAGATGATTGCTTTGTTCTTCCAACTCTCCCTTAATCAATAAAGCAACATGATCTGAGCAAGGGGTTACAAAATGTGTAACTGTACTGAACGGAAACAAGTTACGCCAAGTGTTAGAAGCAACTGCCTGATCAAGTCTCACTTGCACATTAGCAGTCCCCGATCTCCTATTATCATATGTGTATGGTACACCTGAGAACCCAAGATCAACAAGACCGCATACCTCAAGTGTATCTCTGAAAGCCATCATCTGTCCTTCGCCCTTGGTGTAGCAGAGAAATGCTCGAATCCCCACATACACTCATTAAAGTCACCTGCGACAAGCCAAGGTACATCATAAAGTCCATATAAATTGCATAAATTTGTCCACATAAGATGACGTTGTTCAACTCTAGGTTCCCCATAAATGCAAGTCAACCTCCACTCTTGACCCTCAATAGATGATTTCACAAGCAAATCAATGAACCGAAAATTGACTTCCTTTATATCCACACTAAGGGATTCATGCCAATACAAAGCAAGTCCACCACTCATCCCATCGCTATTGATGCCAGAAAATCCTCTGAGTCCAAAGCGAGCTCTATAACTCTTCATCTTATCTGTTTTTTGTCTTGTCTCACATAAGAAGACCAAGCTGGGAGAATGCGACTGAATAATTGTTGCAATATCGCGAATTGTCTGTTGGCTCCCACCCCCTCGGCAGTTCAGACTAAGTAGATTCATCGGTCTCCTGGCGCCCGCTGATTCAAGTTACTTTCCTCAGTATTTGTTCCAGATTTTATCCTCTTCGGATCCCTCTTCGGTGTGGGACTAGGAGGAACCAAACCACTAGAACTTGTCAATTGGAACTGATAAACCAAAACAATGACAGGTGAAGTTTGGACAGCAGTAGCACTATCTAGTGAAACACATTTACGTATAAAACCACAGCAAACCAGATTGCAGATCACACGTATCTCTCCTAGCACGAGAGCTCCAACTTGCTCACAGATCAACACCAATCAAGCAAGCCCTACGACTCCACAGAACAGCGCAGCTCTTCTGCCCAGCCAAAACAAGGCAGAACGAATCTCCTGCAAACCCTTCGCAAAAGCTCAACCAGACTCGAAAACAATCTCAGAGCCTCACCGCCAGAAGGATCCAGGGGAGGAAAAAATACTCAACCGTGGACAATGTCCGGGGAGAGGAAGAGGACCCTAATTGGGAAATAGTACCAGATGATGCATCGATGGCTCGATGGGCACCGGAAGTGCAGCCCGGCGGCGTTCCAGCCCTAAGTCGCCTCCAGGATCGCCATATATGCTCCCTTTATTAAAACATATATTTTCAAATATTAAAAAAACTGAAAAAATATGTTTGTGTATTTGCACATTCTATGAGCACACATGCGGTTTCACAAAAAATCGATATGTTTTGTGGATTATGTTAAAATGATAAAAACATGTCTCATGGAGAGCCTTGTTTTAGCACCTAAATTTGTCTTTTTTACAGAAGCCACCCAAAATGTCTATGTTCCGTGAAACGACCTCGTAAGCACCTAAAATGTGGAGATGTATGCGCGTATTTTTTCGAAAAAATTGACATTTCAAAATTTGTTGAAAATTAAGTTCAAATAAAGGGAGCATATATGCACCCCGGAGCAAAATAGCCACGTCCAAGAAAGCAGCAATGTCTAACACTAAAGGTTGAAACCAATGAAACATATGTATTCACCTTTTCAATTAGGAAAATGATCTGGTTCCCCCGGACGATGGCGTGATTTCATCGTCCGGGGTCGCGGGGGTACCGCGTGACACGACATCGTGGGGTGGGCCCATCAAATACCGTCGTCCTCCTCCCAGGCTCCCACGCATCGGCCGCCATGCTCCCCCGCCGCCGCGCCGTCTTTCGTCCTCGGCGCCCTCCTCCACGCCCCCTCCCTCCTCCGGCATCCTCCTCCCAGGCTCCCACCATCGCGTGCCTCCCTCGCACCTCCTCCGCGACATCCCCGAGGGCATCGATCGTCACCAGCCATGTCCGCGTCCACGCCGAGGCGGGAGAGGAGAGGTGGAGCGGGAGCTCGACAAGAGCTTCGGCTACGACCGCCGCTACGATTCTCCACCACCCGCGCCCGCCTGTCCTCGTTGGAGATGTCGGCCTCCCCGGTAGTCGTGGTTGCTACCGACGGCCGACGACGGTGCTGCAAGGGGTACGGGGGGCTGCTAGCAACAGCTGATGTTGTTGCTACCTGTACGACAATGGATTTTTGCTACCGATGGTCAGTATTGTCGCTACCGACGACCAATGGATTTGCTACAGTAGTACAAATATTTCGCTACAATCGTTCTCCTATTTTTTTGCTAAGACATCCCTAATGAGGTCTTCGACGAGGTCCCAGAAAAGTCTCCGGCAAATTAGTTTTTTTGCTACATTAGAAGAACTTTGTTGCTATTACCGTCTTGTCATTTTGCTACAATAGTGTCAATTTTTTGCTACAAGATCTCCGGCGAGAGTCACCGGCGAGTTTTTCCGACGATGTTTCCGGCGAAGTCGTTTTGCTACATTAGTATAATTATTTTGCTGCATGGTCTCCGGCGAGGTCTCCGGTGAAGTCTCCGGCGAGACGTTCTATTTCTGGAATGAACCATTTTTTTGCTTCAGAAGCAAAAGCGGGAACACATATAGCAAAAATGGCGTGTTCTGCAGCAAAAGCGGGATTTGGAGGGACACGTGGCGCGCGGGGAGGAGGACGATGGGAAGTCCCATCGTCCGGGGAACGCCTAGCGTTTGCCTTTCAATTATGGTCCACAATACAAAAGATAAATAAAGTTCAAAAGATTGGCAAACAAGCATGTGACTCTTGGCCAACAAGTGACATGGAAGTTTAAAACATGATTCCCACTACAAACACACAGTACCGTGTTTGGCCTTCGTAGATTAAGAAATAGTATAAGCTAACTAGACAATTAGTTCTCAAAATTAATTTAAAATGTATATAAAATAAAAAAGTTGTTGTATAAATTTCCGATTCTATGGCAAAAATAACACTGCCTTACCACTGTGTTCACCAATAGCACTAAAAATATAAGAACATGGCGCCGTGTTCACCAATAGCTGATTTTAGCATAACACTGTGTTCACCAGTAGCATATTCTAGCATAAGCACTCCTAATAGCACTGAAAACATAACAACATAAGTAGATGTTTACCTTGAGATCAATGCAGCGGTGGTGCTTCATCATTCACAGGCAGAAAAACGTTACATCCGGCCTACAGGGATAGACGATCGTCCCCTCTGTCCAAAGAGGCGACAAGGGATCTGCTCCTCCTCTGCCACCACCCTTGCAGCGCCATCGGCTCGTGCCCGAAACCGAGCTCGTGGCGGCTCATGCCTCAGCCGGTGGCTTGTGGTCATCCATCCTCTTTTACCGCAGTCTGATGTGAGACCCATGGTTTGTGTACTAATGTAGAACTCCGAAAAAATTCAAGGGACTGCATTTTTCGGTTCCAAATTGTTAAAGAGCTGTGCCTTTTACAGTAGCAAAGCTTTGCCACCCATCGAAGAGGGCTCATAAACTCGTTCATGCGTATTGCAGATTGCACCAACAGACACAGTGGGGATACTGACATACTGATCGAGAGACAAACAACCTGCGCCCAAACCAAACAAACGTACTCCCTCCGTTTCAAAATATAAAATGTTTAGCTTTGTGAAGCAAATGTATCTAGACGTAGGTTCACTGAGATTTGAAGTGAATCGAAGTCTAGATACATTTTCTTCACAAACCTAAAACATCTTATATTTTGAAACGGAGGGAAAGCGTCTACGCATAGGAAGACCAAGTTGTAGCGAGAACCGGTCGCCTTTCCAGTTCAAGACAGGAGTGCTGTTTCACCAAGACTTGATAAAAAACAATATTTATTTTCCTCTATACTTCCGGAAAATGTAAGAAACACGACACTTGACGAAAAAGAAAGAATTACATAGCATCCGAGGAGTATCCGGTCACGTTTAATTACTTCTGTCTGCCACAATTGCGCTTCAGATCAGGATGAGTAACAACTACCAGGCCCAACATTCAGCAGCCCAACCCTGAACTCACACAAGTTGTAATAACAAGTTAAAAAAGAAGCGCCGGTCGTTCATTTGAGAAGAGATCTTGCAAAGTGTTCCCTAGCTGTGGCCAGAGCTTGAGATATAGTCTGCAGAGAACAAAAAGAATATGCGTGAGAAATATTGTGACAGTGACTCACAAAGGACTGGAGGAACCGAGGTGCAGAAAATTACCTGCTCAGAGAAAGGGACTGAACCGTCGGCAGCATTGGTTGCAACCTTCCCGGCGATGGTGTTTGCATCTGTCTCGAGAATTATGCTGAGGAAGTACAGAAACGATTGCATAGTTTCAGATTATTTGCAATAATTTGGAAGGCACATATACTGGCTACAAATTACAGGAAAGTTTACGTTCAAACAGGCTGTGTCCTTAATTAGATGATATTAGCCTCAAGCAAACACTGCGATGCATTTATGCTCACTCATTTTACCTCCCTGTTTTGAACAGTAGAGGTTTTGCCAATTTTATCATACGGACGAACTATATCGGTGAAACTTTTGTCTTCAGAATTGGGCGTAAAGCTCGGTTCCAGCCTGTGTGCTGGAAACAGCTATGCGTGATTGTAACCAACCTATTTCTTCTTAATTAATATAACACCCAGTTTTTCATAAAAGAATTGGGCCTAAAGCTATCTGCGTCAACTAGCTAAATTTTAAGACCTCATTGTAGCTGAAACTCCATGAGAGCTCCAGAAAATGAATGCAAGAAACAAGTCAAAATGTAAATAATAGTAATATAAACATGCAGCAGCAGCATCATGTTGAAATGGTACAAGGTCCAAATTTAGCATAGATCAGAAGAAATCCTTACCCGCCGTCAATAATCTCATCAATGCAGAGAAGTATCAAGTCCAAGTTCTCAAGTGCAGTCCTCTTCTCAACATCACCCCTAAAGCACATTGAATTTCACTGTGAACCAGCTGCCTTACAAACTACTGGTAACTAAATACCATTTCATGCAGTAACACTAGAATAAGTATACTACCTGAGTAGAAGACCAACTGAATCAGCAAAACCCTGAAGGACATTTGAGATGATGAGCTCATTCTCGTCATCTCCGGCAGTGACAAAGAAGTGAAGGTCATGTACAAACTTGTAGACGATAATATAGCCATCAAGCAATGTTATCTCAGCTACAGAGAATCAAAATAGGTGTCAAAGGTAAAAGCAAATTAAATTTAGACAACAAAATAGTTGATACTGTTGGAAGCAAATAATGAACATAAACTTGAAACATTTCATGCATCCAATATTTCAAGTTCATTGGACACTCAGGCTTCCTCAATGCAGCCTATACTATTTGCTACAAACAGTAAACTAATAGACCTTATTTGGTTTACATGAGACACAACTACATAGCATAAACCAGCAAAGTGTTGAATAATTGTCAACACAATCAAACAAGATGCTCCTACCAAATAGCTTAGAAACCAATAGAGGAACATCAAACAAGAGGACTGCATTATACTCCCTCCGTCCCGGTTTATTAGGCACGCACGTAGTTTAAGAACAACTTTGACCATTAATTTTAGTCAACAAATTTTACATAACATGTCACAAAAATTATACCATCGGATTCATCTTCAAAAGAAGTTTTCGATGGTATATTTTTTGAGATGCATATTGTATATTTTATTGGCAAAAATTGATGGTCAAAGATTTTCTTAAACTGCGTGCGTGCCTAATAAACCAGTACGGAGGGAGTAAATTAATAATGTGCTTCAACTTAAGGCCAAGCTTAGACACATGTGTAACTGCAACTAAGATCTGAAATATAAAGCTTAATGACACAGTCGAGTAATTTTGTGAATTACGATATATACCTAATGGTGTAAAGTAGCAAAAACAACTACATATGCATTGATTACCTTCGGAGCGTGCATTTGTCTTCAAAGTTTTAGTGAAGATGGACTTTTCGAATGTCAGCCTTGATGCGTTAGTCGGCCAATCATCTGAGAAGTACTTCACAGCAACACGCTTCCCCTCAGAATCCAGTAGCAAAATGTTCTTCACAGAAGGGCAAGACGCCTGTGTAAAGCGTAATGGACAATCGTTAATAAATAGTTAAATACAGAACGCATGATATATCAGCAATCAACATTTTATTTAACATACTACAAAAACAAAATGTCACATGGTCTTTTCCTTCTTTTCTTTACATTTAGCATCAAGCTGCCAACTGTGAATCTACTTCCAAATTCAAAATTCATAAACATAATACAAGAACTGGGATGGATCAGCTGGTTTCAGAAAGGCCACCGCTACTCTAAGTGGAATGGAGTGGCCAAGCTCTACATAAAGGAAAATGTTACTGTCAATCATAAATCATACTGACATAATATTTTTCATTTCTGCACGGCTAACATTTGTATCTGACAGATCGACTGATCGGGCATTGGGAACCAAATTTAGTTGCGCAAGATCAGCCTCGGTACAACGAACGCGTCATTCGAAGGTAAATAAATACATAGCCAGAATGTACGTTAACAGGTAACAGCGGCAGCGAAAGAATCTGCGGACCTTGGAGAATTCCCCCATGGCCTCCTCTCCACCTCCCCAGCTCCTTCCTTGGGTCCAAGCTCTTTTTCTGCCGAGGAAAGAAACGCACCCAGAGAGGTATAAGATCAACAACAGCTCGGATCCGAACGCCCCGTTTCTCGTCAGATCCGGGCTAAAAAGCAAGCAATAAAAATTCTCGAGATGACTGCCAGTAGCGCAGATCACACGTAGCGAACGCGCGCATCGGGTTGGTCGTAGAGAATTTCTCGAGGATGGAGGTTGGAGAGATCTAGAGAAGAAAAGTTTTACCTGGGAGATTTCAGAGAGCGCGAATAGGAGAGTGGGAAAGCTGTGGTTCCTCGGTGCCCGCGAGATCTGAGATGCAACAGCCGAGCTAGAGAAAGGCAAGTGATTAGGCCAGGCGAGCAGAAATGAACGAGTTTGTTGGTTGATTTAACTAGTCGGAATCTCAACCAGGCCCGCTGGCCCGGCCCAATTGCCTTCGTTGGATTGGGATCACAGCTTTTCGGTTTTTCAAAATCCGCAAAAAATAACTTTTTTTTCGAAACCGAAGAAATTTTATTGATTCTCGATGGGAGAGTGTGCTTTTTTCTAGCTGATCTCTCCGAACCTGACATCAGAGCCATGGTGACCAACCGCTCTAACCAAACATAAGACATTTTTCATAAGCAAAACTTCACTTGATTTTTAGTATTGGATAAAGTTATACTATAGCTTAAATCTGAACAAAAGCGAGCCATGTGAGGTTATCTACCTGCGCGTGTGTTTGTTGCCGTCTGATTTTCACTCTAATTCATCTCAACCGTGCAGTTTCAGGTATTGACCGATCTCTTATGAGCTGGTACATCTCGTCCCCGCCCCACCCCCATCTCGATCCTGTTCTCCCCCACCCGAGCTCCCGATTCCCGATCTCCCGAGTCCCAAGCTCCCGTCCATCCCAGCGCCTCCTCCATCTCCCCTAGCAACATGTGCCATCCCCTCTGTTCCTGAGATCTCCCTCTCACCTCCGCTCCCTCCGCCTCCCGTCTAGCTTCCGCATCCAGCGCCGGCCGCCTCTGCTTCCCCGCCTCGAACCTGTCTAGTATCGATTCAACATCGCCCCCGACCTCGTGCACCTGTCCGCCGCCACGCTTTGCCGGTGGTAAGAAAGATAAGGAGGAGGTGAGCGCATGGAACGGTGGGGGTGAGAGGGAAGGGACAGAGCGGATAGAGATGCTCATATGCGGGACTACGCGAAGATGTCGCATCATCCTCACCGCTTTGACTAGAAAAATCAGGGACAAGTGGCGAAAAAAGAATTGAAAAGGAGAAGACCCCTCCGCTCCCTAGCTCTCCCTCTCACCTCCGCTCCCGAGCTCTCCCTCTCACCTCCGCTCCCTTCGCCCTCTCCACTCACAAGGCCACAACCACCCATCCAGCGTCGGTCGCCTCTGCTTTCCCGCCTTGTACCTGCTCAGTACCGATTCAACATCGCCCCCAACCTCGCGCACCCGTCCGCCATCACGCTTTGCCGGTAATGAGGAAGATAAGGAGAAGGTGAGCGCGTGGGACGGTAGGAGTGAGAGAGAAGGGGAGGGGGAGGTAGAGATGCTCCTATGCGGGACTACGCGAAAATGCCGCGTCATCCTCACCGCTTTGACCAGAAAAATCAGGGACGGATGGCGAAAAAAGGAATTGAAAAGCACAAGGCTCGCAAGGCATGCAATGACGGGGCGCATAGAGATTGGCTAGAACCCGAAATCTACAGTAACTGGACGGTAGAATGGTTGAACGGAAAGTGTGGAGCGCTAACAGGGCAATAAATGGCCACGCCTTGCGAGAAACGGTCGTGTTTCATGTCACTTCAACAATTAACATGTATGTGTTCCTGAAATAAATCAGAATAACCTGATTTTGGTCCCTCTTAGGCTCTGCAATTGAAATTGCTTTTGAATATATTAGCATATCTCGAGAATACATGAGATGATTGTGTAAATTAATAGAGTTAACAAAAATTTCAGTGCCCTTGACTTGGAGCATGCTCTATGTGTCGTCAGATTAAAGACATGTACGCCAAGAGAGGGTCCTCGAGGCGTGTGGAGAAAGGGGTGTGGGGCAACAATATTCTGGGACGGTGAGCACACAAGCTTTACCCAGGTTCGAATACGCTGGCTTTGGACGGATCTTCGAATCCGTCGGCTTTGGACGGATCCTACTTCTGCTAGCAATCCAGTAATACGGCAGAGCCAGAAGTATAGATTACAAGAGAGGTTTTCCTGTGTGAGTTGAGGTTGTAGATTGTGGGGTGCCCTAAAGGCTGGTCCCTAGGATGGCTTATATAGATATCCGATGTAACATCCCAGCATTAGAACTTAGAAATAAGATGAGATGAGGTGTGTGCATTGCATTCATGCATAGAAAATCCGGATAATTTTCGCGCTTTTAAATAAAACTTGTTAAAGTGATTGAAGCTTCTCTTAACTTCGTGGAACTAAAGTAGATCATCAAGTTGACTGCGATAAGTTTCAATACGATCTTTGCTAAAACCTTATCTTTGGGTAATATAATTTGATCTAAGGGTAGATCAAATGTAAGAAAACTAAGTCACAACACACTGCTTAATAAGGAGTACTAGATCTTCTAGAGATCATTACATGGTATTCCATACAACAACTCAAGGATGAATACTTAATATTCCAAAGATGATAGCAAGGTATTATCTACCACAAACCCTGAATACCAAGTTAAGTATATAAATTAATTAAAGAAACTCCCTAACTAAATCTTGATACACTTGCTTACCGTAGTTATTCCTACCATGAGCATCATGGTAGTTCTTAAACATTAACTCGTTCACAGATATAGTAGAAAAGGAAGTCAAGCCAAGACCATTCATCACATGTCTTTATTGGCATATTAAAAGGATGACATTCTTATTTAACCAAGTCCTAGTGGTTATTGATCATCAATGTTGAGTGATCAACTTCTGACCTAGCACTTGTTGACTCTTAGCTTTGACCTATTATGTTGACCTTCCAAAGATCTTAGTAGATTAATAAGAAGAAGGAACTAGATATGGTAGAGTGTGCCATCATTAATAGAATGTGATCCTTAGTGGAGATCAAACCATCTGATGTTGGAGGAGTTAACTCACTCACTCATGAGTTAACTAGAAGAAGTATCTACACCTAAGAATAACTAAATACTTGAGAAGCTATAAGGAAGCTACTAGTATTGGAGAATTCAATCATAATATTGTTAAGCCAAGTCGGTATAAACTTAAAGTAAGCTTCCTTAACAAGATAAGCCTATAGAGAGACTTGTATAAGTATTCTGTTTAGTGTTAATAGATCTTGATTAGACAATTAGAAGCCTAAGCTTTGTATGATCAAAGGATGGTGGTCATTATTCTCAAGGCACTTAAGGATAGATGACCAGTTGATGAAGAAGTATTGTGAGTATACCAAATTAGACAAAACCCTACTAAACTAAATCATCTACCTTGATCATGATAAGTCAAGCTAGAGTTTGATGAAGTATATAATATGAGTTGTATGGAGTAGTTGGAGGCATAATAGCTTAACCAAGCTAATACCAGAACACACGTGTATTATAGGGAGTAGTACCATACCCATCCCAGAGGATTGATATCACATGTGCAGAGAGGATTGTAATTTTGCAAGCCTTGGAAGTAAATGCAAGGTGGATATAAAAGGAGTTAATGGGTGGAGTTAGAAGTAGCTACATTGATGGATTCATCAAGGGTAGTTAAATGATGGAAGTAATATACTAGAGTAATAATGGAGAATGATTATTGCTGAAATGGCATGACCATGTCATCATATGATGATGGACATGGTGGAGTTAGATGATTGACTTATTCAGAAGGATGGGAACCTTGTGAATAAGATAAGAGGGATATATAAAGTATATTTAGGAAATGAATTCCTTAACTATGATCCAAGCTTAGTGAAGTGTGAGGATATGAATTATTTAGAAGCCTTAACCAAGATCATATCAAGCCATGATAAGACCCATGTCTACCTCTTTGTTTAACATTATAGAATAAAGAAGGTAGTTAAAACAATTCTTATTTTGGGCAACCAATGGATAGTATTTCTTAGTCAAATGAAATGTCTAAGAGATAAGTAGAATACCAGTTGAGAGTGTATTTATGGAAGCCTTATCCACCTGTTTGTCTTCAACCCTAATAAAGATCTAGTCTCATATACCATCAAGATCACTTTAGTTGAGTCATCCCAATAACTCACACTTGAGATATTAACCATGGTCACAAAACATGATGGCAATGTGTCTTAGCCTTAGTATCCATCCACATCCATAATTGGATATGAGTTATTAAATCCTCTCAGAACCCATAATACCTATATTTGAATAAGCATTGGCGTTCTCTACCAATGATTGTTATTGATTCATAATGAACTAACAAAGATTGTTCTATAATAGTTCTTGCTGACTCATGTATTAACGAGCTCGTTGGGGAACCCCAAGAGGAAGGTATGATGAGTACAACAGTAAGTTTTCCCTCAGTTATGAAACCAAGGTTATCAATCCAGTAGGAGCAAGGAAACACCTCCAAGGTGTTGCTAGCTGGACTTCGGCAGGGCGCACTACCGGCGCCAGCAGCAACGTCGAAACCTGCACAACACAACCACAAAATTTTTCCCCCAACTTACAGTGAGGTTGTCAATCTCATCGATTTTGCTGAAAATAAAGGATTAAATATATTGTGTGGAAGAAAGTAATAGCTTGCAGAAAGTAAACAAAAAGCAGTAAACAGTTGTAGATTGATGATAAAAGAAAGAACCGGGGTCCATAGTTCACTAGTGGTGGCTCTCCTTAAGATAGATGACATGTTGGGTGAACAAATTACAGCGGGGCAATTGACAAACATCGAGAAAGCATACATGCATATACTACTCATCTTGACTCCTTTGAGATTCGGTTGGGAATTACAACATTATACATAGACCGTAATCCAACTACATCTATGACTAATAATCCACCTTCAGGTTATCATCCGAACCCCCTCCAGTATTAAGTTGCAAGCAACAATTATTGCTTTACGAATTGCGTGTAAAGTAAACAATACGATTTTTCTATGAACAAAGGATTGTTGTTTTCTCCCTAGTAGCAACAACACATCTAGTACCTTAGAGATTTCTGTCACTTCCCCAGATTACTAGAGGTGTGAACCCACTATCGAGCATAAATACTAACTCTTGGAGTTGCTAGCATCTACTTGGCCAAGATAGCTACTAACAACGGAAAGCATGCAAGAACACAAATAACAAAGACATGATAGAATAAATAATCAATCTGAAATAGCATCTCAATATCCATCGGATCCTCGCAAACACAACATGTAGGAATTACAAATAGATGATCCTGAGCATGAACGGAGCTCACAAGATCTAAACATGATAGCACAAAGGAGAAGAACGAGCCATCTAGCTACTACATGGACCCGTAGTCCAAGGATGAACTACTCACGCATCACACCGGAGGCTTGCATGAGGATGATGAAGGCCTCCAGGGTGAATTCTCCCCTCCGACAGGGTGCCGGGAAGAGCTTCAGATCCCTCCGGATCTAGGGATGGAGATGACGGCAGCTACAGACTCTTTCGTGGATTTTTGATCATGTACTTAGGGTTTCTGTATCAGAGGCAATATATAGGCGAAAGGGGAGGCCGAGGGGGTGCCCGAGGCGGCCAGACCACCCCTGGCGCGGGCTAGGCTTGGACGCGCGGCCAGGTGGTGTGGCGGTCCCCTGGCCCCTCTCCGTCTCGTATTTTGGCTCCATGTGTCCCTCGGTGAAAAACTAACTTTGGCTTTTGTCCCATCCAATTCCGAGAATATTCATTTTCTGACTTTCCTCGAACCAAAAACAGTAGAAAACAGGCAGCTGGCACTATGGCTCTTGTTAATAGGTTAGTCCAAGAAAGTGTATAAAAAGTACTCCAAAGTGTGGACAAAACATAAGAAAGTAGATAAAACCAAGCATGGAACATGAAAAATTATAGATACATTAGCAACGTATCAACATCCCCAAGCTTAACTCCTGCTCGTCCTCGAGTAGGTAAGTGATAAAAAGAAAGAATAATTTTTGAGGTGACATGCACCATCATAAACTTGATCGAAGTATTTGTAAAACATTGATGGCTGGGATCATAGTACTTCAATCATAACATGAAAGATAAAGTTCTAACAATAAGACAAAGCAACTATGTTGCAACATGAAAATGCACAAACAAAAGATTCATGAATAACAATGCTTTGCAAGACGTTTGTTTGTTTCACATAAAGAAAACATAGCATAGTGGCATTCAGCTTGTCCCTCATATAGTAGCAAACATAAATGCATAGGACAACTTCAAAGTTCATAAGAGTGACTAGATACAAATAGTTTAAGAACAAGCAATATCAAAGTTATGCACCAATCAACAAGTCTTGGGACAATCCACATAGAACTAAGAATGGCCACTATGCTCTCAAAGTAGGTGCATAAAGATAGAAGGTGGAGACTCAACATAAAAGTAAAAGAAAGGCCTTCATAGAAGGAAGTAGAGATTCAAGTTTCATAAAGAGCTTCCAAAAATTATGGTACTTATTAGCTTTCTGCTCTCATTGCCCCTATCATAAGCATCTTTATGTGATTAAGGTTAAAGTGACACAACTAAGAGGATGTGCTTGATAAGTTATAAGCTGAAATCTCATGCCCCTTACTTACGAAGACGAAACCTCATGCTACTCAACTTTAGTTACAAGTAAGCTTATGTCATTATAAGTACATATGTATCATAGAGAACCGCCAACGGGGTACCCCTTGCACATGATACATGAGCTATCCCATAATCAAAATGACAAGGCAAGCAGACAATGATAATCTCAATGACCTTTTTATTTGCTATTTGCATAGGTTTTTATTGAGGATGCTTCATAGAATGCTCATTATGGTTATGTTGCAAGTTTCCACCATGATTAGGCATGGCTTAGGCTAGCGGCCCAGGCGTTTCTCTAACACAAATACAAACTCCATGATCTTACAAGTTCCCCTTTTATTTCACACCGCCGAGATCCATAGGCAAAAGAACATGATATCAACTAGGTACAATGTACAAGTGCAATGTTGAAAGCGTTCCCCATGATACATGGTTCTGATAACTTCGACTTATAAAGCGCAAGAATATACGCAACAAAGATGGACACAATGGTTCAAGTTTATTAAGTGCAAGAAAGTAAAGTGTGCCATCAAGTTTGGGAGAGCTTTAATCACTAATTTTCACATAACAAGTTTAATTCGGAAGGTAGATAAAAACATGAATATACTTGGAATAGAAAATGCTAATAGGTCGGTATGGTGGACTCTTTGGAATAACTTGGTTTTAGGAGTTGGATGCATGAGTGGAACTCATACTTGGTTATGGAGGCTAGCAAAAGACTGTGAGTGACCAACTAAGAGAGCAATAATGGCCATAATCATGCAGAGCGACAAAACATCATTAATCAAAGCATAAAGTGATATTACAATTCAAAAACTAAAGGATCATAAAGGCTATGGTGACTTGGGATAGTCATAACATGGTGTGAGCATGTGCCAAGTCAACCCAAATAAAGCATCAAAGGAGAATACCACTGTACTATGCTTTAATATACTAAAACAACACATGATTCTTCCAAGGCACATCAAGCAATCTCAATTGTTTATAACATGTCATGCTACAGTAAAGATTACTAAGAATAAATCCAAAACAATATCAAGCATGGCATGACAAAGCATAGGCCACAGTCAAAAACAAGCTCTCTTTACCACTTAAGCATGAACTTTCCTACTCTTTTCCAATCCAAACCAAACTATTTGAAAACTAATGCATGAAAGAGGGGGTCCAACCAATTTATTCAGCAAACTAAGCAAACCAAGCAAACGAAAACCAAAACTAAAAACGAAAAAGAAGACGCTCCAAGAACAACACAGCTGTGCATGAAACAATAAAAATGAAGTGTTTGGAAGAAACCTAGGATTTGTATTGATGAAGAAGGGGATGCCTTGGGCATCCCCAAGCTTTGACGCTTGTACCTCTTGAATATTTCTTGGGGTGACACACGTGGCATCCCCAAACTTGAGCTTTAGTCCATTCTTCATCTGATTACATCATTCTCTCCATACACCTGAATTTTTTCCTTCATACAAAACTTCACACAACCTTTATTAGCAACATGAATGCACTCAAGATAATAAGTCTTTGGGTTCAGTTTCAACACCAATAAAACTTCCATTAAACACAAGCTACTGTAGCACTTCCCTCAAAAAGCTCAATTCCCCAAAAGAACTAAAAAAGGAACCAATAAGAAACAAATGCAAATAATGGCAGAAATCTATCAAAACGGACCAATAGGTAAACACCAATTTTTTCGAAGACCTTTTGTTGCTCAAATCAAAAAGTCTTGAACTAACAAAAGTTAGATAACAACCTGGGGCAGAAGCACAAAAATTCACGCCTAAAACAATGTATAGATATTTTACACGAATTTGTACGGTGAAGCACAGTAATTTGTTTCGGGACAGCATCTTTCCCAATCATTACTTCTCTCTCATTAGAGGTTACTCTTGGCACAAAAAGCAAATAAAAAAGATAAGGAGCGGTTATTACAGAAGTAATAACTTACAAGACTCATCTAAAACTTTTGGGTTATCTCCCAATAAGTACTTTTCTTTAACGCCTTTAAGTTAGGCATACGAAGCAAGAAAAATGATCAAGTGTTCTCAAATGAAGAAGCATTAAGACCAAATTTCTTGCCCTTACCTCTCTTACTTTTATTCTTAACCTTGGGGAACATATGATTGTTTGGTGGAGAAGAAAGGTGCATGGTTCCCTTTCCACATCTATTATTGCTCCAAGGAGTTTAAATAGGGATCTTCCAAGTGTAATTTGTCCTTTTCCTGCACATTCAATAACAAGATAATCAGTAGAACCATTTGCCCTAGGATCTTTGTAAACACTCCTTCAACTATTCCAATGCGTAATATTGTGGCATTATTAGCAAGAAATATTTCTTCTCCTCCTTTAGAAAGCCCCCAAAGATTCAAAGATTCATAGATATCCTTGGGCATAAGACAAAATTCAGGAATGATATCACAGTGAGCATGAAAATTTTCATTATTTATAACAATCTTCACCGTGGGGAGCCACTTTGATGGTTCAGAATTAATTGGAACATAATTGTGATGCTCCCTAAGCGTATTATAGCAATGTTTTAAGCTAGCAGTGCCAGTCTTAAGAGTGTTCAACTAGCAAAAAAATTTGCAAAAGAAATATCAGTTTGGCTAGGCAAGTTGTAAGTAAGGATCAATTTCTTTATAGCATTAACATCATTATCCTCATTACATTGGAGGAAATATCCTCCCACAACAACATCTAAAGCATATCTATAGCAAAGAGCAATTCCAAGGTAAAAACTGCTAAGGAACAAGCTTTGAGTCATTTTAGGCTCAATTTTTTATGTAGATCAGAGATTCTAGACCAAGCTTCCTTGAAGCTCTCCTCAATTCCTTGTTTAAAAGTGAAAATCATGTCCTCGGGTGACATAGTGATTGGAGCAAGGCTAGACATAAAAGGCAACTTAAGGTAGGAACTAAATTTTTATGTGTTTTCAAATAAGAAAGCAAACTAGTAAAACTAATTTTGTGTGTGTTTTTGATAAAGAAACAAGCAAACAAAGCAAAAAGAAACTAAGAAAAACAAAAACAACAAAGTAAAGAGATTGGTTATGAGGGACTCCCCTTGTGAAGATGTCCTTGACTCCCCGACAACGGCGCCAGAAAATATACTTACTGACTCGTGTATTAACGAGAACCCCAAGCTCGTTAATACACGGGTCAGCAAGTATATTTTCTAGCGCCGTTGTCGGGGAGTCAAGGACAAAAATACTAAATCCCTAATAGATAATTGATACAAGTAATAAATAAATTTCCCAAAGAGCTTGAATGTTCGAAAATAATAATAAAATAAGAGAATGCCAAACCAATCGGCACATTAACCCATGTCAAACCCTTGTTGATTCAATGAATTCTAGATATTTGAAACATTATAAGAATTCAAATTAAAAAGGATATTCTAAAGAGAAATAAAAACAGAAAAAGAGTAGAATAATCATCCGATGTGGCCCATGGCCCATTTCCTTCTTTGCCTAACTATCGCTCATGTGCGCCAGCCACCGCTCTCCGCTCACTTTTCCAGAGCCCAGTAGCAGCCCATCTCGGCCCAAGCCCGTGTACCGATTCGATGTGTGAGTGATGAGTGGGGCCTACGCAGGAGAGATGTCATCATCTTCCCCTCCATGCATGGCCACCGCCACGTCGATGACGCCACGTCTCGAGCTGCTATTTTCCTTGACCGTAGCCGCAGCTGACCTCCACATCGATGCCCTTATCGTCTCCGTGCCTACTGGCAAGTTTTGAAGGGAATATGCCCGAGAGGCAATAATAAAGTGGTTATTATCTTATTCCATGTTTATGATAAATGTTTATTTTGCATGCTATAATTGTATTGATCGGAAATATCAATACATGTGTGTTTAATAAAAAAAAAGGGTTCCTAGTTATGCCTCTCTTAGAGACTAGCTTGTTGATTAACAAGATGATCAAGGTTTCCTGATCATGGACATTGGATGTTGTTAATAACAAGGTCACAATATTTGTCAAATGATGTGATGAACATTCATCCGAAGTATAGCATTATGATCAAGTCATTATGTTGACATTGCTATAACATCATACGAAGTAATCTTTATCCTTAGACCATGAGATCATGTTAATTGCTAACACTGGAAGAGTACCTTGATAACATCAAACGTCACACCGTAACTGGGTGACTATAAAGATGGGTTCAGTGCTACAAAGCTGTTATGTTGAGGCTCATGGATCAAGAGTAGAATTTGTCAATCCCGATGACGGATAGATATACTCTGGACCCTCTCGGTGATATCACATTAAGGTAGCTTGCAAGCAAGTGATGTGATCACTAGAATGTTATATCACAGGAACGAGAAAAGAGTGCATGTCGGCAACGAGATCAAACTAGGTATGGAGATACCGATGATCGAATCTCGGACATGTAACATATTGCGAGACAAAGGGATTTAGTCACTAGCGTTAAAGGTTCTCACGATCACAAAAGTCATCGTTGAATGTGTAGGAGTCAGTATGGATCTCCAGGTCCCGCTTCTAATTATTGATCTGAGAGGAGTCTTAATCATGTCTGCATTATTCGCGAACCATAGGGTGACACACTTAAGAGTTACCGAACACCATTTTGGAGCACATACGTTTCAGACGAAAGAATTGCAAAGCGCAGGAATTGTTTCAAAAGAAACCAGAAATTGTTTCGGGTGAAATTGCAGAAAGTGGTTCTGCATGTGATATTGAAATATTGCAAGGGGTTTTATGTGAATGTTTGTTAATTAAAGTAATTAACAAAATAAAGAGTTTTATTAAATGAGAGAGCATTAAATTTGGAGAAATTTAATGCATTTAAAGTGGGGACTTTAAAAGGGAATGTGAAGAGGCATTTTAATGTGGAGGGGTTACCACCACATGAATGGAGGAGGTGAAGGGGAACCCCCCTTGAGGCGCCGACCATGGGTAGGGGCACCCCCTCCTCCTATAAAAGGCCACCCTCTTCCTCCTTCTTCCACACACCTCCTTGTGAAGGATATCTCTCCCCCTCTAGAATTATTCCCCCATGGTCTCGGATTAGCGAGATACATGTTCCCGGTGGCATTTCGTCTGGAAGGAGTTGCTACTTCCACTGGATCGCTGGAGCGAGGAGCTGGAGGTTGTCTGGTGGCTTGGACGTGTGTGTGAGTGCGGATGCGCTGCTGAGTTGCGGCGCTCGGACTTCCTCACGATCTTGAGATCGACAAGGGTACGACTACATCAACCACGAGTTCCTACTCGTTAACAAAACTCGTTATCTTCGAGGGTAAGTTCTCATTGGATGTATGTCCACCCGTTGCTCTGTACCTAGTAGATAGATCTTGGCGTGTAGTTCTGATCGTAGGATTTTTTTTGTTTTCTATGCTGTGGACCCAACAGTGGTATCAGAGCCTGATCTATGCGTAGGTGCTTTGCACGGGTAGTACACATATGTTTATATGTGGGTGATGATGATCATGTTATTGCATCTTCTATGTATTTTGGATATTGGTGGCATAGTGGGATGAAGCGGCCCAGACCAACCTTACATGTCATCGTACATGAGACCGGTTCCACGACTGACATGCAACTTGTTTTGCATAAGTGGCTGGCGGGTGTCTGTCTCTCCTACTATAGTCAATATCTGATTTACAACGAGTTGCTAATAACTTGGTTATCCTCATTGTGGTTCATGTTCGTAGGTAAGAACAGTTCTATCTCCGAAAGCCCTAAGCCACGTAAAACTTGCAATTGATAAATTAGAGGCGTCTAGTTTAGATCGTTGCTAGGCTAGGGTCTTGATATGGTATTGTTGTAAGTAGATGTATGATAGATACTCTTACAACACACTCAACGTGTAAGTTCCATAGACCTTGGCCTTACACACAAAGGAATGATAGAGATCATACCACGATGCAAACGATAGAGATCAAATGCATGGACCATATCATCTCACTTTATTAGATGTTAGCATCTTATACTGCTAGTTTGGCGCTTTCTGTAGCATTGTAAGATGATCCCTCATTTAGATATCAAGATAAAAATGTGTTCTTCCTTAAGTATGCACCGTTTTGTGGATCGTGTTTCGAGACATCACGTGATGATCGGGTGTACTCGACTCTACGCTTTCATACAAACGGGTGTAAGACAGTTTTACACATGCGAGTACTAAGGTTCTTACTTGGCGAGCCTAGCATGTACAGTCATGGCCTCGGAACACGGACCGAAAGGTTAAGCATGAGTCATATAGTTGATATGATGCCCATATAGATGCTCGCCTTTGAAGCTACATCAACTCACGTGATGATCGGACTTGGTGTAGTGGATTTGGTTCATGTAATCACCAAAAGGTCACGAGGGATGTCGTTTTTGAGTGGGAGTTCATTTCTAATTTGGATTAGTCGAACTCAATTTTGTCATAAACTAAATCGAAGTGAATTTGCACAATTTTTTGTAGTCATTGGCATCTATTCACTACCTTATGCTTAATTTTAATTGAGATAATAGAACTATAGAATTCTGTATATTTACTTTACGAACTGGTATCGTATTGTTTTGAATGTCAATTTAAAGTTTATAAGTCCTATTGCAAACTTTCAGCAAACTCTATTTACTCCATGAAGTTTAATAAGTAGTATTAAATCAAGAGTAAGAATTCCAATGTTAGTATCTAAAGTATCATCTTTTCCTCCATGATTATTGATATTCAAAAGTTGTTTTAATATCGAGGTTATCCAGGAGCTAAAAATTGTTTTAGAAACCATCATGTGTGGAAGATATTGTGATATCCAAAACAATGTTTTTGGTTGTATTATGATAGAGTATAATTTAGCAAAATACATGTTCTCATATTGTATGAGAATTTGTGAAGGATGGAGATGCTAAGCATCCGGATCTCCCAAAAAGGTTTTGGGAACTAACATTATACTCGCGATTCTTCCTTACAGGCTATAGTAGCTTGATCATGGAAGTTGTCATGATAAGGATGAATAGAAGATGTAAGTAAAATGTTTACTACACTAATAGATTACTAAAGAATGGATTTTTGAAAGAATACCAAAACATTTGATGATGGTGATCCACTTCAAAGTGCAAGTCCAAAGGTATTAGTATTTGACTATATACGCTTTGTAGTATGTGTCATGTGAATGACACCACTATTGACATTGATAGATTCTTTTAAAAGGAAAAGGAATTGCTGAAAGAGAATCTATAAAATATTTGGCAGAAGAGAAAAAGTTGGAAATGTCCAACTTAGGTATATAGAAGATATACACGTTATGGCTATATTCCTTGCTTGTTAAACAATGTGGTTTTTAGCTATTGGACACCAGTATTGGATACCGAATTGGTTGGTATGAAGTGTCATACAGGACAACGCAATTCATGAACTACAATGGCCTAAGTAACTAGCAAGAGAATAAGTGATGATGTTCATCGAAAACAAATAAAGTGTTATTGTGTTTTTCGTTGTCGTCAAACCTAGCCTTCAAGATTTGTTTTAATAATTGTTATTTTGTTCCGGTATTACGAGAACAATGGTTGTTCAAATAATTACCGTATTCCATAAAGGATGGATAAACTTTTACAAGTCTAGTGGGAGAAATCACATCCATAAACACTATTGCTAAAATGTCGCAAGACAAATGATTAAAATATCACTTATGAAGTGACATCGCTGTTTTAAATTATATTGGAAAGAAAACATGAAGAAACTCCATGTTGATGGAATTTTGGAGTCTTTGATTTTGATAGTTGATGCTTGTGAAAGTTTTCTCAAGATAATTGAAACTCTGTCCATAGGCCAAAGAGGAACGGATGACTAACTTATTGGATATTATGCATGTTGATGTATATAGTCCATTATGTGTAGCCATATGCGATGGATCCTTTTGCTTCATATGCTTTCTCCAGAAATTTAAGTGAATATATCTGTATATTTACTTAATAAGGAAGAAGTATGAAACATTTGAAAATTGTTCAAAGACTTTCAAGATGAAGTGGAAAATCATTGTAACAAGAAAATAAAAGAGTTTATGATTTGATTATAAAGGAAGATATTTGAGTTACAGGTTTAGAAAAACACCTAAGATTTGAGGAATTGTTCCATGATTTGTGTTTTCCCGATAAACCATAGGAGTATGGCATATTCGAGAGATGAAATCAAACCATGTTTGACATGGTAAGATCAAAGGTGTCATTTATAAAACTGCCATTATGTTTTAAGGATTGAAGCTTTAGAGACTACCACTTTTACACTGAAAAGATCACCATCGTGATCCGTTGAAATGACATCATATAAGTTATGGTTTGGGATAAAACCCGAATTGTCTTTTCTTAAATTTTGGTATGCTAAGCATAAGTAAAATGTTTACAACCAAAGTCGGATAAGCACGTCTTTGTAGGTTATCCCAAAGAATTTGTTGGGAATTTCTCCATAACACCGAGGACAACAGAGTTTGTTACTTAGAACGTCAAGTTTCTTGAGAAGGAATTTTTCGTGAAAAGTTAAGTGGGACGACAATAGTACATTGATAAGGTTGTTGAACCTTAGCTATATGTGCTAAGTAGCACAGCGCCGGAAAGTGTCCCGGTGGCGGCCACAATGCTCATGGCTCCCGTGATTACAAAGGGTGTGATCTCGGAGATTAGAGTTCCTATTGAACCGTGTGGGTCGGTAAGAATCAAATAGTGTGATTTGATAAGCAAGTCGTTATTATTTTGACAATGATGAACCGACTACATGCAAAGAAGCGATGATGGGCCCTGACTCCATAAAATGACTAGAAGTCATAGAATCCGTGATAGTATCCATACACGAGAAATCAAGTTTCTGAACTTGGAAGACCCTCCGGAAAGGCGTGAAGCCTATCGGTCGTGTTTGGATCTATAAAAAATTAGACATGGATGTTTAACATCTATGAAATAGTCGACATGTCGGAAAGAAGTTTACGACAATGTTCAAGGAGTTGACTATGACAAGATTTGATCTTTCATAGCGATATTTAGTGTTCAAGGATTAATGTAGCAACCACTACATATAATTTGATGTATGGTAGTTGAACAAACAAAACAATGTTCTTCTAATAGAATGGTTACCTAGGACGTGTACAAGACATGGTCCGAAGGGTTTTGTTAATTCAAAGGGTGCTAAAAGGGCATGCAAACTTCAATAGTTGAAGTAAGCATAGCGGAGTTGGAATCTTCACCATGATGAAACTGCTAAAAGAGTTTAAATTCATCGGAGATGATGAAGATGCTTGCATTTGCAAGAAATTAAGTGGGAGCGCTGAGACATATTTCTAATACATTATGTAGAGGACATATTGTTGATTGGAAATGATGTATCTTGTATTGAAACAAGTTAAGAAT
Organism: Avena eriantha; assembly: GCA_910589775.1. Lineage (NCBI taxonomy): Eukaryota > Viridiplantae > Streptophyta > Magnoliopsida > Poales > Poaceae > Avena > Avena eriantha. Next base: position 481,646,739 of record OU342741.1, on the reverse strand, counting down.
TTCATTAATATAAGATTTTGATGAAAGACTTGGGCAAACCTAGAATATTTGGCATCAATATCTATATGGATAGATTAAGGCGCTAATATGGTTGTGCCAGACATACATATATGAGATATTGAAAGGGTTCAATATGGAAACAACAAGAAAGGTTCTTGCTGCTTGGAAAGAATTGTATCAAGATTCAAGTATTTCAACACTTGGTGAGTAAAATCACATGAAGATTTTGATCGATTATACCATGATATGTATATATCCAAAATGTCCTATGCTCTAAATGTTATGAGCACATACTAGAATGATTCATAAGATGATCATTGGACGATAGTAAAGATATTCTTATGAGCTTTGGAAGAACTAAGAATATATCATGTATAAGTGACAAATAGTTAAAGGTAGTTCATTGTAAAGTGTTACATTGATACTATTTTTGTCACAAGATACAAATTAAATTTATCTCAATTTAGACTATGGGTGGCACAATGTAATGGAAAGGATGTTCCATGATGGATTTGGATGAGTTCCAAAGTTGAGACATTGTGATGGATACTACAACAAAAGGCTAAGTATATAATTGCTATAGTAGCAGCAAAGGAGGGCATTTGTGTTAAGTAGTTTGTTATCAAACTAGGTGTGGTTCAAAGTGGGCTAATACTATGAAGATATATTGTGTGACAATAATATCAACATATTTTAACCCGAACGAACTAAAGGTCTCACCAAAGGACCAAATTTGTACAATGTCATCTCATTTGAGAATGAGTGATGCGTAGAGACGCAAAGACATGCAAATAAACACGGACCTGAAACTGTCAGATCCGGAGATTATGTTAACCGGAAATTGTTTTGGGTGAAATTGCAGAAAGTGGTTCTGCATGTGATATTGAAATATTGCAAGGGGTTTTATGTGAATATTTATTAATTAAAGTAATTAACAAAATTCTGAATAAAAATAATAAAAGATTTTTATTAAATGAGAGAGCATTAAATTTGGATAAATTTAATGCATTTAAAGTGGGGACTTTAAAAGGGAATGTGAAGAGGCATTTTAATATGGAGGGGTTACCACCACATGAATGGAGGAGGTGAAGGGGCACCCCCCGCCTCCTATAAAAGGCCACCCTCTTCCTCCTTCTTCCACACACCTCCTTGTGAAGGATCTCTCTCCCCCTCTAGAATTATTCCCCCATGGTCTCGGATTAGCGAGATACATGTTCCCGGTGGCATTTCGTCTGGAAGGAGTTGCTGCTTCTGCTGGATCGTTGGAGCGAGGAGGTGGAGGTTGTCCGGTGTCTTAAACGTGTGTGCGAGTGCGGATGCGCTGCTGAGTTGCGACGCTCGGACTTCCTCACGATCTTGAGATCGGCAAGTGTACGACTACATCAACCATGAGTTCCTACTCGTTAACAAAACTCGTTGTCTTCGAGGGTAAGTTCTCGTTGGATGTATGTCCACCCGTTGCTCTGTACCTAGTAGATAGACCTTGGCGTGTAGTTCTCATCGTAGGAATTTTTTTGTTTTCTATGCTGTGGACCCAACAAGTTTAGCGTCAAGATTCCCGCCCCGGAGAAGCTCCAACTCCCCCGTCGCATCTCCACTGTCGCCGCCGGTGAAATGACGAGCAAGACCTCTTCGAGCACTACAAAAACCATCTGGAGCATCGCCAGGAAACCCTAGTTCTTCGAGGCCTATTCAATCTCTCTATAATCTTCTACATCCCTTCCACTCACTGAAAACCACTCACCGGAGTTCTCGCCATCGTCATCGATGAAAGCCACACCGAAGACCGTGGAGTAGTCCGGGAGAAGCGTCGTGCTCTGTAAATCATCTGGGTGGAGTGCAGGGTCAAGGGGAGCTCAGAGTAGGAGGGATTTTTCCATTTCCTTCCGTCAGTGTTCACCGGAATCCACGATTCTACGCTGATCTCTGGTCACCATCTACATCGTCAAGTCCACCATCAAGTCCAGGGTGAGATTCCCCGTTGATTGGTACTACCTAAGCATCCTAGGACAGTCGATAGTCATGTTGGACATTTGGCCAGTGAGCACCACCGCAGTTGCTCGTCGTTGTCACTATTCAAGTGACCAAAAGTGGGCGGCAAGGCCACCACTGGGTTCGCCTCGGTCCCCTCTTTCCAACGACACCAAGCACACTTGCTAAATCGCACTAGATAACTGTTGCCGCTCGCCGTCTGTGCATCACCGGCGAGGTGACATCATGACTACGTCGGGCTTGCGTCATCCTTGACTAAGTTAGCATGTTGACATGTCCGCGCCCGCGTGGTTGCCGACGTGGCCACTGGCCCACACATCAGTGCCTTTGGGATACATTCAGATGAGTAAGAAAAGTTTTACTAGCTAGGGGTTGTGTCATGCTGATGTCACTCTGACGCAATAAATCTTTTAAAAATTTGTTTAATAATTTCAGGAATTGATTAAATCTTATAAATTCAATATCTTTTATTTTATAATTCGAAAAAATATATATTATATACCAAAATGTTCAGAATAATAAATTATATACTCTAAAACCTATTATCATATTTTATTTTCCAACTTAAACAATATAATAATTATTGTTAGTAAATAACCTACGAGGGATAAATCTTAAATAAATTTTATTTTATTATTTAAAATTCATAAAAATAAGTATAATATATCAAAATTCTTAGAAAAACAAAATATACATTTATAAACTTATTTTGTACATTTTTGTGATACTTAACTAAATATTTATTATTTATTTAGTAGATAAAACTTATAAACATCATATCTTATTATTTAAAAATCACAAAATACATATAATATACCAAAATGATCACAAAAATAATATCTACATGTTAAAAATGTAACATTCCACTTTTGAAGTAAGTAAAAAATTTAATACCCTAATAAATTGAATTCAAACCTATTTTCTTAGTTGATAATTCATAAAAGTATGTATAAAATTGCTAATACATCCAATATGTCCATTAGAAGTCTAAAGATAGTATTAGTCTTAAAAATATTAAAAGTATGAAGTCTAAATAATCCAAAACATCTTAATTACAATTTTTGATAAACTATCATTCTTAAATAAGTGTAACATTTCCCAAAAGGATATATCAGATATACAATCCTCAAGACTATTATTTTGAACTTATTAAAACCTTTTACCATTAGTTTAACCAGAAGTTTATAAAAATATTATAAATCCAAAGGTAATTCATAAGTATTAAATAATATTATTTCCTTGTTTACAAATTATAACCACTCATTTATAAAAATACAAATGATTCTATTCAATCATAAAGTTAAGAAACTACTACTCAAATAAAAGTAATACCACTCTTAATTAACCTTAAAGAAACATTATGAAGTCAACAAATTATAATATCATATAATGACCAAGGTAGATAAGTCTCAACTACTAGTGTGGTTCTTATTCAAATGAAGTAATTCTTTCTTCTTTGAGAATTATAACTAGAAAGAAAACCTAAGAGTGTTAACTTATAGTTTAAATACTTTTGTTTAGTTAAGTAAGATTTTCTTCAAAAAATATTCTCTTAAGAAACATTAAAAGTAATCCTTGTACACTTCTTTAAAGGTCTAATTGATTCTTAATCTTTCTTAAGAAATATTTTAGATACCATGACCCATTTGAGTAATTTAGTATTGCATGCTACTTGTTGTATTTACATATTGTTTCACACACACTCCCACAAGACTTAATAAGAAGTACAAGTGTGAAGTTGATATAAAAGTGAAACACATTCTAAAGAAACCATTCTCAGTTTCCGAACCCTAGATCAAACACAAGTAGTCCGGGGATTTGCGTTTATCAAATTGCATTACATTACTTATGCATAATTGCATCTTGCTTCTTTAAACATTCGTCCTTACCGGACCAATTATGTTGTTTACAAAATTTGGATCTTCAAGTATCTTAAAGACCGTGAGTACATAATCTAGCAATCACAAAAGGGAAGTTCACACTTGCTCATGTCCTTTGATAATTTTCTATCAAATGCTTATAACTCAAATGTTGTCATCACCTGCATTTCAAAAAGGTCAGAAAACACTATTTTCATAATAATATGATTATGTATTAGTTACCAAATGGTAATAATCTACTGATATAGTTCCAGTGGTAAAGGAACATAATATCTAGGACTTAATCAACCAGTGTCGCCAGCGATTCTAGCGCCGTATATTACGCATTAACCATGAGATTTGGAATGGGACAGAGAAGTCAGCTGTATCTTCTTCCTCTCGCATGTATTCGGATGCGCAGGTCGTGGCTGTTATCCTCGTAGCATGCATTAATTGGTAATTCGTAGAGGATATGCAGCATATGGGTGGGAACCCTCAACGTCCCACGATAGTTCTGGCATCTGAATAGTTGATACATTGCAAATGTATCTATAATTTTTGATGTTCCATGCTTGGTTTTATTCACTTTCTTATGTTTTGTCCACACTTTGGAGTACTTTTCATATGATTTCTTGGACTAACCTATTAACAAGAGCCATAGTGCCAGCTGCCTGTTTTCTGCTGTTTTTGGTTCCAGGAAAGTCAGAAAATGAATATTCTCGGAATTGGACAGGACAAAAGCCAAAGTGTCTATTTTTCCGGAAGTCATCAGATGCCAGAATACGAGACGGAGAAGGGCTGGGGGCCGGCCTCGCCACTTGGCCATGCGGCAAGGCCTGGCCCCGTGCTAGGGGGTGGTCTGGCCGACCCCAGCACCCCCTCAGCCTCTCCTTCCGCCTATAAGATGCCCTCGAGACGAAAACCCTAAGTACCTGATCAAAAATCCACGAAAGAGTCTGTAGCCACCGTCATCTCCATCCCTAGATCGGGAGGGATCTGAAGCTCTTCCCGACACCCTCCCGGAGAGGGGAATTCACCCTGGAGGCCTTCTTCATCACCATGCAAGCCTCCGGTGTGATGCGTGAGTAGTTCATCCTTGGACTACGGATCCATATAGTAGCTAGATGGCTGGTTCTCCTCCTTTGTGCTTTCATGTTTAGATCTTGTGAGCTCCTTTCATGATCAAGATCATCTATTTGTAATTCTGCATGTTGTGTTTGCGGGGATCCGATGGATATTGAGATGCTATTTCAGATTCATTATTGATTCTATCATGTCTTTGTTATTTGTGATGTTGCATGCTTTCCGTTGTTAGTAGCTATATTGGCCAAGTAGATGCTAGTAACTCCAAGAGTTAGTATTTATGCTCGATAGTGGGTTCATGCCTCTGGTAATCTGGAGAAGTGATAGAAATCTCTAAGGTACTAGATGTGTTGTTGCTACTAGGGAGAAAACAACAATCCTTTGTTCATAGAACAATCGTATTGTTTACTTTACACGCAATTCGTAAAGCAATAATCTGTTGCTTGCAACTTAATACTGGAGGGGGTTCATATGATAACCTGAAGGTGGATTATTAGTCATAGATGCAGTTGGATGGCGGTCTATGTATAATGTTGTAATGCCCAATCAAGTCTCAAAGGAGTCAAGATGATTAGTATATGCATGTATTGCTTTCTCAATGTTTGTCAATTTCCCCGCTGTAATTTGTTCACCCAACATGTTATCTATCTAAGGAGAGCCACCTCTAGTGAACTATGGATTTCGGTCCTTTACTTTTACATACAATCTATAAACTGTTTACTGCTTTGTGTTTACTTTCTGCAAACTATTACTTCCTTCCATTCGATACGTTTAATCCTTTGTTTTCAGCAAAACACGGTGAGATTGACAACCTCATCGCAAGTTGGGGACAAAGTTTTGTGGTTGTGTTGTGCAGGTCTCCACGTTGCTACTAGCACCCGTAGTGCGCCCTGCCAAGGCTTAGCTAACAACACCTTTGGGGTGTTTCGTTGCTCCTACTGGTTCGATTAAACCTTGGTTTCATAATTGAGGGAAACTTGCTGCTGTGCTCATCATACCTTCCTCTTGGGGTTCCCCAACGAGCTTGTTAATACACGAGCCATCAACAGTCTGTACCAACAATTGCCGTAATTCAAGATGTGGGCATGGCGTACACCAAGGGGACATGCGGGGTAGCAAAGGGGGCAGTGATTGGCTTGGATCTTAGACTGGGCCGCATACCAAGGAAGTATGGACAAGCTCATGACTTGGTTGTGCAACAAAGCTAAGGTCTCTCATGGGTAAAGCAACACAACTCTGCAGAGTGTAAGAACTGTGACATGTTACTCCCTATTCCGGGAAGGAGCTACAAACGCGGCAGGAAAGGAACCCCATGAAGGTTCCGGTCAACCTGTGAAGGCTGTCGGATATAGTTTTCAGAATAAAAGCAACCCTTGAAGAAATGTTTATGAAAACCTGCATTGCCTACGACCCTTGGTCTGTGGCTGTAGAGATAGTGCATCATACACTCCTTTTTAGTGAACTTGCTGAGTACGCTCGTACTCAACCGTACCTTCTTAACCCTTGCTAGGTTCTAAGTTGTTGAAGACGGCGTCAACACCAACTTATGCTCAAGAAACCATCATCTACAGCTCAAATTCTTCAATAAATTCAATGAAGTCAACCTATACATCAACTGAAGTGAAGACGGAGTTCCTGATTATATAGGAGTAGATACTCTAAACCATAAAACCTACTTCTGTAGAGCATTGCATTAGTAGCAATTGCAAGCCAATTAGTTTGGATGCTAGTCTTATTAGCTAGATAGTTTTGAGTTATTATTTCTGGTTCTTCTTTTTAAGAAGTTTCTTTCTCTCTCTTTAACCTAGAGTGTTCTCTGGATCTTTTGTAAAGAGTCGAGTTGTAATCTATAGTCATGTCTTGGACCTGCTGTGTTTCTGTTGTACCACTCCGAGGGATGTAATACTAGTGAATGGTGTTTCATTGGTGTTATGTCAACGACCATAGTGTACTACATCATGCAGTGGTATGATGTGTCACCGCATCCGACCTAGGGTTTACAGGAGACCTATCCGGCTATGATACAGAGTCGGTTACAGAGTACATCTTGGACTACAAGTAACTAAACAGGCCTAAGTCGGTAAGTCTTCTAGGCCTTCCCGTAGCCGGATGGACCTCCATCTTCTCTCCCTGATTGGGCTTCCTGTGAAGCTAATCTCTAACCCAAAGTGGGCCACCCTGGTCAGCGAGTCACAGTGGGTATACCTAGAAAGTATATCCCCAACAGTAGCCCCCGGATGCCTCCAAGATCCAAAGTTAGATTTCATCGTCTATCTTGATTCTTCTTCGCTGTAGAATCTTGAAGGGTTCTTGAAACTCCAAAACAAAAAGTAGGATTCAAGTCTCAAATGTGAGTCGGATTTGTCAATATCTTATTGTTACTTTCCTGCTCGATTTCAAACTGGGCCGGAACTTGGCCAGTGATGCAACCTATCGCTAGTCAAGGTCTAGTCTTGCCATTGACGGACATTCCTGCCAGTGTGACCATTGGTGGGTCCGCTTAGCACGGAACAGAGGTGTCGTTTAATGCACGCACAGAGATAGAGGAGGTGTAATCTTCTCGAGGAAGTTGCCCGGCTCCTTCTACGGCGCGTGGCATGAGTTACTATTTGTTCACACGAATCTTGGTGCGGGTGAGGTTTGTAAAGGGTCTAGATCTCCTCATTCTTCTCTCACAAGCGCCTCTGCCCTCTTCTTCCTCCAAGCGACATCGTGCCCTTGCTCCCTTCACACGAACCAAGCCCTCTGCCCTCCTGAGGAACCCAAGATCTTCATCGTGACCTAAGGATCTGGGTTCCTCAGGAGGATGAAGATCTTGAATTGCTGCCAGAGGAGCTTACCCAGAAGCGTAAAAATCCAACTATCTCCGTGGGCACTCAGAAAGTTCCCGCTGTGAAGAGGTAAACTTCTTCACAAGGTTTCGTGTATTAATTTGTATCCTTTCTGAATTACAACAATCTTACTCTGTTACCATCCAGGGCTAAAACAATCACTAAGGGCAAGAGAAAAGGAAATAAGGGGAAGACTTTGCACCAGTAGAAGTTGACTCTGGTTTCGCCTGCTGCCCCGCCTCCGACTCCTACCCCAAAGCCATCATCAGCACCGAAGGGTACTTCCTCTCTACATGTTGAAGATGTTTCAGCTAAATCTTCAGTGAACATTGGTTCACAAACTGATATCACCATGACTAACTCGGGACTTGATAAGGGTGAACCCGCAAAGGGTAATGATCCCTTAGCTCAGACCTTCACGGAGAACCTTCTCCAAAATCTGGGTATTACCAAACTTGGCCTTACTCGGAAGAGCGCCTAGAATATCTAGAAGCTGGCTCTCCATTGCTTGGAGACCCGAAATATCATAGCCGAGGAGGAGGCGCAAGGTGCCGAGGATATCAAACTTGTCAAGATTCTTGACCAAGTTCGTCTTCACGACGCGAAGTTGAAGGCTGGTGTGGCCCTGCCACCACCAGTGATTCCTTTGACTCTCGCCGAGAAGGTTTCTTTTGAGGTGAACATGAGCCTCAACAAACTGACTCATAAACATTATGTAAGTCATAATCTGACTCTTTTTATTGTATTTCATATCATATCCTCTAACCCCCAAGCATGAAGTTGGATAAGAATCCGGATTTATGCTTTTATAGGATACCAAATAATGAACTAGTATAGCCTGCCAAGGCTCGTGCTGATATTTAACTTAGTTAAAATATTAGCCTGAGTCTTAGTAGACTTATGACTCTAGGTACCATTCTGACTTACAGAAAGTTAATGCTTATAACTAGGAATTATTGAAGAATATCTGCAACAAGCGGAGAGAAACCAGAGCTCTCCGACTTGAAAATGCGCAACTTAAAGTTGCAAAGGATGAAGCTGAAGGTAAGCATTTCATGCTTCATTTTCATAGTATGTTTTTTGAGTTGTAGCCAAATATTTATTCGAGTTTATTTCTTGCTGCTCCAGAACTTGTGAAACAGTCTTGCAAAATGATTGAACAATCCGAAGATTATAAAGTCTTGGAGGTAGAAAATGCTGACTTGCATGCTAAGCTGGAAAAACTCAAGGTAGATCACGAGTCCAGCATCGCTAGTGTTCTTGAATCCAGCAATGACGCTACTAAGGTGCGTGACCACGCCATATGCAAACAAGACAAAACAATCTTGGACTTGCAAAATGCATTGGACAGGGAGAAGGATACCTCCAAAGATCTTCAGAATGAACTCTAAAGTCTTTGAGAGGATAAGACCAAAGTAGATGATATTATCTTCGATAAGTTTGCTGTCTCTGAATTCTCATTTTTTCAACTTTGTATACTCAGATATATTGTTGACCTTGTTTTCTTATTCATAGGTCCTCTCAACATTCTTGATGCCTTTTCTTCTGAGTCTCGTATCATCCAGCTTGTTTTCGTTGGTGACCTGATTCATGATTTTCGCCTAGTCCTTGGAGGAAATTGGTGAATCCGTCTAGCTTTCCGGCCTAAACTCAATGTCCGCCTTTGAGCTACGGGACAAGGCGAAGGATATGCCCAAGCTTGTAAAGGATTGGAACATGTCGTATGCATGCACATCGGCACAAAATGTCCTGACAATGGTAACGAGCTACCATGAAAGCATGTAAATATGGAAAGTTACCAAGGGTTATTCGACTGTTGATGAAGACGACAATCCATAGAACATCAAAGAGATCTGGGATTCTTGTGCTGGATACGCCTGCCGCGTGGCCGAGTTAACCAGCTATGATGAGCCATTCTTCACGCCCATTGAAGTGCCACCTCCCCTAGGGAAGAAGTTGTTGAAGTTTCCGAAGACGACGAGCAGACTGAGCCTGACATACTTGTCTCGGAAAGATACCGGGTCTTGGAGCTATGCAACCAAGGCAAAGTGATTGCTACCAAGGATGCTCTTATTGCATCCACGAAGCCCTAAATGCGAAGGAAGATGGAACTCCTCTAGATGCACCCTATAGTGTGACCACCACCGTAGCATTTTCATTTAGTCCATATCTAGCATGTTAGTTTATTGATCATATCCACCATTGGGGTATGGCATATCTTAGTTGTTTGTTTGATTTGTTGTGATGAACATTGTTGTTTGAGAATTGAATTGGCCATGTTTGAATTTATAAGTTGATTGTACTTTGTTTGTTATGTTTATCTCATGGTGGAGTGTTATCTTGTTAGCCGGTTAGAAACAATGACGCTTAGAGAGCCTGAGAACACATATTTTAATTCCAATGTTTAATATAAATTCTTTTCATACATTTTACTTCTCGTAAATCCTATCATTGTCAAATGTTCTCACACTCTTCTCAAATTTCAAAATACTAGATGGCAGACGAGTACACTCTCTTTTTCATCGCTGGAGATGCTGGAGACCACCACTTTAGCCACAACCTGGCCAAGCTGACTGATAGTATGTCATTCTCTCGCCAGAGTTGAGGGGCAAGAAGGTGTCCATGGATCCCGGACTTACATGCTTTGAGATTGAGACAAGGATCTGCGGACCTCTCTTCGCCCCAATGACCCAAGACATAGTGTATGTCGAGAAGTGCAATGACTGGGAAGGTGGACTCGAGATAGCCATGCACGATGCCATGTCCCTCATTTGCTTCATGTTCAAGTATATTCTCTCGAATGACTCCTTTCGTCAGTTTGGAAGGCACACTATTGATGGTACCCTCATTTGGTACACCAACAGGAAAGAGAAGATAACCCCATGAGCCTTTTAGTTGATGGAGATGGAAGGCCTCACTGCCAACATGGAGGGCATGATTCAGTATGAGATGGGAAATAATGATTATGCCCAGGCCACTATGCAGAAGGTGAAGAACACTATGGATGGACAACATGCCTACATCAGCACCCTAGAGAGTACAGTACTGAATGCATGACATCATGCTGATGAGCTGCTCAAGGAGAATGCGACACTAAAGAAGTAGATGCGGCAGATCCTTCAGGCCATACCTGGAGCTTGTGCCACCCCGATAGATCAACTGATGAAGAAATACAAGAAGGAAGAGCCCGACGAGGACATGAAGATAGAGCCTGCTCGGATACATCCATAGATCTCAAGCAAGGAGGCACTGATGCAGCAGAAGCTTGAGAGGAGCGTTGAGTATAAGAAGCGCCTCAGGCCCCATGCATAGGTTGTATCACCAACATCAAGCTGCACCATTAGTTCATAATTATCATGTTAGTTCATTGACCATATCATCTTGTGAGACAGGGCACCACTAGATCATTTGTTTTTCGCTCTTTGGAACCTTGAATGTTTTGGCTTATTTATTTCTGTTAAACTATTTGCTTTTTTGTGAATGTTTTATTGTTGTATTTGATGTGAATTGGCATGCTATTGGTTTTTGTGACCATGCTAGCGTAGCTCCCCCTTGGAACCTTTTTCATATACCTGCCCATGCCTAAACCATCCTATAAAGGACATTGCATAGAATGATGGTAGAATAAGAATCATAAATACAGAAAGTGAAATATGTAAAATACAACCTAGTCAGTTTTTCTTTTACGGGTGGTGGCACCCCAATGTTTTTCCAAATCCTTTCTTACTATTTTTACGAATCTCAGGATGAGATTCCTTTTAAGGGTGGTAGTATGTAACATCCCAAAACTTTTCAAATTTTGGAATGTTAAAATTTTCATTCTCTTAATTGAATTTTCATTTTAAGGGTGGTAGTATGTAACAAAGTATTTGCTAAAATTTTCATTCCCGTATTTGAATTTTCAAAAGAAAAGAAACTTTTCAAAGTTTATGAAAATAAAGCAAGACCATTTTTCTAAACAAAAGATTTTCGAACAAGTGGATAGGGAAAAACCAAATTCCAAAACTCATTAAAGATGTTTTGTCTTACGGGAAAACAAATTTTTTTAAAATGGTTCTGATAAAGCTTAAAACCTCTTGCCAAATAGTCTCATATAAAAAACCCTATTTGTATAAAAAAAACCTAATAAAAATGGTTTGTCTTACAAAACATCCCTAGCTTTAATTGGGTTCCCATATTTGTTAAATGTTTTGTTTTGTGCCAAATATAAAATCATACTTTAACTTTCAAGATTTTCCAATAAAACCATAATAGCAATGGGTTAACAAAAGGTGTTTTATAAAGAGGTTATTTTGGTTAATGAAATATTAATTCTATTTTCATTTTTGAAAACACTTCTGTGTCTAAAAATAAATAAATAAAACATTTTATGAAAACTATTTTTAGGGCCTTTGTTTGCCATATGCTTTTCTAAGGTGAAACTTATAAAACCTATATTTATAAGCTCATGATTTAATATTTTGTTTTGAAATGGTTCCCTAAAAATCCAAAACATCTATTTTGGTTTTTATAAAATTCACCTATTTTATTTTTTAGTTATTTCTATTCAAAATAGAAGCCCTATAGGGAATATCCCCCTATAGTAACTTTAGTACTTATTTTACAACATTATTAGTCCCAAAATTTTGTTTTGTATTTGAAAGGGTGCAAAAAATATATATATTATTAAGTAGTTAAATTTTTAAGAAATTGTCTACAAGATTTATAGAAGATTAGAGCCATTTGAGGCTAAAAGAAATAAAAATAGAAAAGAATAAAAATAAAAGAAAATAGAAATAAAAGAAACCAGCCACCCAAGTGGGCCAGCCTAGACCAACCGGCCAGGCCAGCCCAACTACCATCGCCTACCCGCTGTCACGCTTAGCTGCCACCCGCGCAACGCACTATAGCCGAGCACCGACACATCTGGCTCGTCTGACCCTCTCTCTCTTCCATGCGGGCCCTGCCCCACCTTCTTCCTCCTCAACCACCGCTCAATCCCAACGCCAGCGACCATGTCGCCCCTAACCCCCCCACTTCCTCCACCTCCCCCACTCACCCTGCCTCGCTAGAACCCTCCCCCTTAAAGACCCGGTTGCCCCCTCTCGTTCTCCATTTTCTCCCCTCTCCGAAGCGCTACCCACTATAGGTAATTCCTCATCGAAGACCCACCATCCGTCGCCGCCTCATCATCGAATTCAACGGGTACCCATTTGTCACCCACTTTCGGCCTTATATCTTTCGTCTGTCCCTAGCGCCTCTCTTGACCCTATATTTCACCCTTTTTCGATGGACCAGAGGATGCCCACCGTGACACCGATGCTCGCCGTTGCTCCAGTCGATGATCGACACCGTTCCAGGAAGCACAACAAAGAGCCGTCGCCGCTCAAGACCTCCCCGTGTCACGCCGCTCACCGTAGTCGCCTCCACGGTCGACAAGGACCACCTCTGCCTCATCTCAGACCTCATCTGAGCCGTCCGCCGTCGTCTTCCCTATCTCCAGAGACCAACGTGAGGTGATCAAGTCCCTTTCCCCTCAACTGTTAGATTCTGCATCGGTGGCCTAGATCGACCCGAGCCAAGCCGAGCCGCTACCTGAGCCGCGAGCCTGCGTACATCCAGTCGTCTATTTTATGTTCATCTGATGGTCTCTGTTAGTTCCAGTAGTGAAGGGGTAAAGGCCCGTATGAAGCAGCTATGTGAATTTTCCTTTCTGTAAATCGTGTTTCCTTAAAAAAGACAGAAATACACCCAAAGTCGCTTAATTCATAGAAATTGATCTGCTAGTCCAAATTTAGAAAATAATATATGTGTGGATTCAGAAAAATGTGAACACAATTATGAATTAAAATTTGTATTTTCCAGAAGAAAATATTTTAAACATCTAAATTCTAATCGAGAGTATTTAAATCACTATAAATATTCTGTATATCCAAAAATTGCAAATAAGGCCTTTCTGGAATCCTTGTAAACATTACTACAATATCCCACTTTTAGTTTTCAAATTTTACATTTTAAGATATATTTGTTTCAGAAATGCCATTTAGCCATTATATGCATATCTTTAATTCTAAAAATGGGTTTGAAATGAATCTTTTTGCAAAATGCTAACATTTTAGCCCTCTGTCCAATAGGATCATAGAGTAGAAGTATTTTGTAGGTTTGCAACAATGCTTTTAAAATACGAAGTCTTAACCCTTTCAAATGCTATTTGGGACATTGCTAAATCTAGAAAATGGTTATTAAAATGAAACATTTTGAAAAATATTCGGAAATGATTTATTTACCCAATAGATCTAAATGAAACCCTTTTTCAAACATATCTATAATAAAGTGGGTGCATATGACCTAGTGCTACTATAAACACTAAGTGGTCAAATGCAACCATATAAAAGTAAACATTTCAAATATAAGACTAGTAAATTATTTTGCGAACCTAGTTCTGATTTAATAAAACATGCGTGACCTAACCCAAACCTTTTAGCATGCTTTGCTTGCTTTTATTGTATTGCCTTGATTGGTGTGTCTGTTTGATTTGTTTATGCGTTGCAATGTTTGTGAACCATATATATTGACGGGAGAGAAATTGTTGAGTTGTGAAGAGAGTGAATCCGTCAACTCCAACAAGAGGAAAGTTCACTACATAAATGGCCCAGTATTTTCCTATGCACTTAGTGTTTTCTTAGTATGCATGTGTAGTCCTATATAGTATTATGCTATGAAATGCAACCCAGTTAGGTTAGTCACATGTATCCCTGATTGTTGAGTAGAAGACAACGTAGGAGTTGAATGCTTAGCCCTGTAATAGTTCCGTGAATAATTTCACAAAAAGTTTGTGATACTGAAAGTGTCTTTTTCAAAGGTTGAGAAACAACTTAATTTAATGAACTACCTGGATGTTGGAATTGATATTTTATGGTGGGGTGCCAATAAGGAGACAACCCTTTCAACGGCTCGCTCATGTCTTACGTGCGCATGCGGAAAGCCACCCAAGCTTAAAGAGATTGGAGGCACCCAGTGTTTTAGAAGCTTCCCTATGCAGCCACATGTCACATGATGAAATGGATCGTATGGGCATCTAGAGGGGGGGTGGTGAATAGGTGCTACTTCAAATTTTAGTGCCTTTTCAATTTAGGCTTGACACAAAAGGTAAATTCTCTAGATAAGATAATAAGACGAATTTCCTTATATGCAAACCTAACTACTAGCGAGTAAAGGCGAGTGAGAGAGAAGAACGAGTAAACCGTAGTGTAGCACGCGGAGACACAGGATTTGTTTTAACACAGTTTCTTCCTTGTTAGGGGAAGTACATCTGCGTTGGAGGGGTGGGCGGTACTAAGACCACCACACCACAATAGGCCTCACCCTGTTCTCCGATGGATCCCGCCACCAAAGGCCTGATCCACCTTTCCACTATAGGATCCCTTCGAGGCGGGAACCGACGCCTTTACACAACTAGCGGGGCAAAACTCCACAACCAAATTGGAGGTTCTCGTAATGACAACAAGCTGCCACAAGAACAAGTTATCAATAACAAAACACAAGATCTAGATATTAATGAGAATACTAGATCGGGGATTTCTCCAAGTGAATGGAGAGGAGTTGATGCACTTGATTCGTGATGACGATGTAGATTGTCTCCTCCTTCAATTCCACCAAAGATCGAAGCCTTCGGGTGGTTGAAGTGGGAGATCTAGAGAGAGAGAGAGAGTTCTTGCAACAGGTCTGGACTTTTTCGAATGAATCAAGAGATCTGAATGGAGGGGATGAAGGGGCTTTTATACCCCTGCATCCACTGAGCCATTGAATCCATTTGGGGCCGGATTATCTGGCCCAAGTGGGGGCCGGATTATCCGGCCTGGGGAAAACTCCGCCCCAGACTCGGATTATCCGACAAATAAACCGACCCCACGCAGAACGACGCGCCGAGCCTGCCCTTGATCGTCTCCTAGGGGCCGGATATCCGGCCCCTTGCGAGGACCGGATTATCCGGTCAGGGAAGGAAAAACCGCCCATGTTCAGATTTCCGGGAGAAAATCCGAACCCAAATAGAGCGTCGCGCCTTGGCAGCCTTTGATCATCTTCTGGGGGCCGGATTATCTGCCCAAGGCGAGGGCCGGATTATCTGGTCAGGGGGATAAAATCCGCCCATGTTCGTATTTTCCGGGAGAAAATTCCCCGACAGAGCGACGCGGCATGCCAGCCCTTGCCAAATGAGCTAGGCCGGATTATCCGGCCCTTGATGGGGGCGGATAATCCGGCCCCCAATGACAAAAACATTCCCTACACACTTAGCACACATGAGAAAACTCCACGGTATTGTTATCTAACAGATAAAACACAGGGAACCATGAGATGTTCTTTCAATCTCCCCCTTTTTGGTGTTAGATGACAATACTAGGATTTTCAACATAGTTCTCAAGACAACAAAAATTAATGAAAGAATAAGACTCCCCCTCAATGTGTGCATACCAGAAAAATGCATTTGATTACAAATGCACACACGAGGGTATAAGTCTATTCCATTGAAACATATGTGAAAAGCTCATACCACCGGTAGGGAGACATATGCGTCCTCAACACATTATGAGAATATCCAATGATAGCCATAGTGAGTGCCTCCCTTGAAAAAGATATCCAATATAGCCATAAGAATATCCAATAAGATAGATGACTCCATATGAATAGTCCACAAGATAAATCCATAGCCACACAAACATAGCCTCATAATAGAAACACACATAAAAGTTCGACGCTAAAAGGGCACAAGCGAGAGAAAAAAAGAAACACTAAGAGCAAGAGCTTGTGCCCGACACATGCAAATCCTCGGAGACCTAATAGAACTACTTCTCCCCCTTTGGCATCGAGACGCCAAAAAGGAATAAGAGCGATGCAAACTCCCCAAGGGATCACTCGAAGTCCTCGTCCTCATCCTCAAGCTCCTTGGTGTCATCCTCCTCATCATCAGCAGTGTCCATGGAAGGAAACAGGTGGCGCTCCAGCTCTCCATAGTTAAGCCTGGAAGAAGAGTTCCACCGCTTGTCCCCAAACAAAACCCCCACAAGGTGTACAAGGGACTTGTGCGCAAGAAAAGATGGCTTAGGGGTAGGGAAAGGCTTAGGATTAAGAGTTCCAAACTGAGATGGTACTACACACTCAAAATTGCAAGAAGCAAATCAACTAAAAGCCAAAATTGAGTGTGATTCCCAAAAGAACATGAGATGAGCTAAAACCAATCAAGAAGATCCAAATAAACCCAACTCTTCTCATGGAAGAGGGCGGTGGCCGAAGCCACCTTATTGGAGTGTATGGTATGACACCACAAAGATATATCTTGGGTTCATGACCAATACTCATCAATAAGCTCACATATCACAAAATGATATTAAGAGAAATGATTTGACTTGCTTTCGGCATTATGGGGGGAGGGTTAGCCCAATCAATTAGGACCACACTCCCCCTATGTCCATGCCCACACCTAGACCAAATAAGACTGAGATGTACGAGTGAGTGCATGGGTAATCAAGACAAGCTCCTTGAATCAACGATATTAGCTCATTCCTCAAGTAACAAAACCTTGCTTTGTTAAGTGGCTTCGTGAAAATATCAGCAAGTTGGTTCTTCGTGCTCACAAAAGATAGATCAATATCGCCTCAAGCAAGATGATCTCGAATAAAATGATTCCGAATCTCAATATGCTTCGTCCTTGTGTGTTGTACCGAATTGTACGCAATTTCGATTGCACTTTCATTATCGCATGAAAGAGGCACTTTGTCACAATTGACACCGTATTCCTTTAAAGTTTGACTCACCCATAATAACTGAGTGCAGTCACTAGTAGCAGCAACATATTCAGCTTCGGCGGTGGAGAGAGATATACAATTCTGTTTTTTAGAAGACCAACAGACTAGAGATCTTCCCAAGAACTGACAAGCTCTAGAAGTTGATTTCCGATCATCCTTATCACCAACCCAATCTGAATCAGTATAACCACATAGAGAGAAATTGGAGCCCTTGGGATACCATAGACCAAAGTTAGGGGAATGAACCAAATATCGGAAGATCCTCTTGACCGCCACTAAGTGGCTTTCTTTAGGAGCTGCTTGATACCTTGCACACACACCCACACTCAACACAATATCGGGTCTAGATGTGCAAAGGTAAAGAAGAGAGCCGATCATGGACTGATATACCTTTTGGTCCACATCTTTACCGTGAGGATTGAGTTCAAGGTGACATTTCGTTTGCATCGGAGTGGCGACGCCATTAAGATCCGTCATCTTGAATCTCTTGAGCATGTCTTGGATGTATTTTGCTTGATTTATGAAGGTTCCTTCTCTAAGTTGCTTGATTTCGAATCCAAGAAAGAACCATAACTCCCCCATCATAGACATCTCAAACCTGTCAGTCATAAGCTTTGAAAATTCATCATTAAAATATTTTTTAGTAGAGCCAAAGATGATGTCGTCTACATATAGTTGGCATACGAAGAGCTCCACCTTAACCTTCTTAGTAAAAAGAGTGGGATCGATTTGCCCAACTTCGAAGCCATGGTCTAACAAGAGCTCTTTAAGGTGCTCATACCATGCACGTGGGGCTTGTTTAAGGCCATAGAGTTCCTTATCGAGTTTGTAGACATGGTTCGGAAAGTTAGGATCCTCAAATCCCGGGGGTTGCTTTACATATACCAACTCATGTAGAGGACCATTAAGAAAAGCACTCTTAACGTCCATTTGCTATAATTTAAAATTATTATGAGCAGCATAAGCAAAAAGGATACGGATGGACTCAAGACAAGCCACAGGAGCATAAGTCTCGCCGAAGTCAATGCCCTCAACTTGGGAATATCCTTGTGCCACGAGTCTCGCCTTGTTCCTCACAACAATTCCATTCTCATCTTGCTTGTTTTTAAATATCCATTTAGTGCCGATAACGTTGTGGCAATCCTTGGGCTTCTCTACTAATTTCCAAACCTTGTTGCGATCAAAGTTATTCAACTCTTCATGCATAGCAACAACCCAGTCCGGATCTTTAAGAGATTCAAACACTTTCTTGTGTTCCACCATTGAGATGTGAGCTTGATGATCACCGAAACTTGCCAACTCCCTTCTTGTGGAGACCCTTCGTCGAAGATCACCTACAACTTTGTCAAGAGTGTGACCCCTTAACTCAAGGTTCCTATCGACACGAGCTTTGCGACGAAGTTCAATTAGCTTATTGTCTCTTAGGGGAATAACTTCATCATTTGAGTCGTCGTTGTAATCATTTGCTTGGCGTTGATCTGTAGCTTGATTAGCAGGAGTAGGAGATGATGAACCTTGCCCTTGATGTGGATCAACAGCCGTAACAGGAGGCTGATGCACTTCAGGAGTTTCAGGGCCGAATAATCCGGCAGAGGGTGGGGCCGGATAATCCAGCCTAGGAGATCCTGAAGCATCTTCACAAGGTTGACTGGAACTTGCTCGAGCTGGCGAGTGGCTGGATAATCCGGGGTTAGTCAGAAAATCCGGCCTGGGACTTGCAGCTGTTTCTTTGGTATGATGATCAATATGGTCGTCAGTGGAGAGATGGCCGGATAATCCGGTGTCGATCGGATAATCCGGCCTAGAGCATTCAAGAGCATGTTGACCTTCAGCATTTGGTGGAGTTGGTGTAGAAGTTTCTCCCGTGGTTGGAGCATGTTGAGTCTCTGTAGATGAGGGCTCTATATGAGTAGAGCTGTCCTTCCCGATCCACCACAAGGGGTTCCTCAATGGGGCAGAAAAATCCCACACCCATTATTCTTATGGCATTTTGGGGTATTTCAACATGTGCATCACAAACATCAACTTGCCCCGCACGGGAGCCATCATTTTCCTCGAATACCACACTACAAGATTCTACAACAGTTCTAGAGAGCTTATTATAGGCTCTATAAGGTGGGATTCGACACCATAACCAACAAAAATGCCTTCTAAAGCCTTAGACTCAAATTTAGATAAACAAAATCCTTTGATGAGAAAGAAACACTTACAACCAAATACCCGGAAGTATGCGATGTTTGGCTTGTTACCGGTAAGTATTTCATACAAAGTCTTGTCCAAGATTTTACGGAGGTATAGCCGGTTGGATTAGTGACAAGCGGTAGAGATTGCTTTAGCCTAGAAGTTATATGGAGACTTGAATTCAGCTAGCATAGACCTCGCCATATCCATTAGGGTTCGGTTCTTCCTCTCGGCAACACCATTTTGTTGAGGGGTGTATGCAGCGGAATATTGATGTCTTATCCCCTCTTCACTTAGGAATTCATTTAAGGTGTAGTTCTTGAACTCGGAGCCGTTATCACTTCTTATTGCCAATATAGGGACATTGTGTTGACGTTGAACCTCGTTGGCGAAGTCGACGACCGTTTGTTGAGTCTTGCTCTTCAACTTGAAGAAATAGACCCAAGTGTATCTTAAGTAATCATCAACAATCACAAGGCAGTACTTCTTCCCACCGAGGCTTGCATGAGATGGAGGTCCAAAGAGGTCCACATGAAGGAGCTCCAAGATCCTCTTTGATGAAATAATAGTCTTCCTTCGATGAGGAGAATCATGCATTTTCCCTTCAACACACGCCCTGCAAACACGATCTTTGGCAAAGGAAACATTTTCTTTTAGACCAAGGATGTGGCCACCCTTGTGGAGACTTTGCAAAGTTCTCATATTGACGTGGGCTAGTCGGCGATGCCATAACCAACCCGCATCAGCCTTTCCGAAAAGACACATCGGGCCTGTAGTGATTTTCCCGGAGAAGTCCACCACGTACAGGTCATTTTTGACATATCCCACGAAAGCGACTTTTAGAGACTTGCTCCACAAGAGTACCACCAAATCAGCATCAATAAAAACTACAAAGCCCATCTTACCAAGGGCGCGAACTGAAAGTAAATTATAACCGAGGGTCTCAATGAGCATGACGTCCACGAGAGAGATATCGTGAGCAACCACAACTTTGCCGAGACCCAATACCTCAGATTTTGACTTGTCACCATAGGAGACGGTTATATGATCATGATTTGGCTGCATCTCCGTGATGATCTCCTTGCTTCCGGTCATGTGACCTGTGCACCCGCTATCGAGTACCCATTTAGACCCACCGGAAGCATAGCCCTACAAGAAAGTTACTTCTTGGTTTTAGGTACCCATTTTTTAATGGGTCCTCTCATGTTAGTGACAAGGGTCTTGGGGACCCAAATAGACCAAGGAATGTACAATCATAAGGCCCTACATAACTAGCATAAACATCACCATAATAATCACAATATAACTCATAGTTAGGATTGTTAGCCCCTGCAAAACCATCATAATTAGACTTGTCATTAGTGGTGGTGCTAGTCTTTGGTTGAGCAGTCTTGCTCTTCTTCTTCTTCTTCTTATTTTTCTTGTTCTTTGTCTTGGGAATATAACCAAGACCCTCTTTTCCATTGTTTGTTCTTTGCTTGCTAAGAACCTCAACTAGAACTTCTTTACCTTTGTGTTGAGATCCCTTTGCAAGTTCTACTTGTCCACAAGATGGTGTGGAGGTGCTGGGCATATCATGCTTCTCCAATTGAGTTTGGAGCTGGGCACGAGTCTCATTTAGAGTAGAATGTTCACTCTCCAAAGCTTTGTGAGCAATGTCAAGTTTCTCAAACTCCTCCAAGAGTCTAGCATGAGTAGCCCCAAATTCAATCTTTTCCTTTCTTAGTTTCTTTACCTTAGCAAGAGCGTTGTCACGTTCTTTGATGAGCTGAGCAACAACCTCTTCATGGGACTCTTCAATTGACTCAAGTCTCTCTTCCAAGGATACTCGAGCTTCCTCTTCTTCTTCCAAGGCATTCTTCAAGGAGGCTATCTCCAAGGCATCTTCTCTTTCAATTCTGCCCTTTTCTTCTAGAAGATCTTCGGATTGGGCAAGTTGACTCATAAGAGCATCAAAATGAAGTTTGTGCTCACCTTGCAAGTTAGTGAAAAAGGTGTCCAAGGCAATAACTTATTCTTTTATCTTGAGACTAGTATGATCATCCATATCCATATTTATGTTAGTCTTAGGAAATGAAGATATAGAAGATGATACCTCGGACCCTCTCGCCATAAGGCAAGTGGCGTTGTTGTTGATGGCATTTTCGTTTGGAGAGTCGAAGAGTGATGATGGAGTAGATGTGGTGGCTATAGCAGCCACCTCATGAGTACTATCTTCATCCTCTTCATCTTCACTTGCAGCGGAATATTCTTCTTGTGCCACCAAGACAATCTTAGGTTGCTTCTTGTAAGGGCCATTCTTTTTGACAAATGGCTTCTTTCTAGGTGCCTTGGATTTTTCTTTAAGGATGAGCCCGCCACCATTGTCTTCTCTATTTTGATATGGACACTCAACCACAAAGTGTAGCCTATATCCACATTTGCAGCATGTTCTCAGTTTTGGGCCAATCTCTCTTCTTTCACTTGACCCATTCTTGCGCTCGAGTTCCGACTTGACCTTGGCTGGATCCTTCCAAAAGTTCCTTGCATAGAATGCCATGTACTCACCATGAGCACTCTTGACTTCCTCGGGGCATCCCATGGAAACACTCTCGAAACCTCTTTCATCCTCATCTTGCTCAATAACATTTTCCTTCAGAGCAACATTGACCCCTTTTTGCATTCCAATGGCTCGGGCACGAGCATCTTCCGCATTCTTAGCTGCAACCTTGAATGATGCCATTTCTTGCATGACTTCATTGGAGGTCATTTGATGGTAGTTGTGTCTACCCTGCAAGCTCTTCAAGTCCATTGGCTCAAAAGGCATTAGAGCACTCACATATTTCCTTTTTATCCAAGCATCATCAATGTGAGTAGCTCCATGCTTTCTGAATGTTGTTGCAATGCCCTTGAGTCTTCTATACATATCTTCATGATTTTCACCATCCAACATGTAGAATCCTTCAGCTTCATTGCTAAGGGCATCATACCTATTCCTCCTCATGCTTTCATTTCCAATAAAGAGATCGGTGAGGGCATCCCAAGCTTCTTTGGCGGTGTTGAAATGCTCAATGTGGGGCATGTCCTTGGGACCCACTCTGAGCTGGATCATGTGGAGAGCCGTTGCATTCAATTGCCTATCCACCACTTCTCTTCTTGTCAAGTTGGTGTGATCTCCAACATGAAGACCCTCTCCGATGATCCTCCAAAGTTCAATTGAAGAGCTGCAAACGTGAGACTTCATTAAGAATTGCCATTGATTAAATGAAGATGCAGTAAGCTTGGGTGGATCACCCCTATTATTTATATGAGGATGAGGGATAGGTGGATCGGAGGAATATAGGTGATGAACCTCACTATAGTCGTCCTTACCACTTCCCTTCTTGGAGGCGGAACCATTATGTTTTTCACCTACCACTTCATCATCCTTAGATCCGGTGTTAGCCTTATCCTTGGATGATGGAGTGGCAGCCTCAGAGGAAGATGGAGATGGGGCTGCGGATGATGTGAGGTGAGCAATGATTTGTTGGATCTCCTCCATCTTGGTCTCAAAGGATTTCAACAAGGTTGTTTCCAACGTCTTGAGGTCACCCATTGTAACCTTGTCCATAGCCTCATTCCCATTCTCCTTGGTACCCATACTTCTCTTAGGTGGTTAAGCCTGGATAAAGAGCCGGGGCTCTGATACCAATTGAAATGGATCGTATGGGCACCTAGAGGGGGGGTGTGAATAGGTGCTACTTCAAATTTTAATGCTTTTTCAATTTTAGGCTTGACACAAAAGGTAAATTCTCTAGATAAGCTATTAAGACGAATTTCCCTATATGCAAACCTAACTACTAGCGAGTAAAGGCGAGTGAGATAGAGGAACGAGTAAACCGTAGTGGAGCACGCGGAGACACACGATTTGTTTTACCACAGTTCCTTCCTTGTTAGGGGAAGTACATCTGTGTTGGAGGGGTGGGCGGTACTAAGACCACCACGCCATAATAGGCCTCACCCTGTTCTCCGATGGATCCCGCCACCAAAGGCATGATCCACCTTTCCACTATAGGATCCCTTCGAGGCAGGAACCGGTGCCTTTACACAACTAGCGGGGCACAACTCCACAACCAAATTGGAGGCTCCCGTAATGACAACAAGCTGCCACAAGAACTAGTTATCAATAACAAAACACAAGATCTAGATATTAATGAGAATACTAGATCGGGGATTTCTCCAACTGAATGGAGAGGAGTTGATGCACTTGATTTGTGATGACGATGTAGATTGTCTCCTTCAATTCCACCAAAGATCGAAGCCTTCGGGTGGTTGAAGTGGGAGATCTAGAGAGAGAGTTCTTGAAACAGGTTTGTTCTTTTTCGAATGAATCAAGCGATCTGAATGGAGGGGATGAAGGGGCTTTTATACCCCCTGCATCCACTGAGCCGTTGAATCCATTTGGGGCCGGATTATCTGGCCCAAGTGGGGGCCAGATTATCTGGCCTAGGGAAAACTCTGCCCTAGACTCGGATTATCCGACAAATAAACTGTCCCACACAGAACGACACACCGAGCCTGCCCTTGATCGTCTCCTGGGGGCTGGATTATCCGGCCCCTTGCGAGGACCGGATTATCCGGTCAGGGAAGGAAAAACCGCCCATGTTCGGATTTTCCGGGAGAAAATCCGAACCCGGACAGAGCGTCGCGCCTTGGCAGCCTTTGATCATCTTCTGGGGGCCGAATTATAGGCCCAAGGCGAGGGCCGGATTATCCGGTCAGGGGGAGAAAATCCACCCCTGTTCGGATTTTCCGGGAGAAAATCCGTCCCAAGACAGAGCGACGCGCCATGCCAGCCCTTGCCAAATGAGCTAGGCTGGATTATCTGGCCCTTGATGGGGGGTGGATAATCCGGCCCCCAACCACAAAAACATTCCCTGCACACTTAGCACACATGAGAAAAATCCACGGTATTGTTATCTAACACACAAAACATAGGGAACCATGAGATGTTCTTTCACGTGGCTCTGTCCTGACTAACTATGTTGTGGAAATCCGGCCTAACATGACCAGCAGATGTAGATGGTGTATGTTGTATGGGTTTGTCGGGGGATCGGGGGACTACTTCTGAAAGGTCTTGTCTCAGTCTTCTTCCGGTCGTGCCACATCTAGGTGGTATGTGTGCGGGGGATTACTGGGTCCTGTGGGTAAAGTGTACAAACCTCTTGAGAGTGTAAAATCTAAGTACTTAGCCATGTCCCTAGTTATGGACAACTTTGAGCGACTTAACTCTGAAGCTAACGAGAATCTCATCATTCCGATTTCTTTAATTAAAATTTTGATGGGTGTACAAGGGTAGGAGGGTTCACCAGTTTCTATCGGTGGTACCCAGGTTCATTGCTTTCAACCAGTGGTACCACTTAATAGATGGAAAATGTATTTTATCAAATGATAGGATAAAATCATTGCTTTATGCAAAGTTCAGCCAAACCCCACCTAGACAAAAATGCATGTATAGTATAGGTTGAGATTTGTCTCCACCATACATAGTGAACTTGCCAATACATTCAAAGTATTGACCATTCTTGGCTGCAATCTTTCATGTTGTAGGTTGCCCTGAAGATGGGTGAGGTACGATGTTAGGGTTGCGAGTCTATACTCATCATGTGTTCGCATGTGGATCTTCATGGAGCTCTTTGTAGTTAATAGTCTTCTGCTGTTGATCTTTGTTTATGAGGAGGTAACCCTTCTGTTATGCAACTTGTATGGGATTATGTAAAGATTTGTATCATGCGATGTAATAGAAATATGACCTTTGTTTCGTGATATTACATCATGAACTGTGTGTGCTAGCAAGTTGATCTAGGGACTAGAACTAAAGAGCACAGAGACTTGGAACCTTGCCGGGTCGGGTCGCTTCATTTTGGCTGTTTATTTTTGTGCTTGCAAAATACTTAAGCACTTGTTTTGTCTATACTTATCGTTTATAGGGTTTTCTGCCTCGTCCCTTTCGTGAGCCGGCAAACCTTCAACATTGAAACTTTGCAGGGCAACGGAGCTCAATTGCCAAACCAGTTTAAACCCGAAATCAAAGCCGGCTTCCAGTACCAACAATTCACTACTCAGAAAATACCCGCATCTAGCAATGAGACAAAAAACCCAAGTATAAACTAGAAAAACTTGAACTTATACCCGAAGTTAGCATTTTTAGAATCAGAAATCTAACCAGAACAAACATGAGCATAAAGAACTTTCATGTATTCTGGGATTTTCGACTATGACATGATCATTCGGAAATAAGATGGCACATAAAAAACATCTTAGAATAAACATTGAGGAGACCAATACTTTATTTCACTATGAACATGTACATTGATAGGATTACAAAGAAAGAAATTTAAGAATAAAAGGGACGTAGCTGAGCAATGCTCCATGGACAGTCTATCTTATCCAGATTTTTACTACCCCCTGCTCTCTTTCTCTTCTTAGTAGCAGGTATTTCTTTTTCTGGCCTCATGTCAGTTAGGTAATAGGAACCATTATGCAATACTCGACTAACCATGAAGGTCCCTTCCCATATAGGGGCAAGTTTGTGCTCTTTTTTTGCACTAGCTGGAGAACCAGATCGCCCTTCCTAAAAGACCTGTTTCTGACTCCCTGACTATGATACTTGCGTAATTTCTGCTGATAGGCTATATATCTCTATTCAGCACATATGCGAACTTCCTCGAGCATGTCAAGTTTATCTTGTCAAGCATCTTCAAAATCCTCTACAATATATGCAGCGACTCAGGGAGAAGTATGAATAAGATCACTCAGAAGAACAGCTTCTGCACCATGGACCAAAGGGTGTATATCCGGTTGACCTGTTAGGAGTAGTTCGTAAACTCCATATCACATATGGTAATTCATTTGCCCAAGCCCCCGCAACACGATGTAGTGGTGCTTTGAGTCTTGGTCGCAGGCCTTGAAGAATTAAACCATTTGCCCTTTCGACTTGTCCGTTGGCTTGTGGATGTGCGACTGATGCAATATCAAGTCGGATCCCTTGTTCATTGCAAAATTCGACTAGTTCTCCCATGGAAAAGTTACTCCCATTGTCTGTAATAATACTGTGCGATACCTGAATCGGATGATCACGTCCTCGATAAAATTTCTGGCTATTGCTCCATCACAACTTGTGAAGGGTTTTGACTCAATACATTTTGTGATTTATCCACCATCACAAGAAGGTGAGTGTATCCACTTTGAGCCTGTTTAAACGGTACTACCATGTCAAGCCCCCAGACCGCAAAGGGCCATGTAATCAGAATTGTTCGTAGTTGATCAGCCAGAACATGGGATTGTTTGGCGTATTGTTAGCAACCTTTGCACGTCTTGACTAGCTGTTCGGCATCTGTCTTAGCTGTAAGCTAGAAAAATCTGTGTCTTAAGGCCTTTGCCACTAAAGATTTGGCTATGACATGATGTCCGCATTCACCTTCCTGGAATTCCCTTAGGATTTCAACTCATTCTTCCGGTGAAACACAACATTGAAAGACCCCAAATGCACTCCGCTTATAGAGCTCACCTCCCACCACCGTGTAGGATTTTGCTCGTCGAACGATCTGTCGACTCAGAACTTCATCTTCAGGTAATTTTATATCTACCAAGAAATCAATGTAGGGTTGCGTCCAGCTGGGAATTATAGCCAGAATTGCTATAAGTGCCGAGTCAGATTTGGTCGGATACTCCTGATCAACTCCTGTGATAGAGGGAACTCTTAAGTGATCCAAGAAAGCACCATCCGGGAAGTGTTTCCGCGTAGAGCCTATTCTTGATAGAGCATCTTCTTCCTCATTTTCTGTTCGGGGAATGTATTGGACTTCAAACCCTTCGAATGATTTAGATAGTTCATCCACAATAGCTCTATATGCTGCCATGTGCTTATTTGCATTGCAGATATTGGATACTTGATGAGCAACTAAATCCGAGTCTCCGTAACACATGAGTCGGCGAATGCCAACATCTTTTTGTTATTCGAATTCCATGTAGCAGGGATTCATATTCGACAATGTTGTTTGTTTCCATGAAGTGAATCTTCAACACATAGACCAGTTTATCACCTTGGGGTGACTTGAGCACCACACCAGCCCCCGAGCCCCCGAACGTTTTAGACCCATCAAAGTGTAAGGTCCAAACTTCTGTCTCTAGGAGACCTGTGTTTTCTACTATATCTGTCCAATCAACGACAAAGTCAGCAAGAATCTGGGATTTGATTGTTGTGCGAGGTTTATACTCGATATCAAAAGCTACTAGCTCAATGCCCCACTTAGCGACGCGTCCTATGGCATCGCTGTTGTTGATTATGTCTGTCATGGGCAGTGGTGGTCCTAGGAATTTGTCAAAGCCTGGGCGAGCGGCAAGGCAACTAAAAAATTCTTGGATAAATATAACCATCACATGGAGCAAATATTATTTTCACAATACTTCTAGTGCGGAAACATGGATACAATACATGTACAAAAAAAATTAAATTTTCACAAGTTTGCAACACATTGAAATATTTGCAAATCCACAACACATTCATATGTTCATATGTACTAATATTATAGTACATTACATGTACCAATTAGTGTAAACTTCCAAAAGACTAATGAAACTACAAGGATATACGACAAATAATGTTTTTTTGAACGATGCAGGGGTCTAGAACGGCCCTAGAGCTGCCCTTTACAAATTATTCTAAGCGGTGGGTACAAATTACATGCAGGCCCTTTACAGAAAGAAAAATGCAAGGAAGACCTGTGAATAAGAGAGGAGGACCCTAAAAGGTTTACAGAAAACACATACAGGTCCTTTGACCTCTCCACCGCGACAGAGCCCAAGCCACCGGCCACCTCTAGCCCGTCAGGGACAACCACTTGTCTGAATGGGCATGCAGGATGCTTACGCCACGCTCCACAGAGGCCTCCGTCTTGGAGGTTGAAATCACACCCTCCTGGCATGAAATTGGCCCTTCATGGCCGAGGATGTCGGTGGCAGTCATGGCCAGCGAGCAAGAAGCTCTTTGATGCAGCAATAGATGGGATGCGGAGCACACCAACTTCGGTTACCCCAAGCACCAACAGTAAACGATGGCCACAACTCCCTGCTGACTCGTGTATTAACGAGCTCGTTGGGGAACCCCAAGAGGAAGGTATGATGAGCACAGCAGTAAGTTTTCCCTCAGTTATGAAACCAAGGTTATCAATCCAGTAGGAGCAAGGAAACACCTCCAAGGTGTTGCTAGCTGGACTTTGGCAGGGCACACTACCGGTGCCAGCAGCAACGTGGAAACCTGCACAACACAACCATAGAACTTTGCCCCCAACTTACAGTGAGGTTGTCAATTTCACCGGTTTTGCTGAAAATAAAGGATTAAACGTATTGTTTGGAAGAAAGTAATAGTTTGCAGAAAGTAAATAGAAAACAGTAAACAATTGTAGATTGATGATAAAAGAAAGGACCGGGGTCCATAGTTCACTAGTGGTAGCTCTCCTTAAGATAGATAACATGTTGGGTGAACAAATTAAAACGGGGCAATTGACAAACATCGAGAAAGCAATACATGCATATACTAATCATCTAGACTCCTTTGAGATTCGATTGGGCATTACAACATTATACATAGACCGTAAGCCAACTGCATCTATGACTAATAATCCACCTTTAGGTTATCATCCGAACCCCCTCTAGTATTAAGTTGCAAGCAATAGATAATTGCATTATGCATTGCGTGTAAAGTAAACAATACGATTGTTCTATGAACAAAGGATTGTTGTTTTCTTCCTAGCAGCAACATCAGATCTAGTACCTTAGAGATTTCTGTCACTTCCCCAGATTACTAGAGGCATGAACCCACTATCGAGCATAAATACTAAATCTTGCAGTTGCTAGCATCTACTTGGCCAAGATAGTTACGAACAATGGAAAGCATGCAAGATCACAAATAACAAAGACATGATAGAATCAATAATCAATCTGAAAATAGCATCTCAATATCCATCGGATCCCCACAAACACAACATGTAGGATTACAAATAGATGATCTTGATCATGAACGGAGCTCACAAGATCTAGCCATGATAGCACAAAGGAGAAGAACCAGCCATCTAACTTCTACATGGACCCGTAGTCCGAGGATGAACTACTCACGCATCACACCCGAGGCTTGCATGGTGATGAAGAAGGCATCCAGGGTGAATTCTCCCCTCTGGCAGGGTGTCAGGAAGAGCTTCAGATCCCTCCCGATCTAGGGATGGAGATGACGGAGGCTACAGACTCTGTCATGGAATTTTGCTCGGGTACTTAGGGTTTCTGTATCAGAGGCATCTTATAGGCGAAAGGGGAGCCTGAGGCGGCCAGACCACCCCTTGGCACGGGCCAGGCTTGGCCGCGCGGCCAGGTGGTGTGGCAGCCCCCTGGCCCCTCTCCGTCTCGTATTCTGGCTCTGTGTCCCCCTTAGTGAAAAGCTGACTTTGGCTTTTGACCCGTCCAATTCCGAGAATATTCATTTTCTGACTTTCCTGGAACCAAAACAGCAGAAGGCAGCTGGCAATGTGGCTATTGTTAATAGGTTAGTCCAAGAAAGTGTATAGAAAGTACTCCAAAGTGTGGACAAAACATACGAAAGTAGATAAAACCAAGCATGGAACATCAAAAATTATGGATACGTTTGCAACGTATCAACATCCCCAAGCTTAACTCCTGCTCGTCCTCGAGTAGGTAAGTGATAAAAAGAAAGAATAATTTTTTAGGTGACATGCTCCATCATAAACTTGATCAAAGTATTTGTAAACCAATGATAGCTGGGATCATAGTACTTCAATCATAACATGAAAGACAAAGTTCTAACAATAAGACAAAGCAACTATTGTTGCAACATGAAAAGGCACAAACAAAAGATTCATGAATAACAATGCTTTGCAAGATGTTTGTTTGTTTCATATAAAGAAAACATAGCATAGTAGCATTCAGCTTGTCCCTCATAGAGTAGCAAACGTAAATGCATAGGACACCTTCAAAGTTCATAAGGGTGACTAGATACAAATAGTTTAATAACAAGCAATATCAAAATTATGCATCAATCAACAAGTCTTGGGACAATGCACAGAGAACTAAGAATGGCCACTGTGCTCTCAAAGTAGGTGCATAAAGATAGAAGGTGGAGACTCAACATAAAAGTAAAAGATGGACCTTCATAGAAGGAAGTAGGGATTCAAGTTTCATAAAGAGCTTCCAAAAATTATGGTACTTATTAGCTTTCAGCTCTCATTGCCCCTATCATAAGCATCTTGAAGGTGATTAATGTTAAAGTGACAGAACTAAGAGGATATGCTTGACAAGTTATAAGCTGAAATCTCATGCCCCTTACTTACGAAGACTAAACCTCATGCTACTCAACTTTAGTCACAAGTAAGCTCATGTCATTATAAGTACATATGTATCATAGAGAACCGCCAACGGGGTACCCCTTGCACATGATACATGAGCTATCCCATAATCAAAATGACAAGGCAAGCAGACAATGAGCATCTTAGTGATTGTTTTATTTGCTATTTGCATAGGTTTTTATTGAGGATGCTTGATAGAGTGATCATTATGGTTATGCTACAAGTTTCCACCATGATTAGGCATGGCTTAGGCTAGCGGCCCAGGTGTTTCTCTAACACAAATACAAACTCCATGATCTTACAAGTTCCCCTTTTATTTCATACCGCCGGGATCCATAAGCAAAAGAACATGTTATCAACTAGGTACAATGTACAAGTGCAATGTTAAAAGCGTTCCCCGTGATACATGGTTCTGCTAACTTTAACTTATAAAGCGCAAGCATATACGCAAGAAAGATGGACGCAATGGTTCAAGTTTATTAAGTGCAAGAAAGTAAAGTGTGCCATCAAGCTCGTGAGAGCTTTAATCACTAATTTTCTCATAACAAGTTTAATTCAGAAGGTAGATAAAAACATGAATATACTTGGAATAGCAAATGCTAATAGGTAGGTATGTTGGACTCTTTGGAATAACTTGGTTTTAGGAGTTGGATGCATGAGTGGAACTCATACTTGTTTATGGAGGCTAGCAAAAGACTGGGAGTGACCAACTAAGAGAGCAATAATGGCCATAATCATACAGAGCGACAAAACATCATTAATCAAAGTATAAAGTGATATTACAAGTTGAAAACTAAAGGATCATAAAGGCTATGGTGACTTGGGATAGTCATAACATGGTGTGAGCATGTGCCAAGTCAACCCAAATAAAGCATCAAAGGATAATACCACAATACTATGCTTTAATATGCTAAAACAACACATGATTCTTCAAAGGCACATTAAGCAATCTGAATTGTTTATAACATGTCATGCTACAGCAAAGATCACTAAGCATAAAGCCAAAACAATATCAAACATGGCATGACAAAGCATAGGCCACAGTCAAAACAAAGCTCCTTTTACCACTTAAGCATGAACTTTTCCTACTCTTTTCCAATCCAAACCAAACTATTTGAAAACCAATGTATTAAAGGGGGGGTCCAACCAATTTATTCAGTAAACTAAGCAAACCAAGCAAACGAAAACCAAAAACAAAAAACGAAGACGCTCCAAGAACAACACAACTATGCATGAAACAATAAAAATGAAGTGTTTGAATGAAACCTGAGATTTTTATTGATGAAGAAGGGGATGCCTTGGGCATCCCCAAGCTTTGACGCTTGTATTTATTGGATATTTCTTGGGGTGACACGCGTGGCATCCCCAAGCTTGAGATTTAGTCTATTCTTTATCTCATTACATCATTCTCTCCATACACTTGAAAATTTTCCTTCATACAAAACTTCACACAATCTTTATTAGCAACATTAGTGCACTCAAGATAATAAGTCTTTAGGTTCAGTTCCAACACCAATAAAACTTCCATTAAAACACAAGCTACTGTAGCACTTCCCTCAAAAAGCTCAATTCCCTAAAAGAACTCAAAAAGGAACCAACAAGAAGCAAATGCAAATAATGGCAGAAATCTGTCAAAACAGACCAACAGGTAAAAACCAATTTTTTAGAAGACCTTCTATTGCTCAAATTAAAAAGTGTTGAACTAAAGAAAGTTAGATAACAACCTAGGGCAGAAGCACACGTATTAACGCCTCAAAAAGACGTACAGAGATTTTACACGATTTTTTACGGTGAAGCACAGAAATCTGTTTCGGGACAGCAACTTTCCCAATCATTACTTCTCTCTCATTAGAGGTTACTCTTGGCACAAAAAGAAAATAAAAAGGATAAGGAGCAGTTATTACTGAAGTAATAACTTCCAATACTCATCTAAAACTTCTGGGTTATCTCCTAATAAGTACTTTTCTTTAACGCCTTTAAGTTAGGCATAAGAAGCAAGAAAAAGAATCAAGTGTTCTCAAATGAAGAAACATTAAGAGCAAATTTTGTTTTCATAGGAGACGCAAAAGAAATCTTCTGTCTCTTCTTAGGGAAGTGTTATATACCTTTCTTGAGTGGGAGTTGATATTTAATGGTGCCTTCTTTCATATCAATAATGGCACCAACAATTCTAAGAAAAGGTCTTCCCAAAGTAATAGGACAAGAAACATTGCATTCAACATCCAAAACATAGAAATCAACGGGGACATAAGCATTTTTAACCATAATAAGAACATCATTAATACTCCCCATGAGTTTCTTTTTAGCATTATCATCAAGTGGGACATTCAAATAACAATCTTCCAATGGTGGCAAATCAAGCATATCATAAATCCTTCTAGGCATAATAGAAACACTACTATCAAGATCACATAAAGGTTTAAAATCAAAGTCATTCACTTTCATATTAATGATGGGTTCCCAACCATCTTCTTGATTTATAGGAATAGAAGCTTTATGTTTCATCTTTTCTTCTTTAATCTTTATGAGAGCATTAGTAATGTGTTCTGTAAAGGCCATATTCATAGAACTAGCATTAGGACTTTTAGCAAGCTTTTGTAGGAACTTAATAACTTCAGAGATATTGCAACCATCAAGATCAAAATCATAATTATCATCTAAAGTAGTAGAGCTATTACTAGCCTCAACATTAGTGGTAGTGATAGTAGAAACACTAATGTTTCTAGCAATTTCATCTTCTCTTTCCCACTTAGCATGCAATTCAGCTAATAGTCTAACATTTTAATCAATTCTAACTTGTATGGCATTAGTAGCAGCAAAGGGATTATCAATAGTTTCAGGTTTAGTAGCCATTTTATTCAAAGAAGATTGAGCTTCAGCCAATGATGCTATATTTCTTTCAGCATTAGAGAGTTTCTCCTCAATAGTTTTATTGAAAGCAGTTTGTTTACTAATAAAGTCTTTAAGCATAACTTCAAGTTCAGAGGGAGCACTCCTATTGTTGTTGTAGGAATTTCCATAAGCATTACCATTGTTGGGAGGATATGGCCTATAATTATTGTTACCAAAGTTATTCCTGTAGGCATTATTGCTAAAATTGTTATTTCTTATAAAGTTCACATCAACTTGCTCTTCTTGAGCAACCAAAGAGGCTAAGGGAACATGATTTGGATCAATATGAGCCTTCCCATTAACAAGCATAGGCATAATAACATCAATTTTATCACTCAAGGAGGAGGTTTCCTCAACAGAATTTACCTTCTTACCTTGTGGAGCTCTTTCAGTGCGTCATTCAGAATAGTTGACCATCATATTATCTAGAAGCTTTGTTGCAGCACCCGAAGTAATGGTCAAAAAGGTACCTCCAGCAACAGAATCAAATAGATTTCTTGAAGAATAGTTCAATCTTGCATAAAAAGTTTGGATAATCATCCAAGCAGTAAGTCCATGAGTGGGACAATTCTTTACCAAAGATTTCATTCTTTCCCAAGATTGAGCAACATGTTCATTATCAGATTGTTTAAACTTCATTATTTCACTTCTCATAGATATAATTTTAGCAGGAGGATAGTATTTTCCAATGAAAGCATCTTTGCATTTAGTCCAAGAATCAATACTATTTCTAGTTAAGGATTTCAACAATCTTTAGCTTTTCCTCTCAAAGAGAAAGGAAACAATTTAAGCTTAATAATATCCCCATCTATATCCCTATGCTTTTGCATCTCACAAGGTTCAACAAAGTTATTTAGATGAGCAACATCATCTTCATTACCAATACCAGAAAATTGTTCTCTCATAATAAGATTGAGTAAAGCAGGTTTAATTTCAAAGAAAGTAGCTTCAGGAATAGGTGGAGCAATAGGTGTGCACATGAAATCATTGTTGTTGGTGCTAGTGAAGTCACACAACTTAGTGTTTTCAAGAGTAGTCATTTTTTTGTGTTTTTAATAAAGAAAGCAAAGTAGTAAAACTATTTTTTGTGTGTTTTTGATAAAGAAACAAGAAAACAAAGCAGAAATAAACTAAGCAAAACAAATAAAACAAAGTAAAGAGATTGGTTATGAGGGACTAGAAAATATACTTGCTGACCCGTGTATTAACGAGCTTGTTGGGGAACCCCAAGAGGAAGGTATGATGAGCACAGCAGTAAGTTTTCCCTCAGTTATGAAACCAAGGTTATCAATCCAGTAGGAGCAAGGAAGCACCTCCAAGGTGTTGCTAGCTGGACTTTGGCAGGGCGCACTACCGGCGCCAGCAGCAACATGGAAACCTGCACAACACAACCACAGAACTTTGCCCCCAACTTACAGTGAGGTTGTCAATCTCACTGGTTTTGCTAAAAACAAAGGATTAAACTTATTGTGTGGAAGAAAGTAATAGTTTGTAGAAAGTAAACAGAAAATAGTAAACAATTGTAGATTGATGATAAAAGAAAGGACCGGGGTCCATAGTTCACTAGTGGTGGCTCTCCTTAAGATAGATAACATGTTGGGTGAACAAATTACAGCGGGGCAATTGACAAACATCGAGAAAGAAATACATGCATATACTAATCATCTTGACTCCGTTGAGATTCGATTGGGCATTACAACATTATACATAGACCGTAATCCAACTGCATCTATGACTAATAATCCACCTTTAGGTTATCATCCGAACCCCCTCTAGTATTAAGTTGCAAGCAACATATAATTGCATTATTCATTGCGTGTAAAGTAAACAATACGATTGTTCTATGAACAAAGGATTGTTGTTTTCTCCCCAGTAGCAACAACACATCTAGTACCTTAGAGATTTCTGTCACTTCCCTAGATTACTAGAGGCATGAACCCACTATCGAGCATAAATACTAACTCTTGGAGTTGCTAGCATCTACTTGGCCAAGATAGCTACTAACAACGGAAAGCATGCAAGATCACAAATAACAAAGACATGATAGAATCAAAAATCAATCTGAAATAGCATCTCAATATCCATCAGATCCCCACAAACACAACATGTAGGATTACAAATAGATGATCTGGATCATGAACGGAGCTCACAAGATCTAGACATGATAGCACAAACGAGAAGAACCAACCATCTAGCTTCTACATGGACCCATAGTCCAAGGATGAACTACTCACGCATCAGATCAGAGGCTTGCATGGTGATCAAGAAGGCATCCAGGGTGAATTCTCCCCTCCGGTAGGGTGCCGGGAAGAGCTTCAGATCCCTCCCGATCTAGGGATGGAGATGACGGCGGCTACAGACTCTTTCGTGGAATTTTGATCGGGTGCTTAGGGTTTCTGTATCGGAGGCATCTTATAGGCAAAAGGGGAGGCCGAGGGGGTGCTCGAGGCGGCCAGACCACCCCCTGGCGCGGGCCAGGCTTGGCCGCGCGGCCAGGTGGTGTGGCGTCCCCCTGGCCCCTCTCCGTCTCGTATTCTAGCTCCGTCTCCCCCTCGGTGAAAAACTGACTTTGGCTTTTGTCCCGTCCAATTCCGAGAATATTCATTTTCTAACTTTCCTGGAACCAAAAACAGCAGAAAACAGGCAGTTGGCACTGTGGCTCTTGTTAATAGGTTAGTCCAAGAAAATGTATAGAAAGTACTCCAAAGTGTGGACAAAACATACGAAAGTAGATAAAACCAAGCATGGAACATCAAAAATTATGGATACGTTTGCAACATATCACTCCCCTACACTCTTCTCCCTTGCCACCATGGCCGATCGAGATGAAGGGTAGAAGAGCAATAACGCCATGACTAGGGAGCGGATAAGACTCCTTTGACGAAGCCGAGCTTGCTCTAAAGCAATAGAGCTCCTCCTTGCCTCCATGGCTGGACATGAGCTCCAAAACAATGTTGCTGGCCGTCTGTCCCATCCCTTCCCCCTCGCCGCCATGGATGGCCGGGAAGAGGACACGCCTACCACCCTCAAGCAACAATAGGGAGTACACCACCTCACTTTCATTTAGAGAAGCACCTGTTGGGTTCGCAACATAGAAAACAATTTTTTTCCAACGATGGGAACTATACGCCAAGATCTATCTACTAGATACAAGCAACGGGTGGATATACATCCATGGAGAACTTACCCTCGAAGACAACAAAGCTTTGTTAACGAGTTGGAACTCGTGGATGAAGTAGTCGTATGCTTGCCGATCTCAAGATCGTGTGGAAGTCCTAGCGCCGCAAATCAGCGGCGCATCCATCCTCGCACACACGTTCAGGCCACCGAACAACCTCCACCTCCTCGCTCTAGCGAATCAGCGGAAGCAACAACTCCTTCCAGATGAAATGCCACCAGGAACATGTATCTCGCTAATACAAGACCATGGGGGAATATATCTAGAGGAGGAGAGAGATCCTTCACGAGGAGGTGTGCTTTGTGAGGGAGGAGAGGGGGGCTCCTCCCCTCCCATGGCCGGCGCCCATGGGGGCTGCCCTCACCTCTTCCTCATTCATGTGGTGGAAGCTCCACTCACATCAATTTAGCCTCCACCCAAAGTTCCACTCACATGCATTAAATTTCCACCAAATTTAATGCAACTCTCATTTAATAAAACTCTTTTATTTATTTTATTCAGAATTTTGTTAATTACTTTAATTAACAAACATTCACATAAAACCCATTGTAACATTTCAATATCACATGCAGAACCAGTTTCTGCAATTTCACCCGAAACAATTCCGGTTTCCATCGAAATAATTCCAGCACTTTGCAATTCTTTCGTCCGAAACATATGTGCCCCAAAATGGTGTTTGTCAACCCTTAAGAGTGTCACCCTATGTTTCGCGAATAATACAGACATGATTGAGACTCCTCTCAAATCAATAATCAGAAGCGGGACCTGGAGATCCATTCTGACTCCTGCACATTCAACGTTGACTTCTATGATCGTGAGAACCTTTAATGCTAGTAATTTAATCCCTTTGTCTCGCGATATATTACATGTCCGTGATTCGATCATCGGCATCCAAATACCTAGTTTGATCTCGTTACTGACATGCACTCTTTTCTCGTTCCCGTGATATAACATTCAAGTGATCACATCACTTGCTTGCAAGCAATCTTAATGTGATATTACGAGAGGGCCCAGAGTATATTTTTCCATCGTCGGGATTGAAAAATTCCACTCTTGATACACGAGCCTCAACATAACATCTTCGGAGTATCTAAACCCACCTTTATAGTCACCCTTTTACGGTGTGACGTTTGATGTTATCAAGTTACTCTTCCGATGTTAGCAATTAACATGATCTCATGGTCTAAGGACAAAGATTGCTTCGTATGATGTTATAGCAATATAAACATAATGACTTTGATCGTAATGCTATACTTCAGATGAATGTTCATCACATCAATTCACAAATGTCGTGACCTCGTTATTAACAACATCCAATGTCCGTGATCAGGAAACTTTGATCATCTTGTTAATCAACGAGCTAGTCTATAAGAGAGGCATAACTAGGAACCTTTTATTTGTTTATTAAACACACATGTATTGATGTTTCCAATCAATACAATTATAGCATGCAAAATAAACATCTATCATATACAAGGAATACATAATAACAACTTTATTATTGCCTCTCAGGGCATATTTCCTTCAGTCTCCCACTTGCACTAGAGACAATAATCTAGGTCACATAGTGATAAATCTAACACCCATGGAGTTCTGGTGTTGATCATGTTTTTCCCTAGGGAGAACTTTAGTCAACGGATCTGCTACATTTAGGTCCATGTGTACTTTACAAATCTTTATATGTCCATTCTTGACATGCTCGCGGATGGAGTGAAACCGGCGCTTAATATGCTTGGAATTCTTGTGAGACCTTGGTTCCTTGGTGTTGGATATGGCTCCATTGTTGTCACAATAGATTACCATTGGGTCTAATGCACTAGGAACCACACCGTGTTCCAATCCGCTTCCTGCGTCGCTTCTGAAGCAGCAACATATTCCGCCTCCGTTGTTGATCCAGCCACCACAGGTTGTTTGGAACTCCTCCAACTATCTGCTGCTCCATTCAAGAGACATACATATCCGGATTGAGACTTAGAGTCATCCGGATCGGTGTCAAAGCTAGCATCGACATAACACTTAGCGACTAGCTCTTCTTCATCTCCGTATAAAAGAAACATATCCTTAGTTCTTCTTAAGTACTTAAGGATATTCTTGACCGCTATATAGTGTTCCGAACCTGGATCAGATTGGTACCTGCTAGTCAAACTAATAGCATGTGCCACATCCGGTCTTGTACATAGCATGGTGTACATTATAGAGCCTATGGCTGAGGCATATGGGATCTTATCCATTATCTCTCTTTCTTCTTCCGTAGACGGACTTTGAGTTTTACTCAATGTCTTGCCTTACAACATAGGTAAGAACCCCTTCTTACTTCCGTCCATATTAAACTTCTTTAATATCTTATCAAGGTATGTACTTTGCGATAGCCCAATTAGGCGCCTTGATCTATCTCTATAGATTTTAATGCCTAATATATATGAAACTTCACCAACGTCCTTCATCAAAAATTTGTTGTTTAGATAACTTTTAACACTGTTTAAAAGATCTATATCATTTCCAATCAATAATATGTCATCCACATATAATATCAGAAATGCCACATTTCTCCCACTCACTTTCTTGTAAATACAAGCCTCTCCATAAGTTTGGACAAATCCAAACTCTTTGATCACCTCATCATAGCAGAGATTCCAACTCTGGGATGCTTGCTTTAGTCCATAGATGGATCGCTGAAGCTTGCATACCTTATCAGCATCCTTAGGATCGATAAAACCCTTAGGTTTATCATATACAACTCTTCTTCAATATTACCATTGAGGAACACAGTTTTAACATCCATCTGCCATATTTCATAATCGAAATATGCAGCAATTGCTAACATAATCCTAACCGACTTTAACATCGCTACGGGAGAGAATGTCTCATCATAGTCAACTCCTTGAATTTGTTGAAACCCTTTTGCGACAAGTCGAGCTTTATAGATGGTCACATTACCATCAGCATCAGTTTTTCTTTTGAAAATCCATTTATTCTCAACATCCTTTCGATTGTGAGGTAAGTCCACCAAGGTCCAAACCTGGTTTTCGTACATGGATTCCATCTCGGATTTCATGGCTTCTAGCCATTTGTTGGAATCCGGGCTCATCATCACCTCTTCATACGTCACAGGGTCATCTATTTCATCAATCATGAAATTTATAATAGGATTTCTGTACAGTTCAGGAGCTGCACGTGTCCTGCTTGACCCGCGAGGTTCGGTAGTGTCCTCTTTCGGAGATTCATGATTATTATCATTAGCTCTCTCTTCATCAGGTGAAGTCAACTCCGAAACAATTTCCGGTGCTGCGCCACTTGCTATTTCATGAAGAGGAAGGTTCAGTAACCTCTTCGAGTTCTACCTTCCGACTACTCACACCTTTCGTGAGAAACTCCTTCTCAAGAAAGGATCCATTCTTGGCAACAAAAATCTTGCCCTCGGATCTGTGATAGAAGGTATACCCAATCGTTTCTTTAGGGTATCCTATGAAGACGCATTTTTCTGCTTTGGGTTCGAGTTTATCTGGCTGAAGTTTCTTCACATAAACATCGCATCCCCAAACTTTGAGAAATGACAACTTAGGTTTGTTTCCAAACCATAATTCATACGATGTCATTTCAACGGATTTAGATGGTGCCCGATTTAAAGTGAATGCAGCGGTTTCCAATGCATAACCCCAAAATGACAGTGGCAAGTCAGTCAGAGACATCATAGATCGAACCATATCCAATAAAGTATGATTACGACGTTCTGACACACCATTATGTTGTGGTGTTCCGATAGGCGTGAGTTGTGAAACTATTCCACAGTCTTTCATATGTGTGCTAAACTCGTAACTAAGATACTCTCCTCCATGGTCGGACCGTAGAAATTTTATCTTTTTGTTACGATGATTTTCCACTTTGTTCTGAAATTCTTTGAACTTTGCAAAGGTTTCAAACTTATGTTTCATCAATTATATATACCCGTATCTACTCAAATCATCCGTGAAAGTAACAAAATAACGATATCCACCTCGCGCCGACAAACTCATTAGTCCACATACATCATTATGTATGATTTCCAATAAATCTATCACCCGTTCCATTGAACCGGAAAGCGGTGTTCTAGTCATCTTGCCCATAAGGCATGGCTCACATGTATCAAATGATTCAAAATCAAGTGATTCCAAAAGTCCATCAGCATGGAGTTTCTTCATGCGTTTAACGCCAATATGACCTAGACGGCAGTGCCACATATATGCAGATATATCATTATCAAGTTTAATCCTTTTAGCATCAACATTATGAATATGCGTAATACTACTATCGAGATCCAATAGAAATAAACCATTCATCATAGGTGCATGACCATAAAATATATCATTCATATAAATCGAACAACCATTGTTTTCTGATTTAAAGTAATAACCACTTCGCATCAAACACGATTCGGATACAATGTTCATGCTCAGTGCAGGCACCAAATAACAATTATTTAGATTTATCACTAATCTCGCCAGCATATGGGGAGGTAGCGTTCCGACGGCAATCACATCAACTCTTGTTCCATTGCCGACCCGCATGGTGACCTCATCCCTTGCTAGATGTCGCTTGTTCCGCAGCCCCTGAATCAAGTTACATATATTAGCAACCGATCCTATATCAAATACCTAGGTGCTACTACGAGTACTAGTCAAGTACACATCAAAAACATGTATATCACATATACCTTTGTTTGCCTTGTCGGCCTTCTTGTCCGCCAATGTGCAGTTGCGCTTCCAATGGCCAGTCCCCTTGCAATAGTAGCACTCGGTATCAAACTTAGGGCCAGCTTGGGATTTCTTTTCAGGTGCGGCAAAAGATTTGCCACCCTTCTTTCCCTTCTGTTTGCCTTTCTTGTCTTTCTTGAAACCGGTGGTCTTATTGATCATCAACACTTGATGTTCTTTCCTAATCTCCACTTCTGCAGTTTTATGCATTGATAGAAGCTCGGGAAGAGACTTCTTCATGCCCTGCATGTTATAGTTCATCACGAAGCTCTTGTAGCTAGGTGGCAGAGATTGGAGAACACGATGTATGCCTAGGTCAATGGGAATCGTTATTCCCAAGGACACAAGCTTATCGGCGTACCCAGACATTTTGAGTACGTGCTCACTAACAAAGCTGTTCTCCTCCATCATGCAGCTAAAGAACTTTTCAGAAGCATTATAACTCTCTATGGCAGCATGGGTATCGAAAATCATTTTCAATTCTCCCATGGTATCAAAAGCTTTGCCATTTTCGAAACGCTTTCGAAGTTCTGGCTCTAGCCCATACAGTATGCCGCAATGAACTAAGTTGTAGTCCTCTTGACGAGTTATATAGACATTCTTTTCCTCGTCAGGGGCATCACGAGCTGGTGGGGGGCCTAGCAGCGCTTCTAGCACATATTGCTTTTGTGCAGCAGTGAGGAGAATCCTCAAATTCATGGCCTAGTTGGTAAAGTTGCTACCATTTGCCGCAAGTTTCTCTTTTTCCAGAACACATTGAAATTGAAAGCAGGTGGTGCCATCTACAACAGAATTTGTAAAGTTTATCTAGACTAAGTTTATGATAGATTGAGTTCAACTAATCCAAATTACTAATGAACTCCCACTCAAATACGACATCCCTCGTGTCCTTTTGGTGATTACATGAACCAAATCCACTACACCAAGTCTGATCATCACGTGAGTCAGTGTAGCTTCAAAGGCGAGCATCTATACGGGCATCATATCAAATATATGACTCATGCTTAACCTTTCGGTCCATGTTCCGAGGCCATGTCTATACATGCTAGGCTCGCCAAGTAAGAACCTTAGTACTCGCGTGTGTAAAACGGTCTTACACCCATTGTATGAAAGCGTAGAATTGAGTACACCCGATCATCACGTGATGTCTCAAAACATGATCCATAGAATGGTGCATACTTAAGGAAGAACACATTTTATCTTGATATTTAAATGAGGGATCATCTTACAATGCTACAAAAAGTGCCAAACTAGCAATATAAGATGTGAACATCATATGTGTAAAGTGGGATGATATGGTCCATGCATTTGATCACCATCATATGCATCGTGGTATGATCTCTATCATTCCTTTGTGTGTAAGGCCAAGGTCTATGGAACTTACACGTTAAGTGTGTTGCAAGGGTATCTACCATACATCAACTTATAACATTACCATATCATGACACTAGCCCAGCAACAATCTAAACTAGACACCTCTAATTTATCCATTGCAAGTTTTGTGTGGTTTAGGGATTTCGGAGATAGAACCGGTCTTAACTACGAACATGGAACCACAACGATGATAACTAAGTTATTAGCAACTCGTTGTAAATAAGATATTGACTATAGTAGGAGAGACAGACACCCACCAGCCACTTATGCAAAACTAGTTGCATGTCAGTCGTGGAACCAATGTCCTATGCGATGACATGTAAGGTTGGTCCGGGCCGCTTCATCCCACTATGCCACCAATATCCAAATACATGAAAGAAGAAATAACATGATCACCATCGCCCACATATAAACCTATGTGTACTACCCGTGCAAAGCACCTACGTATAGATCAAGCTCTGATACCACTGTTGGGTTCGTAGCATAGAAAACAAAAAAATTCCTACGATGGGAACTATACTCCAAGATCTATCTACTAGATACAACCAACGGGTGGATATACATCCATGGAGAACTTACCCTCGAAGACAACAAAGCTTTGTTAATAAGTTGGAACTCGTGGATGATGTAGTCGTACGCTTGCCGATCTCTAGATCGTGTGGAAGTCCTAGCGCCGCAAATCAGCAGCACATCCATCCTCGCACACACGTTCAGGCCACCGAACAACCTCCACCTCCTTGCTCCAGCGAATCAGCGGAATCAGCAACTCCTTCCAGACGAAATGCCACCGGGAGGGAG
The DNA here is from genome assembly GCA_910589775.1 of Avena eriantha. Lineage (NCBI taxonomy): Eukaryota > Viridiplantae > Streptophyta > Magnoliopsida > Poales > Poaceae > Avena > Avena eriantha. The sequence goes on along the minus strand of OU342741.1, from coordinate 481,602,667 downwards.
AGACCATGGGGGAATATATCTAGAAGGGGAGAGAGATCCTTCACGAGGAGGTGTGCTTGTGAGGGAGGAGAGGGGGTCCTTTTATAGGAGAGGGGGGCTCCTCCCCTCCCATGGCCGGCGCCCATGGGGGGTTCCCCCACCTCTTCCTAATTCATGTGGTGGAAGCTCCACTCACATCAATTTAGCCTCCACCCAAAGTTCCACTCACATGCATTAAATTTCCACCAAATTTAATGCAACTCTCATTTAATAAAACTCTTTTATTTATTTTATTCAGAATTTTGTTAATTACTTTAATTAACAAACATTCACATAAAACCCCTTGTAACATTTCAATATCACATGCAGAACCAGTTTCTGCAATTTCACCTGAAACAATTCCGGTTTCCATCGAAATAATTCCAGCGCTTTGCAATTCTTTCGTCTGAAACATATGTGATCCAAAATGGTGTTTGGCAACCCTTAAATGTGTAAACCTACAGTTCGCGAATAATGAAAACATGATTGAGACTCCTCTCAAATCAATAATCAGAAGCGGGACCTAGAGATCCATTCTGACTCCTGCATATTCAATGATGACTTCCGTGATCGTGAGAACCTTTAACGCTAGTAATTTAATCCCTTTGTCTCGTGATATATTACATGTCCGAGATGTGATCATCGGCATCCAAATACCTAGTTTGATCTTGTTACTGACATGCGCTCTTTTCTTGTTCTCGTGATATAACATTCTAGTGATCACATCACTTGCTTGCAAGCTATCTTAATGTGATATCACCGAGAGGGCCCAGAGTATATTTTTCCATCGTCGGGATTGACAAATTCCACTCTTTATCCATGAGCTTCAACATAACATCTTCGGAGTATCTGAACCTACCTTTATAGTCACCCTTTTACGGTGTGACGTTTGATGTTATCAAGTTACTCTTCCGATGTTAGCAATTAACATGATCTCATGGTCTAAGGACTAAGATTACTTCGTATGATGTTATAGCAATATAAACATAATGACTTTGATCGTAATGCTATACTTCAGATGAATGTTCATCACATCATTTCACAAATGTTGTGACCTCGTTATTAACAACATCCAATGTCCGTGATCAGGAAACTTTGATCATCTTGTTAATCAACGAGCTAGTCTATAAGAGAGGCATAACTAGGAACCTTTTATATGTTTATTAAACACACATGTAATGACGTTTCCAATCAATACAATTATAGCATGCAAAATAAACATCTATCATATACAAGTAATACATAATAACAACTTTATTATTGCCTCTCAGGGCATATTTCCTTCAGCATCATCCCTCTCACTCGTTTTCCCTTCCATCCATTAGAGAAGAAGAACAAAGAAGAGGAACCCTACAATGGCCAAGATCCATGCGGTTGGATCCAACGCTCTGCTCCAACTACTAGGAAAAATGCCCACTACTGGCATAATACTGAACCTACTAGCTACCCTATCTACTCCGGCACCACCGCTCCGCCCATCCCCGCCGGTGCCACCGGAGAGAGGGGCTTCGGTTTAGCCCGGTCTACTCGAAGGAGCTCTCCGTTACTATGGAGAGGAGAGAGAAGGAAGTGAAGAAAATGAGCTCGTATTAGATTGCATGATAGATGATGTTGGACTGTCCAAATGCACTCACAAAGAGTCTCTAAGATATAAAAAACATATGGATTTGTAAATTGCAGTATGGAGCATATATATATATACATAAAAACCTATCGGAAAATCGAGGGTCCCACATGTTAGAAGGCTTTTCCTTAACTATTCTATTTTTCTCGCGCCTTCTTTCCCATTAGGTATCACCTCGACTTGGCTCGTCTCCCCCGACCATTCTCCCCTGCTGCCCCTGCTCCCCCGTTGGCCCTTGCTCCAGGAGATCATATGCACGATGGCTTGCTCAAATCCATTGTTGATGGGGCCGATCCGATGATGTCTGGGCTGAAAGTTTCCTCCTGCCAACAATTATTTCCTAACATGGAGGTGAAATTGGCCCTAGAAATTTGCTATATGAGGTTCTCAGGGTCGACTTCGAGGGAACTGGAATAGGGCTTATTTTTTGAGGTTCTTCTAGGATCCGCTTTGCTGGCGCTTCAGAACTTAGTGTTCACAAGTTCACAACCACATTTTTTTATTAAAGAACAGCCACCGGTTTTTCATGTATGGAGAGATTTTTTAGGGGTTGTGTACGAAGAGATGGATAGGCTCGAGATTCTAGCCCTGCAGAATTGATCACATGTTAAGAAATAAATGGGCCACCTAGGTTGTTTAGGCCCAGCATCACATGGAGTAGGGATCACGAGGCCAATGTGGAGGAGGACCCGGTCGCTCCCTTTTTTCCCTAAACAAATCGAGTCGCTGGATGTGCCCATCATGCTGAATTTTTTTGCCTTCGCTTGATGCTGGTTTCATGGCTGAAATCGGTCTCATGCATGAGGCACGCCCCAATGATGTTTGCAAGTGCACAAATCATTTGTAGCTAGTTTCGAAGTATAGATATCGATCCCACAGGGAGCCCAAAGGTAAGTGTTTATGGGTGAAGTCTCTGTCACACGCAAAGTTGTCACAGGTCTTCGAGTGAATTGACTGCAAGTGTTGAAATAAGAATGGGGTTTTGATTAAATGAGATGTATTTAAATAGAACTAAAATGTAAACTTTAGAAATATAAAGCATAAAAGTAAAGAACAACTTGATTGTTTGTTGTTTCCTGCAGATGGCAAAAGAAGGCGCGGGGATATTCAGTTCATGGTGATAGTGACTGTGCCAGGTGGACGAATGATAAATGTAATAATTATAATCTTATAAATGTATGTGTAGGCGAGCAACCCAAAATTATCCGGAACTCCTCTTGGTGGATTTAATCCCAACTTCAATAATCCTACTAACCTGTTACCAAAACCATGGTCAGACACTAGAGGATTAAGACCCTTCAGGTCACTTAGCGATTAAGCTCCTTGGATCAGACTAATGCAATAAGCATAGTGGTTCCTTGTTATCCTCGAGTCTATAGTTTTCCATTGATATCCCCGTGTCACCCGGGGGTCGCCGGTCCGCTAGCGAACAAGATCTTATCTATGTAGAACAAAGCATCATGTTGTCTGGGCCCTTAATTGGACAACAAGTATTAGGCATCCCACAGATAGTCAAGCACACATAATATAATAATGAAAATCAATCACAAACTAATGGAAAATATATGAAGGCACATCACATATCACCAATCCCCTACATCTCCCACGACCAAGGGAATTACTCACACATGAGAGAAGAAGAGATCATCGATATAATCAAGGGATTTCTATTTTCGTGCCCCTGGTTCGTTAGTTGTACTCAGTTTTCCCAGCCGCTTAGTTTTTCCTCACTTTCCCCTCCCTCCATTCTAAAATCCTCACATGCACTCGGACGGGTGGATGCCGTCAGGTCAAAGGCTTGACCATTACATGCTGACAGGTGTGGCCGCGTTGGGCGGGTCATGCATTGAGCATTACATTACGTCGCCTCGACCGTTACATGCTGACAGGTGGGGCCGTGGTGGGACGGGTCCAGCATACGTGGTGAAGGGTGGGGCCGCATCAGGATGGGTCTTGCATATGTGGTGAAGGGTGGGGCCGCATGGAGACACGTCAGACCGGCATTCTTGCTCCGAGCCTGGAACAGCTCCCACACCGCCCCTCCGCTCCGCTCCCCCGCCGTCGTGCCCTCCTACCTGAGAGCCCCTCCTACCTTATGTCATCCTCGGCCCCCGAGCCACCCCCTCCCCTGAGCCGTGGAGCTCACTCCAGCTCCGCTTCCTCCCCCGCTAGATATACCCCTTTCACGGAACAGTATGTGACACCGGCGGGTGTACCGGTCCTCCCCATCGAGCACAGAGAAGATTGGGTGGAATTGGAGTAACGCATGGATTCCATCTGGGTAAGTATTGTTTCCCTTTATGGATTGATTATAGGCAGTAGTTGAGCGCAGATCACCGGTGCTCAGCTAACTGCCTTGCTTGTCGAATAGGATTGATCCAGCGCTAGCATTTCGGCTGGTGGTTAAACTGGATACTAGCGTAATTCATGGTTGTGAACGGCATCTCTCTGGATTTTACTTCCCAGTGATGGTTGCAACCTCCATAACTCTCAGAGATTTGAAAGATAAAATATATTCTAAATTCCCCTGGAGCAATGGCGATTCAGTTGATTTGTCATATTTCAACATTAGAGAGCAAAGATTGCTCCCACTAACTAGCGAAGCTGATCTGGTAATGCTTTTCTCTTTGAATGATGCCAGACGTTTTGGTCGAATTCGTCTTCATGTGCAGCCTACAGTTGAACACACGAGAAAGAGGGCTAAAGCATCATCTGGTGGTCAGGTATCATCAAGTGGTCGAGCATCATGTGTCTCTGCTGTCTCTACTAATAGTGTGCGCCCCCGCGCTTCTTGTAGGTCCACTGCAGTACCATAGCTCATGCTGCGAGTGTAAGCCAAATCGCTCGTGCGGCCGATGTGGAGGACGAATCATAGCTTGCCGAGGGAGCACCTCCACTAGATGATGAGGATGAGTTGATGTTTCCGAAATTGGTAGATAGATTGAGTAAACAGGTACTAGAGGATCAATACACGGAGGAATTGGCCCACGGTGCCAGATTTGATGACACTGATGAAGAAGAGAACGAGGAGAACAATGACAGTCTCATTTTAGCCGAGTATGCTGGTGAGGACTTGCCAGTAATTGAGTGGGACAGGAACGATCCTAAGATTTCAGAAGGCACCATATTTGAGGTGAAGTGCGACAGTCCATCTGATACCGCCTTAGGACAGATCCGGCGATGCACCGATGCACCGACGATGGTTGCTCTGTCCACCGGTGGGATAGGAGCTTCTCGGGGCTGGGGGCTGGGAGCGGATGAGAGAGAGAGAGAGCCGACGTGTCATACATGACCCCACCTGTCAATTATTTCATATTTGCCAATTTTGCATATCTGCCAAATTTTTTCTTTGAAATTTGCATATTTGCCACATGACCACCACATGCCAGTGACACACAAAATGGAAAATATGCAAGTTGCAAAGTAAAACATGGAAAATATGCAAATCCCCTCCATCCCCACATGACGGCCCCACCGGTCATTGGCTACGAAGGCCCCACATAACGGCTCCACATAGCGGCCCCATCATTCATTGGCTTCGACGGCCCCACAGAACGGCCCCATTTGTTATTGGGTGCACCGACCACACAATTAGGAAAAACGGGGCCCACAAGTCAGCGAGAGACGGATGGCTGGTCCGCAGTGTATCACGGCCCCACCTATCAGCATGTAACGATCGAGGCGACGTAATGTAATGTTCAACGCAGACTCGACCAACACGGTCCCACCTGTCAGCATGTAACGGTCAAGCCTTTGACCTGGCGGCATCCACTCGTCCGAGCGCATGTGAGGGTTTCGGAATGGTGGGAGGGAAAAGTGAGGAAAAACTAAGCGGCTGGGAAAAACTAAGTACAACTAACGAACCAGGGGCACGAAAATAGAAATCCCTATAATCAAATAAAGGGAATTAATCTTTATATTACCGTGGGGATCCACAGTAATAATAGAAAAATATCCAACACAATTCAAGATGGGAAGAAACAATCTCAAAACCTAGTCTTGCAAGGTGAAGAGCCCTCTCTCTCTCAAGTATAAGTAGTAGCTATGGGGGTGTATTGGCTAGGAGGTCTAAGATCGTGGAGCGAGATGAAGAATGTCTTCCCCTTCTTCTCTGGATCTCTTCTTTCTCCCTTCTAGATGGTATGGTGGCTGCAGTGTTGTGTTTTCGTCCTTGGTCCCTTCACAAAAGTTGTCCCTTTTGACAAGACAGAGGCGACGGGAACTATACGGCCGGAAAAATATTCATGTCATCTAGTTACTCGTTAAAGCTTCTGTAAGCTCCCCTCAAGTGCTTCCAAAGAGAGACTTGCTTGTTTTCTCCAAAATATTGTTTTTCTCTAGTTAAAACCTTTTGTTGACATTCAGAACCTGAAACACACATTAAAAACCAAGTTTTCTTTGCTACCAAAGTATTAGCATTAGGTAAAGCTAGAAAACGATCAAATCCAGGAGAAAACCATCAATCAAAGCCATAAAAAAATGTGTCGAATCTCATAGCTATCAACTCTGCCAAGCTTATATCTTACTCGCCCTCGAGTGACAATGAAATAAGGAAGAATAGCAGCGATTCGAGACTAAAAATAAAAGAACTTACAAGTTTGAATTTGGTGTCAAATTCTTTTCTTCACAATCCCTACAATCTTAAATATGATCATACAAGTATTCACAAGATTGCACTGAGTCCATTTTCTAACCATGTATATCTTCTTAGCAAATAAATCATATGCCCAAGCAAGTGTCAAAAGTTTAGCTAGGAAAGTGAGACAAATTCTTTTGGCGTCTCTCTTCATCGAGAGATGAATTTTTTTGTTCTTGTTTGTTTAGTCAATTAAGAGTACTCAAGTTGGCACCAAGATATTTAATTTAAGAACGACTCATCTAATCCCATGTCAAAATTTCAATACTCTCAAAACACTTTTTTCTTTCCTTTGTCTTTAAAAAACTTTAGCTCTTTCACGGAGAAATCATGCCACTATTTTAACATGTTAATTGGGGCTGTGTTGTGCACTCGTGACCACGCCAATAAATAATGTTGAGAAATAATGGGTCAGAGGAGTACAACAACTTCACTTGGAACATGAAACCATGAGGAGACTAAATTTTTGACACGTCATAGCATTGGTGCTATAGACGTTTACATATCTCAATAGCCGAAATCAAGTGGTTTCCCAAATTTAGATCGTTCGTTGGCCAACGGAGTTAATAGTTCCCCATGGAGCACGATAGAGTTGTAATGACACGCGTAAAGCAATATCTTATGGTAATTATTAGAAAAAGTAGTGGCATAATGTCTACTACTTTGAAGCATCCATTTAATCAAACAATTTCATTCAAGGGTGCTATCGAGTCTATTTAGATTAAGCTCAAATGGGATGGAGTAGTTCCAAAATTAAATTCTTTGAGCTAAGAATGGACTCAATTCATCTTTAGGATGCTTTCTCTTGTTGTAAAAATGTAGGAAGTATTTTTAACCAAGTTCATTGCTCATTGTTTCAAAGCTAAAAAGGAGACACTAGCAAATGAATAGAATTTGGAGGATAACAAGCTAAGTGGGGAGTGACTCTAGTGCAAGCAAGTAAATAATTGTAGGATCAATTTAAGGTTGCAAAGATAATGATGAAAGGAATGTGATACCTCCTCTTGCCTGCTTCATTCTAGAATTTGAGTCAAACCCCTTCTATATTCCGATATTGCCAAGTCACCTAAAATTGAGCAATCTCCGAAAGAAACAAAGAAACGAACTTGCAAATAAAGTTACAACTATTTTTTTTGTATTTTTGGTTTAGGAATGCAAAACTGAAAATTAACATGCAAATTTGAAGAAATAAAATAAATCAAAAGAAGAAATAAAAACATGAATGCAAAATTTGGAGGTTTTCAAACCTCCCCCAAGCTTAGGCTATTGCCAGGCTTAGTTATTGTCGTCATTTGGCAGCTAGTGTGGATACTGCTGGTAGTAGTCGGGGAAGTGGGTCATGAAGTGACTGAAGTTTTGAGTCAAAGTACTCACATCTTCATTCACTTCCTGAAGTGTGTGGTCGATCTCCCCAACGCGCTGGTTGAGCTGCTGGAATTCTTGATAGGGGACGTAGTTGTACCCCTGTTGTGGCTGGTTGGGCCACGGGTCCCAAGCTCCCCCTTGTTGTTGCTGCTATCCCTCCCAAGCATGGTTGTGTCCCTGCTCGTCCTCCTGCTCCTGCTCATCCTCATCCTGCTGCCCCCCGTCTTCATCTTCCTCATCCTCAGGCTGAAGTTCAGCCATGATCTGCATCACTTGGTGCTTGGTGAGGTTCCAAGTGTCCTTCTCCACAATCGAGAAGGCTTGGGGACAGGGCAACGGAACCTGCTCACCCTGTGCATCATCAAGATAACTAAACAGATAGGCTCGGACCCTCTAGTTAGCTTAGTAAACACCAAGGAAGCCACAAGCAGTTAAATACTTCACGTCCATAAGTTTGGAGCCGTCAACAGGTTGCATAATAGGTAATATAATATTTAATGCATGGGAAAGGTGGGTTACCAATCCACCAATGCGAATATCACCTTTGGTCTTGTTGCTTTGATGGCAAAAGTGTTGGATGCGTAGAGTTGCAGGATTGGGGCTTTGCGGTGCAGTTGGAAAGAGAGCCTTGGTGATCATTGCCATGTCCGCATTGGCCATGGAACATATGTCACCTCTTCATAGTAGTATGTTGGCGAGGAACAAGGCATAGTAACGGATGGTTGGGTTATGGATGGTGGACATCGTCTTTTGATAGAAGTTGGTGCCACCATTAACAGAAATAACCTCCCAAGTTTTTCCGCTTGTGACACCATAGAGATTAGTAATAGTTGGCTCCCCAACGCGAGGGAAGCCGGAAGCATCACAAAACTGTTCAAAATTCATTTCATAGTGCCGTCGGGTCATGGTGAAGCTTACCGTACATACATTACCTTTCTCCCTGTGGTCGTTGTTGAAGGAGGCAAGGAACTCATGGGTAAGCTCGGAGTAGGTGTCATGGCTTGCAAAGCCAAGTACCATTAACCTCGCCTTGTTGCACATGAGGTCGAAGTCCACCTTCAACCCCATCGCGGTGAGAAAGCTGTGGTCGGCCCATCGTGTGGGTATCACCCTCCTTGATGAAACCACGACCAACTTGGAGTTATGCTCGGCTTGGGACCCCGAGCTCGAGCCATCACCCTGTTGGCACTTGCTCAAACAAAAGAGGTTACCGATTTTGTTCATCTTTATGCACTGAAAAATTTCACCATAAAACCTTAGGCATATAGTTTCTACATGATATATGAACGATCCTACATGGAAAAATTCAATCCTAATGTGAAAAATTAATAGGAAAAACAAAATAAGCTTGAGTTCATGCACTAGATCAATGTGAGAGTTTCAACCATGGAAATCTGAAAATAAAGCATGGATAGGGAGAGAAAAATACCGATCTATTGATTCCCCCACTCAAACGAACGAAATCTGCAAAGAATCAAGAATTCTATGTGGATTTTGAGAGGTTTGGAGAGAGAATAGGAGAGAAATAATGAGGAAAGGTGGAAGACCTAGCCGCCCTGGTGCGAATTTGTGGTCGCACCAAACTATACGACCAGAACTATACAGGTGGGTGATGTTGTTCCGCCCGTATAGTTATGGCGGAGCCGCCAACTAGGGTTTCTTTATACAGAAAATAGCTTTATGGATGCAACTATACGACTAGATCACAATGATCCCGCCGTATAGTTGGTCGTTAAACCGTTTGTCCCTCGAGATAATTTTCTAAAACTAGCATCGATATCTATACGTTCGGAATTTTTGTTCCTATTGTATAGTTGGTCGCTAAACTCTCAGTACCTTTGGGATAAATTTCTAAGCGAGGCATCGATATCTATACGACCGGAACTATGTGACCTGAATTTTTATTCCCGATGTATAGTTGGTCGTTAAAGTCTCAGTGTTTTTCAGAAAGTTTTGTATGAAGGCATCGATATCTATACGACCAGAGCTATATGGCCAGAATTTTTATTCCCGCCATATAGTTGGTCATTAAATTCTCTGTGTCTTTGAAGAAAATTTGTTGATGGCAAAGATATCTATATGACTGGAACTATACGGCCGTAATTTTATTTCCCACCATATAGTTGGTCGTTAAACCATCAGTAGTCATCAATTTTTTTGTATTTCTTCGTGAATACCTTCTTATCCCAAAACTTAGCAAAATACCTTATTTTTTATAGAAAATTGATAGTAGAAACTATTGACCAACATTGATGTATTAAAAGGAAAATTTTAGCTGTTGTAGATGAAATACTCAAACTTTTATTTTTATTCTTATTCTATACTCATTCAATCGATGTTTCTACTACTTTTTGATAGCTGCATCTTCACGGATGCGCTTCCACAAGAATGTCTGTAAAAAAGTGGTAGGAATGCGATGAACCTTTTATTATCTAGTTTATTTTATTGAAGAGATGGGTAGACTCCCATTAAGCATTTTATTAAGAATTGTTGAGTAACTCAACCTCTTATCTGTTCTCGAATTCTTACCTTGGGTTGCCCTTTATCAAAGGCACTTACCACATGAACTCGTTTTGCTGGTGGAATATATCTTTCTCCTTCTTCTAGCTTCTTTGGAAAATACTGGATGATTTTAGCATCATAAATATTGAAGATTATCTTTCCTTCAGCATAATCAACTAATGCCCCTGCAGTACTAAGGAAAGGTCTTCCAAGTATTATGGATAATTTTTCATCTTCAGGCATCTCAAGAATAATAAAATCAGTGGGAATAACATGCTCATCTATTCTAAGTAGAACATCCTCGATCATACCAACAGGTTGTGTACTGGACTTGTCAGCCATCTGTAAAGTGATAGTAGTAGGAGAATACTCTCCTAATCCTAACCTTTTATAGAGGGAGTATGTCATTGCACTAACTCCTGCTCCTCGATCACACAAGGCAATTTGAATATCAGTTTTACCTATTGAGCATGAAATAGTTGGTATTCCGGGATCTCTAGACTTAGACAACAGCTTCCCATTAGCAGGATAACTAGTTACCATGGCAACAATTTCAGTTATTTCTTTCTTTCTACTAAGAATATTACAGAGGAACTTAGAATAGGTGGGAACTTTTATTGCATCCACAAACGGAATTTCCAGACGAAGGTCACTAAGTGCCTTTGTAAAAGAATTATAAATTACCTGATCTAGATAAGGAAGCTTTTTCTCACCTGACTTACTCTTGTCTTTTACCTTTTGTGGGGGGTCAGGCTCTTTTGTTGCTTTCTTTTGTTGTTGCTTATCGCTTTTGTTCTTTTCTACTACAATAACTTCATGTTCCTTGCTTATCTCTTTTTCTTCTCTTGGATCAATTATCTCTGCATCAAAGTCATAATGGTCATCCTGTGCATAATTTTGGTCCTCCTTGGTTTGATCTTGTGTTTTAGTTTCATCTTGACGATCCACCAATATATCATCTTCTTGGCATGCTTCGAGCAAGGCTTTTTCCTTTCGCTCTTTTTCTGCTTCATATTCCATTGGTCCTAAGGGTCCTGTAACAACTGCACCTCTTCTTGTGACAACATTAGTAGAAACAGGAATATCTTTATCATTACGAAGAAAAATGTGATAGCTAGATGCTATTTGTTCACACTGGGTTTCAATCATACTAAGATACTTGTGAAATAATTTTATTTCTTGGCCAATATCATCATAATTTTCTGTGAGTTTCGGCAAAATATTTTTGTGTTTTTGAAAGTGCTTATGCAAGTTATTATGAGATTTCACTTGTCAATGTTTTAATTCTTGAAAAACTTTTCTAGTCTCATCTTCCTTAGTTAAAACTTGTAACAAATACTTTTTTCTTAACAAGTTCAAAAGGTATACCTTTTTCTTTCATTGTTTTACATACTTCAGGCATAAGATCAGGAGTTATCCGAAGTATCCCTTTTTCCAGCTTAGTGCCAAAATCAGGATTATATAAAGAATCATTCTTAGCCCTAGTAGACATCAATTCCAAACATTCTTTAACAATTAAAGTATTTATCGATCCTCCTGCTGAGAAGTCAACAAACTCTCTACATTGACTATTAGGACCGTGGTAAAATAAATGACAAATAGTTGATTCAGAATAGCCATGATTAGGAATACTATTGATCATTCCAAAGAATCTTTCCCAGGCTTCTAGGCAGTTTTCTCCCACGTTCTGACTAAAGTTTCCTATATTCTTTCTTAGTTCAGTTACCTTTTAAAAAGGATTAAACCAGTTTATGAATTTAACAATGAAGTTTTCCCAACATTTAACGTAATGGTGAGGGAGAGAATATAACCAGTCTAGAGCTTTACCTTTAAGAGACCATCGAAATAATTTTAGACGAGAGAAGTCTCTTGGAAAACCTTTTGGTCCAAGCAATGTTATCACATCGTCGTACTCTCTAATATGACTTTCTAGGTCTTCATCTTTCATTCCACTGAAAGCTTTTTCCTGCAATTTTTTTAATAATTCCACCATCAAATCGATATTCTCTAACTCCAGGATTAGGGAATTCTATTGGTTGTTTAAGAAATTTAGAACTTGGAGCACTATATTATCTGAGAGTTTTCTCAGGTTTCATAGGACTTCTCCTATAAATAGACATAATTTCCATAATATCACTCAGGTTTTCAACTTCAACTTTATTTGATCTTAAAAGTTTTTCAATAATTTCTTCGCGCCTTTGAGCAGGCACGTGCAATATAATCTGGTAGATAGGTCCTACCAGAGCATGTAGACCCTTTGTCTCCTAGGGAGACCATTTTGTAGTAGCAACACCTGAAATGTCAAAAGACAAACACTTAGCGCTTAGCTCCCCGACAATGGTGCCCGAAAATAGCTTGATGTCTGTAAGTGCACAGATTGTTTATAGCTAGTTTTGAAGTATAGATATCGATGCCATAGGGAGCCCAAAGGTAAGTGTTTATGGGTGAAGTCTCTGTCACACCTGAAATTGTCACGTCTTCGAGTGAATTGACGGCAAGTGTTGAAATAAGAATGGGGTTTTGATTAAATGAGATGTATTTAAATAGAACTAAAATTTAAACTTCAGAAATATAAAGCATAAAAGTAAAGAATGACTTGATTGTTTGTTGTTTCCTGCAGATGGCAGAAGAAGGCGCAGGGAGATTAAGTTCATGGTGATAGTGACTATGCCAGGTGGATGAATGATAAATGTTACAATTATAATCTTATAAATATATGTGTAGGTGAGCAACCCATAATTAGTCGGAACTCCTCTTGGTAGATTTCATCCCAATTTCAATAATCCTACTAGCCTGTTACCAAAACCATGGTCAGACACTAGACGATTAAGACCCTTCAGGTCGCTTAGCGATTAAGCTCATTGGATCGGACTAATGCAATAAGAACAGTGATTCCTCGTTATCCTCGAGTCTACTAGTTTTCCATCGATATCCCCGTGACACCTGGGGGTCACCGGTCAGCTAGAGAATGAGATCTTATCTATGTAGAACAAAGAATCATGTTGTCTAGACCCTTAATTGGACAACAAGAATTAGGCATCCCACAGATATGCAAGCACGCATAATATAATAATAAAAATCAATCACAAACTAATGGATTATATGAAGGCACATCACATCTCACCAATCCCATACATCTCCAATTCCCAAGGGAATTACTCACACATGAGAGAAGAATAGATCATCGATATAATCAAATAAAGGGAATTCGTCTTTATATTATCGTGGGGATTCACAATAAGAATAAAAAATATCCAACACAATTCAAGATGGGAAGAAACAATCTCAAACCCTAGTCTTGCAAGGTGAAGATCCCTCTCTCTCAAGTATAAGTAGTGGCTATGGGGGTGTATTGGCTAGGAGGTTGAAGATCGTGGAGCGAGATGAAGAACGTCTTCCCCTTCTTCTTTGGATCTCTTCTTTCTCCCTTATGGATGGTATGGCGGCTGATGTGTTGTGTTTTTGTCCTTGGTCCCTTCACGGAAGTTATCCCTTTTGAAAAGAGAGAGGCGGCGACAACTATACGGCGGGAACTATACGGCCAGAAAAATATTCTTGTCGTATAGTTGCTGTTAAAGCTTCTGTAAGCTCCCCTCGAGTGCTTCCAAAGAGAGACTTGCTTGTTTTCTCCAGAATATTGTGTTTCTCTAGTTAAAACCTTCTATTGACATTCAAAACCCGAAACACACATTAAAAACCATGTTTTCTTTGCTACCGAAGTATTAGCGTTAGGTCAAGCTAGAAAACGATCAAATCCAGGAGAAAACTATCAATAAAAGCCATCAAAAATGTGTTGAATCTCACAGCTATCACCCAGCAAAGCCTGGGCAAGCGTCGGGAGACATGGACGCTGCGTCTGCCTTGTGCTCATGGGATCTTTGCTCACCACGGTAATCTTGTGCTCTTGAAAATAATGTTGTAGCTTTCTGGATACGAAGAACACACCATAGGCTAACTTTTGGTAATGAGGATACATTTGCTTCAATTCAGTCAAGACCTTGCTGAGATAGTAAGTCGGGCGCAGCACCAAGTGTTCATGTTCTTCTTCCGGCCGTTCCACCACCATGACAACACTAACGACTCTGTTTGTCATAGCAAAGTAGAGCAACATCGGTTCCTGTGGTTTTAGTGCTGCAAGAATAGGGGTGAATGAGAGTATGACTTTTAGATCCTTAAGTGTAGCTTCTGCTTCATCAGTCCAGACAAACTTCTTGGTATTTTTCAAGAGCTTGTATAGTGGTGCGGCTCTTTCACCGAGACGGCTTACGAACCGACTGACCGTGGCAATGCATCCAGTTAGCCATTGCACGTCCTTCAGGCGAGTTAGCCTGACAATGTTGAGTATAGCCTTTATTTTGTCACGCTCACTTCTATGCCTCTTTGAGACACAACGAAACCTAACAATTTTCCGGATGGTATTCCAAAGAAACACTTCTTCGGGTTAAGCATTATGTTGTATTTTCGTAGATTGCTGAATGTTTCCTCCAAGTCAGAAATTAGTGTTTCCTTCTTTTTGGACATCATAGGTATGTCATCCACGTATGCATGTACATTGCGTCCGATTTGATCGTGGAGACAGCGCTGCATAGTGCGCTAGTACGTAGCTCCTGTGTTTTTAGCCCAAAGAGCATTATTACGTAGTAGAAAGTTCCGAAAGGGGTGATGAACGAAGTCTTTATTTTGTCTGACTCCTTCATCTAAATTTGATGATATCCGGAATATGCATTGAGAAAATATAGGAGTTCCGATCATGCTATTGAGTCGATAACTTGAGCGATTCTAGGCAGAGCGAACGGATCTTTGGGACAAGCCTTGTTCAAGGCGGTATAATCAACACACTTCCTTAAATCAGTGGTGTCCTTCTTAGGGACCATTATAGGATTGGCCGACCAATTAGTATGGATGACCTATTATATGAATCCGGCTAACTCGAGCCGAGCTAGTTCCTTAGCTATTGCATTGTGCTGTTCATCGCCGAAACATCGTAAGGACTATTTGACGGGTTTAGCGTTTGGGTATACATTTAGGCTGTGCTCGGCAAGTTCCCTAGGTACTCCGGTCATGTTAGATGGCTGCCATGCGAAGATATCTTTATTGGCTTTAACGAACTCGACGAGCGCGCTTTCCTATGTGTGGCCTAAACCTACGCCTATTTGGGTCACCTTGGAGGGTCATCATCCTTCAATGGCGTTATCTTCGTCTCTTCCAATGCCTTGAACTTTGGAGTCGGCTTTGTCACCTCCTTCTTCATTGTGGGCATCTCGGATAGGTCGATGTTCTTCTTGATCTCCTGGTACTCCTCGGCGTGCAGTATGGCTTCAGCAAAGGTGGCATTTCCGTCCTCGCATTCTCATGCCTTCTTCGGGTCTCCCCGGATCGTGATGACGCCATTGGGATCTGGAATTTTTATCAAGTTTTAAATATAACAAGGGCGAGCCATAAAAGCCCAATAAGGCGAATGCCCAAAGATAGCGTGCTATGTGCTCTTGAATAGGACCACTTCGAAGGAAAGTGCTTCCGTCCGGTAGTTTATTGGAATTCCAAAGGTAACATCTAAAGTGATTTCTCCTAGAGAATTTGCTTGTCTTCCGAGGACAACTCCATGAAAAGTCACGGAGCTATGATTCAACAATGTTTCTAATATCCGGTACAACGTATCGATGTAGACAATGTTGATGCTGCCACCGTCCATTAGGGTCTTGGAGAAACCATAGCCGTCAGTAAGTGGAATGACGACCATATCGTACTTTCCTCGCCTATGTGGTTTAGGAAGATGATCACTTCGGTCAAAGGTAACTATAACTTACAACCATTCTAGATATTGAGGGACAGTCGGAACGGTTGCGTTTAGCTCATGCATCATCGCTTTTTGACCTTAGCTGGTTGGGATCCAGGAAGTAGACATAAGTGTCTTTCTTGGTTGGGAAGGTTGTCTTTCCATATGACTTGGGATTTGAAGCTTCTGCCTCCTCCATGTTGGAATCTTCCTTGGACTCCTTGTCTTTGTCAGAATTTTTCTTTCCTTTTTGTCACTTGGCCCTGTAACCAAAAGATTTGTCTTTCTTGATGTCTTCATTGAAATGACACTCAGCATTAGTGTGGGACGAACCCCCGTTGCCATCTGGGTGATGCACACACGGATTTTTGGCAATGTCGGCCCAAGAGTAGGTTTTGCCAGGCTGCTGGTCTCATCTACCTTGGACTTTGGAGTTTCGCAAACCCGTCCTCTCCCGCCTCCATGGCCTCCTCGTCCTCCAGACCTGAAAGTTGCATTTACTGTTGCGGTTTCCGGATTGGGTTTTTCCTCTGAGGTGTTCTTGCGTTTTGGGGCCTGCTACTTCGGATGTTTTGCTGATTGTGGCACAGCTAGTACATTTAGCAGTCCATCTGAATCATCGTTAGGATTGGTGTATTTGCTTGTCGTCTCTATCATCTCCCCCGAACCAGTCACTTTGCCACACTTTAAGTGATGACGCAGTAAACCAATTGGGAGTCCCACGATGGATGGTTCGATCGTGGTTTGGTCGTTTAATCCCTCATAGGAGTTTTTTGTGTCAACCCATCGCCCGAGGTAGTCCTGGCAGGTTTCTCTGGGTTTCTGGGTGCACCGCTATAGATCTCCGACCTGCAGGACCTCCTGTATGTTCCCTCGAAGTTCTGAAAGAAAGCAGTTTGCATGTCATACCAGTTGTGGATGGTGTTTTCTAGAAGTTCATTGAGACATGATCAAGCCGTCTTCCTTAGCATAAGCGGGAGATACTGGGTCGTGACCAAGCCGTTTCCTCCTTTGGCGATGCAATAGGCCTGGAAAAAGTCCGTGAGCCAAGTGTTCGGCCAAGCCACACCGTCATAGGGTTGGATGTGCCTTGAGATAGAGAACCCTTTCGGAAAGTTTGTTTATCCTATGCACAGTCCGAAGCATTTTGGACCCACATAGATGTTATCTGACTCATAGCGCCACACCTCTATGTTTGAATTGATCTGATGCCTAGCGTCACTTGGTGACAGGGCGTGTTGTCTTTGTTGTTCACTACGGCTATAGTGTCCATAAGACAGACTTCTTCTCCTTCTTCCACCTTCTCCGCCGCGACGCCCATGGCCTCCTTTGGAGCCGTTATGTTGTCTACTTGGTGGAGATGGTGGTGGTGGATTATTACCCCCAGCTGGGCCTTCATGATGACGGACATCATGTCGTCTTGATTCAGCGCGAAGTTCGTCGTTACTTTGTCTGTCATTGCCATCATTGTGACATGGCTTAGCCAGACGGATTGTATGTCTAGGAGTGGGCATCCTTTGCCGGTCCTGCTCCCAACGTTGAGCTTCTTTATCGTTCCTGCAATTGTTCAACCATTGCCGGGGAGGTTGGAAAAATGATGCAACGACGTCTCGCTTTGCGGTCGGAGCAACGTTGCTCCAGCTTCGTGCGGGTTTGTGTCGGTGTCCTGACGATCTGGTTCTTGAATTGTTGTCCTCCCGAGGGTCAGGACGGTAGCGTCGTTCCTGCTCCCGTCGAGGTCTTACATCTTGCTATAGCCCCGTGTCCAAGCGGCATTGGTTGCATTTCGAGACCAGCTTTCCGCTGCCGGATGTGGCGACTTTTTGTTGCTCCAGACCCTTGCTGAGTAGCTTCACACTTAGTCGAATATGGTCTGGACTTCGATTGTTTTCCAAGAGATCTCGAGATGCAGCAACATTTTCTACCAATGTGCCATACACCTGGTTTCCCGTGTTGTCGATTCGAGGTTTCCCTATGGCTATATCTCCTTTGAAAAGGGTTTTGTGTATGTCCGGATTTTTGTTAGTCAACTCAGGGTCGTTCTGGGTCTTCTGATGCTGTCGGGTGCTAGGCTGCCCCGCAGCTGCAATTCGCCACTTCTCGTCAAGGATATTTGCAGTTTCCTCAGGGAGTACCTGACGATGCGCTTCTAGGGCCTAGGCCCTATCTTCCATCTCCATGGGTGTAAGTTCTGCAGCTATCAGGATAGGTGTGGTAATCGCCTCTCCGAGGAGTTACGAGCACTAGGAGTAACCACGTGTCCATCCAACGGAGTGCCTTTTGGCTCATTAGGGATCAAATCTCCATCTTAGTCTTCTTCATATTCTTTGGCTATTACCTCGTCAGTGGGAATGTCCTTAGACAGAGTCTTCTTCTTCTTTGCCTTCTTGGCTGCACCGGTAGCAAAGACGGCTTTGGATATGATTCCTGGAGTCAAGCTTCTATCAGTACTCTTGGACATCTGGACGTCGAGATTATCTCCAAGATCCATATTGTCCTGTGGTTCAGGAGAGTTTTCTTCGGATCCTTCATCCATGCTGTTGCGAGGGCTTTGGTCCATAGCTTCTCCTTCTTCCGCAGCCTTGGAGTTGAACCCCTCTTCATATTTCGCAGAGAACTTCCGGAAATCTGCCGATGTCATGGAGTCATTTGAAGATGCTGGTAAGTTGGTGTTTGTTCCGATTGCCTCCAGCACCGAGGCGTTGTCATCTTCGACATTGGCAGAGCTGGATCTAGATCCAATGTATCCGACAAAGTGCGATGTGTGCACACTGAGGTAGTTGCGGCTCTCTTTGTTGGCTTCCTCGAAACATTTGATAGTCTCAAGGATCTCTTCCATGTTGGCATTCCCGCGAAGCAGCATCCGCCTCAGTGTGTGCATCATGAGTGATTTTCTTGCTCCAGCATCGGCAGTGCGAATCCAGAGCTGTTACTCCTTTGATCTTCCTGAGATTCAACCTCTTTTGGGAGAGCCTCCTAAGATTCGACCTCTCTGGGGAGATCTGCTTCATGTTCGATCTTCTCCACTATCTCCGCTTCAGGTGCAGGCTAGGTAGGATTAGGATTTTATGAGACCTAGAACTATGTCGCTTTCGCAGACAAAGTGGATCCAGAAATTTCTTTTGCCTCTATCATCACCGCTGGGGCGGGTTGGGCAGGTTCAGCGAAACCGAGGTAAACATCGATCTCTCCGAAAGATATGATGGTGTAGGTGGTCACAGGTTCCCTAGACGGAATCCAAGTCTCGTCGAGAAGGACAAGAGGGACATCACCGACATAGAGGACCCGACCGATGGTGATTGTTTTGCCGATTCTGATTCACGTAGATTCCATCCGGAAAGAAGATCCAAAACTCACCTGCCTCATGGTGGGCCCCAACTGTCATTGGATTGAAGACATGTACACCGAGAGGGGGTCCTCGAGGCATGTGGATAAAGGGGGTGTGAGGCGATGATATTCTGGGATGGTGAGCACACAATCTTTACCCAACTTTGAATCCATCGGCTTTGGATGGATCCTACTCCTGCTAGCAACCTAGTAATACAACAGAGCTGGAAGTACATATTACAAGAGAGGTTCACTTGTGCGATTGAGGTTTTAGATTGTGGAGTGTCCTAAAGACTGGTCCCTATGATGGCTTATATAGATATCCGGACTAGGGTTTACATGAGAGACCTATCTGGCTATGATATAGAGTCGGTTACAGAGTACATCTTGGACTACATGTAACTAAACATGCCTAAGTCGGTAAGTCTTCTAGGCCTTCTCGTAGTCGGATGGACCTCCATGTTCTCTCCCTGACGGGGCCGCCCGTGAAGCAAGGATCTAACCCGAAGTGGGCCACCCTGGTCAGCAAGTCACAATGGGTATACCTGGAACGTATATCCCCAACACTATGATTAAGAAACAAGCGGGTTCCATCGACTAAGTGGGTCCAAATGAAATGTCATAATCACGACAAGAAAAGTTTCCTTCCGCAACGAATTGGCCCGACGGTCGTCGTAGAAGGTGTGTGTTAACACCTAGATTTTTAATCCTAGATGCCTGTTATGTCATACCTCGTAATCCCAGGATTACCATTTTTGCGAGACATAATAGATTAGATATCACAGTACCTCATCCATTACAAACCATAAATAAGGTCTTACACAAATAAGGATCTCATGATTCAGTCTTAATACAACCAGTAGTAGAATGAATAATAAGCATAGCGGTGGGATCCATCTTCAGGGGCACAGGCAATGCTGACGAAGGCAGATAGTCCTAGTTATCATAGCCGTCCTGCTGTCCGTCATCTTGGTAGTATCCTTCATAGTCTAGCCATAGGAATAGCCAGGGACAAAAGCCATGAGTACTCTTTAAGTACTCGCAAACTACCACTAACAAGTAAGATAGTACTAGTGTAAATGCTAATTCTAAGTCTAACTAGAAGGTTAAGTTTGAAACCTAAGCCGAGTTCAGAAACAAAGAAAGATAAAATAAAGTTCTAGAATCACTTAAGTTGGGAAGCTAGTGTCATAGTCACAACCCTGTTGTGGTCAATTCAAGATTCATCATTCATTTCATAAGTCATTTTGAAAACATCTGACAACGAAACACTATGGCCACTCCAACTATCCATAACCGCAGACGCGGCTATTCGAATAGTTTGACACTCTGCAGAGGTGGTACACTTTCACCACAAGATTCGATACATCTGTCAGGGATAACCCTGAATCATCATAATTAGTATGCAGATAATCAAACATAACCTTTCCTTTACACACTCCAGTATAAGCACCTCTCCTATGAGCATGGCCTCCCAACCATGACCATCTGTCATCTTGGGCACTGCATAGGTGGACAACATTGAGAGGTAGCCTCATCTCAAACCTCTCCCACGAGGGAACTAATACTAATGCATATAAACTTCCGGCTAAGCCTTACCCAATTCAGGTATTATGGTTGTATGGTAAAATTGGAATGGTATCGCATCTGAATCCAGCCATCAGTTTTGTAAAAGGGTGAAGGCTCATGCCTCAATATTTTCTTCACCATAAACCATTTTTTTTTCTCAACACATGTCAAAACATCTCAATAGAATGACTCATCATTCCAAGGTTTTCATAATTCATTTTCACCAAGTGTTCCCATCTAAAGTGACTCAAGTTTTGATCTAGCTCTACGCTACTAAGTTAAGAGTGTTCACTAAGGTGGGGATGCTAAGATCAATCTCATGCCATAGAATGACATCTAAGGTTATCTAGGTAGGTCAAGTTTTATACATGCTACCTTCAAAAAAAGTAAAGGACTTTGGTAAAGTAAGAAAGTAAAGCTTGGAAATAAAACTTGGGTAGGTAATAGTCAAAGTGGTATAACCAAAGCATGCCTAATGCATTTGCTTAGATTATCTAGCTTGCAAGGGTTAACTTGCATTGTTCATGATGGCTTGCCTTTTGTAGTGCAGTGGTTGAAGTTTTCTTCCTCCTCCTCTTGTAGAACTCCTCCTCCTCGAAAGCTTGGTCGGTACTATCTTCTATAAATACATACGGTATACACAATCACCAAACAATACTTAACTAGTCTACTTACCACTCTAAGGCACCCATTTGATGATCTATTATCATCACAAGCACCACAAGGTTTTATTAATTAGCTTCATTCTTTTTATTTAAGAAAAGTAATTTCTTCTCAGTGAAAATAACTAAGATTTAATATTCACCACTTAAAATATGGGATCATGTGTACACATGTCATCACCACATATTCTAACATGTGGGAATGTGATTTAAGGGTTGGATCACATTTTAATTAAGTTTAAGTTTATTATTTAATGATTTAAAGTGACTAGAAATGCCTATATAGCATTATTTTGGTACTAGTCCAAAGTCCCTGCATGCAAACCTTAATATTATTACATGTTTAGATAGGTATCGTTAATTGTGATTTTTGAGAGTTGGAATCAACTCAAAAGCTATTATGGTTGATTTTTAAAAAATGTTTGAATGTGCAAAAGCTTATGTCTTGTTATTTTTACTAGTAGAGATCTCTAACTCTAAATGAATTAAATCCAACGGGCTTGGATATATCTTTTCAGTAGATTTCTAACAAAATTAGAATCACTCAAATTGGTTCAGTAAATCTTCCTGAATTGATTTTTGAACTAAGGGACATAAGTGAATTCAAACTAGAATAGAAAAACCTATATTTGAATTCATGGGCTAGCGCGGGAAAACTAACGGGCCAGCCCAGTGGCGCTCCGCAGTGCGAATGACAACTGACAGGGGGGTCCCATAGGTCAGCGACATATCAAACGCGAAGCGGTACGGGGCAACATGGACCGTGTGATTAAAAAGATCTACGGCTGAGGATCGTCGTCCCCAGCGAACAAGTCGCCGGTGAGAGCTAACCCTAGCAGCTCGGTGGGGGTGCAATGGGGGCATACCAGGGCTCCAGCTAGCGTGGCGATGGGGGCGATCGAACGTGCTATCGACGGCGGACACAGGCGTGGTCACGGTGGCTCGTGGGGTGGACGAAATCGACGGTGCCTCTCCTCCTCTGCTGCGGCAAACTCCGGCTAAATTCCGGCGAACGGCAGCCCGCCTTGCTCCGAGGATGGGGTGGAAGGATTAGTGGAGAGAGGGGAGTGAGATGGTGTGAGTAGTTTGTGCTGGGGTGGCCTCCTTTTACAGAGCGACGAAGCGACCGAACAGGATGGGCTGGCGACTCCGGCGAGGGCTCCACAACGTGCTAGCGTCGTGGCTGGAGGTAGGGGACGGTGGCCTGCCTCCTGGCGGTTCTCTACGGCTTAAATGCACGGCTAGGGGCACTGGCGTTTGGTTGGGGGAAGCTGGTGCTCTGCGCAGCAGAGGCGGCGTTCGACACGGCGCATGGGGTTTGCGGGTCAAGTGGCGGCGAACGGGTATGTCCGGACGGTTCCCTGGGTCATGGCGGCGTGGTGAGCGCGGGCTATGGTCGAGGCGCGGCGTGTGCATGCTTGTCGGGCGCGGTGCTCTGGCGCGTGTTTGGCATGGTGCAGACGTCCTGGGCGTGGCGCTCTACGAGTGGTCCACGGCTCGGCTCTACTCGGGGAGGGGACAGAGGGCGATGCTGTGGTCTAGTCTAGCTCCTAGACATGGCGAGAGAGAGAGAGAGATATTTGGCTGCAAGCTATCCATGCTCGACCGGCGAGCATGGTGCTCAGGTGGCGCGGCACTGCTTCAAATGGTATGGGGTAGCTTCTTGATGGTTGGGTTGGGTCTGGGGGAGACAAGGGCATCTACTAGGGTTCAAATGGTTTGACAAAAATTGATCAAAAATAGTATAACTTAGGCCAGTTTGATTCTATCTACAAGGTGTTCGACACAATGGCCGCAAGAGAAAAACATTTGAATTTTGGGCTGAAATTTGGTGGAGTGGTTGATCACATGCTTGAGCTTCTAGGTGTGCTTGGGCTTTGCAAATGGAAGTCATTTGAGTGGTTTTTGAATAAGTGTGATCTTGATACCTACACTAGATTCAATTTTCAAATGCCATTTAAAATTAGTGTTTGCAAGTTTTTGGTAGATCACAAAGTGGGCCTTGGTACATCACCACATGTACTAGGAAGGGGTGCAAAGATCCACATTTGTTTCTGTTAAGAACCGAGTTCTAGGAATAGCCAAAGTAGGCATGGTAGTTAAAATGGCACAAATGACTATTTGGTTATTTTATTCATTTTGATTTGTTTTTCTTTGGGATTTGTTTGGGAATGATCTAGATGATGTTTATTTCACCTAAGAATCATTTTAAAATCAATGGATCACTTAATCATGGAAATTCAAAACAACTCCTATTTAAATGCACACACATATGAATGCTTTAATATTTTTAAATGGAAAAGTTTTTGTTAACTCTAAATTTGATGATTTGGATCTTGATCACTTGGATTAGAGTTTTGGGATGTTACAAACCTTCCCACCTTAAAAAAAATATCGTCCCGAGATTTACGAAAGAAAACTAGGACCTAAAGAGATATGGGAACTCTGTCCTAATGTAATCTTCTCGCTCCCAAGTGGCTTCCTCTTCGGCATGGTTGCTCCATTGAATCTTGAGAAATTTGATACTCCTGGTTCTGGTGGTTTTGTAAGCTTCCTCTAAGATACGGATGGGCACTTCATGATACATCAGGTCCTTGTTCATCTCCACGGCTTGGTGATCGATGTTCTTGAAAGCTTCGGTCTTCTCCGACACTTCTAGGCATTTGCGAAGTCACGAGATATGGAACACATTATGGATGGCTGACATCTCTTCTGGCAGTTCCAGTTGATACGATACTTCTCCTTGATGGTTCAGAATCTTGAAGGGCCCAATATATCTGGGGGCTAGCTTTCCTTTCAGACTAAAGCGTTGCGGGCCCTTCAATGGCGAAACCTTGAGATATACAAAATCTCCGACATTGAAAGTCAGGTCTCTCCTTCTCTTGTCAGCATAACTCTTCTGTCTGGACTGGGCGGTCTTGAGGTGCTCACGGACTTTGTGCACTTTCTCTTCGGCTTCTCAGAGAATGTCGGGTCCAAAGATCTGTCTCTCTCCTACTTGTGACCAATTCAAAGGGGTGCGGCACTTTCTTCCGTATAGGAATTCAAATGGTGCCATTTGCAAACTAGCTTGATAACTGGTGTTATATGAGAATTCTGCGAAAGGCAGGCAGTCTTCCCATTTTGATCCGTACTCTAACACACAAGCTCTCAACATATCCTCTAGGATCTGGTTGACTCTTTCAGTCTGTCCATCAGTTTGCGGGTGATAAGCGGTGCTGAAGTTCAACTTGGTGCCTAATCCTTCTTGGACTTTCTGCCAAAATCTCGAGGTAAATTGGGTTCCTCGATCTGATACTATGGTCTTGGGGGTTCCATGCAGACTAACAAATCTAGCAATATACAGCTCTGCTAGCTTCGAACTCTAGTAGGTTGTCTTGACAGGTATAAAATGAGCTACCTTGGACAGTCTATCTACGATGACCCAGATTGAGTCATTTCCCCTACTAGAAGTAGGCAAACCGGTGATAAAGTCCATTCCGACGGAATCCCATTTCCATTCCGGAATCTGCAATGGTTGCAACAGTCCTACGGGTCTCTGATGCTCTGCTTTGACTCTTTGACAGATGTCACACTTGGCGATGTAGCTTCCGATTTCTCTCTTCATATTGTGCCACCAAAATTGCTCTTTCAAATCTTGATACATATTCGTTCCTCCGGGGTGGATAGAATAAAGAGTATCATGAGCTTCTTGCATGATAACCTGCTTTAGTTCCGAATCTGCTGGCACACATATATGTCCTTTATACCACAAAACTCCTTCTTTGTCTTAAGTGAAT
The DNA here is from genome assembly GCA_910589775.1 of Avena eriantha. Lineage (NCBI taxonomy): Eukaryota > Viridiplantae > Streptophyta > Magnoliopsida > Poales > Poaceae > Avena > Avena eriantha. Next base: position 481,577,409 of record OU342741.1, on the reverse strand, counting down.
CCAGGTACCTTTCCTGTACCAATACGACATTTGATTATGTCGATACTTTCATTTCCCTTCTAGGCTTCCTTGATTTGGCTAATCAAAGTGGGTTAAAGTTCAATGCTAGCTAAGAATCCTCTGCTAACTAGCTCAGTTCTAAACTGCTCCAATTCCTCATACAAACTTGGTTGCTACTCTTTGATCATGGTGTTTAGCCTACACGGCAATCTGCTAAGAGCATCTGCTACCACATTGGCTTTGCCGGGGTGATAGTGAATGTCAAGGTCATAATCCTTGATTAACTCTATCCATCTTCTTTTCCTCATATTCAGCTCCTTCTGAGTGAAGATATACTTCAAGCTTTTGTGATCTGAGTAAATCTCACAGCAATTACCCATCAGATAATGAGGCCATGTCTTCAATGCCAAAACTACGGCTGCTAATTCAAGATCATGGGTCGGATAATTCTGCTCATGCTACTTGAGTTGTCGAGACAGATAAGTGATGACTTTGCCTTCCTGCATCAATACACATCCGAGACCAATCTTGGATGCATCACAATATACATCAAACGGCTTCTTGATATCTGGCATGATCAATATTAGGGTTGATATCAATCTCTTCTTCAGCTCTTAGAAACTGGCTTCACATTTGTCAGTCCATAACTTCTTGTCCTTCTTCAACAATTGGGTCATGGGTCTGGCGATGCTAGAAAATCCTTCCACGAACTTGCGGTAGTATCTCGGTAATCCGAGAAATGCACGGACTTGGGTTTGAGTGGTTGGGGCTTCCCATGCTTCGACATCTCTAATCTTGGTGGGATCAACAGAGACTCCTCCGGCAGACACAATATGTCCTAGGAATCCTACTTCTTTCAGCCAAAACTCACACTTGCTGAACTTGGCATATAACCGATGCTCTCTCAGGGTTTCTAGGATAATTCTCAGATGTTGCTCATGCTCTTCTTCTGACTTGGAGTAGATAAGGATATCGTCGATAAACACAACGACAAACTTATCTACGAAAATCATAAAGATCTGATTCATGAGATTCATGAAATAAGTAGGGGCATTGGTTAGTGCAAAATACATGACCGTATACTCGTATAAACCATAGCGAGTAGTAAAGGCGGTCTTCGGAATATCCATAGCACGAATCTTAAGTTGGTGATAACCAGTCCTAAGATCAATCTTTGAGAATACCTAGGCTCTAGTCAACTGATCAAATAGATCCACTATCTTTGGCAAGGGGTACTTGTTCTTGATGGTGACGTCATTCAGCTTTCTGTAATCTGTGCACAAACGGTTGCCTCCATCCTTATTGTCGACGAATAATACTGGTGATCTCCATGGCGATGCGCTTGGTTGAATCAAGCCTGTTGCTAACATAGCATCCAACTGCTTCTTCAGTTCCACTAACTCTAAGGGGTTCATGCTATAGGGTCTCTGGGCTATGGGTCCGGTTCCGGGGATTAGTTCGATAATGAACTCAATATCCCTATCCGGGGGCATGCCTGGCAATTCATCTAGGAATACGTTGGAGATATGCCCAAGAGGCAATAATAAAAGTGATTATTATTATATCTTTGTGTTTATGATGAATGTTTACATCACATGCTATAATTGTATTATTAGGAAACACTAATACATGTGTGTTTTGTAAACATATAAGAGTCCCTAGTAAGCCTCTTGTTAAACTAGCTTGTTGATTAATTGATGATCATGGTTTCCTGATCATGGACATTAGGATGTGATTAATAACAAGGTTATATCATTAGGAGAATGATGTGATGGACACACACCCATAGTAAGCGTAGCATAAGATCAAGTCATTAAGTTCGTATTGTTGTAAGCTTTCAAATACATAGTAACCTATTCCTTCGACCATGAGGTTATGTTAATCACCATCACCGGATGGATACTTTGATGACATCAAACGCCGCTTCGTAACTGGGTGGTTATAAAAGTGTCATTGGGTATTCGGAAAGTATGTGTTGAAGCGCATGAACCAAGATTGGGATTTGTCCATCCATATGACGGATAGATATGCTCTAGGCCCTCTCGGTGGAATGTCATCTAGTTAGCTTGCAAGCATGTGACTGGGTCACAAGGGATGACATATCACGGAACAAGTAAAGAGTACTTATCAGTAACGAGGTAGAACTAGGTATGGAGATACCGACGATCAAACCTCGGATAAGTATAGTATCGCGAGACAAAGGGAATTAGTTTCGTATGTAAATGGTTCAATCGATCGCAAAGTCATCGTTGAGTATGTGGGAGCCATTATGGATCTCCAGGTCCCGCTGATGGTTATTGATAGGAGATGTGTCTCTATCATGTCTACATATTCACGAACCGTAGGGTGACACACTTAAGGTTCGAAGTTGTTTTAAGTAGATATGGAATATGCGTTGGAGACCGAATGTTGTTCGGAGTCTCGGATTGGATTCGGGACATCACGAGGAGATCTAGAATGGTCCGGAGAATAAGATTCATATATAGGAGATCATTTTATGAGTTAGGAAATGTTCCGGAGTGTTTGTATGAGGATTCTAGAAGGTTTCGGAATGTTCCGGAAGGTTCTAGAAGATATCTTGGAGTTTTCTTGAAAATCAAGATAGGGATCAAGGAGTCCTGGTGGGTCAAGATACGGATTCGTGGGGGAGGAGGACTCCTCCCCCCACCTCCAATCCGCCGGCCTAGAGAGGGAGGGGAGTCCTACAAGGACTCCCCCTCCCTAGGAGCCTCCCCTCTTTAAATAGAGGGGCAGGGGCGCCCCCTCCTCCACTACTCTCATAACGTCCAATCTCTGCCGCCTCTCTCCTCCACCATCTTCTACACAGGCATAGGCGAAGCCCTGCAGAATTCTCTACTTCACCACCACCACCACGCCGTCGTCCTACTGGGATTCCGTGGAGAAGATCTACTACCTCCGCTGCCCGCTGGAACGGGGAGAGGAAGGTCTGCTTCGACTCTGCACGTGTGACCGACTGCGGAAGCGCTGCCGAATCGTGGTGCCGGAAGGATCGCTACTTGACCGACGGCGGAAGCGCTGTTGGAACGCGACGCCGGAAGGATCGTCCACACGATCTTGAGATCGGCAAGTGATCGACTACATCAACCACGAGATCTAATCTCGTTAACGCTTTCGGATCTACGAGGGTTAGTTCCTATCTATCTCGTTGCTCATGTCTAATAGATTAGATCTTGGCTTTTATCTAGATTAGATCTAGGTTTTGTTCGTTCTTGCGGTAGAATTTTTTTGTTTTCCATGCTACGAACCCATCAGTGGTATCAGAGCCGTATCTATGCGTAGATCTGTTGCACGAGTAGAACACAATGTTTTTATGGGCGTTGATGCTTTTGTTGTCGGTGTCTTAGCGTGTACTTTGCATCTTGCGGCATGGTGGGATGAAGCGGCTCGGGCTAACATTACATGTCATCGCACATGAGACTTGCTCCACGCTTGACGTGCAACTTGCTTTGCACAAGTGGCTTTGCGGGTGTCTGTCTCTCCCACCATAGTTAAGATTCGATTTACAATGAGCATCTTGACAACACTTGTATCAACGTTGTGGTTCTTGTTCGTAAGTAAGATCGGTCTTATGCGAAAGCCCCAAACCACGTAAAACTTGCAAAGAAAATTAGAGGCGTCTAACTTGTTTTTGCAGGGGTTTTGTGATGTGATATGGCCAACATGTGATTGTGATTGTATTTGATGTATGCAATGATCCTTGTTGTAATATGGCAACCGGCAGGAGCCTAATGGTTGTCTTTAATTCTGTTAAGACCTGCGTGTCTATTCATCTTGTAATAGCTTTATTCCAAGTAGTTGTAATAGTTGCTGGTGATGATGGACAACCATGAAGCGGCGCCTCTAACCTTGACGCAATGCTGGTGATGATGGAGATCATGTTCGTGCTTTGGAGATGGAGATCAAAGGCGCAAGAAGAAAAGGCCATATCATATCACACTAATTATGAATTGCTGTGATGTTAATCCTTTATGCATCTTGTATTGCTTAGATCGCGACGGTAGCATTATAAGATGATCCCTCTCACTAAATTTCAAGTAATAAAGTGTTCACCCTTAGTTGGCACCGTTGCTAAGACTCGTCGTTTCGAAGCATCTCGTGATGATCGGATGTGATAGATTCTACGTGTGCATACAACGGGTGCAAGACAAATTTGCACATGCGGAAACTAAGGTTATCTTGACGAGCCTAGCATGTACAGACATGGTCTCGGAATACGGAATACCGAAAGGTAGAGCATGAGTCATATAATTGATATGATGAACATGAAGATTGTTCGCCGATGAAACTACATCTTCTCTCGTGAAGATCGGACTTGGTGTAGTGGACTTGGTTCGTGTAATCACTAAGACAATGTGAGGGATGTTGTTTTGAGTGGGAGTTCACCTGTTTAGTTTAAGAATTAAATTTGAACTCAATTTATCATAAACTTAGTCTAAACTACTTGCAAATTGTTGTAGATTATGGCGAACCCCTCCATCAATTTCAATGCGTTCCTAGAGAAAGAAAAGCTTTAAAACAATGGAAGCAATTTCACGGACTGGTTCCGTGGACTGAAGATCGTCCTCAGGGCTGGTCAGTTGACCTATGTGCTCGATGCACCGCTAGGTGACCCACCTGCAGATAATGCCACCGATGACGAAAAGAATTTTTTCGCCACTCGGAAGAATCATTACTCCACAGTTCAGTGTGCCATCCTGTACGGTTTAGAAGCGGAGCTCCAATAGCGTTTTGAGCACCACGACCTGTTCGAGATCATTAAGGAGCTCAGGCTAATTTTTGAGACTCGCGCGGCCATGGAGAGCTATGAGGCCTCCGAAAAGTTCTTTAACTGTAAGATGGAAGAAGGAAGCTCCGTTAGCGAGCACGTGCTCACCATGTCTGGGTACGCAAAGAAGCTCCAAGAGTTGGGAATATCGATTCCTAATGAATTGGGGATTCACCGTCTCCTTCAATCACTGCCACCAAGTTACAAGAACTTGTGATGAACTACAACATGCACTGCATGAACAAGACATTGCCTGAACTGTCGTCCATGCTGAAAACTGCTGAAGTGGAGATCAAGAAGGAGCACCAAGTGTTGATGGTCAATAAGACCATCAATTTCAAGAAACGGGGCAAGCCTAAGAACAAGGGAAACTTCAAGAAGGACGGCAAGAAAGCTGCCGCACCTGCTAAGAAGCCCAAGGCTGGTCCTAATCCTGAAACTGAGTGCTTCTACTGCAAGGGTGCTGGTCACTGGAAGCGTAACTACCCCAAGTACCTGGCGGATCTGAAGAACGGCAACATCAAGAAGAAAGGTATATTTGATATATGTGTTATAGATGTGTATCTTACTAGTAATCGTAGCAGTGCCTGGGTATTTGATACTGGTTCGGTTGCTCATATTTGTAACTCGAAACAGGAGCTGCAGAATAAACAAAGACTGGCAAGAGACGAGGTGACGATGCGCGTTGGAAATGGCTCCAAGGTTGATGTGATCGCCGTCGGCACGCTCCCTCTACATCTACCTTTGGGATTAGTCTTAAATTTAAATAATTGTTATTTGGTGCCTGCGTTAAGCATGAACATTATATCTGGATCCTGTTTATTGCGAGACGGTTACTCTTTTAAGTCTGAGAATAAAGGTTGTTCGATTTATATGAGTAATATCTTTTATGGTAATGCACCTGAGATGAATGGTTTATTCTTACTGAATCTCGATAGTAGTAATACACATGTTCATAACATAGATGCTAAACGAATTAAACTGAATGATAATTCTACATACATGTGGCACTGTCGTCTTGGTCACATTGGAGTGAAGCGTATGAAGAAACTCCATTCAGATGGACTTCTTGAATCACTTGATTTTGAATCACTTGAAAGATGCGAAGCATGTCTAATGGGAAAAATGACTAAGACTCCATTCTCTGGTACAATGGAGTGAGCTACAGACTTATTGGAAATAATACATACTGATGTGTGCGGTCCAATGAGTGTAGCATCGCGTGGTGGATATCGTTATGTTCTCACTTTCACGGATGACTTGAGTAGATATGGGTATGTCTACTTCATGAAACATAAGTCCGAAACTTTCGAGAAGTTTAAAGAATTTCAAAGTGAAGTGGAGAATCATCGTAACAAGAAGATTAAGTTTCTGCGTTCTGATCGCGGGGGTGAATATCTAAGTTACGAGTTTGGCATGCATTTGAAGAAATGTGGAATACTTTCACAGTTGACACCGCCGGGAACACCACAGCGTAATGGTGTGTCCGAACGTCGTAATCGAACTCTCTTAGATATGGTTCGGTCTATGATGTCTCTTACAGATTTACCGTTATCATTTTGGGGCTATGCATTAGAGACAGCCGCATTCACTTTAAATAGGGCACCATCTAAATCCGTTGAAACGACACCGTACGAATTGTGGTTTGGTAAGAAACCTAAGTTGTCGTTCCTTAAAGTTTGGGGTTGCGAAGCATATGTAAAGAAGTTACAACCTGATAAGCTAGAACCCAAAGCAGAGAAATGCGTCTTCATAGGATACCCTAAAGAAACGATTGGGTATACCTTCTATCATAGATCCGAAGGCAAGGTTTTCGTTGCCAAGAATGGATCCTTTCTTGAGAAGGAGTTTCTCTCGAAAGAGGTGACTCGAAGAAAAGTAGAACTCGATGAGGTTATTGAACCTTCTCTTGGATTTGAGAGTAGCGCAGCACCGGAAGATGTTTTGGTGCCGCCTGCACCACTTGAAGAGGAAGCTAATGATAATGATCATGAAACTTCGAACGAAGTTACTACTGAACCTCGCAGGTCAAAGAGGGTTCGTACCACTCCTGATTGGTATGAATCTGCCTTGAACGTCATGTTGGTGGACAACGCTGATGACCCTGCGACGTATGAAGAAGCTATGGTGAGCCCAGATTCCGACAAATGGCTAGAAGCCATGAAATCCGAAATAGGATCCATGTACGAAAACCAAGTGTGGACTTTGGTGGACTTACCAGATGGCCGTAAGGCTGTCGAGAACAAATGGATTTTCAAGAGAAAAACAGATGCTGATGGTAATGTTACCGTCTATAAAGCTCGACTTGTCAGGAAAGGGTTCCGACAAATTCAAGGAGTTTACTATGATGAGACATTCTCACCAGTAGCGAAGCTAAAGTCTGTGAGGATTTTGTTAGCAATTGCTGCACATTTCGATTATGAGATTTGGCAGATGGATGTCAAAACGGCGTTCCTTAATGGTGACATTGAGGAAGAGTTGTATATGGTACAACCCAAAGGTTTTGTCGATCCTAAAGATGCTGACAAGGTATGCAAACTTCAGCGCTCTATTTATGGACTGAAGCAAGCATCCCGGAGTTGGAATCAACGTTTTGATAAAGTAATCAAAAACTTTGGATTTATACAAACTTATGGAGAAGCTTGTATTTACAAGAAAGTGAGTGGGAGCTCTGTAGCGTTCCTGGTACTATATGTAGATGACATATTGTTGATTGGGAATGATATAGAACTTCTTAATAGCATCAAAACCTATTTGAATAATAGTTTTTCAATGAAGGATCTTGGCGAAGCGGCATATATTCTAGGCATCAAGATTTATAGAGATAGATCAAGACGCCTAATAGGGCTTTCACAAAGTACATACTTGGACAAAGTTCTAAAGAAGTTTAGAATGGAAGATATCAAGAAAGGGTTCGTGCCCATGTTGTCAGGTAAGACCTTGAGTAAAACTCAAAGTCCAGCTACGGCAGAAGATAGAGAGAAAATGAATAACATTCCCTATGCCTCAGCCATAGGTTCTATCATGTATGCCATGCTGTGTACAAGACCGGATATAGCACATGCTGTTAGTTTGACTAGCAGATATCAAAGTGATCCTGGAATGGAGCACTGGACAGCGGTCAAAAATATCCTAAAGTACCTAAATAGGACTAAGGATATGGTTCTTTCTTATGGATGTGATGAACAGCTTGTTGTAAACGGTTACACCGATGCTAGTTGGAACACCGATCCGGATGACTCGAAGTCACAATCGGGATACGTATTTATTTTGAATGGTGCTGCAGTGAGCTGGAGGAGTGCGAAGCAAAGCATTGTGGCAAAATCTTCAACTGAATCGGAATACATAGCTGCTTCGGAGGCTGCACAAGAAGCCGTTTGGATGAAGGAATTCATTACTGAACTCGGCGTGGTTCCCAGTGCGTTGGACCCGATGGCCATCTACTGTGACAACACAGGTGCCATAGCTAATGCGCAGGAGCCAAGCTCACATAGCAAGCTGAAGCACATCAAGCTACGTTTCCACGCTATTCGCGAGTATGTCCGAGATGGTGACATAAAGATTTGCAAAGTACACACTGATCTGAATGTGGCAGATCCGTTGACTAAACCTATCTCTAGGGCAAAGCATGACCAACACCAAAACACCATGGGTGTTCGGTATATTACCATGTAATCTAGATTATTGACTCTAGTGCAAGTGGGAGACTGTTGGAGATATGCCCAAGAGGCAATAATAAAAGTGATTATTATTATATCTTTGTGTTTATGATGAATGTTTACATCACATGCTATAATTGTATTATTAGGAAACACTAATACATGTGTGTTTTGTAAACATATAAGAGTCCCTAGTAAGCCCCTTGTTAAACTAGCTTGTTGATTAATTGATGATCATGGTTTCCTGATCATGGACATTAGGATGTGATTAATAACAAGGTTATATCATTAGGAGAATGATGTGATGGACACACACCCATAGTAAGCGTAGCATAAGATCAAGTCATTAAGTTCGTATTGCTGTAAGCTTTCAAATACATAGTAACCTATTCCTTCGACCATGAGGTTATGTTAATCACCATCACCGGATGGATACTTTGATGACATCAAACGCCGCTTCGTAACTGGGTGGTTATAAAAGTGTCATTGGGTATTCTGAAAGTATGTGTTGAAGCGCATGAACCAAGATTGGGATTTGTCCATCCATATGACGGATAGATATGCTCTAGGCCCTCTCGGTGGAATGTCATCTAGTTAGCTTGCAAGCATGTGACTGGGTCACAAGGGATGACATATCACGGAACAAGTAAAGAGTACTTATCAGTAACGAGGTAGAACTAGGTATGGAGATACCGACGATCAAACCTCGGATAAGTATAGTATCGCGAGACAAAGGGAATTAGTTTCGTATGTAAATGGTTCAATCGATCGCAAAGTCATCGTTGAGTATGTGGGAGCCATTATGGATCTCCAGGTCCCGCTGATGGTTATTGATAGGAGATGTGTCTCTATCATGTCTACATATTCACGAACCGTAGGGTGACACACTTAAGGTTCGAAGTTGTTTTAAGTAGATATGGAATATGCGTTGGAGACCGAATGTTGTTCGGAGTCTCGGATTGGATTCGGGACATCACGAGGAGATCTAGAATGGTCCGGAGAATAAGATTCATATATAGGAGATCATTTTATGAGTTAGGAAATGTTCCGGAGTGTTTGTATGAGGATTCTAGAAGGTTTCGGAATGTTCCGGAAGGTTCTAGAAGATATCTTGGAGTTTTCTTGAAAATCAAGATAGGGATCAAGGAGTCCTGGTGGGTCAAGATACGGATTCGTGGGGGAGGAGGACTCCTCCCCCCACCTCCAATCCGCCGGCCTAGAGAGAGAGGGGAGTCCTACAAGGACTCCCCCTCCCTAGGCGCCTCCCCTCTTTAAATAGAGGGGCAGGGGCGCCCCCTCCTCCACTGCTCTCATAACGTCCAATCTCTGCCAGCTCTCTCCTCCACCATCTTCTGCACAGGCATAGGCGAAGCCCTGCAGAATTCTCTACTCCACCACCACCACCACGCCGTCGTGCTGCTGGGATTCCGTGGAGAAGATCTACTACCTCCGCTGCCCGCTGGAACGGGGAGAGGAAGGTCTGCTTCGACTCCGCACGTGTGACAGATTGCGGAAGCGCTGCCGAATCGTGGCGCCGGAAGGATCATCTACTTGACCGACGCGGAAGCGCTGCAGGAACGCGACGCCGGAAGGATCGTCCACACGATCTTGAGATCGGCAAGTGATCGACTACATCAACCACGAGATCTAATCTCGTTAACGCTTTCGGATCTACGAGGGTTAGTTCCTATCTATCTCGTTGCTCATGTCTAATAGATTAGATCTTGGCTTTTATCTGGATTAGATCTAGGTTTTGTTCGTTCTTGCGGTAGAAATTTTTTGTTTTCCATGCTACGAACCCATCAGTAAGGTTTCAGGTATATGCTCTACTGTTATTCCAGAGCTACTGGTCATGGTGATGGCTTTCTTGGCATAGTCTATCAGTACTTTATGCCTTGACATCTAGTCAATACCTAGTACTTCTTCCAATCCTTTTGTTCCGAGTACAATTAGGTTGGCATAAAAATCTATCCCATGTATTCTGATAGGCATAGCTTTGCAAATTTTTCTAGCTTTTGTAGTTGAACCGGGGATTTGAACTATCATGACATGCTTCAAGTTGGTTGGGTGAATCTTACTAGTGCATGCAAATTATTCGGTGACAAATGAACGCGATGCTCCTGAATCAAACTATACCCTTGCTAAAACTGAGTTGACAGAAAACATACCCAGCACTACGTCTGGCGCTTCTTGGGCTTCCTATGCGTTCTTGTGGAAGAGATGGCCATTGCGGTTGTGAGGGTTCCCTAGGGCAAACCTTATCCCTGGTTGAACACGACGCTACTGTTGAGCTGGGGCATTCACATTGGCAGTGGCGACAGTCTTCTTGGGACACTCATTGGAATAGTGGCCCTTCACTCCACACTCGAAACAAGTTATCTAGGACTTCTCTTTTGCTGCGATAGGCACCGCATTGCTGCTAGTTCTGGGTGCAGTTTTGTTGTTTTTGCTGCTCTTGGGAGGGGCACGGTTGAAATTGTTGGTGTTGCCGGAGTTGTGGTTGTTTCCTCCGGACTTCACATTGCCTCCGCTATAGTTGGGGTCGCTTGGGCGAGACATTGGAGGTCGGTTGTTCCTTGGTGCGTATCCTGGTGAGGGGTTGGGACGGTACTTCTGGTGACTGTTGGATCCAGGTTGCTGCATCATACAATGTTTGTGGTTGTCGTTTGCCTGATTAATCTCCCCTTCCATCTGAAGGGTAGAGTCGACTAGTTCTTCAAAATCCTCGAAGCGGATGTTGACGAGTACAGTCTGCATCTCATCATGCAGTCCATTTAGGAATCTCTCCTTCTTGGCCTCCATGTTGATCTCATTAGGGGCGTACCTTGCAAGCGACAGGAATCTGTCACGGTATTCCACCACAGTCATTCTGCCCTGCTTCAACTCTCTGAATTCATCTCTCATTCAGGTGACAAGACCCTGCGGCACGTGGGTGCGGCTGAACTTGATCTTGAAGGCTTCCCATGTCATCACTTGACCATGGTTCATCAGGCGGATGCTGTTCCACCAGGCTCTTGCATCTCCTACCAAATAGTGGGTGGCAAAGAGAACTTTCTCGTTGTCATCAACTCTGGCTACTTCCAAATTGTTCTCCATTGTCTGCAACCAATCATCAGCATCTAGTGGGTTCTCCTAAGTGCTAAAGATTGGGGGATTGGTATTTTGGAAATTCTTCAGCTTGGATCCTTGATGATCGTGATTTCCATGCCCTTGGTTGTTGAGAGCCATCTGGGCGATCTGTTGCAGTGTTGCTAGATTAGCTTGGCGCTTTGCCCTGCTTGCTTCTCTGTTTGCGATGAGATTCTGCAGGATCTGCAGCATTGGGTCTTGCGATGAGCTGTTCCCTCCTTGGTTTCCACGAGTCATCTGAAGATTGAGGTAGATAAAGGGGTAAGAGGGAAAGTTCTAAGGTTCATGGTTTTGGTTTCAAAGCTAAAACTTTGAGTTTGACTCAGGTTTTGCAACTATCTCCATTTCATTTATGGAAGCAAAGCACACGATACAAACACACACACCACAACAACAAAGGAAAATAGATGGTTTTAAGAACCATTCTGCAAGCTACGATACAGTGGGACCGATATATCCCATGCTACGACAGTGCTCTAGTGCATCTACTCATCGTCGATGAAGTCGGAGTCCTCATCGTCAGTGTAGAAGTCCACGGCATCCTCCTCCAGAAAGTCATCATCATTGCTGAGGTAAGAATCCATGTCTCCCTGGATGTCTTCACCCTCCTATTCTTCCTCCTTTGCTGCCAGCTGAGCTTCTTGCTCCTTGACGGTCTTCTCGAGGTCGGCTACCTTCTTACAAAGACGGGCGATGGTGCGATCCTTCTTTTCGTGCTGGAGGCAAAAAGACTGACGGTCCTTGACAAGCAGTGAGAAAGTCTAGGCCTTCTAGTCGGCAATGGCACGGTTGTGGTTGGCAAATTCGCTAGCATTGTCCAACTCCTTCTGTCTGTTGTACAACAAGAAGTCAAGGTTCTCCACTAGACGCTTCAACTCCGGGTGACTTGGCATCTCCATCGACATTCCCATGAAGTCACGTCTTCCATAGTGAGCAAAACGGGTTCCTTGGATTTGGTTGACACTGAGGGCACATAGTCGTGCGAGAGCTTCATGCATTGCCCTGGCTAATCCATCTAGCCAATTGTTCTCCCTTATAGAGAACTGGATTCTCCCGGACGTTGGTGCTTCTATGCTTCCTCGAAGATCAGCGGTGACTAGCCAGTGTAAATCTCCTCCTAGGGGTCCTAGAAGTTGAGCTCCAAGAAACTTCGGATGTGGGTGTCCCAATAACTCAGACAGTGAATCCAGATCCCTCTCGAAGATTAGTTGGCCTCCGTTGCCCAACTGGTAGAACTTGCTGAACTAAGTCTCCATATACAAGAATTAAGGATGAGGAAGTTAGTGAAGTGATCAAGTGTGTCAAATTTTAGGTAGCAATGTAAGAATTGGAGGAACATGAATTTTTGAGAAAGAATAAATTCCCTAGGGTAAGAGAGGAAATAGTTTTTCATAAATACTCACTTTGGTTTTGAAATTAAGTTTTTGTTTGAACGTCCATTCTAACTAGGGTCTCCTATGGTCAGGGTGGCTCTCATACCAACTTGTCAACACCCGGGTTTTTAATCCCAGATGCCTGTTATGTCATACCTCGCAATCCCAGGATTACCATTTTTGCGAGACATAACAGATTGGATATCATAGTACCTCATCCATTACAAACCATAAATAAGGTCTTACACAAATAAGGATCTCATGATCTAGTCTTAATACAACCAGCAGCGGAATGAATAATAAGCGTAGCGGTGGGGTCCATCTTCAGGGGCACAGGCAATGCTGACGCAGGCAGATAGTTCTAGTTATCATAGCCGTCCAGCTGTCTGTCATCTTGGTAGTCTCCTTCATAGTCTGGCCATAGGAATAGCTAGGGACAAAAGCCATGAGTACTCTTTAAGTACTCGCAAACTACCACTAACAAGTAAGATAGTACTAGTGTAAATGCTAATTCTAAGTTTAACTAAAAGGTTAAGTTTGAAACCTAAACTGAGTTCAGAAACAAATAAAGATAAAATAATGTTCTAGAATCACTTAAGTTGGGAAGCTAGTGTCATAGTCACAACCCTGTTGTGGTCAAGTCAAGATTCATCATTCATTTCATAAGTCATTTTGAAAACATCTGACAACGAAACAGTATGGCCACTCCAACTGTCCATAACCGCGGATGCGGCTATTCGAATAGTTTGACACTCTGCAGAGGTGGTACACTTTCACCACAAGATTCGATACATATGTCAGGGATAACCCTGAATCATCATACTTAGTATCCAGATAATCAAACATAACCTTTCCTTTACACACTCTAGTATAAGCACCTCTCCTATGAGCATGGCCTCCCAACCATGTCCATCTATCATCTTGGGCACTACATAGGTGGACAACATTGAGAGGTAGCCTCATCTCAAACCTCTCTCGCGAGGGAACTAATACTAATGCATATAAACTTCCGGCTAAGCCTTACCCAATTCACGTATTGTGGTTGTACGGTAAAATTGGAATGGTATCGCATCCGAATCCAACCATCAGTTTTGTAAAAGGGTCAAGGCTCATGCCTTAATATTTTCATCATCATAAACCATTTGTGTTTCTTAACACATATCAAAACATCTCAATTGAATGACTCATCATTCCAAGGTTTTCATAATTCATTTTCACCAAGTGTTCCCATCTAAAGCTACTCAAGTTTTGATCAAGCTCTACACTACTAAGTTAAGAGTGTTCACTAAGGTGGGGATGCTAAGATAAATCTCATGCCATAGAATGACATCTAAGGTTATATAGATAGGTCAAGTTTTATACTTTTTATGCTACCTTCAAAAACAAGTAAAGGACTTTGGTAAAGTAAGAAAGTAAAGCTTGGAAATAAAACTTGGGTAGGTAATAGTCAAAGTGGTATAACCAAAGCATGCCTAATGGATTTGCTTATATTATCTAGCTTGCAAGGGTTAGCTTGCATTATTAATGATGGCTTGCCTTGTGTAGTGCAGTGGTTGAAGTTTTCTTCCTCCTCCTCTTGGTAGAACTCCTCCTCCTCGAAAGCTTGGTCGGTACTATCTTCTATAAATACATACGGTATACACAATCACCAAACAATACTTAACTAGTCTACTTATCACTCTAAGGCACACATTTGATGATCTATTATCATCACAAGCACCACAAGGTTTTATTAATTAGCTTCATTCTTTTTATTTAAGAAAAGTAATTTCTACTCATTGAAAATAACTAAGATTTAATATTCACCACTTAAAATATGGGATCATGTGGACACATGTCATCACCACATATTCTAACATGTGGGAATGTGATTTAAGGGATGGATCATATTTTAATTAAGTTTAAGTTTATTATTTAATGATTTAAAGTGACTAGAAATGCCTATATAGCATTATTTTGGTACTAGTCCAAAGTCACTGCATGCAAACCTTAATATTATTACATGTTTAGATAGGTATGGTTAATTGTGATTTTTGAGAGTTGGAATCAACTCAAAAGCTATTATGGTTGATTTTATAAAATGTTTGAATGTGCAAAAGCTGTTGTCTTGTTATTTTTACTAGGAGTGATCTCTAACTCTAAATAAATTAAATCCAACGGGCTTGGATAGATCTTTTCAGTAGCTTTCTAACAAAATTTGAATCACTCAAATTGGTTCAGCAAATCTTCCTGAATTGATTTTTGAACTAATGGACAGAAGTGAGTTCAAACTAGAATAGAAAAACCTATATTTGAATTCATGGGCTAGCACGGGAAAACTAACGGGCCAGCCCAGTGGCGCTCCGTAGTGCGAATGACAACTGACAGGGGGGTCCCGCAGGTCAGCAGCACATCAAACGCGAAGCGGTAAGGGGCAACGTGGACCGTGCAATTAAAAAGAAGATCTACGGCTGAGGATCGTCGTCCCCGGGGAACATGTCGTCGGCGAGAGCTAACCCTAGCGGCTCGGTGGGGGTGCAATGGGGGCATACCAGGGCTCCAGCTAGCGTGGCGATGGGGGCGATCGAACGTGCTATCGATGGTGGACTCAGGTGTGGTCGCGGTGGCTCCTAGGGTGGACGAAATCGACGGTGCCTCTCCTCCTCTGCTACGGCAAGCTCCGGCTAAAATCCGGCAAACGGCGTCCCACCTTGCTCCGGGGATGGGGTGGAAGGATCAGTGGAGAGAGGGGAGTGAGATGGTGTGAGTTGTTTGTGCTGGGGTGGCCTCCTTTTATAGGGCGACGAAGCGACCGAACGGGATGGGCTGGCGACTCCGGCGAGGGCTGCATAGCGTGCTAGCGTCGTGGCTGGAGGTAGGGCACGGTGGCCTGCCTCCTAGCGGTGCTCTACGGCTTAAATGCGCGGCTAGGGGCGATGGCGTTTGGTCGGGGGAAGCTGGTGCTCTATGTGGCAGTGGTGGCATTCGACGCGGCGCACAGGGGTTGCGGGTCAAGCGGCGGCGAACAGGTATGTCCGGGCAGTTCCCTGGGTCGTGGCGACGCGGTGAGCACGGGCTGCGGTCGAGGCGCGACGTGTGCATGCTTGTCAGGCGCGACGCTCTGGCGCGTGCTCGGCATGGTGCAGACGTCTTGGGCGCGGTGCTCTGCGAGTGGTCCACGGCTCGGCTCTGCTCGGGGAGGGGACAGAGGGCGGTGGTGTGGTCTGGTCTAGCTCCTAGACATGGCGAGAGAGAGAGAGAGACATGGTCGGCTGCGAGCTATCCATGCTCGACCGACGAGCATGGTGCTCAGGTGGCGCGACACTGCTTCAAACGGCTATGGGGTAGCTTCTTGATGGCTGGGTTGGGTCTGGGGGAGACAAGGGCATCTACTAGGGTTCAAATGGTTTGACAAAAATCGATCAAAAACAATATAAGTTAGGCTAGTTTGATTCTGTCTACAAGGTGTTCGACACAATGGCCGCAAGAGAAAAACATTTGAATTTTGGGCTGAAATTTGGTGGAGTGGTTGATCACATGCTTGAGCTTCTAGGTGTGCTTGGGTTTTGAAAATGGAAGTCATTTGAGTGGTTTTTGAATAAGTGTGATCTTGATACCTACACTAGATTCAATTTTCAAATGCCATTTAAATTTAGTGTTTGCAAGTTTTTGGTAGATCACAAAGTGGGCCTTGGTACGTCACTACATGTACTAGGAAGGGGTGCAAAGATCCACATTAGTTTCTGTTAAGAACTGAGTTCTAGGAATAGCCAAAGTAGGCATGGTAGGTAAAATGGCACAAATGACCATTTGGTTATTTTATTCATTTTGATTTGTTTTTCTTTGGGATTTGTTTGGGAATGATCTAGATGATGTTTATTTCACCTAAGAATCATTTTACAATCAATGGATCACTTAATCATGGCAATTCAAAACAACTCCTATTTAAATGCACACACATATGGATGCTTTAATATTTTTAAATGGAAAAGGTTTTGTTAACTCTAAATTTGATGATTTCGATCTTGATCACTTGGATTAGAGTTTTGGGATGTTATAGTGCGTCTTCCACGACGAAATTCTTGGCTCGGCCGTGGCTGATGGAAAACCTTTTTTCCGATTTCGCGGCCCTCTACTATGATGGATCTACTAAAAACATGGAGGAAGCTCGGCTGGCGTGTGGCAGAAGCAAGATTTTCGTTTCGTCGCGCGATGTTGGCTCGCCGAAGTCTTTTGAGGCATGTGGGTCCTGGACGTCAGTGTCTCTAGCGGACCATACTTTTCGGTCGTGCCTCCTGATTTGAACTCGATAACGTTGCTCGAGGCGTCTACTGTTTAGTCAGGCTGCTAGGTCTCACATGTCATCCTCTCATTAGAAGGATCGTGTGTATGTGGATTTTGTTTCCTTCGCTCGCACTACCGTGTTCCGAATTTGATGGCACTGCTCAATGCATCTATCGTCTAATCAACCTCCTAGGACCCACATGCCATCCTCTCATTAGAAGAAATGTGTGTATGATGGAATTTTTGCCTTCGCTGGCGCTACCCTGTTCCAAGTTGATAGCGCTGCTCGATGCATCTACCGTTTAACCAACCTCCTGATCCCGCATGTCATCCTCTCATTAGAAGAAACGTGTGTATGATGGATTTTTTCCCTTGGCTCGCGCTACCCTGTTCCGAACTTGATAGTGTTGTTCGATGCATCTACCGTTTAATCACGATGTTGGGCCCCACATGTCATCCTCTCATTAGAAGAAACGTGTGTATGCTGGATTTTTTACCCTCTGTCACGCCTTCGTGTTCATAACTTGATAGCGTTGCTCGCTGCATCAGCCGTTTAATCAAACTCCTGGACCCCACATGGCATCCTCTCATTAGAAGAAACGTGTGTATGATAGAATTTTTTTCCCTCGGTCGTGCCTCCATGTTCCAAACTTGATAGCATTGCTCACCGCATCTATCGTTTAATCATGATGCAGGGCCCCACCCCCACATGTCATACACTCATTAGAAGAAACGTGTGTATGATAGAATTTTTGCTCTCGGTCGCGACTCCGTGTTTCGAACTGGATAGCGTTGCTCGATGCATCAGCCGTTTTTCCAGGCTGCCGAGTCCCCCAAGTGAGCCTCTCATTAGAAGAAAGGTGTGCATGCTGGACTTTTTTCTCGCTCGCACCTCCCTATTTCGAACTTGGCAATGTCGCTCAAGGCAGAACCTGTATAAGGCCGCACTACTGGGTCCCACATGCCAGTCTCTCTGTATATCAAACCTGCGTATGATGGACTTTTTTTTGGCCGCGTCCGTTGTTTTAACCTTGGCAACGTTGCTCGATGTGGCAGCCGTGTATGGTATTGCTGTTGAGGCCCCCATGTCACCCTCACTGGTATGTTCTGGCATGTGTGTCCCTGATGCTAGCCTCTCTGTACAAGTATTTAACTTTTTTTTTCAAACCCGACCAATAAACTCGAGGGATGCTGCAGGCTGGTGGGTCCGCGATGTCAGCCTCTCCGTAATGTGATATTAAAAAGTAAACCATTTCCCAAAAAAAAGTAAACCCAAGATATATATAAATATGTACACACAGTGGATTCAAACACAGACCTCTTCGAGGGAGGAAAAAAAGCGATAATTCCTTTGACAGATATTCATGTAAAAAATATCTAGTGAACACACACCACATGCGCCAAAACAGGGCTGGTATCCAATGACTTCACTTGGTGAAATCACGTTGTATTTCTTTACCCTCTCATCTCTATCCAAAATGCATCCAACGGTTCGGATGACACAAAGGCAAAAGCTCTAGAGCAAGCAGCCAGCAACAACGACAGAACTTTCGACAAATTCAATACCATTTGAAAGATTAAGGAGTACAGAACAATAAGACATAAAAAAATCGAGAGATTCCTAGTTCATATTCAGCAACACTTGACCAATTCAGAAGCATTTCAAAGTGACTGATTCAGCAATACAAACACTGAAATTCAATATCACTACAGAGAGATATAGTTCTTGTTTCATCTCTAAAAACCATGCCACGCGATCAGTTTGCCCTATTCTCCAAACACACTCGATCACTAGAACACAATCATTGTCATAATATTTTCTCATATAGGGAACCGTCATATAGATACAGATATACCATACCAGTACGTACTAGTCATAGATCCAAACCAGCAAAAGGTTATGAGAGTTTTACCACCCATATATGATCAGTGGAGATAAGACAACCACATAATTAATTACAATAGCATGCAACCAAAGAGCTAGACAGCTAGGAAGTTCATGAACAACATGTCGCATTCAGGGCAGCGAGATACATCGACCTTGATCGTTTTTCCAATAGTAAGTTTGGCTGCTTTCCGGAACTTGATCCACCTAGAAGTAGTTGTCAAGCCCCCATCAGTCGAGTTAATGGCGTGGCGTCCCTCGATAAGCAATCCTTCGCTCTGCATCATGAATACTATTGTGCCCTTTCGTCTGGCCTAGAGTTGCTTTGTGGCACTCTTAGGAAATTTCTGAGTCAAAGCAAGAGATAAATGCATAATTACTAAGAGCGACGCACTGAATCATGTGAAACTTCAGAAGACATTTAGAACAGTTTATCTGCCGCCATATACTCACAAACATAATCCGGTGCGACCTTGTGATGACACATGTGTAGGATATGGTTTGACAAGGTGCTGCCCGGGGTGATGAGGGAGCTTGTACCGGTGCCTATGCTGGGGCTGGTGCTGGAGAATATCATTTTGCGGCCCAAAAGTTGGGGTGTCCAGGCAACGCGGTACCCGAGTTCCCTGATATCATCCGCGATGACTATAGTTGGCGTGCCAAATACTCACAGGGTTTTTTTGGCATGAATTCAACATTATGTTTCAATACAAAAAATCAGGCTAACGGCCGTCAAGTTGGGCCCCCCTGTCAGTTCTCGCCGTTATGTCGCTCCCGTCGCTTAGGTGTCAATTAGGCTTGCAGCGTTAGCGCCTGCATCCATTACGCGTCTTCTTCTTCCCCGTAGCGGCAATCTGTGGGGCGTCGCAGCCATGGCGTGGAGCTGGGACGTGGACAAACCTGCTCGGCCCAACTCTCCTCCCTATAGGCTTGCAGCGTTGGTGCCTCCATTACTCGTCTTCTTCCCCGGAGCGGCAATCTGTGGTCGCGGCCATGGCGCAGAGCTGGGAAGTGACGAAGCTGCTCGGCCCCGCTCTCCTCCCCATCCCGAGTCGGAGCTCGCCCTCACCATGGACGCACCCATGGCACGGTCCGGGGCAAGAATTGGTTCCCGGTGAGATATATCACCTTGTCGACCATGCTCGGTTCTGTTTTCCTCCTCTAGAATCCGAGCTCGCCGTCGCCATGATTGCACCCGCACCAATTCTGCCACCTCTGTCGAGGTCTCTGTGGTAGCTCAAGTTCTGGGGCTCTCCAAGTTCTGCCATGTTGGGCCTGTAAGTGTTGTTGTATGTTAAACTAGCAAATCTCTTTTGTTCAAATCTCTTGGGTTGTACCAACTTCATTGTGTTTAATTATGAAAGACAAAATATAAATGACTTCTCTCAATTTCTCTCATAGAAAAATGCACAGCTAATTTCATATTCTCGCAGGAACTGGCCCCACTTGTTGAACTGGCGGCACTGCCACGATCTCCACGTAACCACAGTGAGTTCTCGAACCGAAAGTTGTAGTTACCACGTTTCTTCTGCAGTCATTCCTCTGCAGTTTTTCCTAGGCGCTTCTTCTTCCTCTGTTCTGGAACCGCCGGTTTATCTTCTTCTTCCTCTTGAAGGCAGTTCCTTGTAGGCAGATCCTTTCACCCATTTCCTTGCAGGCATGGATGATGGGAAACGCACAATAGAGACCCACTTGGTCCCTGCCCATGGCACCACGACTTTGACAGTGGTGTACACAAATGATGAAGCGACTGTAGAGACAACTCTTGCCAGATTTGAGCAATTGCTTGAGAAAGAGAAGCAAAAGTTTGTGGGGCTAGACTTGGAGTACACCCGTGCAAAAATCCTCCACAAGAGATCGCTGTCGTGCAAATCGCCATACATGAGGAGGTCCTCGTTTACCACTTCTGCAGGTATGTAAATTTTAATTTGAGATCACCACTTATGCATCCCTTGTTCCCTTACATCCCTAGAACCATCTAAGTGCAGGAGTCAACCAACTGAGATGCGTTGTCCGGCTCTGGTCGAGTTCTTGTGTAGGAAAGGGATAACTTTCACTAGCATGGATATCACAAATGACACAATTATGCTTTATCGTGCGTTCATAAAAATCCCAGAGGGGCACCACATCGGCATCCAAAATCTGTACAAGATCAAATCATACCCAGCAAAGGATGGCATGGGTGATCTAGCAGCGGAAATTATCAATAAATCCTATGAAAAACTGAAGAAATTGAAGCGACTCGATCACGACTACTGGGAGTGGAAGCCGATGAAACAGGTGTACCTCGAGTATGCAGCCAGAGACGCCTACATGGCACACGAGTTTTACAGTAATCTTATTACCATGAAAGATGGGATGGTTAAGGCGGGGTTTTTCGCGAGAGAGCTATGCCCTGGTTGTAAGCTAGCCCAGGAGAAGAAGTGCGAGGAGGACAGAAAGCGGTTTCAGGACGAGCAGGGATCTTGGGACGGTGGCGACATCAAGCGGCTGAAGGGGAAGCAAGTCAAGGACGACAACAAGTGGTGGTGATACATTATGTGTTTGAACTAGATTTTAGTTTCTAGTTTATTATGTGTATGATACATTTAGTTACTTCAATACAAAATTTCAACCAATTTAACTTGTTGATGTATTTCTTGACAATTATAATATAATCGAGCACTAGAAATATTTTGTAGTGTGCATGAGCATGATCAATAAATATAATTGAACACTAGAAACTTTAAGGCACTCCATATAAAGGAGTAGATTAATATATAAGGTTCACCAGAGGCACCACAGATATATTGTCTTACATGCCACACACAGGTAATAATTAACTAGAACAAAATAAAAGAAGGGGCTATAGCAGGACGCCGGGACACGGAGACGCCTAGCAGGGCATGGGTTTATCAGGAGGAGGCAGCGACAGCCTAGTCGATGGGATATAGGCCAGTCCTGAGATACTCCCGGAGGAATTTGCCGTAGGCTGCGTGCCGTGCCAAGGTAATCGGCCGATGGCTTCTGCCTCTGCCTCTGCCAATGCCCTCCGCATGCTGGATCATGTTGTTGAGGTCCACGTTGATTGCTCTGCCACAGAATGGGCAAAACAGTCTCCCCCTACGGTGGAAACGGATTACCCCACACCGTAACCGCCTCAGCACGTAGCGGCTCTTGTTGTCCCTGGATACCTTGCGATCATCCACTTCATCATCATCCTCCTGTTGATTTTTAAGAACATAACTTAGAACTCATACATATGATTGAATTGTATTACAACTCAAGAATTGACAACATGTATATGTAAGACAATATATCCATGGATATCAAAGATAAAGCATCTCAGCAATAGTTTGATCGGTTCATATATCATTTCATCTCAACACAATGACAAATAATTGCATTACATTGCGGCCTCATAAGTTTCTTCAGGGATGGAGTCAGCGAACTAAGTAACAATTGCACAACCTGTAATGTTGTTGTACATCGCCCCAGGTTCACTAACTCATCCCTGAAAAAATCTGACACCAATGTGTCTGCCTCTCTTTTGAGACAAATTTGAATCATTGGCCACAATAATAAATTGAAATGTAATCGTACAAAACATTATTCAAGGATATACATAGTCAGGTACAAAAACAATCCTCAATATTGTAGTTATAAATAAAAAACCAAACAATTAATCTTCAGGTGCATGTTAAAAATACTTATGATCAAAACCATTCATATACATATGCATCATACCAATCATTAAAAGATCAGAAACAATTCAAGGATCATATATGTAGTTCCATATGAGAATAAATCAAGGGCCTCATAATTTGTTTCAGAGATGGAGTTGGGGAACCAAAGTACCAACAACACAACCTATATTGTTTGTGTGCATTGCTGCCTCAGGTTCACCAACCCATCCGTAAAACACGACAACGTCATACGTGTCTCCCCTTGAACTCTTTTGGGGCTAATTTCAATCATCGGCCTCGGTGACAAACTAAAATGTAATTCTTATACACTATGAATGCATGGAATAGATAATTCCAATATCATAGTTCTATGAATGTAGAATAAAGATTGCATCCTCATAAGTTTATTTAGGGACGACGTGAGTGAACCAAGTAACGATTGCACGTCCTATATTGTTCTTGTACATCGCCCCAGGTTCACTAACTCGTCCCTGAAAAAATCTGACACCGATGTGTCTGCCTCTCTTTTGGGGCAAATTTGAATCGTTGGCCACAATAAGAAATTGAAATGTAATCATACAAAACATTATTCAGGGATATACATAGTCAGGTACAAAAACAAGCCTAAATATTGTAATTATAAATAAAAAACCAAACAATTAATCTTCAGGTACATGTTAAAAATACTTATGATCAAAACCATTCATATACATATGCATCATACCAATCATTAAAAGATCAGAAACAATTCAAGGATCATATATGTAGTTCCATATGAGAATAAATCAAGGGCCTCATAATTTGTTTCAGAGATGGAGTTGGGGAACCAAAGTACCAACAACACAACCTATATTGTTTGTGTGCATTGCTGCCTCAGGTTCACCAACCCATCCGTAAAACACAACACTGTCATACGTGTCTCCCCTTGAACTCTTTTGGGGCAAATCTCAATCATCGGCCTCGGTGACAAACTAAAATGTAATTCTTATACACTGAATGCATTGAATAGGTAATTCGAATATCATAGTTCTATGAATGTAGAATAAATATTAAGGCCTCATAAGTTTCTACAGGGACAGCGTAAGTGAACCAAGTAACAATTGCACATCCTATATTGTTCTTGTACATCGCCCCAGGTTCACTAACTCGTCCCTAAAAAAATCTGACACCAATGTGTCTGCCTCTCTTTTGGGGCAAATTCGAATCATTGGCCACAATAAGAAATTGAAATGTAATCATACAAAACATTATTCAGGGATATACATAGTCAGGTACAAAAACAAGCCTAAATATTTTAATTATAAATAAAAATCCAAACAATTAATCTTCAGGTGCATGTTGAAAATACTTATGATCAAAACCATTCATATACATATGCATCATACCAATCATTAAAAGATCAGAAACAATTCAAGGATCATATATGTAGTTCCATATGAGAATAAATCAAGGGCCTCATAATTTGTTTCAGAGATGGAGTTGGGGAACCAAAGTACCAACAGCACAACCTATATTGTTTGTGTTCATTGTTGCCTCAGGTTCACCAACCCATCCCTAAAACACAACACTATCATACGTGTCTCCCCATGAACTCTTTTGGGGCAAATCTCAATCATCGGCCTCGGTGACAAACTAAAATGTAATTCTTATACACTGAATGCATTGAATAGGTAATTCGAATATCATAGTTCTATGAATGTAGAATAAATATTAAGGCCTCATAAGTTTCTACAGGGACGGCGTAAGTGAACCAAGTAACAATTGCACATCCTATATTGTTCTTGTACATCGCCCCAGGTTCACTAACTCGTCCCTGAAAAAATCTGACACCGATGTGTCTGCCTCTCTTTTCTGGCAAATTTGGATCGTTGGCCACAATAAGAAATTGAAATGTAATCATACAAAACATTATTCAGGGATATACATAGTCAGGTACAAAAACAAGCCTAAATATTGTAATTATAAATAAAAAACCAAACAATTAATCTTCAGGTACATGTTAAAAATACTTATGATCAAAACCATTCATATACATATGCATCATACCAATCATTAAAAGATCAGAAACAATTCAAGGATCATATATGTAGTTCCATATGAGAATAAATCAAGGGCCTCATAATTTTTAACAGAGATGGAGTTGGGGAACCAAAGTACCAACAGCACAACCTATATT
This sequence comes from Avena eriantha, assembly GCA_910589775.1. Taxonomy (NCBI): domain Eukaryota; kingdom Viridiplantae; phylum Streptophyta; class Magnoliopsida; order Poales; family Poaceae; genus Avena; species Avena eriantha. The sequence goes on along the minus strand of OU342741.1, from coordinate 481,552,473 downwards.
GTTTGTGTACATTGCTGCCTCAGGTTCACCAACCCATCCATAAAACACAACACTATCATAGGTGTCTCCCCATGAACTCTTTTGGGGAAAATCTCAATCATCGGCCTCGGTGACAAACTAAAATGTAATTCTTATACACTGAATGCATTGAATAGGTAATTCGAATATCATAGTTCTATGAATGTAGAATAAATATTAAGGCCTCATAAGTTTCTACAGGGACAGCGTAAGTGAACCAAGTAACAATTCCACATCCTATATTGTTCTTGTACATCGCCCCAGGTTCACTAACTCGTCCCTGAAAAAATCTGACACCGATGTGTCTGCCTCTCTTTTGGGGCAAATTTGAATCGTTGGCCACAATAAGAAATTGAAATGTAATCATACAAAACATTATTCAGGGATATACATAGTCAGGTACAAAAACAAGCCTAAATATTGTAATTAAAAATAAAAAACCAAACAATTAATCTTCAGGTACATGTTAAAAATACTTATGATCAAAACCATTCATATACATATGCATCATACCAATCATTAAAAGATCAGAAACAATTCAAGGATCATATATGTAGTTCCATATGAGAATAAATCAAGGGCCTCATAATTTGTTTCAGAGATGGAGTTGGGGAACCAAAGTACCAACAGCACAACCTATATTGTTTGTGTGCATTGCTGCCTCAGGTTCACCAACCCATCCGTAAAACACGACACCGTCATACGTGTCTCCCCTTGAACTCTTTTGGGGCTAATTTCAATCATCGGCCTCGGTGACAAACTAAAATGTAATTCTTATACACTATGAATGCATGGAATAGATAATTCGAATATCATAGCTCTATGAATGTAGAATAAAGATTACGTCCTCATAAGTTTATTTAGGGACGGCGTGAGTGAACCAAGTAACAATTGCACAGCCTATATTGTTGTTGTACATCGCCCCAGGTTCACTAACTCGTCCCTAAAAAAATCTGACACCAATGTGTCTGCCTCTCTTTTGGGGCAAATTCGAATCATTGGCCACAATAAGAAATTGAAATGTAATCGTACCAAACATTATTCAGGGATATACATAGTTAGGTACAAAAACAAGCCTAAATATTTTAATTATAAATAAAAATCCAAACAATTAATCTTCAGGTGCATGTTGAAAATACTTATGATCAAAACCATTCATATACATATGCATCATACCAATCATTAAAAGATCGGAAACAATTCAAGGATCATATATGTAGTTCCATATGAGAATAAATCTAGGGCCTCAAAATTTGTTTCAGAGATGGAGTTGGAGAACCAAAGTACCAACAACACAACCTATATTGTTTGTGTTCATTGCTGCCTCAGGTTCACCAACCCATCCCTAAAACACAACACTGTCATACGTGTCTCCCCTTGAACTCTTTTGGGGCAAATCTCAATCATCGGCCTCGGTGACAAACCACATAAGGATCCACCAGTGTCATTGCCTGTATGTTCTTTTCATGAACCACATAAGGATCCACCAGTGTCATTGCATGTCTGTTCTTTTCATGAATCACAGATAGAGTCATTGCATGTCTTTTACTTCCATAAACCACATATGGATCCACCTACTGTGATTGCATGTATGTTCCTCTAAACAAACCATATAAGGATCCACCAGTGTCATTGCGTGTCTGTTCTTTTCATGAACCACACCCAGTGTCATTGCATGCGTGTTCTTCTAAACAAACCACATAAGGATCCACCAGTGTCATTGCCTATTTATTCTTTTCATGAAACACACCCAGTGTCATTGCATGTGTGTTCTTCTAAACAAACCACATAAGTCATTGCATGTCTGTTCTTTTCATGAACCACACCCGGTGTTATTGCATGTCTGTTTTTTTCATGAACCACGGCTAGAGTCATTGCATGTCTATTCCTCTAAACAAACCACATAAGGATCCACCAGTGTCATTGCATGTCTGTTCTTTTCACAAACCACATAAGGATCTACCAGTGTCATTGCATGTCTGTTCTTTTCATGAACCACACCCAGTGTCATTGCATGTGTGTTACTTCCATAAACCACATATGGATCCACCTAGTGTGATTGCATGTTTGTTCCTTCCATAAACCACATAAGCATCCACCAGTGTCATTGCATGTCTGTTCTTTTCATGAACCACTCCTAGTGTCAGCGCATGGCTGTTCTTTTCATGAACCACACCCAGTGTCATTGCATGTGTGTTACTTCCATAAACCACATATGGATCCACCTAGTGTGATTGCATGTTTGTTCCTTCCATAAACCACATAAGGATCCACCAGTGTCATTGCATGTCTGTTCTTTTCATGAACCGCTCCTAGTGTCAGTGCATGTCTGTTCTTTTCATGAACCACACCCAGTGTAACTGCATGTCAGTTCTTTTCATGAACCACATAAGGATCTACTAGAGTCATTGGATGTGTGTTCTTCAAATGAACCACACGTGGATCCACCGGTGTCATTGCATGTCTGTTCCTCTAAACAAACCACATAAGGATCCACCAGTGTCATTGCGTGTGTTTTCTTTTCATGAACCACACCCAGTGTCATTGCATGTGTGTTCTTCTAAACAAACCACATAAGGATCCACCAGTGTCATTGCATGTCTGTTCTTTTCATGAACCACATACGGATGGGCCCAACAATGTCATTGCATGTCTGTTCTTTTCATGAACCACACCCAGTGTCAGTGCATGTCTGTTCTCTTCATGATCCACGCCCAGTTTCACTGCATGTCTGTTCTTTTTCATGAACCACATAAGGATCTACAAGTGTCATTGCATGTCTTTTACTTCCATAAACCACATGTGGATCCACATACTGTCAATGCATGTCTGTTCCTCTAAACAAACCACATAAGGATCCACCAGTGTCATTGCATGTGTGTTCTTTTCATGAACCACACCCAGTGTCATTGCATGTGTGTTCTTCTAAAAAAACCACATAAGGATCCACCAGTGTCATTGCATGTCTGTTCTTTTCATGAACCACATACGGATGGGCCCAACAGTGTCATTGCATGTCTGTTCTTTTCATGAACGACACCTAGTGTCAGTGCATGTCTGTTCTATTCATGATCCACGCCCAGTTTCCCTGCATGTATGTTCTTTTTCATGAACCACATAAGGATCTACAAGTGTCATTGCATGTATTTTACTTCCATAAACCACATGTGGATCCACATAGTGTCATTGCATGTTTGTTCCTCTAAACAAACCACATAAGGATCTACCAGTGTCATTGCGTGTGTGTTCTTCTCATGAACCACACCAAGTGTCATTGCATGTGTCTTCTTCTAAACAAACCACATAAGGATCCACCAGTGTCATTGCCTGTCTGTTCTTTTCATTAACCATATAAGGATCCACCAGTGTCATTGCATGTCTGTTCTTTTCATGAATCACAGCTAGAGTCATTGCATGTCTTTTACTTCCATAAACCACATATGGATCCACCTACTGTGATTGCATGTATGTTCCTCTAAACAAACCATATAAGGATCCACCAGTGTCATTGCGTGTCTGTTCTTTTCATGAACCACACCCAGTGTCATTGCATGCGTGTTCTTCTAAACAAACCACATAAGGATCCACCAGTGTCATTGCCTATCTATTCTTTTCATGAAACACACCCAGTGTCATTGCATGTGTGTTCTTCTAAACAAACCACATAGTCATTGCATGTCTGTTCCTTTCATGAACCACACCCGGTGTTATTGCATGTGTGTTCTTTTCATGAACCACGGCTAGAGTCATTGCATGTCTATTCCTCTAAACAAACCACATAAGGATCCACCAGTGTCATTGCATGTCTGTTCTTTTCACGAACCACATAAGGATCTACCAGTGTCATTGCATGTCTGTTCTTTTCATGAACCACACCCAGTGTCATTGCATGTGTGTTACTTCCATAAACCACATATGGATCCACCTAGTGTGATTGCATGTTTGTTCCTTCCATAAACCACATAAGCATCCACCAGTGTCATTGCATGTCTGTTCTTTTCATGAACCACTCCTAGTGTCAGCGCATGGCTGTTCTTTTCATGAACCACACCCAGTGTCATTGCATGTGTGTTACTTCCATAAACCACATATGGATCCACCTAGTGTGATTGCATGTTTGTTCCTTCCATAAACCACATAAGGATCCACCAGTGTCATTGCATGTCTGTTCTTTTCATGAACCGCTCCTAGTGTCAGTGCATGTCTGTTCTTTTCATGAACCGCACCCAGTGTAACTGCATGTCAGTTCTTTTCATGAACCACATAAGGATCTACTAGAGTCATTGGATGTGTGTTCTTCAAATGAACCACACGTGGATCCACCGGTGCCATTGCATGTCTGTTCCTCTAAACAAACCACATAAGGATCCACCAGTGTCATTGCGTGTGTTTTCTTTTCATGAACCACACCCAGTGTCATTGCATGTGTGTTCTTCTAAACAAACCACATAAGGATCCACCAGTGTCATTGCATGTCTGTTCTTTTCATGAACCACATACGGATGGGCCCAACAGTGTCATTGCATGTCTGTTCTTTTCATGAACCACACCCAGTGTCAGTGCATGTCTGTTCTCTTCATGATCCACGCCCAGTTTCACTGCATGTCTGTTCTTTTTCATGAACCACATAAGGATCTACAAGTGTCATTGCATGTCTTTTACTTCCATAAACCACAAGTGGATCCACATAGTGTCAATGCATGTCTGTTCCTCTAAACAAACCACATAAGGATCCACCAGTGTCATTGCGTGTGTGTTCTTTTCATGAACCACACCCAGTGTCATTGCATGTGTGTTCTTCTAAACAAAGCACATAAGGATCCACTAGTGTCATTGCATGTCTGTTATTTTCATGAACCACATACAGATGGGCCCAACAGTGTCATTGCATGTCTGTTCTTTTCATGAACGACACCCAGTGTCAGTGCATGTCTGTTCTATTCATGATCCACGCCCAGTTTCCCTGCATGTATGTTCTTTTTCATGAACCACATAAGGATCTACAAGTGTCATTGCATGTCTTTTACTTCCATAAACCACATGTGGATCCACATAGTGTCATTGCATGTTTGTTCCTCTAAACAAACCACATAAGGATCCACCAGTGTCATTGCGTGTGTGTTCTTCTCATGAACCACACCAAGTGTCATTGCATGTGTCTTCTTCTAAACAAACCACATAAGGATCCACCAGTGTCATTGCATGTCTGTTCTTTTCATGAATCACAGCTAGAGTCATTGCATGTCTTTTACTTCCATAAACCACATATGGATCCACCTACTGTGATTGCATGTATGTTCCTCTAAACAAACCATATAAGGATCCACCAGTGTCATTGCGTGTCTGTTCTTTTCATGAACCACACCCAGTGTCATTGCATGCGTGTTCTTCTAAACAAACCACATAAGGATCCACCAGTGTCATTGCCTATCTATTCTTTTCATGAAACACACCCAGCGTCATTGCATGTGTGTTCTTCTAAACAAACCACATAAGTCATTGCATGTCTGTTCTTTTCATGAACCACACCCGGTGTTATTGCATGTCTGTTTTTTTCATGAACCACGGCTAGAGTCATTGCATGTCTATTCCTCTAAACAAACCACATAAGGATCCACCAGTGTCATTGCATGTCTGTTCTTTTCACGAACCACATAAGGATCTACCAGTGTCATTGCATGTCTGTTCTTTTCATGAACCACACCCAGTGTCATTGCATGTGTGTTACTTCCATAAACCACATATGGATCCACCTACTGTGATTGCATGTATGTTCCTCTAAACAAACCATATAAGGATCCACCAGTGTCATTGCGTGTCTGTTCTTTTCATGAACAACACCCAGTGTCATTGCATGCGTGTTCTTCTAAACAATCCACATAAGGATCCACCAGTGTCATTGCCTATCTATTCTTTTCATGAAACACACCCAGTGTCATTGCATGTGTGTTCTTCTAAACAAACCACATCAGTCATTGCATGTCTGTTCTTTTCATGAACCACACCCGCTGTTATTGCATGTCTGTTTTTTTGATGAACCACGGCTAGAGTCATTGCATGTTTATTCCTCTAAACAAACCACATAAGGATCCACCAGTGTCATTGCATGTCTGTTCTTTTCACGAACCACATAAGGATCTACCAGTGTCATTGCATGTCTATTCTTTTCATGAACCACACCCAGTGTCATTGCATGTGTGTTACTTCCATAAACCACATATGGATCCACCTAGTGTGATTGCATGTTTGTTCCTTCCATAAACCACATAAGCATCCACCAGTGTCATTGCATGTCTGTTCTTTTCATGAACCACTCCTAGTGTCAGCGCATGGCTGTTCTTTTCATGAACCACACCCAGTGTCATTGCATGTGTGTTACTTCCATAAACCACATATGGATCCACCTAGTGTGATTGCATGTTTGTTCCTTCCATAAACCACATAAGGATCCACCAGTGTCATTGCATGTCTGTTCTTTCCATGAACCGCTCCTAGTGTCAGTGCATGTCTGTTCTTTTCATGAACCGCACCCAGTGTAACTGCATGTCAGTTCTTTTCATGAACCACATAAGGATCTACTAGAGTCATTGGATGTGTGTTCTTCAAATGAACCACACGTGGATCCACCGGTGTCATTGCATGTCTGTTCCTCTAAACAAACCACATAAGGATCCACCAGTGTCATTGCGTGTGTTTTCTTTTCATGAACCACACCTAGTGTCATTGCATGTGTGTTCTTCTAAACAAACCACATAAGGATCCACCAGTGTCATTGCATGTCTGTTCTTTTCATGAACCACATACAGATGGGCCCAACAGTGTCATTGCATGTCTGTTCTTTTCATGAACCACACCCAGTGTCAGTGCATGTCTGTTCTCTTCATGATCCACGCCCAGTTTCACTGCATGTCTGTTCTTTTTCATGAACCACATAAGGATCTACAAGTGTCATTGCATGTCTTTTACTTCCATAAACCACATGTGGATCCACATAGTGTCAATGCATGTTTGTTCCTCTAAACAAACCACATAAGGATCCACCAGTGTCATTGCGTGTGTGTTCTTCTAATGAACCACACCAAGTGTCATTGCATGTGTGTTCTTCTAAACAAACCACATAAGGATCCACCTGTGTCATTGCCTGTCTGTTCTTTTCATAAACCACATAAGGATCCACCAGTGTCATTGCATGTCTGTTCTTTTCATGAATCACAGCTAGAGTCATTGCATGTCTTTTACTTCCATAAACCACATATGGATCCACCTACTGTGATTGCATGTATGTTCCTCTAAACAAACCATATAAGGATCCACCAGTGTCATTGCGTGTCTGTTCTTTTCCTGAAGCACACCCAGTGTCATTGCATGCGTGTTCTTCTAAACAAACCACATAAGGTTCCACCAGTGTCATTGCCTATCTATTCTTTTCATGAAACACACCCAGTGTCATTGCATGTGTGTTCTTCTAAACAAACCACATAAGTCATTGCATGTCTGTTCTTTTCATGAACCACACCCGGTGTTATTGCATGTCTGTTTTTTTCATGAACCATGGCTAGAGTCATTGCATGTCTATTCCTCTAAACAAACCACATAAGGATCCACCAGTGTCATTGCATGTCTGTTCTTTTCACGAACCACATAAGGATCTACCAGTGTCATTGCATGTCTGTTCTTTTCATGAACCACACCCAGTGTCATTGCATGTGTGTTACTTCCATAAACCACATATGGATCCACCTAGTGTGATTGCATGTTTGTTCCTTCCATAAACCACATAAGGATCCACCAGTGTCATTGCATGTCTGTTCTTTTCATGAACCACTCCTAGTGTCAGCGCATGGCTGTTCTTTTCATGAACCACACCCAGTGTCACTGCATGTCAGTTCTTTTCATGAACCACATAAGGATCTACCAGAGTCATTGGATGTGTGTTCTTCTCATGAACCACACGTGGATCCACCAGTGTCATTGCATGTCTGTTCCACTAAACAAACCACATAAGGATCCACCAATGTCATTGCGTGTGTGTTCTTTTAATGAACCACACCAGTGTCATTGCATGTGTGTTCTTCTAAACAAACCACATAAGGATCCACCAGTGTCATTGCATGTCTGTTCTTTTTATGAACCACATAAGGATGGGCCCACCAGTGTCATTGCAAGTCTGTTCTTTTCATGAACCACACCTAGTGTCAGTGCATGTCTGTTCTATTCATGAACCACACCCGGTTTCACTGCATGTCGGTTCTTTTCTTGAACCACATAAGGATCTACCAGTGTCATTGCATGTCTTTTATTTCCATAAACCACATGTGGATCCACCGGTGTCATTGCATGTCTATTCCTCTAAAAAAACACATAAGGATCCACCAGTTTCATTGCGTGTGTGTTCTTCTCATGAACCACACCCAGTGTCATTGCATGTGTGTTCTTCTAAACAAACCACATAAGGATCCACCAGTGTCATTGCCTGTCTGTTCTTTTCATGAACCACATAAGGATCCACCAGTGTCATTGCATGTCTGTTCTTTTCATGAATCACAGCTAGAGTCATTGCATGTCTTTTACTTCCATAAACCACATATGGATCCACCTAGTGTGATTGCATGTTTGTTCCTCTAAACAAACCACATAAGGATCCACAAGTGTCATTGCGTGTCTATTCTTTTCATGAACCACACCTAGTGTCATTGCATGCGTGTTCTTCTAAACAAACCACATAAGGATCCACCAGTGTCATTGGCTATCTGTTCTTTTCATGAACCACACCCAGTGTCATTGCATGTGTGTTCTTCTAAACAAACCACATAAGTCATTGCATGTTTGTTCTTTTCATGAACCACACCCGGTGTCATTGGATGTCTATTCTTTTCATGAACCACGGCTAGAGTCATTGCATGTCTGTTCCTCTAAACAAACCACATAAGGATCCACAAGTGTGATTGCATGTCTGTTCTTTTCATGAACCACATAAGGATCTACAAGTGTCATTGCATGTCTGTTCTTTTCATGAACCACATCGAGTGTCATTGCATGTGTGTTACTTCCATAAACCACATATGGATCCACCTAGTGTGATTGCATTTTTGTTCCTTCCATAAACCACATAAGGATCCACCAGTGTCATTGCCTGTTTGTTCTTTTCATGAACCACTCCTAGTGTCAGTGTGTGTCTGTTCTTTTCATGAACCACACCAAGTTTCACTGCATGTCTGTTCTTTTCATGAACCACATAAGGATCTACCAGAGTCATTGGATGTGTGTTCTTCTCATGAACCACACGTGGATCCACCGGTGTCATTGCATATCTGTTCCTCTAAAAAAACCACATAAGGATCCAACAGTGTCATTGCGTGTGTACTCTTTTCATGAACCACACCCAGTGTCATTGCGTGTGTACTCTTTTCATGAACCACATAAGGATCTACTAGAGTCATTGGATGTGTGTTCTTCAAATGAACCACACGTGGATCCACCGGTGTCATTGCATGTCTGTTCCTCTAAACAAACCACATAAGGATCCACCAGTGTCATTGCGTGTGTTTTCTTTTCATGAACCACACCTAGTGTCATTGCATGTGTGTTCTTCTAAACAAACCACATAAGGATCCACCAGTGTCATTGCCTGTCTATTCTTTTCATGAACCACATAAGGATCCACCAGTGTCATTGCATGTCTGTTCTTTTCATGAATCACAGCTAGATTCATTGCATGTCTTTTACTTCCATAAACCACATATGGATCCACCTAGTGTGATTGCATGTTTGTTCCTCTAAACAAACCACATAAGGATCCACAAGTGTCATTGCGTGTCTATTCTTTTCATGAACCACACCTAGTGTCATTGCATGCGTGTTCTTCTAAACAAACCACATAAGGATCCACCTGTGTCATTGCCTATCTGTTCTTTTCATGAACCACACCCAGTGCCATTGCATGTGTGTTCTTCTAAACAAACCACATAAGTCATTGCATGTCTGTTCTTTTCATGAACCACACCCGGTGTTATTGCATGTCTGTTTTTTTCATGAACCACGGCTAGAGTCATTTCATGTCTGTTCCTCTAAACAAACCACATAAGGATCCACCAGTGTCATTGCATGTCTGTTCTTTTCACGAACCACATAAGGATCTACCAGTGTCATTGCATGTCTGTTCTTTTCATGAACCACACCCAGTGTCATTGCATGTGTGTTACTTCCAAAAATATCATATGGATCCACCTAGTGTGATTGCATGTTTCTTCCTTCCATAAACCACATAAGGATCCACCAGTGTCATTGCCTGTCTGTTCTTTTCATGAACCACTCCTAGTGTCAGTGCATGTCTATTCTTTTCATGAACCACACCCAGTGTCACTGCATGTCTGTTCTTTTCATGAACCACATAAGGATCTACCAGAGTCATTGGATGTGTGTTCTTCTCATGAACCACACGTGGATCCACCGGTGTCATTGCATGTATGTTCCTCTAAACAAACCACATAAGGATCCACTAGTGTCATTGCGTCTGTACTCTTTTCATGAACCACACCCGGTGTCATTGCATGTGTGTTCTTCTAAACAAACCACATAAGGATCCACCAGTGTCATTGCATGTCTGTTATTTTCATGAACCACATAAGGATGGGCCCACCAGTGTCATTGCATCTCTGTTCTTTTCATGAACCACACCCAATGTCAGTGCATGCTTATTCTATTCATGAACCACACCCAGTTTCACTTCATGTCTGTTCTTTTCATGAACCACATAAGGATCTACCAGTGTCATTGCATGTCTTTTACTTCCATAAACCACATGTGGATCCACCCGTGTGATTGCATGTATGTTCCTCTAAACAAACCACATAAGGATCCACCAGTGTCATTGCGTGTGTGTTCTTTTCATGAACCACACCCAGTGTCATTGCATGTGTGTTACTTCCATAAACAACATATGGATCCACCTAGTGTGATTGCATGTTTGTTCCTTCCATAAACCACATAAGGATCCACCAGTGTCATTGCTTGTCTGTTCTTTTCATGAACCACTCCTAGTGTCAGTGCATGTTTGTTCTTTTCATGAACCACACCCAGTGTCACTGCATGTCTGTTCTTTTCATGAACCACATAAGGATCTACCAGAGTCATTGGATGTGTGTTCTTCTCATGAACCACACGTGGATCCACCGGTGTCATTGCATGTATGTTCCTCTAAACAAACCACATAAAGATCCACCAGTGTCATTGCGTGTGTACTCTTTTCATCAACCACACCCGGTGTCATTGCATGTGTGTTCTTCTAAACAAACCACATAAGGATCCACCAGTGTCATTGCATGTCTGTTATTTTCATGAACCACATAAGGATGGTACCACCAGTGTCATTGCATCTCTGTTCTTTTCATGAACCACACCCAGTGTCAGTGCATGCTTGTTCTATTCATGAACCACACCCAGTTTCACTACATGTCTGTTCTTTTCATGAACCACATAAGGATCTACCAGTGTCATTGCATGTCTTTTACTTCCATAAACCACATGTGGATCCACCCGTGTGATTGCATGTATGTTCCTCTAAACAAACCACATAAGGATCCACCAGTGTCATTGCGTGTGTGTTCTTTTCATGAACAACACCCAGTGTCATTGCATGTGTGTTCTTCTAAACAAACCACATAAGGATCCGCAAGTGTCATTGCCTGTCTATTGTTTTCATGAACCACATAAGAATCCACCAGTGTCATTGCATGTCTGTTCTTTTCATGAATCACAGCTAGAGTCATTGCATGTCTTTTCTTTTCATGAACCACACCCAGTGTCACTGCATGTCAGTTCTTTTCATGAACCACATAAGTATCTATCAGAGTCATTGGATGTGTGTTCTTCTCATGAACCACACGTGGATCCACCTGTGTCATTGCATGTCTGTTCCTCTGAACAAACCACATAAGGATCCACCAGTGTCATTGCGTGTGTGTTCTTTTCATGAAACACACCCAGTGTCATTGCATGTGTGTTATTCTAAACAAACCACATAAGGATCCACTAGTGTCATCGCATGTCTGTTCTTTTCATGAACCACATAAGGATGGGCCCACCATTGTCATTGTATGTCTGTTCTTTTCATGAACCACACCCAGTGTCAGTGCATGTCTGTTCTATTCGTGAATAACACCCAGTTTCACTTCATGTCTATTGCTTTCATGAACCACATAAGGATCTACCAGAGTCATTGCATGTCTTTTACTTCCATAAACCACATATGGATCCACCTAGTGCGATTGCATGTATGTTCCTCTAAACAAAACACATAAGGATCCACCAGTGTCATTGGATGTGTGTTCTTCTCATGAACCACACCTAGTGTCATTGCATGTGTGTTCTTCTAAACAAACCACATAAGGATCCACCAGTGTCATTGCCTGTCTGTTCTTTTCATGAACCACATAAGGATCCACCAGTGTCATTGCATGTCTGTTCTTTTCATGAATCACAGCTAGAGTCATTGCATGTCTTTTACTTCCATAAACCATATATGGATCCACCTAGTGTGATTGCATGTCTGTTCCTCTAAACAAACCACATAAGGATCCACCAGTGTCATTGCGTGTCTGTTCTTTTCATGAACCACACCTAGTGTCATTGTATGCGTGTTCTTTTCATTAACCATAGCTAGAGTCATTGCATGTCTGTTACTTCCATAAACCACACATGGATCCACTGATGTCATTGCATGCCTGTTCTTTTCATGAACCACACCCAGTGTCACTGCATGTCAGTTCTTTTCATGAACCACATAAGTATCCACCCAGTGTCATTGGATGTGTGTTCTTCTCATGAACCACACGTGGATCAGCCGGTGTCATTGCATGTTTGTTCCTCTAAACAAACCACATAAGGATCCACCAGTGTCATTGCATGTCTGTTCTTTTCATGAACCACACCCAGTGTCATTGCATGCGTGTTCTTTTCATTAACCATAGGTAGAGTCATTGCATGTCTGTTACATCCATAAACCACGCATGGATCCACCGATGTCATTTCATGTCTGTTCTTTTCATGAACCACACCCAGTGTCATTGCATGGGTAGGCGTTAGACCGAGTCTTCTAGAAGGCACGCCCTAACACAGTTGTTCTGCTTGGCGATTGTTACATACCGTTCGATTGGGGCGCTTGGACGATTGGGATGGTCTTCATGAGAACGATCCGTGAGTAGGCTGTAATGCGGCATGATTGGCCACGCTTGCTTTGGACAAACTGGCAACACCAGGTGCTCGCCTGTTGCGAGTGTCACGTCTCATGAGTTTAGTGGGCCACATCCCAATGTCACGTCTCCATTACTTCTCTTACTCCCCGTACTTCTCTTCCTTACCCTCGAAGCCACTTTCCCCACTTCACTCCCATCCTTCCGTAGCCGCAAGCCGACGGTGCCTCCATCCCAATCCCCTCTCCAGCAGCCACCCCCACCCCTCTCGCCATGGGTTCAAGGGGAGACGGCGAGGAAACGCGTCGTGATGACAGGGACGATGATTTCGATGTGAGTCGTCTCATCTCTATTTCTATCATCTGTGGCTAGTTATCTATTTTTTGAGCTAGATCTAATATGTTTACTCATGCGCGTATGATGTGTTAGGTCAACCAGACGATGTATGACTCCGACTATCACGGTTTAGAGGATGAAGACAGTCCTCTGCTATGTAAACATGGATATGTGCCCGCTAAATTTGTAGCCTTCGAAGGACGAAACGCAGGTAGGAGGTTTCTACGGTGTCAAGGACATCGTGCAATGATGCAAGGCGGAAGTTGCGGTATTGTCAAATGGGTAGATCCAGAGTGGCCCAAATCGATACAGAAAACGCTGGACAAACTATGGGAAATGAATGTCGAGTTGAAAGAATCCATATTCAGCTCACTTCTTGACAGTGTTGCGATGAAGCTATGGGAACCAGTTGACACGACCAAGAATAAGCGAGATCTCAGGTGGGTGCGAGACAAGGTTATCAAAGTCGAGAAGGAGAGGGACGCGGCGTTGGCCCTGAAGGCTAAAGCAAAGCAAGAACTTACTCAAGCAAGGAACGATCTCCACCAGGCCAAAGTCCTACAATACACAACTATGAGTATTGATAAGTGCATGAGGAAAAATGCAGAGAAACAATTGAAGCTGTGCAAGGAAGATGCTAAAAGGAAGGAGCAGACAATTCGATCCTTGCTCTCACAGGAAGATGCGCATCGGGCCAAGATTAGGAAGATCAAGGAGATGTGTGATAACTAGTTCTATTTAGCTTAATCTCCGTGCCTTTTTAAGTTGTAATATTTGTACTTGTTGACCTAGCGGTCTGAACTATTGGTCCCGGATTCCAGGGAGGAAAAAAATTGCTCTGACCCCGCATTAATTTGTGGAAGAATTTGTGATTTAGATCAATTTCTGCCTCGATTTAGATCTCTGTCCCGGATTGGGAACGTAACCGTGGACCAAAGACACCTTTTCTACTAGTGTATTCTGACACTGGTGGTTTGTTTAAACGTAATCTACGTGGATTGTGCCGCATGCAAATGGCACAACCACAATTTATAAAGTGGAAGCACGTACACCTGGTTACTGGAGATCCGGGAGCTTCGCCAGATGCAATGGATGCAGGAGCAGAGAGGCGGTGCGATAGACGGGCTCAAGATTAGGCCAGAAAGTGGTACCCATTTCCTCCTCATCTGGGCATTATCGGTGAAAACATTGTTGTTTATGTTGCCACGTCGTTGTGCAGCATCTGAAATAAGTTGCTGCTTCGTGGAGTGTGGCAGCTTAAATAATTTATTTATGTGCCACTTACATTCTGTCGTATTTGGAGACCTCCTGCCCCTCAACAATCGTGGAACCGGTGGATCCTTGTTTTCAGATAGCAGTGGCACAATCACAATTTTGGATTCAACTACTGACTCGGGCGTTTCCAAACCCTAAGTCGCGGTACATTGTACTCAGAGAACGTGGGTAGATTGTTTCGCCCAGCAACGTGCCACACACAGAGCGATCAGAATTTAACAGAATTACATATATAGGTTCAAGTTCAACACATTACTATGCATCTTCATTGCCAGCAGCCTTCTTCCGCAGCCTGGGTGCCAAGCCTTCACGTCCAATGGCTTATTCATTTCCTGCCTTCTTCCTCTTCCTCGGTGCCAATTTTCTTAGCTTCACGTACTCTGCATCGCCGGGACAATGGGCACCAGAATCGTGTCCAGCATCATCTTTCCACTCGTTTTTAATTTCTTTGGGTAGCAAAATGACATCTTTCCACTCGTTTTTTATTTCTTAGGGCAGCAAAATGACTGACCTGGCAGTCATGTTTCTAACCTTGCGGCGCTTCCTGTCAAAGAAACAAGACTGTTGCATAACTGCCCAATATCTACAGAGTAAATAAAAAAAATTACAATTCAGCACAAACATGCGAACCCCAAGAGACCTTTGCTTGCCAGGAGCTAATTGGGTTCGAGCAACCACCCTGTCCAAGAATAGAAGGGCGACTCCCAGTTGCAGTAGCTTCCACATCCAGTACATCACATTTCAGCTCAAACATGGCAGCCGAAGCATACCTTTTCATCAACCCAATTAGCTGACTGTCACACGTTATAGGAACCATGATGCCACGTTCATCCATGAAGCTAAACTTTGCAGTCTGCTTCGGCCATAATTCAACATGATTACGCAGAGCAGCAACCATACCATATATAGTGCAGATCTATGTAGGCGCTTCTTCCATCGTGAAACAATAGTGTCCATACCTCTTGCCCTTAGAGTCGTACCTATAGAGGACTACCGTAACCAGGTAAGGGGGTCCGTGCAAATCCCACTTGACAGAAACTGTGGACAAAATATGTTTGTCAACATTGGGCTATCAAACAATTTGAGGTTTAGTAGCCAGCTAGCAGTTGTAACTAGTGCGAATAGCAAAGAGAAGGGTAGATCACCCTCTTGTAGACAGAACTTCTTCTTTCTTGATAGTAGGATCTGCCATCCTCCGAGCTGCTCGGCTCGTCGGCGGCGGAGGCGGGCTAGAGCCTCGCAACAGCGGCTACGGCATGCGCCATTGGAGCTCGTGATCAGCGACTGGGCGCAGCAACTTGGCGCCGGAAGTCAAATGTCCGAAGGGATCATCCTTCCTAGAGGGTGGATTCCAACGCCGCCGGTGCTAGGGGAAAGCTAGGAATTGATTTGTGAAATTGGTCAACGCATCCAATCCACTTAGCTGCTCGATTTGCCTAAGAGGTTGCCGCGTTGGCGCCCGTGTCATGGATAGATGACCGACATGAGGGTCCCGACCGTCTACTTCATGGGGCAGTTTAACGAAATGTTTGAGTTTGGCCGGGGTGAGATGAGTTTGCCTCGAGAATGGCCCCTCTCAGTAGTTGGCGGCCCAACTTTTCGAAACGCGGTAATTTCAGGCAACTTAGGTACCGCCATGCGCTGGCCTGCCAACTTTGGTACCGCAGACGAACAACCCCCTAGTGTTGGTGTAGGAGATGGTGCCACTAATTGTAGAGGGGTTGGTGCAGGAGCCAGAAGGCCCAGAAGCGGTGCTGGCGCCAGCAGCTTGATGCTAGATTCCTTCTGAGGGGTAGGTAAGCTGACTGCAGGGATGGTAGAGGCAGATGAGAAGTGTACAAGCAAAATGGTCTCTTATACAATAGTTACTCACAAGACAATGATCAGAGGATATGATGAGTATACAAGAAAAATAAGTTACTACCTCAATTCTTTCTACTTAGGTCAACAAGTGTCGGAGCAGGAACTAGGGCCAGTGCCGTTGGGGGTGCCAGCAGCTTGGAGCTGGTTACCTTCTGAGGGGTAGGTAAGGGGACGGTAGGAGTGGTCAGAGAGGCATATGAGATGTCGATAAGAAAAATGGTTTCTTATACAACAGTAACTCCTAGACAGAGATGAGAGTATACAAGTGAATTGAGTTACTACCTCTATTCTTTCTCCTACTGAGGTCAACAGGTGTCGTTTCAAGAACTGGGGCCGGTGCTGGTTTCAGTGGCAGCAGCTTGATGCAGGCACCCTTCTGGGTGGTATATAAGGGGAAGTGGACTGCAGAAGTGGTTAGGGTCATATGACGAGTAAAGACAATGGTGCAGAACAGTTACTCGCAAGAAAATCATTAGAGGTTGTGATGAGTACAGAATCAAATTAATTAGCACTACCTCTGTTCTTGGTCCTTTGGTCAACAGGTGTACGATGGCATGCACGTATCTGCCCAGGCTTGCTAAAATTGAATGTTACCTCATCCCCTGCTTTAGACCATTCTCACGGACATACTTGGACCAACCTCGGCCACCCAAATAGGTGGTGGCCATCGTCCGGGAGACATCCACATCATATAGTTGCCGCATGCCTTTAGGGCCATCGTCCGGGAGACATCCACATCTTCTTTATAATGGGGCGAGCAACACAAGGGACAGCCATCATGAGAAAATCGATAGAGAAGTAAGGCGACAGCAAAAAAAGTGAGATACGAGATCTTACATCAAGTTGGTATAAACCACTTGGAATCCATACATAATACCATCGGTACCCTTTGTGGAGGGTGGCCATGCACCATTTTTCATCCCTCTGCCTTTGGAATGGCATACAGGGTCCCCCTTTCAATCCAAAAGCTTGACAAGAGGAGGGTAGTAGAAAGGGCTGAGCAGCTGGTGCGAGGTACTGATTGAAATTAAGTGGAAATGTTAAATTATGTAAAGAGCAAGTAAATCAAATAATATAAGACAAAACCATTGCCTGCAAAGCAAACAGATTTTATTTTTGTGAACTTCTAATGAGCGTAAACATATAGTACTAGCGGATAAAAAATAACATGGAAAATCATAACATGTGAAATTGTGGATTTCCAAATTATACCCACTTCTTAGATAGGTCACTGCCCACCTGGGTACTGTGTTGGCGATTCCTCGTTGTGTAGAGGATGTCCTCTTTTGGTGCGGGCATCAGAAATCTACTAGTCTCTATAGTAGCCTCAGCCTCCACAGCAGCACCTTCAATCTGCATAAATAGCAATAGAGCTCAACAGTTCAATACTATGTAAAGTTTGGTCAAACTTTCCATCGCTTGACTTTTCAAAAAAATACAGTATATGCCTAAGCCTTGGGACGGAGGGAGTACAATACATAGTAGTCATATACTGACTGTATGAGACAGTCTGACAGATCCAGATCTAGATTCACATAAACACAGTGCCAGAATTAATAAAATCACACATATGTTTCTGAACATCTGATAAGCATGCATCACACCAAGCGGGTAATACTTAAATCTGTGTGCACCATGGTAATAAGGGTGTTAAGAAGAAATACCTTTCTCTTTAAGCTGGGCCCTCCCAGCTGGTCGGTGGCCTTGCGCTTGTTTTTTGGTGAGTAGTGGTACTCACCAGAGCGTGCGGCATGTGGGGGTACCATCCTGTTTGCCGCACCTGGAGCACCGCACGTTCGCAGGTATGTACCACCGTGCTATAGTAAATGAAGAAGAGATGGTGTCACAGAAGCTTCCACAAAAACAGGATGCAGACAGAGACAACTTTTAGCACAGGGATACATCCAGGTTGCAGCCAACCACTTTCAGCATTGGAAGAACGCAACGAATATACTGCTACATTACATTTTTTAGGCAACTTTTAAGGGAACTGACGGGACCATCCCTGTCCATAGTGGCCGTGCACGCCACTGACCCATAGTTCTCCATATAGAATCTGACGCAAAATGCTTTGCACATTACGAGTAGCAACTAAAGGTTATAGAAGTGAAGAACACCGAAATCGAACCCGACCAAATGACTCAATAAGAATAGCGGTGACCATGCCCTAATCTAGAATCCATACGAAATCAGTACCACCTCCCCCACCCCCACCCCCACCCAAATGACCCAATCGATTAGAGAAGAGGAAAAATATCCTGATTACGTGATTCCGAGGTGAGCAATAAGCAAGAACTCCACAATCAAAGCATACCGAATACTACTACTCCTAGTACTAATAGTACCCCCAATGTCCCAATCGGAAGCAAATTAAGCAAAGCCGGATTTTGAGGTGAGCAAATACACCCACCTATTTCAACAAGAACTCCCCAATCAGAGGTTGCACCAGTTCCAACAGTTGCTTGCTGGATGTGAGCTAGCTAGTGATGGTTTCTTGTCTTGTCGTCGGTAGAAAGGCATGTCAGGAAGACTAGTAGTACTACTAGTA
Organism: Avena eriantha; assembly: GCA_910589775.1. Lineage (NCBI taxonomy): Eukaryota > Viridiplantae > Streptophyta > Magnoliopsida > Poales > Poaceae > Avena > Avena eriantha. The sequence continues at coordinate 481,533,243 of OU342741.1, read as the reverse complement.
GTAGGGCTAGGCAGTACACTTTTTTCTATATTAAGTATTTTTAAGTGGCAGTGGCGGGAACATTCTGCCGGGAGAGAATCCCGAATTTTTGATCCCAGCTATCACGTGGTGGCCTATAGCTGTTTCAAGCGGGACCCATGTTAGGGGTGAGTTAAAGTAGGTCCAACATCAAGTGGGTGAGATAATTGACCGAGCCAACCTCCTCCTTCCCTTGGTACCGGTACTAGTTCTCCCGGGTTCCTCTCCAAGAACAGAGAAAATCACCACTCTTCGAATCAAATTGGTCCCAGCTTATTATCCTTCAGCTGATTCATCTCACGGAGTAGTGGACAAGACGGTGGTAGTTGTAGCATAGGTCACCAGCGCTGGGGCCTCAGAAACAGTTTCGGAACCGATAAAATGATAAGCTCGAATTTCAGATTAGAAACACAAACAAACACACATATAGTTCTGCTAACAAAGGCCTAGAAATCATATATAATAATATACGGAATATTTTCCAATTATAGTTCAGCTAACAAAGGCCTAGAAATCATAATAAGGTAGCTCCATATTACAGAACTACGACAGTAGCGAACCAATCATGGGATAGCTCTACACCCCAAGAGTTTTGCAGCTGGGCTAGTGGTCATGAATGGCACCAAAAGTACACCCCTGATGATCAGCAGCCCTGCATCAAATCCATCCAGACGCAGTGTACCCTATCCACAGCCTCAGGTATAGGATCATCAATGAATAGGTCATCATCATTACCATCAAAGTCCTCTTCGGTCGTATGCTTCTACGATTAGTAGATTAACAAATACGTTTATAGACAAACATCAAAGACACTCAACCTGAACATTTTTCGTTCTACAGATATACCTTGTCATCTGGCATAGCGGTAGTACCAGAAATGAAACTTGTTTCATGCAGCTTGCGCTTTTTCTCTCCTCCCCCTTCTCCAAGTTGATCTAGATGCTCAGGAGCTACCTTTGTCAGTTGATCTAGTTGATCAACATCTGCTTCCCCTACTTGATCTTGATGATAAATATGTGCCTCCCCTAGTTCATATGGAGGATCATATGGTTCACCATGAAATACCCATCTAACATATGTGCTAAGCATCCCAAATGTAAAAATATCCACTATACTTTGAGACAGCACCCTACGATTCGCAAACAAATGGCAGAGCAATGTACTTTTGAGTTGTCACAATGAGCTCTAACAAATCCCATAAATCATAGAACATCAAGGATACGTTTAGCACCGCCTAATGGAGCAATCTCTATCCAAAATCTGCCCATTCGTTTAATTATGACATACAAGGTTGGTTATTATTAAAATAAAAGCACGAAAGATATAGGTGAAGTACAAAAACTATATATGCCTATGCGTTTCAGCAAACATATTGACAGCAAAAATCACCGAAGTTATTTAGGAACATAGATCCAGCGCAGAATAAACTACGACCATGCATATTGAGGACAAATTAAACTACGTAGGAGTATTTGAAAGGGCAATAAAAATGCCAACCAGATTGAGCTAGAGATAGAAGGACTACCGTGGGATCGACGTGCCCACCGGTGCGTCTCAAGAAGACCGACGGGTAGGGAAAGCTTCTTCGCGCACGTTGGTGATGAGGAGCGGCCGTAAGCGTGTCTGTTTTGTGGGGAAGGGGGTGAGGCCTAGGCGGCGGAGGGTGGAAGTTAATACACAACGTGAAGGGGTGCGGAGGGATAACTTTGGAAATTCTGACCTACCCTGCTTTGGGCACCACCATATACGTGGCCCACCCGCCAGTCACCATAGATCAAAATTAATCCAAAACTTGTCAATATACAAGTTTATGTTTTACCATGGAAACTAATGCACATAGCATTGCAGTTTGTGAACGAATGACTTTATGTCAAAAAGTTATTTAATTTCAACATCTTCAGCTAGGAAGCTTGGAAACTCATGAAAGTAGGGCATTATCCATCAAATCTGGAATCTCCTTTGTAAACAATTGCTTGAAATGCCAAGATGCACCGATCTACCAAATATGGCCAGGTTAGTAAGCTTGGTTGGCAAAGATACTTCAATGTACAGAGTAGTACAAAAGATGAAAAAGGTACAGAAACTATGGCTGTGACCTTCCTCCTCTTGTTTGAAAGCCTTGAAATAATGTTCATTAATTTCGGCAGATGTCTATAAACTCATTAAATGCTGGAAAGCATACATGCCCGTGGGTCTATCTGACGGGGACAACATCCCAAGTGGGAGTAGCGTACCTTAGAAGCTTCAACTTCAAAATTTCGGCAGAGCGCCGAAATATCCCGCCCACCCATTTAAACATCCCGCCCATCCATTTAAACATCCTGCCCCACAAAAAATATCCAGGCCCAAAAATTATTTTATTGCACAAATTTAGCCTAGAAGCTTGAAAGGGCGTTATACATTGTGTGAAAAAAGGGGGCGGTGGCATTTTGAGCCATCATCTTTGTAGTTGCTTCACAAAAAAACACATTGTTGTTACTTGGAAATTCGAAAACAATATTCAAATTTGGAAGCAGACATATTGGTTGAATGCAAAGATGCACTGATCTACCAAATATGGACACGTCATCATAAACCATTTCCATGATCTTGGTCACCTTTTTTTTTGGACGATGGCCATCTTCTTGAAAGCCTTAAATTGTTCGAAAATTTCAGGAAATGCCTAGAAACTCGTTTAAATGTTGGGAAGCAACTCTCGCTGGCGTGTGGGCCTAGACAGTGATAGCGCGTCTAAGAGGCCCCACGCTGGAGTAGCGTATGCTAGAAGCTTCGACCTCAAAATTTGGTACGGTGCCCAAGCATCGCACCTATCCATTAAAATATCCCGCGCATCCATTCAAACATGCTTAACCTCTTTCTAGAATGCAAAATTCCTCTTCTAAACCTGCTCCGAAAACAAGAATCTGAGGGAGCACTACAATAACAGAGGGATATAGGTGGTAAATTTGCGTTCTCCCAAGTGCATCACCCCATCCATGTTTCCCAGCCCTTCTTCAATATTTACCTGCCTGCCCACTCCGACCTACACTGACTTTTTGGACCAACTATGCAACTGACCCACATGTCAGTGAGCCAGAATTACAAGAAGTAGAGATTCCCATCGCTTGTTGTTCAAAATTCGAACATTTTTCGCTAAACCGAGATAAAATTGTTAAAATCATCCAACCTGGCTTATACTATCATCCACTATGTCAGAGTAAAAGCTAAAAAACAAAGCCAAAAACACGTCCGTAGCTTTATAAGCCAAAAATCAAAAGCCAGAATTCGAGCCCAACCGAACAGCGCCTAAATCTCAAGGAACTCTTCATGTTTCTCCCTTGTCTTAGTACTCGGGTACCTTCAATTTTATTTAACAAAAAGTATGACCAAGCAGGATATCACCGACTTGTAGATCAATTTTTGAGATACTTTCATTAAATTGTGGTAACACCATTCTTTTCCACGAATATATATAACCATAAAGTTTGAAAATATTATTGAGAATTCACGGAATCCTAAACCATAAAATCTAAACCCCTAAACCCTGACCAAGCAGGTATCGCGCAACTATAGATCAAAAATTGAGATACTTTCGTTAATCAGGTAACGCCATTCTATTAGACGAATATAAGCATAAATCCTGAGCATTACCAAAAATTCTCTGAACCCAAAACCGGAAACAACCCATAAAAATAAATAGTAAAACCCTAAACCATCGGCCCATAAACCCTAAGCAAGCAGGTATCATGCACTTATATATGAAAATTTGAGATACTTTCATTAAATTGCGGTAACGCCACTCTATTCCACGAATATAAGCATAAAGCTTGAACATTATTTAAAATTCCTGAAACCCTAAAATCTAAACACTAAACCCAAAATCCTTACCAAACACGTAGCATGCATTTATCGATCAAAAGTTGATATATTTTCATTAAACTGGTAAGTCCATTCTATTCGATGAATACAAGCATAAATCTTGAGCATGATTGAAAATACCCTAAACCCTAAACAACCCCTAATAAAACATAAACCTAAAACCCCAAACCCTCAACCCATAAACCCTAACAGATTAGGTATCATGCACTTATAGATCAAATTTGGAGATACTTTCAATGAGTTAGGTAATGCCATATATATCTATTCGACGAATATAAGCATAAAGCTTGAGTATTATTGAAAATATGATAAACCCCCTAAACCCTATTCAATCCATAAAACATAAACCGTAAAACCCTAAAACCCTAAACCCTCGACCCATATAAACCCTAACCAAGCAGGTATCGTGGACTTATAGATCCAAATCTGAGATTCGATCTTTCGTTCAATTGCGGTAACGCCATTATATTCCATGAATATAACAATAAAGTTTGAACATTATTGGAAATGACCTAAACCCTAAAACCCTAAACCCTCAACACCGCATGTAGCATGCACTTATTGATCAAAAATTGATATGTTTTCATTAAACTGGTAACTCCATTCTATTCGATGAATATAAGCATAAATCTTGAGCATTATCAAAAATACCCTAAACAACCCCTCATAAAACCTAAACCTAAAACCCCAAACCCTCAACCCATAAATCCCAACCAATCAGGTATCATGCACTTATAGATCAAATTTTTAGATACTTTCATTAAGTTAGGTAACGCCATATTCTATTCAACGAATATAAGCATAAAGTTCGAGTATTATTGAAAATTCGATAAACCCCCTAAACTCTATTCAGTCCATAAAACCTAAACTGTAAAACCATAAAATCCTAAACCCTCGACCCATATAAACCCTAACCAAGCATGTATCGTGGACTTATAGATCAAAATCTGAGATTTGATCTTTCATTAAATTGCGGTAACACCATTCTATTACACGAATATAACAATACAGTTTGAAAATTATCGAAAATGCCCTAAACCCTAAAACCCTAAACCCTCAACCCCGCCTAAACGACATTGGCAAATGAGGTATCACATGCACTTGTAGATCAAAATTTCAGATAAACATTCCTCAGATTGTGCTTACGCTATTCAATTCCATGAATATATTCATATATAAAGCAGCTTGAACATTATCGAAAATTCCCAAAAAACCTAAACCTTACACCTAAACCCCAAAAACCATAAAAACCCTAAACCCTCAACCCCTTACCAAGCAGGTATGATGTTATATACCAACCCCTTATAGATCAAAATCCGAGATACTTTCATTAAAGTGCGATAACACGAGTCTATTCCACGAATATATATTAGCATATATATATATAAGCTTGAACATTATTATTGAAAATTCATAAACCCTAAAACCTAGAAAACCCTAAACCCTAAACCCTAAATAACAACCTTAAACTCCTAAGCCCTAAACCCTAAAATCCTAAATCATATACCATAAACCCTAAACCCCTAAACCCACAACCCAAAAAACACGAACCCTAAAACCCATGCTATATATATCTTGTGTGGAAACTAGGGCAATGGAATTTTGAGCCATACTTATTTGTAGCTTCTTCATGACAAAAGCCATTATCGTCGCTTCAAAAATTGAAAATAACTTCAAATTTAGAAGCTTCCTTTGTAAATAATATTTTAGATTCCAATAATACGGACCAATCTACCAAATACAAAAATGTTGTTATAAACTATAGCAAAGGTGTGGCCATGAACTTGGTCACCGGGTTTGAAAGCCATGCAATTTCATACATGGTACGCCATATATCATATGACAAAATTAAAGCCATTATTATCGATTGGAGCTTTTGAAATAACTCCAAATATGGAAGACCTTTTTCTAAACAATGTTGAAATACCAATATGCACCAATCTATCAAACATGGTTACATTATCATAAAGTATGGTAACACATATGGCCTTGACATTGGTCATTTAGTTTTTGAAAGCCATGAATGTTCAAACATGGTCCGCCATATTGTCAAATGAGTTTTTCAAGAGTTATCAAATTTTATATATTTTCATGGAAACTAGCCAATGCACACAGTGAGACACCAACGGAGAAACGAATGGTTGTATTTCGTTTTATATTTTGTTTCTTTAATTTTTTAAAAAAAACTGGCCCAAATTTGGTGTCATTACTATTCATATCAAAAAATTGAAATCTTGCAAAACTCTCGGTGGTTCTCCAATATTTGACTAATTCGGTACCTTTAAACTATTTTAAAAAGTCAAGAGAAAGCTATATCACACACTTTGTAGTTCATAAATATACTTACTTTCAATCGTCAAAAAGTTATTTAATTTCAGCATCTTCAGCTAGGAAGTTTGGAAACTCATGAAAGTAGGGCATTATCCATCATATCTGGAATATCCTTTGTAAACAATTGCTTGAAATGCCAAGATGCACCGATCTACCAAATATGGCTAGGTTTGTAAGGTTGGTTGGCGAAGATGCTTCAATGTACGGGATGGTACTAGTACAAAAGATGAAAAAGGTACAGAAACTATGGCTGTGACCTTGCTCCTCTTGTTTCAAAGACTTGAATTAATGTTCATTAATTTCGGCAGATGTCTATAAACTCATTAAATGCTCGAAAGCATATAGGCATGTGGGTCTATCTGACGGGGACAGCATCCCAAGTGGGAGTAGCGTACCTTAGAATCTTCAACTTCAAAATTTTGGTAGAGCGCTAAAATATCCCGCCCACCCATTCAAATATCCCGCCCACCCATTCAAACATCCCGCCCATCCATTCAAACATCTAGCCCCAAAAAAAACATCCAACCCCAAAAATTATTTTATTGAACAAATTTAGCCTGGAAGCTTGAATGGGTGGTATAGATTGTGTGAAAAAGGGGGCGGTGGCATTTTGAGCCATCATCTTTGTAGTTGCTTCACAACAAAACACATTGTTGTTACTTGGAAATTCGAAAACAAACTTCAAATTTGGAAGCAGACAAATTGGTTGATTGTAAAGATGCACCGATCTACCAAATACGGACACGTCATCATAAACTATTTCCATGACCTTGGTCACCTTTTTTTGGACGATGGTCATCTTCTTAAAAGCCTTAAATTGTTTGAAAATTTCAGGAAATGCCTAGAAACTCGTTTAAATGCTGGGAAGCAACGCTCGCTGGCATGTGGGCCTAGACGATGACAGCGCGTCTGAGAGGCCCCACGCGGAGTAGCGTATGCTAGAAGCTTCGACCTCAAAATTTGGTACGGCGCCCAAGAATCGCACCCATCTATTAAAATATCCCGTGCATCCATTCAAACATGCTTCACCTCTTTCTAGAATGCAAAATTCCTCTTCTATCCCTCCTCCGGAAACAAGAATCCGACGGAGCGCTGCAATAACAGCGGGATATAGGTGGTAAATTTGCGTTCTCCACAGTGCATCACCCCATCCATGTTTCCCAGCCTTTCTTCAATATTTACCTGCCCGCCCACTCTAACCTACACCGACTTTTTGGACCCACTATGCAAGTGACCCACATGTCAGCGAACCAGAATTACGGGAAGTAGAGATTCCCATCGCTTGTTGTTCAAAATTCGAACATTTTTCGCTAAACCGAGATAAAATCATTAAAATCATCCAGCCTTGCGTATACTATCATTCCACTGTGTCAGAGTAAAATCTAAAAAACAAAGCCAAAAACACGTTCGCAGCTTTATAAGCCAAAACTCAAATGCCAGAATTCGAGGCCAACCAAATAGCTCCTAAATCTCAAGGAACTCTTCCTATTTCTCCCTTGTTTTAGTACCCGGGTACCTTCAATTTTATTTAACAAAAAATATGACCAAGTAGGATATCACTGACTTGTAGATCAATTTTTGAGATACTTTCGTTAAATTGCGGTAACACCATTCTGTTCCATGAATATATATAACCATAAAGTTTGAAAATAATATTGAGAATTCATGGAATCCTAAACCATAAAATCTAAACCCCTAAACCCTGACCAAACAGATATCGTGCAACTATAGATCAAAAATTGAGATACTTTCGCTAAATCAGGTAACACCATTCTATTAGACGAATATAAGCATAAATCCTGAGCATTACCAAAAATTCTCTGAACCCTAAACCGGAAACAACCCATAAAACCAAACTGTAAAACCCTAAACCCTCGACCCATAAACCCTAATCAAGCAGGTATCGTGCACTTATATATCAAAATTTGAGATACTTTCATTAAATTGCGGTAATGCCATTCTATTCCATGAATATAAGCATAAAGCTTGAACACTATTTAAAATTCCTAAAACCTTGAAATCTAAACACTAAACCCTAAATCCTTACAAACACGTAGCATGCACTTATCAATCAAAATTGATATATTTTCAATAAACCGGTAACTCCATTCCATTCGATGAATATAGGCATAGATCTTGAGCGTTGTCGAAAATACCCTAAACAACCCCTAATAAAACATAAACCTAAAACCCCAAACCCTCAACCCATAAACCCTAACAGATCAGGTATCATGCACCTATATCAAATTTGGACATACTTTCAATGAGTTAGGTAACACCATATATATTCTATTCGACAAATATAAGCATAAAGCTTGAGTATTATTGAAAATTCGATAAAATCCCTAAACCCTTTTCAGTCCATAAAACATAAACCGTAAAACCCTAAAACCCTAAACCCTTAACCCATATAAAAACCCTAACCAAGCATGTATCATGGACTTATAGATCAATATCTGAGATTCGATATTTCATTTAATTGCGGTAATGACATTCTATTTCACGAATATAACCGAAACCTGTAGAACCCAAATCCTAAACCCCTAAACTCTATAACCCTAAACCCTCACCAAGCACGTAGCATGCACTTATAGATCAAAATTTAAGATAATTCCATCAAATTGGGTAACGCCATTCTATTTCACGAATATAAGCATAAATCCTGAGTAATATCAAAAGTTCCCTAAACCCTAAACAACCCCTAAAACTTAAACCCTAAACCCTAAAGCACTAAACCCTAACCAAGCATGTGTCATGCACACATTGATCAACATTTGAGATACTTTCATTAAATCATCTAACACCTATTCTGTTCTACGAGTATAAGCATAAATCTTGAGCATTATTGAAAATTCGCTAAACCCTAAACCCTAAACAACCCATAAACTAAACCGTAAAAACCTATAACCCTAAATCCGCAACCCATAAACCCTAACCAAAGCAGGTATTGTGCACTTATACATCAAAATTTGAGATACTTTCAATAAATTGATGTAATGACATTCTATTCAACGAATATAAGCATAAAGCAACTTGAACATTATTGAAAATTCCTAAAACCGAAAACCCCTAAACCCTAAACCCTTACCAAGCATGTAGCATGCACTTATAGATCAAATATTGATATACTTTCGTTTAATTTGCTAATGCCATTTTATTCGACGAATATAAGCATAAATCTTGAGCATTATCAAAAATTCCCTAAACCCTAAAAAACCCTAAAACCTAAACCCTAAAACCCCAAACCCTCAACCCTTAAACACTAACCAAGCATGTATCACGCACTTTATAGATCAAAATTTGAGATACTTTCATTAAATTAGGTAATGTCATTCTATTCGACGAATATAACAATAAAGCTTGAGCATTATTCTAAATTTGCTAAACTCTAAACCCTATACAATGATAAAACCTAAACTGTAAAACCCTAACCAAGAAGGTATCATGGACTTATAGATCAACATTTGTGATACTTTCATTAAAGCAGGTAACGCCATTCTATTCGACGAATATAAGTACAAATCTTTGAGCATTATTGAAAAATCGCTAATCCCTAAACCCTAAACAACCCATCAAACCTAAACTGTGAAACCCTAAATCATCGACCCATAAACCCTAAACCAGCAGGTACCGTGCACTTATACATCAAAATTTGAGATACTTTTGTTAAATTGTGGTAACGCCATTCTATTACATGAATATAAGCATAAAGCTTGAACATTATTGAAAATCAAAAACCCTTAACCGTAAACCCTAATAACCTCCAAACCCTAGAACTCTAACTTCCTAACCCTAGAACCCGAAACTCTTACCAAGGAGGTATAATGCACTTATAGATCAAATTTTGAAATACTTTTATTAAATTGCGATAACGCCATTCTATTCCATGAATATAACCATATATATAAAGCTTGAACAATATTATTGAAAATTCCTAAACCTTAAAACCTAAACAACATAAACCCTAAAACCTTGAACAACCCTAAACCCTAAACCACTAAACCCTAAAATCCTAAACCATAAACCATGAACCCTTAAACCCTCAACCCAAAATAAAACCCCGAACCCTAAACTTAATTAACCCTAGGCTATATATACTTTGAGTGGAAACTGGGGCAGTGGGATTTAAAGCCACATTTTGTAGTAGATTCATGACTAAAGCCATTGTTGTGCATTAGAAAATTGAAATAACTTCCAATTCGGAAGCTTCCTTTGTAAATAATATTTTAAATTCCAATACACACCATAACAAATATGGATAGGTTATTATAAAATATAGAAAAGATATGGCCATGACCTGGGTCATCTGGTTTGAAAGCCATGCATATTCTTACATGGTACTCCATATTTATTGTGATACAATTTTTTCTCAGAAATTATCAAATTTCAAGATTATATTTTTCCATGGAAACTAGCTAGTGCACATAGTGAGACACGAAGAGAGAAAATAATGGATGCATTTATTTTTATATGTTGTTTCTTTGTATTTTTAAAAATGGCCGAAATTAGGTGTCATTACCATTCATATAAAAAAAGTTTAATTTTTTGAAACTCTCGGTGGTTCTCCAATATTTGACTACTTGATATCTTTGGATTATTTTAAAAAGTCAAGAGGAAGGTATATCACACACTTTCTAGTTTGAAATTAGACATATTTACTTCAGATTGTCAAAAAGTCATTTTATTGCATAGATTTAGCTAGAAAGTTTGGAAATTAATGAAAGTTGGGCATTGTCCATCAAATCTAGAATCTTCTTTTGAAATTCCAAGATGCAGCTATCTACCAGATATGGACACGCTATTATAAAATATAACAGAGATATGGTCGTGACCTTGGTGATCTTGTATGAAAGCCTTCAAAATATATTGTTTATCAATTTCGGCAAATGTTTGGAAACTCATTTATATGTTGGTAAGCATACTGTCGCTGGCGTGTGTGTCTAGAAGAGGCCAACACGTGAGAGCGGCCGCGTCGGGGCAGCGTACATCGGAAGCTTCAACCTCAAAATTTCCGCATGGCACCGAAACATCCCGCGCACATCTATTCAAATATCCCGCGCATCTATTCAAATATCCCGCCCTGTTTTTTGCAAATGCAAAATTCCTCTTCGATCCCTGCTCCGGAAACAAGAACCATGGGAGTACTGCAATAATAGAGGGGTATAGGTCATAAATGTGCGTCATCCCACCTCTATCCCCCCTCCCATTGTCTCTTCCCCACCCACACCCCTCCAACCTCGACCTTCCTCTAGCTGCTTCACCGCTGGCCCTCTCTTCCACACCGGAGCTCTTTTACTACAGGCGCTCTTTACCTGAAATATTTCACCGACTCCCTCGTAGCATCAGATCTGCTTCGGCAACATCGTTATCTACCCTACCGGGGCAGCTTCACTGAATCATTCATTGCTGACCCCGAAATGCCGAGCCATTGTCCCCGCCGCCCACTTGCCTGTCCCACCCGTCCTTGCCGTGCAATAGTAATTACTCTTGCCCGTTTGCCATATTTTTGTTACTACGAAATCTTTAGGATGTTGCTCAATATCCTGGATGCTATTGCCATCTCGATTGCACCCTTCATCTTGTAGGTCCTATCCACCTCATTAGCTTCTTGATTTTATTCCCTTTCTTTATTCTCACGCTATCGGTTTAATCCTACACCACGAACTCATAGATTCTATTCTTTCTAAGTGCTCGCATGGGTCATGCAAACAGCTCATAGAGGATCCAACACTGACAATCTAATGCCCAACAAGGCTAAATTGTGAGGTTTCCTTATGTTACTTAGGCTTGTTTCTTGTCATGTTAATTAGTTGTCATTCTACCTAAGAACTTGCCATGATATTTGCATTTATGTTCAATTGTGAATATATGTGTGAATGCTTAATTCGTAAAATGTCCATATAGTTTGGATGATATATCTGGTCATATTTAATGTTATATGTTGGTGTTTTCACCTGCTTTCATCCTTCCAAACTAGCTATCTAGTATGAAACATACATCTGGTAATTTTTAATGCTATGTTTTTGGTGTTTTTCAAGAGTTTTCATCCTTCCAAACCAACGAACTTGGTTTCAAATGTCATGCAGAGAAATGACAATGGAGTACAAGAACCAGAGTCCAACTGCTCTACTCAGATTCTTCTAGCAGATTGACTAAGAGTCGCACCTGCTCGAGAAGGAGCTACTGTCACCCTGAACGTGCTACTGTAAGTTCATACTTACTTTAAATGATCTCTACTTTATATAATACTACTTGTTTCCCTTGTTGTTTGTTTTAACCTGTATCACCATATTTTAGCAGACTGCAGTTAAAACCGACCAGGAGTCCTTGGAAGGCAGGATTGAAAGTTGTGATCCCTCGTCCCATTCATCCTCCCATTGCATTGCCGAAGCAAACTAACTTAACAGTCCACCTATAACAACTCATGCATGTGATAAATATATAAATGATGTATTGCATGTAGAACGAAAGGGTGTAGCTGCTCTTAGATCTATAGCTGAAATGTTGAAGAAGAGGACATATGATACATGATACATTGCAAATGTATCTATAATTTTTGATGTTCCATGCTTGGTTTTATTCACTTTCTTGTGTTTTGTCCACACTTTGGAGTACTTTTCATATGATTTCTTGACCTAACCTATTAACAAGAGCCACAGTGCCAGCTGCATGTTTTCTGCTGTTTTTGGTTCTAGGAAAGTTAGAAAATGAATATTCTTGGAATTGGACGGGACAAAAGCCAAAGTGCCTATTTTTCCGGAAGTCATCAGATGCCAGGATACGAGACGGAGAAGGGCTGGGGGCCCGCCACACCACCTGGCCGCGCGGCCAGGCCTGGCCCGCGCCGGGGGTGGTCTGGTCGACCCCAGCACCCCCTCGGCCTCTCCTTTCGTCTATAAAATGCCCTCAGGACGAAAACCCTAAGTACCCGATCAAAAATCTACGAAAGAGTCTGTAGCCGCCGTCATCTCCATCCCTAGATCGGGAGGGATCTGAAGCTCTTCCCGGCACCCTGCCGGAGAGGGGAATTCACCCTGGAGGCCTTCTTCATCACCATGCAAGCCTCCGGTGTGATGCGTGAGTAGTTCATCCTTGGACTACAGATCCATGTAGTAGCTAGATGGCTGGTTCTCCTCCTTTGTGCTTTCATGTTTATATCGTGTGAGCTCCGTTCATGATCAAGATCATCTATTTATAATTCTGCATGTTGTGTTTGCGGGGATCCGATGGATATTGAGATGCTATTTCAGATTGATTATTGATTCATCATGTATTTGTTATTTGTGATCTTGCATGCTTTCCATTGTTAGTAGCTATCTTGGCCAAGTAGATGCTAGCAACTCCAAGAGTTAGTATTTATGCTCGATAGTGGGTTCATGCCTCTGGTAATCTGGGGAAGTGACAGAAATCTCTAAGGTACTAGATGTGTTGTTGCTACTAGGGACAAACCAACAATCCTTTGTTCATAGAACAATCATATTGTTTACTTTACACGCAATTCGTAAAGCAATAATCTGTTGCTTGCAACTTAATACTGGAGGGGGTTCGGATGATAACGTGAAGGTGGATTATTAGTCATAGATGCAGTTGGATGGTGGTCTATGTATAATGTTGTAATGCCCAATCAAGTCTCAAAGGAGTCAAGATGATTAGTATATGCATGTATTGATTTCTCGATGTTTGTCAATTGCCCCGCTGTAATTTGTTCACCCAACATGTTATCTATCTAAGGAGAGCCACCTCTAGTGAACTATGGATCCCGGTCCTTTACTTTTACATACAATCTATAAACTGTTTACTGCTTTGTGTTTAATTTCTGCAAACTATTACTTCCTTCCATTCGATACGTTTAATCCTTTGTTTTCAGCAAAACACGGTGAGATTGACAACCTCATCACAAGTTGGGGACAAAGTTCTGTGGTTGTGTTGTGCAGGTCTCCACGTTGCTACTAGCACCGCTAGTGCGCCCTGCCAAGGCTCAGCTAGTAACACCTTTGGGGTGTTTCCTTGCTCCTACTGGTTCGATTAAACCTTGGTTTCATAACTGAGGGAAACATGCTGCTGTGCTCATCATACCTTCCTCTTGGGGTTCCCCAACGAGCTTGTTAATACATATAGTGAAGCGAATCGCCATGTACCGATCTCTTATTGACGGTACTGACACGTTGTAATATGTCAGAATTACGATATTGTTGTATAAACTGTTGTAACAAACTTTTATTGTTGTGTAATAAGTAATTTTAATTTTTGTGTGTTTATTAATTAATGTCTTGATATTCACTTGTTCTGCGAAAAGTAGGCGCTTGCAAAAAAAGTCTGAAACAGTAACAAGCCGGAGCAGTAGCATGTCGAACGTTGAAACAACATGCGCATGGATGGCCCAAAGCGACCAGAATAGTAAAAATGCCAGAAAAGTAAAAGGCCAGAATAGTAAAAGACCAGAGCAGTAATAGGCCAGAGCAGTAAAAGGCTAGAACAGTAAAAGACCAAAACAGTAAAAGGATAGAACAGTAAAAGGCCAGAACAGTGAAAGGTCGGAGCAGAAAAAGGCCAGAATAGTAAAAGACTAGAACCATAAAAGGCTAGAATAGTAAAAAGGCCAGAATAGTGAAAGGTCGAAACCTTAAAAGGTATCAACAACAAAAGGCCAGTACGGTGGAAGGCTAGTACAGTAACAGGCCAAATAGTGCCAGCCTTAACAGGCAAAATCCCAAACACTAATGGGCCTAAACAATAGCGTGTCGAAATTCCTAAAAGGCTGAAACAGTAATAGGACTGAATAGTAAAAGGCTAAATTGGTAATAGGTTTGAACAGTGCAGGGCTGGATTTGTACAGGCCTCAAGTGGCAGCACAGTGTTGGACCAACATGGGCCTTTTGTAGGCCAAAACAGAATCAGGCCTAAAAGTTCGTGGGCTGCATCTCTAGGCCCATTTCAAATAGTGTAGGACAAAACAGTAACGGGCCATCTTCTTGTTGGGCTCCTTTGATGGGCCGACCCAGTTAGCAGGTCTTGGTTGGGCCTGGCTTCTGCCACAGTTTCTATTACCGTTAACGGCGGTAACCAGCCGCTAACGGCAGCTGCCACGTGGCTGTTTGCATGATGTCAGCCGTCAGCGTGGCTGGCAAACAGATCTACGACGGAACATGTTTTCATGGCTGAAGGGTGCAATCCGCCACGAGTAAAAAAACCGTGGTTAATTCATTTGTGATGGGGCTTTTACCACGAAGGTCATCCATCGCGCAAGACTCTTTGGCCACGAAAAATAGGCCTTCAACCACGAAAATCGTCTGTTGTAAAAGCCAACTTTTCTTGTAGTGTAACTTCTATTTTTAATTTATATTACATAAATTATAAAACTTGATTACATATTAGATCTTTCTTTTATGTCAAGATTCGTGGCAACTTCCAGCCATACCTTCTCTTTTAAATTTTATTGAACCAATGAATAATTTGGAATATATCAAGTATAACTCCTATATATAATTAGTATATATGTAATCTAGTTGTCTATATTGACTAAATTAATCATTTAATAATACAACCAGTTATAAGTGTTGAATAAAAAGTTGTTCCTTCTCTTGGAGCTCTACAATCCAAATAGTTGCAAGCATCGATTTTGAGGCAGTTGAACAAGGTTACTGTGTGATCTTCATAAGTTAGCTTGTCTTGACATCATTAGTTTTTTACCATGATAATGTAACATGTCATGGTATTAAACTTGCTATATTTCTCAATGTGTTTTCGTTTGAAGTTTGCTCGATGTACCCTTTTGTTTACTCGAAGAAACATTGTTACCCCTATGCTGCTTATGAGTTTTAATATGAAATAAGGGCCCATTTCTTGCGTCTAAGGTCAGATCTCTCAGTTTCAGACATGTCTAACACATAAATGACAAATTTGTCTACCGATTAAAACACTCAACCCCGCACATGCTCATATATTTAATTTATGGTAACACAGACAAAACAAAATGTGTTACCAGCAGTGAGTACAACACACCTACCACACTCTTCCAAATAGATTGTATGTGGCACATCAAAGCGTGCATGTCCACCTAGCATATTGTACTACTATAGGATAAGCGGACAGTGTGTTCGTTTGTAGCCAAAGCTTTCCCACATCTCTTATCATTCAACTTTATAAGTGTATTAATGAGTACAAATTGATCACCACAATGGTATTAAATCTTGAAAAAACCATGTGTCTACAATTAATTGTCTGCCCCCTTCGTTTTGAAATATTTGAAGTTTTAGGTTTGTCAAAAGCAGTGGTGAATCCACATTATTGCCGTGGGGTTTTTAGGAAAACCTTCACGTAGATGTGTCTTTTCCTCGAAAAATATAAAAACCATATAAAATTTGTGAGTATTAAGGTTTTGACCCCCCCATAGGGATATGTAGTTTTGAAACATATGTCATGATATAGTTCTAACCATGCAACTAAAATATCAATACATGCAGGGAGGTAATAACTCCATCGAAGTCAAGCAAGTTAAAAAAAGGACAAACAACAAAGCATGTTTAACAAGTTATAGGAAGATATAAGAAATAAAAATATAAAATCAAGAGAAAAGACCAAGTGGAAAGAGACCCATTGTGGGTGCTGAATCACCTTGGCCCACTAAGGAATAAATCGAAATACCATGCTACCTAGAGTTACCCCTCATACCTTTCCCCTCTCCTCCAAGAGTAGCGTTGCTCATCTATCAAGTACCAATACACTATATAAGCCTCCTCGTCTTCTTTGGCTTGTAATCATGCATTCTCACTTAGAATGTGATTCAAGGGAGAGGCGCTCCCAAGAGACCCAAACCTTGTACTTGAAGTCGAAAGCCGGATTTGATAGGACTAGCCTCAGATCGACGATAAGGCAATTACATCTTTGTTTGGCCATGTCTACTCGAACCGCTAGTCGTGTACTTCACTTCTCACTACTAGCTAGGGAAAGGGAGGTTCAAGATGTTCTTGCCTTTGGCACAACCACTACTCGAGTACTTCTTTCATCATCTCTCCTACATATAGGAGTGGGTCATTTTGAAAATATAAGCAATAATACATATGATTTTATCCGAATAATAAACTGATAAAGCATGATCATACAAGTAGTACCAAAACTAATCATGCATAGCATCTACACCAAACGCTAGAGCAAAGAACTCTAGAAGATTCTAAAAGAGAAAGTTTAGGGTTACATACGGTGCAGCGGTGGCAGCAACAGTTGCAGTAGTAGTACCTGTAGCGATAGCAGCAGCGTTTTCGCCCATGTTGAGGTTACCAAAGAGGTCGATGACATCCGGGGAGAAGTCTTTATTCGGGAACTTGTTGTTAGACAATGTCGTGGATGTAAGTAGTCACGCTTGAGCGCTCCCCAAAAAACCGGATCGCCCCTCACCCGTATAGGTTCACAATAGGAGGGGTTCCAGAGACATAATGTCCCAATATGCGGTGCACGTTGCAAGCCGGGATGGGGAAGATGAAGGTGACGACGCAATGGACTGGAAGGAGGTGTGTGTGATGATTTGTAGTCGCATAGGGTTTGCGAGTAGTTTATGTAGTCCTAGTCGGGTAGTGATGACTGCAAGTGCATAGATCATTTGTAGCTAGTTTCAAAATAAAGATATCAATCCCACAGGGAGCAGGAGTCTTAAGTCTAATAATTCTTGAAATAAATATTACGATAGAAATGCTAGATAAAGTTCTAAGTAAAAAGATACAATACGAGTATGGTGTAAAAAGGTGTTTTGGGGTTTTGGGTATTAGAGCAATAATAAAGTAAAGCAAAATAACTAAATACAGAAAGTAAGTATCGCGTATTTAAGAGAGATTGGAACTGAAGTAGGGAAAAGGCGTTATCCAGGAGTAGCGGATACACCACTAGTATTGTAAAGATTTAAGATAAATATTATCATCATGAACATTCTCAACTATGTATGTGTGGGAGGAACTCCGTATTTGGACAAATAGGCAGCAACCGCCGCTCACATCATCCTCATAACCACAGCAGTCAGCAATCGACATTAATCGAATTACTGCACTATTAAGAGACATAATCCTGTAGGACGTATCCCATGGCATGGATAGTGTTCCGTGAGTTTCCTCGGTTTCCCAAGTTGATACGTAAGAGGTGCTAACAACTTTATAGTCACTGTAAGTGCTAGCACGCCTGCGTCTACCAACAAGTAGTTCCCTCCATCAATTCCACATGAGAGGCAAATATTGAGAGGTTGACTTCTCTCAACATCAAGATGTAGAAAATCTAAAACATGGTCACAACAATCAATATCATAATAGACTTTATCTTATTTAAATCTCATACTAGGGTTTCTCTATCTCCCTAAGAACTAATGATCTACTCATAAATGGAGGCAATCAACATCATGGCAATGATAATGGAAACAATCATAGATGAATAGTACTTGTATAAATCCACAACGAGTATAGTAATTACAATAAGATCAAGACAAGATGTAGATGGTATAGATGGAGATGGTGGTGATGTAGCGGTGGATGATGAAGATCGATGCCTTAGCCTCCCGGATCTGCGCAGGGCGAAGATGAATCCCTGGCAAATGAGTTCCCCTCCATATGCCTTCCGGAGGTGAGGTTTCTGCGATTTCTTGGTGTTCTGTATGTCGTCTCCTCGAACCAATTGCACGGGGTGAAACTATTAGACGAGGCGGAGGCAGCGCCAACTGATACATTGCAAATGTATCTATAATTTTTGATGTTCCATGCTTGGTTTTATCCACTTTCTTGTGTTTTGTCCACACTTTGGAGTACTTTTCATATGATTTCTTGGACAAACCTATTAACAAGAGCCACAGTGCCAGCTGCCTATTTTCTGCTGTTTTGGTTCCAGGAAAGTCAGAAAAATGAATATTCTTGGAATTGG
The DNA here is from genome assembly GCA_910589775.1 of Avena eriantha. Taxonomy (NCBI): domain Eukaryota; kingdom Viridiplantae; phylum Streptophyta; class Magnoliopsida; order Poales; family Poaceae; genus Avena; species Avena eriantha. The sequence goes on along the minus strand of OU342741.1, from coordinate 481,514,142 downwards.
ACGGGAGAAAAGCCAAAGTGCCTATTTTTCGGAAGTCATCAGATGCCAGAATACGAGACGGAGAAGGGCCAGAGGGCGGCCACACCACCTGGCCGCACGGCTAGGCTTGGCCTGCGCCAAGGGGTGGTGTGGCCAGCCCAGACACCCCCTCGGCCTCCCCTTCCGCCTATGAGATGCCCTCGGGATGAAAACCCTAAGGGCCCGATCAAAAATCCACGAAAGAGTCTGTAGCCGCCGTCATCTCCATCCCTAGATCGGGAGGGATCTGAAGCTCTTCCCGGCACCCTGCCGGAGAGGGGAATTCACCCTGGAGGCCTTCTTCATCACCATGCAAGCCTCCGGTGTGATGCGCGAGTAGTTCATCTCTGGACTACGGATCCATGTAGTAGCTAGATGGCTGGTTCTCCTTCTTTGTGCTTTCATGTTTAGATCTTGTGAGCTCCGTTCATGATCAAGATCATCTATTTGTAATTCCGCCTGTTGTGTTTGCGAGGATTCGATGGATATTGAGATGCTATTTCAGATTGATTATTGATTCTATAATGTCTTTGTTATTTGTGATCTTGCATGCTTTCCGTTGTTAGTAGCTATCAAGGCCAAGTAGATGCTAGCAACTCCAAGAGTTAGTATTTATGCTCGATAGTGGGTTCATGCCTCTGGTAATCTGGGGAAGTGACAGAAATCTCTAAGGTACTAGATGTGCTATTGCTACTAGGGAGAAAACAACAATCCTTTGTTCATAGAACAATCGTATTGTTTACTTTACACGCAGTTCGTAAAGCAATAATCTGTTGCTTGGAACTTAATACTGGAGGGGGTTCCGATGATAACCTGAAGGTGGATTATTAGTCATAGATGCAGTTGGATGGCGGTCTATGTATAATGTTGTAATTCCCAATCAAGTCTCAAAGGAGTCAAGATGATTAGTATATGCATGTATTGCTTTCTCGATGTTTGTCAATTGCCCCGCTGTAATTTGTTCACCCAGCATGTTATCTATCTTAAGGAGAGCCATCTCTAGTGAACTATGGATCCCGGTCCTCTTTCTTTACATACAATCTACAAACTGTTACTGCTTTGTGTTTACTTTCTGCAAACTTTTACTTCTTTCCATTCGATACGTTTAATCCTTTGTTTTCCGCAAAACACGGTGAGATTGACAACCTCATCGCAAGTTGGGGACAAAGTTCTGTGGTTGTGTTGTGCAGGACTCCACGTTGCTACTAGCACCGGTAGTGCGCCCTGCCAAGGCTCAGCTAGCAACACCTTTGGGGTGTTTCCTTGCTCCTACTGGTTCGATTAAACCTTGGTTTCATAACTAAGGGAAACTTGCTGTTGTGCTCATCATACCTTCCTCTTGGGGTTCCCAACGAGCTCTACATCAACATCGCACCAGCATTTTCCTGGTGCCGACACTGAGCCATCACCAACTATACGACTAGAGCTATACGAGCGGAAAAGTTGCTCCAGTCGTATAGTTGGTCGTTGTACTCTCTGTCTCCCTTGTTCGCTTATGGTTTTCTTCTAGTATTATTAATATCTCCCAAATAAGCGATTTACATTGTTTTTTACTCCTTTTATCCACAGTACAACTGCTCCAATAATTGTATCCATTGGATCCATCATCTGTCTTGATCCTGGTGAAAACAGACATAAAATGTGCGCGTGAGCGCCATAAAATACCAAGATCCTACATCTACAATGCAAAATAATAATGTAAAACATGATGCAAATATGCACTCATCAACTTTCCCAAGCTTAGACTCTTGCTCGTCTCAAGCAAGTTTTTTAGCTTAATGGATGTGATCCTCATATTCATGAAGCCGAGTCAATAAAATAAATGAGGCAATTGCAGCATGTGTTTATCATGTACAATATAGGGGAATAAGTTCATGAATAGTACCTTACTCGAACCATCTGAATAGTATTAGAAGCCACACCTTAGTTATCAAAAAGTTCATAAAAGATGAATCTCAACATAATGTAAAAGAATCCGGTTCAACCGAATGAGTTAACAAGGTAGTCCCAAGTGTTTTAGGATCAACATATTCAATTGGGAGTCAAAATCTCAAAAACTGTCTCTTTGTCATGCTACAATACAGTGGTATATGCCTATTTGCTCTTTTCACATTCTCTCTTTTTCTTCTTTTTTTTCTTTTCTTTTGCATATAAGCTCACACTTTTGTGTTGTGCAAAGGAGCTATCCATATATTCCACCTTATGTAGGAATTCAAAGTTCAATGATCTCAATTATCAAATTCCAACTGTATATGAAGCATTCTTATGACTTGGAGATTCTACCTCGACTTGTTCTCACTCTATTTGGATAGCACTTTCATTTTCCTTTGTTCAACGTTTCTCTTTTAACTTAATTGTATAGATAATTTTCTTTGAATCAAACTGTAGACTTACAGCATATTGACCAAATTATCTTTATGTGTTCCATTAATACCAATGGTGTGGAAGACTCCTATTGCTATCATCAAGTGCAAGTAAAATCATACTCAAGCCATTCATATATCACTAAAGCAAACACAAACTCAATATTTCTCGATATATAATAATAAACTAGGAATTTCATAAAAGGGATCGACTATTCTTGAAGGGAATTCTAATGATGCAAACTTTATTTCTAGTTTGAACTAATGCAAAAATAATAATAATAATAATAACGTATAGGATAGATTACAAGGTATTAAATATATCCCCAAGCTTGGAATCAAGCCAGGCGAGATCAAATAATATCCCTTGCGATTATTTGATACCATGATTGTTGTAGATCACTGTGGCGCCATGGCATGTAACACCGCGATGCGTAGATTCTTGTTGGTCTCCTCTAGAGTAGTTATGTGGCTATAGCACCTGCGCATATCAGATTGTAGAATGTCCACTCTATCTATGAGCTTGGTCACCAATGGAAGGATCTCTTCCTTCTTCTACATCTCATTGAGACGATGACGGACTTCGACGTGATGGAGTAGCTCCTGCTTCTAATATATCTCTAGTGCCCGCACACGATCCTTGGTCCTAGGGACAACTTCTTCTTCCTCATCCATAACTGATGGATCAGGGAAGTGGAAACCGTACATCCACTCTTCTTGAGGCTTAACCTTCATACGAGCACCAATGGTTGGCTTCGAGAGTGGAACATCCCCTTCTTTGCTGGCACCTGCACCAATATTAGATAATTCCTTACACTTGTGCGGCCTTGAATATGTGGTGATAAACTTAACCGTCTCTAGACGCCCTTTTCCATGTGGCTTGCGATCTTCTCTCTTTTGTTGAGCTTTCTTCACCGCCACCCAATTGACCTCAGGTGGATCATAGACGTCTTGGTGGATCTAGATGCCAACCACGTCATCTTCAGAATTGTTGTTGATGTAGCTTGGCTCGACGTACTCCTTGTACCTCGGGCTAAACCTCTCCACCTCCTCGTCATCGTCCTCCATGGATGGGCTGCTAAATCGGTCCCTGGAAGGAGCAATGAGCCCCATGGGGTTTCCATGGCCTGGAACGGGATACCGCATTGCTAGATTGGTTCATGTAGATTGCGATTAGACAGAGAGACAATGGCAGTATATAAGGGGGGTCAGAGGTCAGTAAAACTCGCGAGAAACACCAAATTGTCATCCAAGAAAAGAATCCAAATGAAATAGGGAAAGAAATCACGGATTTGGAAGTGTCGACCCGTATAGGTCCGGCCGTATAGTTGGTTCCGGACAGATATTTCCAAATATCTCAAGTCCAGGTTGATTAAATCACGACTCGGAACCGATAATAACATTTTTTTAATAGATGAATATAAAAGAAAGATCGAACGAAAAAGTGTCTGAGAGTTTAACGACCAACTATACATCCGGATTTTTTGCTCTGTTCGTATAGTTGCGACCGTATAGATACAAACACGAAAATCAAAAGTGTCTAAGAGTTTAACGACCAACTATACGGCCGGAATTTTTTCGTTGGTCGTGTAGTTGCGACCGTATAGATACAGACACCAAAAAGCAAAAGTATCTGAGAGTTTAACGACCAACTATACGGCCAGAATTTTTGCTTCGGTCGTATAGTTGCGACCGTATAGGCTGAGATATCAAAAAAATCACAAAAATGATACAGAGAGTTTAACAACCAACTATACGACAGGAGCTCCCTCTCCGGTCGTATAGCTCTGCCCGTATAGTTGGTTAAACCCCTTTAGAACTTCAGAAAAACACAAGGATTTCAAAGACAGAATTTTTAGGAGTAAAATTAGTGAAAATAAATTACTTATTTGGGTAAGAACACTTACCTTGCACTTACCATTTGCTTAATCGGGGATCAAAAGTTCCTCCCACAACAAGGACTCCTTCTCTTTTGGAGGAATTGACTTTAGTTCATTAAATAATTCCTGTAAACAAAAATCACCCAGACTAAAGTTCCTCTCAATAAGATTAGTGTCTTCCTAGGCAAACATGGACACTGCATCTAACATTTTTATTTCTTGCCTCTGCATAATTTGCAACTCAAATTCTTGAAGTGAAAGAATCCAACGGATCAGCCTTGGCTTATGGTCTTTCCTTTCAAGGAGTTCTTTTAATCCATCACGATCCATGTGAACTCTCATCTTCGCATCAACTATATAAGAACAAAATTTATCGCAAGAGAAAAATATAGCAAAAAGTTCCTTTTCTTCCTTAGGGTAATTCTTTTGAGCACCATTGAGATTTCTACTAGCATGATGTATAATATTAAATCTATGACCAATATGTTGTCCAAGAGTTACACCTACAAAATCATCGCTAGCTTCACATATTAAGTCAAAGGTTGTATCCCAGATAGGTGGTTTAATGGTGGGAGCACGAGTTAAAGCATTTTTCAGTTTATCAAAGGCTTGAAGACACTTATCATCAAAATTAAATCTCATTCCCTTTTGCAAGAGGTTAGTCAAAGGTTTAGATATCCCAGAGAAATTTCTAATGAACCTTTTGTAAAAACCCACATGACCAAGAAAACTTCTTATACCTTTAATATCCCTAGGTTGTGGCATTCTCTCTATTGCTTCAACCTTAGCTCTATCAACTTCAATTCCCTTACCAGATATCTTGTGTCTGAGGATTATACCTTCTTTGACCATAAAGTGGCACTTCTCCTAGTTTAGAACAAGATTAGTTTCTTCACAACGCTGCAAAACTCTCTTGAGATTATCCAAGCAGCTAGTAAATGAAGTTCCATAGACAGAAAAGTCATCCATAAATACTTCCATTATAAGTTCTATAAAATCCGCAAAAATAGCAGTCATACATCATTGAAAAGTAGTTGGGGCATTACAGATACCAAAAGGCATACGTCGGTAAGCATGTAAACCATAAGGACTTATGAAAGTTGTTTTAAGTTGGTCATCCGGATGAACAGCTAGTTGAGAGAACTAGAGTATCCGTCGAAGTAACAAAAATGAGTATGGTTTGCTAAACTTTCTAAAGTTTGATCTATGAACGGTAATGGATAGTGATCTTTCCTAGTTTCTTTATTTAATTTCCTAAAGTCTATGCACATCATGTGCCCAACAATAGTCCCAGTAGGTATTAATTCATTGTTTTCATTAGGAACAACAGTAAAACCGCCCTTCTTAGGAACACAATGAACAGGACTTACCCAATCACTCTCTTTAACAGGATAAATTATACCTACTTCCAGTAGGCGTACAGTTTCTTTTCTCACCACTTCTTTCATTTTAGGCTTTAATCTTCTATTAAATTCTGCAACTGGTTTAGCACCTTCTTCCATGAATATTCGATGGACGGCTATCATGGGACTAATGCCGTTCAAGTCATCCATTGAGTACCCAAAGACTTGGTAATGCTCCTTAAGTATCCTCATGAGTTCTTCTTCTTCTCCTGAAAGTTTGGCACTAATAATAACAGGGAATTTATTGGTACCATCTAAAAATCTGTATTTAAGATTATCTGGTAGAGTCTTCAACTTTGGGGGTGGTAATTCCTCGTCCCCTCTCTTTTCTGGCTCTTCAAAAGCCTCATCGGTTCCAGGTCCCAAAATGGGAAGTGAATCGAATTCATCTTCTAGTTCTTCTAGGGACTTGTCCTTCATAACTATTTCTTCATAATTTGGATCTTCATTTATTTCTTCTTCTTGATTAGCAAAGAAAAGAGCCGCCATTTCCACAATAGTTCTCTCTTCCTCTTCTTCTTGTATTTGTGGAGGCCTGTCTTTAAATTTGGAAAAATGGAATTTATTTTGCGTTCCCCCAAGCTTAAGAGACATAATCTCCTTCTTGAAATTAACATAGGCACCTATATCACCCAAAAATTTCCTTCCAAATATAATTGGGCAAAGAGTGTGAGGTAGCATATCAACAACTACAAAATTGATAGGAAAGTTTTTGTTACCAATTGTGACAGTTGCATTGTTAACTACTTCCATTGGAATTCTAAGGTTTTTATTGGCTAACATAATTGTTATATCAGTATTTTCAATTGTAGCCGGTTCTATTTCTTATTTTATTTCTAGGTAGAAATCGTAAGATATAACATTAACTTCAGTGCCAAGATCACATAAACCGTAATGAGAGGTTTCTTTACATATGCAGGGAAGAATAGGCTTACCCACATTTTTTACCTTTATTTTATCATCAACCAATATGGAAGTTTCTACATCAAGTTCAACTATGTTACAGTGTGAGTACATAGCCATAATTTCTTCCTTGGTTACCTCTTCATCTTTGTTTTCTTTCAGGTGTTCCGTGACTCCTGGCATGCTTTCATCTTCCTTCTTTTCCTGTACTGCTTTGACCAATTCATATTCAAAAATATGCTTTTGTGCAGTGTTAGGGAAAGGTACTTCATAAATTGGTTCTATAGAGGCAAGTGTTGCTTTATCTTATCTTTTCTTTTGTGGTTCAGGTGGTGGATCTTACTTGACTGGACCCTCCTTTGGAGCCTTAATATGTTATGTAAAATCTTTAACAACTTGCAACACAAGATCTGAATCCAGATAAAGTTCTTTAGATAATTCTTTAACATGGCCTTTTTTATTATAGTCATGAATACAATCATGCTCTATTTCTACGCCTCCTTCACTTCCTAGACCAAAATTCCATGAAACTCTATGATCACGAATTCTATTAAGTAAAGCCCAAGCTTTAGGTATAGGAAGATTCATAAAGGCTCCTTCCGCGAAAGAGTCTAATTCAATTTTATTAGGTTCAATTAAACTGCCATAACAGATATGTAGTAAATACCATTCAGGCAAATCATGATGAGGACATAGTCGTAGAAAATCTTTAAATCTAATATAAGCTCTTACTAGTCCTTCATTAGAACGATTCTTCTAGGTCATTATAAGACGGCTGATTCCAAAAGATTTTGATAATAGATAATATTTTGATAGAAATCCATAGGCTAGATTATCTCAAGTAGTAGTGGCTTCAGGGGGTAGAGATCTATACCATGAGAGAGCTATACGTGTCAAAGTTTGACTAAATTTTTTAACCCTTACCTTATCAGCAATATATCCCGTTAATAAAAAAGTGCCACATATATCTTTAAAACATGCAATATGCTCATATGGATCAGGATCATCTTCATCTCCAGTAAATTGCTTCTTATGTAGAATACTAAGTAGTAGAGGATTTATTTCAAACCCCCTTGTCTTCTCATTGTAGTTATCTCTTTTATAAATATCATAGGGCTTACCAAAGTGTTTGAGTGGGTTAGAACTAGTCATATGCTCAAAATCCATCATGTTGGTGGAAACCTGTAACTCAAAACAAAATTTAGCAAGAAAAAAATAAATAAGCAAAAACTAAAAGACTACAACGCTTAGCTCCCCGGCAATGGCGCCAGAAAATATCTTGATGACTGCAAGTGCACAGATCGTTTGTAGCTAGTTTTAAAATAAAGATATCGATCCCACAGGGAGCAGGAGTCTGAAGTCTAATCATTTTTGAAATAAATATTACGATAGAAATGCTAGATAAAGTTCTAAGTAACAAGATAAAATGCAAGTATGGTGTAAAAAGGTGTTTTAGGGTTTTGGGTACAAGAGCAATAATAAAGTAAAGCAAAATAACTTAATACAGAAAGTAAGTATCGCGTATGTAAGAGAGATTGGAACTACAGTAGGGAAAAGGCGTTCTCAGGGAGTAGCGGATACACCACTAGTATTCTAAAGATTTAATATAAAAATTATCATCATGAACATTCTCAACTATGTATGTGTGGGAGGAACTCCGTATTTGGACAAATAGGCAGCAACCGCTGCTCACATCATCCTCATAACCACAGCAGTCAGCAATCAATATTAATCGAATTACTGCGCTATTAAGGGATGTAATCCCGTAGGATATATCCCATGGTATGGATAGTGTTCTGTGACTTTCCTTAGTTTCCCAAGTTGATACGTAAGGGGTGCTAACAGATTTATAGTCACTATAAGTGCTAGCACGCCTCCGTCTACCAACAAGTAGTTCCCTCCATCAAGTCCCCATGAGAGGCAAATATTGAGAGGTCGACTTCTCTCAACATCAAGATGTAGAAAATCTAACACATGGTCACAACAATGAATATCATAATAGACTTCATTTTATTTCAATCTTATACTAGGGTTTCTCCATCTCCCCAAGAACTAATGATCTACTCAGACATGGAGGCAATCAACATCATGGCAATGATAATGGAAACAATCATAGATGAATAGTACTTGTATAAATCCACAACGAGTATAGGAATTACAACAAGATCTAGATAAGATGTAGATGGGATTGATGGAGATGGTGGTGATGCAGCGGTGGATGATGAAGATCGATGCCGTAGCCTTCCGGATCTGCGCAGGGCGAAGATGGATCCCTGGTGGATGAGTTCCCCCTCCAGATGCCTTCCGGAGGTGAGGTTTTTGCAATTTCTGGGTGTTCTATATGTCGTCTCCTCGAACCAATTGCATGGGGTGAAAATATTTGACGAGGTGCAGGCGGCGCCAACTATACGGCCGGAGCTATACGGGCGAAAAAGTTGCTCTGGTCGTATAGTTGGTCGTTGGACTCTATGTCTCCCTTGTTTGCTTCTGGTTTTCTTCTGGTATTATTAATATTTTCCAAATAAGTGATTTACGTTGTTTTTTACTCCTTTACTCCACAGTACAAATGCTCCAATAATTGTATCCATTGGATCCATCATCTGTCCTAATCCTGGTAAAATAGGCATAAAATATGCGCGCGAGCGCCATAAAATACCAAGATCCTACATCTACGATGCAAAATAATAATGTAAAACATGATGCAAATATGCACTCATCAGGTAGGTCTAAAGGGGTTCTGTGGCAGAAAACAAAAAAAATCTACCATAGAACGCACCTAGCCAAGGATCTATCTACGAGTAAACCTATAACAGAGGAGGTTTCAGTAACATACACTTATAGACCAAAAGCAATTGACGTTCCGAGAGGAACATGGATGAAGTAGTTATTGTCGTAGCCGACCTCAAGGTCGCGAAGCTCTTCGCAAATCATCCTAGGTCCATGACAACCCCAATGCCACTAATGGAAGCACCTACGAGATTTCGCACGTGTATGGTGTACGATGAGGACTTCTGGCCCCTGATCCCTATCGGGGTTACTGATATAGATCTCTGGCTTGGAATCCTTGTAGTACCTCCCTGCACCGTGACAAAGTCCTTCCTTGGCGCGCACAGCCCTAACAGGGAGTCGCAGTTGCAAGAGAGAAAAAGAGAGATTACTTCTCTAAGGAAATTTTCTCAAAGAAATATTGGTGTGTACTTATTCCCACCCCTTGCCCCATCTACATATAGGGGCAAAGGGAATACATCCTTCCCTAAAGTCCCAGGGTGGGACTAATAGTCAAAAGGAAAGGAGAAGACGTAGTGCAGCCGGCTGGGCTGCCTGTGGTGGCCGGGTGGGCCACCCGCTCCGGCCCAGCGCCCGCGGCCTACAGGCGCGTGGGGCAGCTGTGGCCTAGCCGGGTGGGCCTCGCCCATGCGGCCCGCCAAGCCCTCCGCCTTCGCCCGCCTCGCCAACGCGGTGGCCAGCGTGCACCCTCCCTATGGGTGGGCTCGCTTGCCTCCTGGGATGCACACTGCGCGCCCTTGGATGGGCTGCCTAGAAGCACGCCGCCAAGCGGTGGCTAGCTTCCACCCGCCCGCGTGGCACCAGCTGGCGCCCGCCTGCTGTGTGGGCCAGTCGATGCCCACGAGCTGCTGCAGCAAGCGCTCCGGGTGGCTTTCCTTCTAGGTCATTCCCCTCTAGGGATTCAGCCCAGTAGAGGGAATTGCCCCATAAAAAATATTTAAAATATTTATAAATGCATACTAATAAAAAAATATAAATGCATATTATAAATCCTTATTAATCCGAAAACACCTTTGGATTTTTACTTTCCTCCGAACCATTTTGGATCCTCTTCGAAACTTTTCCGGCATTCTCTTTTTGGAACAATTCCGAAGATCTTTCTCTTTCATACTCGTTCATTCCTTTCTACCAAAATATCTACGTTGCTCATCATACCCTTAAGTTTGTTGCCCCTATGGTTTGGGAACATCACAGACATGATTGAGATCTCTCTCGAATCAATGATCATCAGCAGGACCGGGATGCCCATAATGACCCATGTGCATTCCACGAGACTGTTGTCGTTTGAACCTTAAATTCAGTCCAATTCTCTTTGTTACTTCGATACATGACTTGTCTGACACCTGATCATCGGTATCCAATACCTTGTTCAATCTCGTTTCTAACAAATGAAGTTTTACTCATACCATGATATTCCATCCGCGTGACCTAGTTACATGTTGTGCAACATTTATGGATGCAATCTCACTGAGTGGGCCCAGTGTATCTTCCTATCACACAGATGAACAAATCACGATCTTGATTCATAGGCCTCAACTATTCCTTTAGAATATCTAGCATACAACTTTATGGCCACCCATTTACGTACATGATGTTCGATCCAGTCAAAGCAGCCTTGGGAGATAGTGATTAATATGCTCTCATGGTCAAAGGAGAAGGATACTATGCTTTTATTATTGCAACCATGGACATGTGACTTGATCGTGTTATAATACATATATATTGTGGTAATGTCCACCACATTATTCATCAATAATGTGACTCCACTATCAGCTGTCATAAATACACCATGATCAGGAAACCTTGATCATCAGCTGCCCAATGGACTAGTATAACTAGAGGCTACTAGGGAATATAGTTGTTTTATATCACACGTGTATCAATGTTTCCGCTTGATACAGTTATAGCATGATACAAAACTATTATAAACTAATGAGATATGATAATGAACACCCTTTATTATTTTCCTCCAGGGCATATCTCCTTCAAGGTCGTGGGGTGCCGCCCACGTCCGAGTTAACACAACCCACGGTCAAAAAGATCTGTCTAATTAACACATCTATTAATGACTCATAATTAATTTTCTTGAACAGCAAAATAAAGCTCGGCTCGGTGAAATTCCTGCAACCCGTGGCACAACGCGTTGTGACGGTTGGAGTAGGAGTGTGCGAGAGTTGCTTCTCTTATCACTCACTTAGTAGTGCTAGAACAGCCTACTATATGAGATGGTGCAAGTCCCTCTCAACTAGCAATGTGGGACTAAACTTTAGCTCCACTAGCACACACATGAGCTGCCACAAATAATGGGCCAAAGAGAATTTTAGAATTTGTATTCACTATGGGCCAAAAGCCCAACAAGAAAATACCTCAAATTCCAAAAATCCCCCACAAAGTCTCATTGGCACATCACATCACTTTGATTCTAGAACATTTTTTTATATACTAATGTTTAGCAGAGACTGTTAAGTTAAACTTCACTTGAATAATGGACTATGCCTTGAACTACAAGTTTTCTCCACACTAATTTCACACAAAGCCTAAACCGATATTGGGCTGTCGTTGGCTTCCCCGTGGTTTGGAGCTTATGCGTCATACTCCAGGGCCTTTCATGATTTTATTAGAGAGCACCCAACTCTCATGGACTACGACATTTGACAATCAGACTCATATAATTGTGTTCCTCAAGAGATATTCTGCAGGACAACATCTCGGCTTAGAAAATCCACCTGGAACACATTAAGATAAACATCAACCTTCCATGTAGATTAAGAGAGTATTGCATCGAGATGTAAATATAATATGGGGATACTCTCCTCTCAGCTGATTAATACTTCCAACTCTAATTCACGGGATCTCCAATCATATAGAGTGGGTTACCAGTGCGAGCAAATCATAGTGTGGGTCTCAAACCCATCTCCCTTGGTACATTATCTATCACATTACGTGATAAACCCTTTGTGAAGGGATCTGACAAGTTCTTAGATGTTTGGATATAATCCAATGCAATAACTCTGGAGTTTCTCAGTTTCCTGACAGATTTCAATCTCCTCTTCACGTGACTTGATGCCTTCATATTATCCTTAGAACTATTTACTTTGACGATCATAGTTTGATTATCACAGTTCATCGGGATGGCGGGTATTGGTTTTTCGACCACGTGTATGTCCATCAAAAGCTCACGAAGCCACTCTGCTTCAATAGTGGATATGTCTAATGTTGTGAGTTCTCCTTACATTGTTGACCTCGTTAAGATGGTATTCTTGCAAGATTTTCAGGAAACAACGCCACCACAGAGTATAAACAAATAACCACGCATGTTTGTAATTTCACCAGCATCAGATATCCAGTTTGAATCACTATAGTCCTCAAGTACCCATGGATACCCATTATAGTGGATACCATAATTTGTAGTTCCTTTCAAATAGGGCAAAACTCTCTCAAGAGCATGCCAATGATCACCTCCATGATTTGACACAAATTGACTCAGTTTTCTTACAACAAAGGAGATGACAGGCCTCGTAGCACTAGCTAAATATATGAGCGAGCCAATGATTTGAGAATATCTCAATTGATCTTTAGAATTCCTTCGATTCTGTTGGCACTTGTTTTGGGCTCATAGCTGACCAATGGTGATACACACTCAGAAAGGTCTACTCGGAAGATCATAAATCATTATAGAAGAGGCACCGTATCAAATCAAGCCAAGATCATGCTTAATAGCCGATTATGCTAGTGTCCATAGAAGACTTGTATACTAATATATGGAGGCTTCCACTATGACTTCTTTAATATGACCTCAAATGAAAAAAAAATCCAAACATGAAATTTGTGCGCCTCATCGAAACAAGCAACTTTAGTTTTTGAATCATCTCGATCTGAGTTAGTATGCAAATTTGAGAGATAAAATACTACTAGAGACCGAATTAGCATGGCCAAACGAGGGTCGCCGGACAACATACCATGTTTGTCCCTAGGCGAGTGCAATGGACCTGGGGGACCTAGAAAACCTCCTAATTCGATCAATCTGCTTACGGCCAAAAATAAGTAGTCAAGATCATCTCGAGTGAAAAGACGTTGAACAAGAAAGTTCTTTATTTTTGTGAGGTGAACAACTTTTCTTTTGGAGACATCTTCATTGGAGCAAGTATACAATCTCCAGAATTAAAATACGACTAAAAAAACTAAAATTGTTCGGTCACTTTGATACAAAAACAAGGGGAAAAGACCATCAAGATTAGGTCGGTTGGAAAAGTGGCTAACAACAAAGTTATTCTTTTTTTGAGACGAATTACTATAATTTTTACGAGATTCCAACCGCGTTTACTACCTCAAAAGTGGTCAAAAAGGTACATACAAGTTTTTGACCGAACAGTTACGTCAATTTCAGATTTGTCTGTTCAAGTTGGACCCTAACTAGGGTTTTGGACGTGAATCCAACCCTCTTTCTTGCATGAAAAGACCAGCCGCTCCTTTTATACATGAGGGATGAAGGCCGATTGAACCAACACTAATCGAACAAACACATCTACTACTTTTTCATGTTCATCTTCCTTTTATCCCTCTCCTTTGTATCTTGCTTCTTGTTCTTCCGTGGTTCATACCAGAGGGTTGTGAATCCATGAGTCTCTATGGGCGATCAGGCCTACCTAGGGCAGCCCATAGCCTCCACGTCACCCTGACGGGGTCCCTCCCAGGCGAGCGGGGGTTCGGGTCTTCAAAAGCGTCCACCGGACTATCTTGGATACCGCACTTCCGGCGAGCCTCCCTCGGCGCGTGCTGCCGTGCATAGTGCTCAGTGTCGAGGGTACATGGTGACGTGTTTGTGTGCGAATATACTTTTTGGCGACTCTGTTGGGGACAAAGCATTGAATGGTCTCCAGCCCGTTCTTGCTACACAGAGAGCATCGTCAAGAGGTTGTAATATACTACGGTATGAATACTCAATCCAATTATGTAGATGCAAGTAACTCTAATGTCCATGTTGCTAGATATTTTGATATGCCTAGTGTATCGGCTAGCCCTAGTTCTAACTATGTGCAACAACCGATGCAAAATTATCTACATTCCTCATCTAGTTTTAGCAAATTGCGATATGTAAACTCAAATTATCATGAATTGGCAAACCCAGAAATCCATATGCCGATGAACAATATGATAAATCCGGTCAATCAATATGAAACACACATTGTTAGAAATTTTAATAGCATGCACGAGGGTGTTTCATATTTTTATTCATTGGCAAATAACTTGCAGTATGTTGATTCACCTTCGCACAAGCCAATGGAAAGAGGAATTGGACAAGCTACTACTAGCTATTGGTCAATTATTATCAGCCATCACATGCTACATCTTATGTTACTAACTTTTTAGCACCATATGCAACCGGAGATATTCATAATTCGCCTACGCACCTTCACGATGGTTATAGCCGAATATGTGGGAGTTCAATAGAAGCTCATGTGCATTCATCTAATGTTGATGCATATGATATGCCACTTGTGCAATTGCAAAGTTTTGGCGACACATCATTGCCGAAATAAAATGAAAGTGTCAGGGGGAAAACCTATCCAAGTTGGGCCGATGTTAAGAAAAAATCATGGTTCATACAAACAAAGACAAACTATAGCTAGAAGGGAGTAATAGCGATGACTTCACTACGCCGACATTTGAGGAATTACCAGAGGAACACCGCAGAGCTTATGAAGTACTCAGAAAGAAGCGAAGATAAGAAATAGAGGCGCTCTAGAAAAAGTGTGAGCAAGAAGAACTTCAGCTATTACTTGCAAGTCTTGAAAACCATCAAGACAATAGTACTCAAGTTGAAGGAATCAATTCATCTCCTCTACGCAGCAATCAAGTTCAACCCTCTGCTACAACGAGGCAAACAGAAGAAGATTTGCAATCTAATGAAACCCATAAAGGTACAAATGATTCAGCTAGAATGCTTAATTCAGTTATTGAAAAGGTCGAATCATAAAATACATGTGTAGAATCTACCGAATCAGAAGAGGCAAGCTTCGTTGATCAAGAGCATGGCTAGCTTACAAAAACTATTGTGCTTGATTTTTCTAGATGTAAGGGAGCTTATATGTTTCCCTATGAGTTCTGTGCCAAAGAAATTTGTGAACATCATCAACAATAAGATATAGCCGAACAATGTTCGATTGACAAAGAGCATCAAAATGAAGAGGCACAAAATCTAGAAAAGGAAGAAGACAAGGTGTTGGAGAATTATGTAGATGCCGAGCAAGATATTGTTTAGGTCATGCAACCATCATGCTATTCCAACATCTTCAAAGAGGTACAGCTAGCAAATAATTTACCTATATTCGATTTGGTCATAACTTATTATTGATGCATATATTAGAAAATTTATCATAAGCATTAAAAGACCAATCGAGAGAGGAAATATATTTGTTAGTAATATATTTGTCACAGGAAATATTCATCAACATGGTGTACTCTTTAGAGAGACTGATAGTGACAAGCTATTACATGCAAAGCTTTCCACATTGATTCACCTAAATTTTATATCTACGTGGGTAGCTTTGTTTATTTCGTCTTGGCTAACATTTGGTCTCAAGTGAGACATACGTGTTTTCATTTTTTTGGTTTCAGAAACCTAAAGCCAAGGTTATTGTCTCTTGAGAAAGTCGATGCTAGTATAATTGTGTATTCAAAGATGTCGGAAAATAAGTGAAGAAAATAATGCATAACCGAATTGGGTGATGTAAAATCTGAACCATTCAGTTGCTCAATTCCAAAGCCGTTCTCACAACAAGATCGGTTGGAAGATAAAACGTGTACCTATAGTTTGATAATGTGTGATCACATATTTGGTATATTTCTACAAATTTATTGCATTAGAATTATTGATCACAATGCCGAGCAATCATTACAAGAACGAGTGTATTGCAAGTTGCATGATTCATTCGAGCATAGATAGAGAGTTGCAACATGTTTCATCAAATAGTACAATTGGCTGTTAATAAGGGACAGTTGAAATTTGTTGAAACACAAATATATGACCAATCTATTTCGATTGGTCTTGATGGACAAAAGTTATTGCATCGGCTTCCTATAGCCGATGCATACAATGAGGAGCAGATACACACCAAGGATGATGGAATCAAGCCTATAAGTAATGATGTTGTTCAAGAGTGTATTGAAGATGTTCTTGAAGGCAGACATTCCATTGAAGCTACAATGAAGACATCAATCACTGGGGGGCAACCAGAAAACTCGAAGATCGATGCGTGCAAAACACAAAAATACAAAAGACACAATAAGAACAAGGGTAAGAAACCAAAAGTCACTTTTGCGTAGCTATTAGAAAAATATAAAAAGGAGAGTGAAGAAAAAAGTTCGTATTGGCCAAGTAGTGCAAAAGCATCAAGATCACCTCCAAGGAAAAAGTCTAAATACAGGGACTAGCAAAAGGAGAAATTCAATGCAAAAGATTGATATCCTACTTTTGGGCCACCAATGCCAATGCCATGGATACCTCCCTATGATAATTTTATTCATATCGACCATGGGAAATGTATGATTCACAACCATGTTATCCATCTAATTCTAGATCATCTTACCCGAACTATGCAACTCCAAGAAGATCAACATTTGATCAGCAATCACAAGTCAAAGAATGTTTCAATAAAAAATAATCGGTCCATATTTCATGGGTAAAGGAAGAAGTGATCAAGCAAGTTTACCGAGTGAAAAGGGATGGACGCGGGTGTGTTGTTTTAGACTCAACTCCAAATAGTGAAAAGCCAGCTGATTTGGTGTTGGCGGCTAAAGGCAAACAAGTAAAGAGAGTAACTTTCAAAGATCCAATTGCGAAAACAAAACAAACAAAGTTTAAAGTTCCCAAGTCAGAGAAGAGGTGCCACTATGCAAAACAAAATCATAGCCGAGATGCCCACTCGGCTTATCAAATTGGCAAGAGAGTAAGCTATATCGGCTTAGCGCCGAGGAGCTAAAGAAAATAAACATGGCATGGGTTCCCAAAGGAAACCCTCAAGGTAAGGAATATGTGCAAGCTCCTATTGTAAGAAGGGAAGCAAGAGTGGAGAACAAAAAGAATAAATCGACCAAGCGATCAAGCCAAAGAATTCGACATCACTATCAAAAACTTCGGCCATCACATCATCCATATTATTATACCTCACCATTGATGCCTATGCCATGGAGTTCATCCCCAAGTATGATTGGTTACCCACCATGGGTTATTTTGATCCACGGATGCATCATAATTATTTATGTCATGAAAGAGTATTACCAAATCATTATTCATATGATTAGTTGCAACATTGTTTCTAATCCAAGAGGATAAAATATTGGGTGTTCATAATCAGATTCACTATTTTGTTTCGGCTATGCATACTTTGATGGATGGTTATCCAATCGTGGCTGATGTGGTGTTCTAACATTGTCCTTAGTGTTACTTGAGACTGAGGCAAGGTTTGCATTCCTTGAAAATTATGCTTATGCTTGTTACTTGATGATTTGGCTTATGAATCTTTGAAATCTATGAAAGGCCAAATTGTTTTTAGTTTCATTATTGCTGTATTAGTGTTGATTATTGAATTTTGACTGATAAGTTATAAAAGCAATAGCCAATGCATTAGTATTGTTTATTTATGTCCTTACGGTACTGCTTTATGAAGTCTCACGCCACTTAGAATATCTTGCACAAAGAATCGGGCTGAATATGCAGTTTTGCTATTTGTGTTAGAACTTTTTATTGCTATAGGTGCTACACCTATTGAGACTTCTAGTGATTCGTTGTGAATAGTGCAACAATATCCATGGTTTACCAAAGTTTTGAAGAATCACTTGTTATTTATCTTGATACATGTCTAGATGTAAATTTCATCTTGGATTGATTTATCATTGCTCATATATCTAGACATGAAAATTTAAGAGCAAATGAGTTGGCTCTATAAACATCCAGCTACCATGTTATTCATGGTATATATCATATTTCACAAGAATCGATATTTTATATCGCCAACATAGGTAAGGCCGGATTGGAGACCACTGTTTTGGCCACTAATGAAATATATAGTGCAGGTCAATATGAAGAACAGAAGAATCCCATTAACTAAATATAAAATCTGAACTAAAGGGTAAACATGAGAGTTCGGGTGCTCTTCAAATACTTATTAATAGGTAATGACCTTTATGGCCGAACAGTTGGTAATATTCTTATTGAGAACATGGATGAAGACCATGCGAGGATCATTATGGAGTTGTTCATGAAGGGAATTGTGATATTCATCAACTTCAACATGAGGTGATTATTCTTAACGCAAATTATTTGAGGATATCATACCCAAGTGGCAACAAGTGTGGACATAAACTGGCCGACATATATTTATTAACCTTAGCACAAATGGCCGATATAGAGTTATCACCCTAAGAACCAGTGGCTGACGGAGTGTTAACATTGTCCTTAGAACAAGTCATTTTCTGGCATGCAAGCTCTGCTATAAAACAGTGGGGCATGTGTTGGCACTCGTTTTGATCTCATAGCCGACCAATGGTGCTACACACTCGGAAAGGTCTACCCAAAATATTATTAATCATTATCGAAGAGGCACCATATCAAATCAAGACATGATCAGGCTTAATAGCCGATTATTATAGTGTTCATAGAATCCTTGGATACTAATATATGGAGGCTTCCACTATGACTTCTTTAAGACGAACTCAAATAAAAAAGTGTCGAACATGAAAGTTGCGCGCCTCGTCAAAACAAATAACTTTGATTTTTTAATCATCTTGATCCGAGTTAGTATGCAAATTTGAAATCCAAAATACTATTAGGGATCGAATTAGCAGGGCCAAGCAAGGGTCGCCGGACCACAGACAATGTCTATCCCTAGGCGAGAGGAATGGCCCGTGCGACCCAGAAAACCTCCTAATTCGATCAATCTACCTACGACCAGAAATAAGCAGTCAAGTACATCTCAGATGAAAAAGTGTCAAACATGAAAGTTCTTCGTTTTTGTGAGGCAAACAATTTTTCTTTTGGGGATATCTTCATTGGATCAAGTATACGGTCTCTATAATTAAAATACGACTGAATAAAACTAAAATTGTTCGGTCAAAATCGGAGTTTGATACGAAAACAAGGGGAAATACCATTAAGATCAGGTAGGTTGGAAAAGTGGCCAACATCAAAGTTATTCGTTTTTTCGAGATAAACAACTTTGCTTTCGCGAGATTTTGATACGAGCGTGTTTACTGCCTCAAAAGTGGTCGGTAAGGTACACACGAGTTTTGACCAAACATTTATGCCAATTTTGGCTTTGCATGTTCGAGTTGGACCCCAACTAGGGTTTTGGACGTGAATCCAACCCTATTTCCTTCATGAAATGTCCAGTCGCTCCTTATATACATGAGGGGTGAAGGCCAAATAAATCAACACCAATCGAATAAACACATCTACTACTTTTTCGTGTTCATCTACTTTTATCCCTCTCCTTTGTATCTTGCTTCTCGTTATTTCGCAGTTCTTTATACTAGAGGGTTGCGAATCCACGAGGCTCTAGGATAGGTCAGGCCTATCTAGGGAATCTCATAGCTACCACGCCGCCCTGATAGGTCCCTCCCGGGCGAGCGGGGTTTTGAGTCTTCAAAATCGCCCGCCGGACTGTCTTGCGTACCAGGCTTCCGGGGAGCCTCCCTCGACTCGTGCTGCCGCGCATCGCTTGGCACCGAGGGTAGACTATGATGTGTTCATGTGCAAACATATTATTTTGAAGTAGCACACTCGAATCATAAGGCGTTGGATAAGACTTGCAGTCGCTATTGTAGGGGTTCCGCGTATGAAAACAATAAATTTTACCCTACGCCCTTGAACCCCTGATGCTGCCAGGACCTATATATTAGTAATACAGTAACAGGAGGGGCTTTTCGCGAACTTACCCTTGAATACTGAAAAGCGTTGTCAACGCTCAGGAGAGCGTGGTTGATGTAGACGAGCCGAAGCCGTCCTCAAGGTTGTGATGAAGTCCTTGCGCTCTCATGGCTCCAACGACTTGAGTGCCTCAAGTGTGACACCTCGCGGGGAGTTACACACGTCCGGTGCCTGACGATGACTCCCGCTTCCCCAATCCAGCAGCAGTTGTGGAAGTAGAGCTCCTGGATCCGAATCGCAGCGCGACAGCGCTCCGCGGTGAAGATGTCTCTCGTTCGCGTAGTCCGAACTTGGGACCACGGTCACGAGAGAGAGGGAGAGAGAGAAAATATCAATTGGAGGTCCTCCTAAAAGTGAGAAGACCTTTATTGCTTATTGGGTGTATTTATCTGGTCAAATACCCCCACTATATATAGGGGGAGGGGAGGTACTACCTCCTTCAAAGTCCCGAGGTGGGACTAAACGAGAGGAGGGGGAGGGGAGGCTGCCGGCCAGCCCTAGTGGGCCCCGTGCGGGGGGCTTGGCCCAGCCAGCCAACCCCCTTGCCCCTTGTCCCTCTCTCCTTTCCCTAATGGGCCCTCTCCCCTCCGGGAATTGGCCCATTAAGCCTTTTGACCTTTTAAATTGATTTTCTCTTTATTAAATAATTATGAATAAATGATTAAATCAATATTTAACATTCATTCACATATTATTCAACCTCCGTGGCTATGGAACACTTCCACCTCCACTCCAGACATCCTCCGGACTTACCGAAACCCTTCCGGTTTTCTCTCTACTATTCTTCGGTGATTCTACCGATCCTATAAACACTCTTTAAGCATCATCAAGCCCTTAAGCATGATACCCCACGGTTTGGGAACACTCCAGACATGGTTGGGACATTTCCGCACCAATGATCGATAGAGGGACCTGGATGGCCATGTGACCCTTATGCGTTCCACGAAGATCTTTTGTCGTTTGAACCGGGATAGTCGTGTCTTATTCCCTTTGTCTCTCAATACTTGCATTCTCGAGATCTGATCAATGACATCACCATGTCGTGTTCAATCTCGTTACCGAACAATGCTACTTGACTCATTCCGACAAGTGATATCCCTGTGATCAAATCACACGATGCGCAGCTATTGGATATAACTTCTCTTAGTGGGCCCTTGAGTATCTTCCCGTCACATGGACGGACAAATCCCGCTCTTGACATATATTGCCTCTACGGTCCTCTGAGTACCTGAACACACATTTATAACCATTGTATTACCAAGTGGCGCTTGATGCTATCTAAGCACTCTCGGGAGATAGTGATTGATATAGCCTCGCGGTCTAAGGAATAGTCTACGAGGATCCATTTCTAATCATCGTAACTTGAACTTCATGACATGATCAGGTCACGATGTTTAGGTTAGTTATTGGTTCATCATCTCATTCTCAGAATGAGTTGACTCCATTTCCAACTAGCATAAATGCCACATGATCCGAAAACATGATCATCTGTTGACCAATGAACTAGTGACTAGAGTTTGAATGGGAACTCCTGGTTGTTTGTATATCACACGTGTATTGATGTTTCCACTCAATACAGTTATAGCATGATATAAAACTTAATCATAAACTATATGAAATATGATAATAGTCCTTACTACTATTTGTCCCTAGGGCATATTCCCAACAGTCTCCCACTTGCACTAGAGTACAAATACACTAGCTGCATTTGTTCTTTAATCATTGGCACCATATATCCGGTACCCTGAACATGCTTGCTCATGGAAGAGGTTGAGTCTTGGGTCTGTACTTTACAGTCCCAAATCCTTGGCAACTTACTAATGTCACCTTGATTGACATTAATACTTTATCATCACATGATAACATATGTGTGTATGCATCGTCGCAATGGCAGCAGAACGAGGCCTGATTCCAGGAGCCTACAGTGACTTTAGATCAACCTCGGGGGCTTTCTCATGGGCACTGCACCCTGGGACACATCATTCTATGTTAAAAGCAAACTAGCCCCACCATAAAATTATACAATACTTTAGATGGTACCCTTATCTATTATTATAAATGTAACCATCGAAACACTAGTGCACTCTGTGCAACTTTCGATGTTTTGTTCACCTCGCTTCCTACTTGACTTCAATTGGTATTTACAGGAGTTTCCAACATATTCCCTTATAACATAACCCTTTATGTTTTAAGATATGTCATCCTTTATGGATTTGGAAAACATGTTTTCAGTTCTCTATTAGACACTACGGACAAACTTACCTCAACATTCTGTGATTCAAACTTAATCACTTTTAAACGTTCCTTATTGGATCATATATTATGTTAAGTTATCATCATGGTTTTCTAAGATAGAACATATGTCTGAACACAGTGGATGATGATCATCCTTTTCTTTCTATCAACCATTGTTGTTAAACTTAATACTATTCCTAACTTGAGTTATTAAGGACCAGTTCCTTAATTAACTTGTATTCTGAAACCCTTTCCAGAATCCCTTAAGGAATACTACATAATATCATACTACACCTATTATCAACTTCTACACCTTATAAATCATTATTTATTGGTACTTGCGCTTTTATTCTCAACGTGTCGAATACACACTTCAGAATCACTCCTATAAGCTCCCACTCAAAATATGTTCCTACATATTTGAATTTTAAACTTATATTGCTCCCACTCAAAAATATGTTAATCACATATTGTTTTAGGAAGACTTTCATAGCTCCCACTCAATTTTATGCAAATTGCATATCCACTCACTATTTTGAACAACTTCAAAATCCTTTGATCAAATATCAAAGTGAGAGATTTACTATGAGACACTAGTACTTTTACTAGTTTTAAATCCACTAGACATTAAGCACTCATTAATCAAATTCATTTGAATTCATCCAATAATTGACAAATTGTGCTTTTGTCATTCACCCCCTTTTCCACTATGGCTTCGCAGTCATTTGGGAAAATTCAAGTAACCCCTTTTACTTATGAGATTCAACAACGAATTGCTTTCTAATCTCAAGTGAATATTGCTTCTAGGATTTCTCATGATTTTAGTTTACCAATATTTCCTTAGTAGTTTGTAGGTATGTCATATTCCAACAATTATGACAAATGTCTCCATACAAGATATGGATTACATTTTAAACCCTACTTCATGTAGTGAAAACACCAGTGGGGAAAACACAATGATCATTATCATTGATTCTTTCCTTTGTGAAGAGAATCATTCAAGAACGTTCTCCGTTGCGTTTCTCAACACTCTGATGCAGGGATATGAATCCTCATCGTGTTTTTCACTATCTTCCATTTGCTCCATAATTGAGAAATATCACTAAAAGTGAGCTTTCTCAAGAATGTACCAAAATCCAAGAAATACCAGTTTTGCGTCTCTTTTGGTTTTAGCTATGGATTTCGCATTCAAAGTTTCCAATGAATACTCTACAAGGACTTATTCGCTATTGTTTTTGTTATATAGAATAACCCCAAAACTTTTACGATGATCCATACTAGATATGGAGCCGATCTCATGAATTCAAATGGTTCACTATTTATTCTAATTGAGTGCAAACTATTTCTTAACTAATGGTCTCTACATCTATACTACAACGATTTATTTGGTTCCATCTATTTACCCACTTTGATATCTAATATCACATTGTGTTGCTTTGCATTTTGACGATTCAAAACGCTTTGCATTTCACAATTTCTCTTATGCCATTCTTTATAAAGTCGAATTTTATTACTATTGATCAAATCATAGTAATTAGATTCTCTTTTATAATTATTCCCTTCGTTGATGAAACACTTTGATCAAATCAAATAATTTCATATTCATGTTTCCTTTGGTAAACTTCTTTACAAAATTAAACAATCATAATGATAATTACCATTATTGTTAAAACACAATACATCGAATATGTATTTACTTTTAACAATACATTAAACACTTTGTATTCAAGTAATACACGGTGTTTAAGTTATTTTGCCGAACTTAGGCATGATTTATATGTGATAAGAAATCGAATGACTTTCACATATTATCATTATAACTTTGAATTTAAACAATGGTTTTCATTCCGTAATGAAATATCATTTAAGTTGGATATTTTAAGGCATTTCAATATTTTACAAATGTTCATGCATTATCAATTTAGTTTCAAAACAAGCAGGATAATTCACATATAATCAAACAAGATATGAACACAAATAGAAATTATTCATAAAAGTGGAACAACTGTTTGTTACAAACTCATATGAATAACCGTCTCACAAAGTGTGAGACACACTAAAGAAGTTCATAGTATTTTGATTACAATAACTATCCAAAACCATAAACTAAGTGAAAAATGTCGAGGGAGAGTGTCGTTGGCCATCATCATCATGCTCTCCATCGACACGCAACGTCACCTCCTCTCCAGCAAGCACCTCTCATGCAGAAGAACCTGTTTTCAGCAAAACAGAACAAGTATGAAATATACTTAACACTGCAAATGTGTTTGCAAGATTATAACATTTATAAAATTGTATATCAAATATATACCTTTGTCATTGATGACCTCAGCGACATTTGGTTCAACCAACACATTCCTGAGATGTGTTACGAACCGGTGGAACTCCATTGATTCTGCGTCGCCTCTCATAATGCAAGTCCTGACTTGTGCTTGGTAGCTTGGTGGCAGCGACCGCAGTACAACGCCATTTGCAAAAGAGCCCATCATCCAGCTATCCAGGAAGTATGCAGGCCTCATGTACACATCATGCATGCTCTCCAAGTGGTCGTCCAGTGATGAGTTCTCATCCATCTTAATGGAGAGGAAGTCTCCCATCAGCTCATGCTCCCATATGCGTGCTTGTTCCAGGAAATGTGTCCTAAGCTGTAGCATTACCGTACGAGGGTTGACATCACCCACTAAAGGCCACAGCTCATCCACCATTCCGAAATGCATAGTAACTAAAATGAAGGAGGCCATCTCCCGATGGAGATAGCGGTCTTCCCGCTGCTCCGGGGTCTCTAAGTCAATGGGCTGATCCAAATCCATCCCGTCGAGTATGTAGTCGACCACGTCATTCTCGCTAAGGAGAACGTGGAGACGTGCAACCCATATAGAGAAGTTTGATCCATCTAATCTGAGCTTCTCTCCTTCTAACCAATCAATCGTCAACAGGAAAGGTGGCACCGGGGAGAACTTTTCTACATTTACAATTGCAAAAGGAATTTAGACTAAGTTTATAATTAAATGAGTCAATAATGACTCCACTCAGAAACACCTATCCCCATAAGGGTTCCTAGTGATAACACGACCCCTATCAGCCACATCTCCCCCGATTAACACGGCCATCAATGTGGGTTCAAGGGTGGATGCTAAACGTCGGTCACAGCATTCATGCGACTCGTGCTCGATCTTTCGATCATCCGTGATCTGAGGCCACGCTTCTATGGTGTGCTAGGTTCGCCAACTCAACCTTAGTGTATTCGCTGTGCAACATGGCTTACACCCACTATATGCGAACGTAGATATGTCTGAAACCCATGCCTGTACCATGGATCGCCTCATACCGAAGAACTTTCTTAGTGGTGCACACTAAGGGGGAACACAACCGTTAGTAATTTTAATAGGGATCATCTTATTAGGCTACCGTCTAGTATCTAATACTAGCACACAATAAGATATACAAACAATAACATTGAATGTAAATGCGATGTGATATGTTCCTTCACGTCATGATCTCCATCTGTCGTCACCAGATTCCAGCGCCAGGGTTCTAGCGCCGTAGACACCAGGGTACCGATGTCATTCCGGCGTGGTAGTCCGTCACCTTTTGACTATCTACTACTACGTAACATAAGGTAATCACTTTACCTTTGCCACAACCATATCAAAAAGCAACGCCCCCCTGCAAAACAAAGTTAGACGCCTCTACTTTATCTTTGCATGTTTTACGTGGCTGAATGGGCTTTCGCACAAGAACCGTTCTTACCTACGAACTTTTAGCACAACGCTGATCAAGTAGTTGTCTCTACTACACCCCTTTCGGGGCCCTCTGTTGCAAATGGCATACCAACTAATGCGAGAGATACAGACACCCCCCTAAGCCACTTTATACGGTACAAGTTGTATGACAAGCGTGGACCAGTCTCGCGAATGAACACGTAAAGTCGGTTAGGGGCCGCTTCATCAAGCATTACTGCGGTATACACAAGTACACATGGGAGGGTAACAACTAAAAGATCAACGCCCACACGCTACATCTCGTGTGTTCTACCCGTACTAGCATTACTACGCATAGATCTAGCTATGATACCACTGTAGGGGTTCCGCGTATGAAAACAATAAATTTTACCCTACGCCCCTGAACCCTTGATGCTGCCAGGACCTATCTATTAGTAATATAGTAACGGGAGGGGATTTTCGCGAACTTCCCCTTGAAGACCGAAAAACGTTGTCAATGCTCAGGAGAGCGTGGTTGATGTAGACGAGCCGACGCCGACCTCAAGGTCGTGATGAAGTCCTTGCGCTCCCGTGGCTCCAACGACTTGAGTGCCTCAAGTATGACACCTCGCGGGGAGTCACACACGTCCAGTGCCTGACGATGACTCCCGCTTCCCCGATCCAGCAGTAGTTGCAGAAGTAGAGCTCCTGGATCCGAATCCCGCAGCGCGACAGCGCTCCGCGGTGAAGATGTCTCTCGTTCGCGCAGTCCGAACTTGGGACCATGGTCACGAGAGAGAGAGAGAGAGAGAGAGAGAGAGAGAGAGAGAGAGAGAGAGAGAGAGAGAGAGAGAGAGAGAGAGAGAGAGAGAGAGAGAGAGGGAGAGAAAATATCAATTGGAGGTCCTCCCAAAAGTGAGATTATTGATTATTGGGTGTATTTATCTGGCCAAATACCCCCACTATATATAGGGGAGGGGAGGTACTACCTCCTTCAAAGTCCCGGGGTGGGACTAAAGGAGAGGAGGGGGAGGGGAGGCTGTCGGCCAGCCCTAGTGGGCCCCGCGCGGGGGGCCAGGCCCAGCCGGCCAACCCCCTTGCCCCTTGTCCCTCTCTCCTTTCCCTAATGGGCCCTCTCCCCTCCGGGAATTGGCCCATTAAGCTTTTTGACCTTTTAAATTGATTTTCTCTTTATTAAATAATTACGAATAAATGATTAAATCAATATTTAACATTCATTCACATATTATTCAACCTTCGTGGCTATGGAACACTTCCACCTCGACTCCAGACATCCTCCGGACTTACCGAAACCCTTCCGGTTTTCTCTCTACTATTCTTCGGTGATTCTACTGATCCTATAAACACTCTCTAAGCATTATCAAGCCCTTAAGCATGATACCCCACGGTTTGGGAACACTCCAGACATGGTCGGGACACTCCCGCACCAATGATCGACAGAGGGACCTGGATGGCCATGTGACCCATGTGCATTCCACGAAGATCTTTCGTCGTTTGAACCGAGATAGTCGTGTCTTATTTCCTTTGTCTCTCGATACTTGCATTGCCCGAGATATTATCAATGACATCACCATGTCGTGTTCAATCTCGTTACCGAAAAATGCTACTTGACTCATTCCGACAAGTGATATCCATGTGATCAAATCACACGCTGCGCAGCTATTGGATATAACTTATCCGGGTGGGCCCTTGAGTATCTTCCTGTCACATGGAAGAACAAATCCTGCTCTTGACATATATTGCCTCTACGGTTTCCTCCGAGTACCTGAACACACCTTTATTACCACTGTATTACCAAGTGGCGCTTGATGCTATCTAAGCACTCTCGGGAGACAGTGATTGATATAGCCTCATGGTCTAAGGAATAGTCTACGAGGATCCATTTCTAATCATCGTAACTTGAACTTCGTGACATGATCGGGTCACGATGTTTAGGTTGGGTATTGTTTCATCATCTCATTCTCAGATTGAGTTGACTCCATTTCCAACTAGCATAAATGCCACATGATCAGGAAACATGATCATCTGTTGACCAATGAACCAGTGACTAGAGTTTCACTGGGAACTCCTGGTTGTTTGTATATCGCACGTGTATTGATGTTTCCACTCAGTACAGTTATATCATGATATAAAACTTAATCATAAACTATATGAAATATGATAATAGTCCTTACTACTATTTGTCTCTAGGGCATATTTCCAACAGCTATACCCAAAGTGACTCAATATCTTCCCCAAATAGTGGGACTGAAGTAGTGTAATCCCACCGTTGTCATCCTTCAGTAGCTTGATATTTAAGATTACATCAGCCTCTCCCAAGGCCTTCATCTCAAAGCAGTGAGATAGGAACTCTTTGACCTCCTCAGTAACAGCGAGTTTGGTCACGAATATCATATGTCATCAACATAGAGACACATAATAACTCCCTCGCCCCTACCATGGTGATAGTACACACACTTATATGCTTTGTTTACAGAAAAGCCTTCAACGGTTAAAGTTCTTTCAAACATCACATGACACTGCTTAGGAGCTTGCTTAAGACCATACAAAGACTTCACTAACTTACACACTTTTCCTTCTTGACCAATCTACTACAAATCCATCAGGCTGCTCCATATAAATTTCCTCACCTAGCTCTCAATTTAGAAAAGGTGTCTTAACGTCCATTCGATGAACAAGAATACTGTGTGAGAAATCAAAGGATAGTAGTAGTATAATAGTGGTCAATATGGCTATAGGTGAGTAGGTATCGAAGAAGTCTTCACCTTCTTTTTGGGTATAATCCTTGGACACAAGACGTGCCTTGAAATTTTCAATAGTACCATCAGGTCTAAGATTTTTCTTGAACACCCAATTACATCCTATAGGTTTGCACCCATAAGGACGATCGGTGACCTCCCAAGTTCCATTAGTTAAGATAGAATCCATCTCGCTTTGGACAACTTCCTTCTAGTACTTAGCATCTTGAGATGCATAGGCTTCTGAAATAGAAGTGGGAGCATCATCCACAAGGTACACAATGAAATCATCACCAAATGACTTTGTAATCCTTTGTCTCTTGCTCCTTTTGGGAGCTTCATTGTCGTCCTCCACAAGATCATCATAATGTTCTATCGGCATAGTGCGTTCAAGAATTATAGCAAATTCTTGACTAGATGAACTAGTCATATACTGATTTGATGAGCTACACATACCTTTCAAGGGAAAGATGTCATCAAAGAAAGTCACATCATTCGACTCCATAATTGCACCAACATGCATGTCAGATACCTCAGATTTTGCTATAAAAATCCTATTGCCAATGCTATGAAAATTATATCCCAGAAAAATAGAATCCATGGTTTTTGGTCCAAGCATTCGCTTCTTGGGTATTCGAATATTGACTTTTGTCAACCATCCCCAAGTTCATAAATAAGAGAGTTTAACCCTTTTCTTCTCCCATTCCTCAAATGGAGTTATGGTTTTATCCTCTACAGAAACACGGTTTAGGACATGACACATAGTCATTAGCACCTCCCCCCCCCCCACCATTACTTGGAAAGACCCAATGTATCTAACATGATGTTAACCAATTCTGAGAACCTTGAGAACTTAAGTGTGGTTCTTTCTTTTGGCCACCCCATTTGACTGAGATGGGTATGGAGACGTCCTATCATGGATAATACCATGTTTTGTACAGAATAAATCAAATTTGTTTGAAAAGTACTCTCCACCACGATCCGACCTTAGCCGCTTAATTTTAAGATCAAGTTGGTTTCCTGCTTCAGCTTTATAGATTTTGAAGTAGTTCAAAGCTTCATCTTTAAATTTCAGAAGATAAACATAGTAGTATATAATGGAGTCATCTATCAATGTCATGAAGTATCTTTTTGCACCTTTTGTCAAAACAACATTCATCTCACATAGATCCGAATGTATAAGTTCGAGTGGTGCTAAGTTTCTCGGTTCTGCAACTGTATGGGACTTGCGGGGTTGCTTCGCTTGAATGCAAACTTGGCACTTAGAACCTTTGACAATAGTGAATTTTAGAATTAAACTCATATTGGCTAGCCGCATCATGCAACCAAAGTTAATATGACAGAGTCGTGAATGCCAAATATTAGACCCAGTATCATTGCAAACATGATTAATAACTTTAGTACATGAGTCTGACAAAGATAAGAGGAACAGACCTCCACCCTCATAGCCCTTTCCAAAAAATTGTACATAGTTAGAAATTACAACTTTATTAGACTCAAAAACCATCTCGACATAAAAGCGAACTGCTGACGAGATTCTTATTAATGGAGGGAACGTGTTGCACATTCTTCAGCTATACGGTCTTTCCCGAAGTAAACTTCAAATTTACCGTACCAACACCATGAACAGAAGCATGTGAATCATTTCCCATCATCATGGAAAAAATCCTTGAGACCTGATAAGAACAAAACATGAAAATATCAGAACATACATGTGTATTAGCGCCCGTGTCTATCCACCATTTAGGAGAATGACATACTGAAATGATAGTAGGTAAATATCATACCATATGCCCTTCATCTCGGTATCGCTAATAACAATATTAGCGGCCTTGCTGATGTTCTCATGTCGACGCTTGTCAAAGCGATTAGGACGGCTAGGAGCCTAATGATCAGGATCACCATAGACGTGGCAAGATACTTTCTTCTTATCATTTTTTATTGAAATTGGTTGAGTGTGTGTCCTTGTTTTTGCAACGAAACTTCCCTTTTCTTTCAGATTTGTTCTTATTCTTGAACTTATCGGACTTGAAGTTTTTATTCTGTACCAAATTGGCACTAGAACCTCCCCCAAATCCTCGAGCGGTCTTGTCCTTTGCTCTCTCCTTCTCTTCCACATGAAGAGACTCAATGAGAAGCGTAACAAAAAACTCTTGTCTCTTATGTTTCAGAAAAGTAGCAAAGTTCCTTCATAAGGGAGGAAGCTTGGCAATAATACCGTCGACCACAAACTTATCCAGTAAGGTACACTTGAAATATTCAAATTCTTTGGCAAGTGATTGTATCACATGAGTTTGCTCAACGACGAAGCGCTCATCAACCATCTTGTAGTCATAGAATTGCTCCATGGCATACAACTCAGTGCCAGCGTCCAATACCCCAAAATTGGCCTCGAGCGCATTCCACGCGTCCTTCACATTATCAAATGCCATGTACGAGTCAACAATATTATCACCAAGAACACTGAAAAGAGCCGCCATAATTAAACATGATATCGACTTTCTTAAAAGCTGCTTTTTTAGCAGTAGAAAGATCTCTTTTAGATTTGCCAAGAGTGATGCTATAGCAGTTCAGATTTTCAAACCAGAGAACTTCTCTCGTGCGTCATCTCTTATAGTGCATATCATAAAAAGGAGGCGACCTAGTAGCCATGGTTACACCAGTGGAATTCAGTTGTCTATAATCAGGTTTTTGGATTGTTGAAAATATAAACAATAATCTATATGATTTAATCCGAATAATAAACTGATAAAGTATGATCATACAAATAATACCAAAATTAATAATACAGATTAACAAAGTAGATGAACATATTACATCTAAATAAGATAAATTTATCATATGTACACCAAACGCTAGAACAAAGAACTCTAACAAAATCTGAAAGAGAAAGTTCAAGGTTACGTACGATGCAGCAGTGGCAGCAGCAGTAGCTGCAGCGGTAGCGGCAAAGTTGTCGTCCATGTTGAGGTTACCGGAGAAATCGGTGACGTCCGGGAAGAAGTAGTCGTTCGGGAACTTGTTGTCAGACAACGTCGTGGATGCCAGTAATCGTGTTTGAGCGCTCACCAAAAAACTGACCGCCCTTCACCTGTACATGTTCACAAGAGGCGGGATTCCGGTGGCCTACTGTCCCGATCTACGATGCACGCCGCAAGCCGAGGTGGAGAAGACGAAGGCGACGGTGCAATGGACTAGAAAGAGGTAGTCGCGTAGGGTTTGTGGGTAGTTTATGTAGTATCGGTCGGGTAGGTCGTGGGGCGCAACCCATGCAAGTCAACACAGCCCACGATTAAAAAGATCTGGCTAATTAACGCGTCCGTTAATGACTCATAATTAATTTTCTCAAACAGCAAAATAAAACTCTGCTAGGCGAGATTTCCGCAACCTGCGGCGTGGCGCAACAAGACGTGGTGCGCGAGAGCTACTCCTCTTCACCACACCAAAACCTCCTTCGACGCCACGCCACGCCTCGTCACGTCACGGTGCCACGCCACACCTCGTCACGACGCGACGCGGGTTGCGGGAATCTTGTTGAGCCATGTTTTACTTTGTTGTTCGGAAAAATTTATTATGAGCCATTAACGAACGCGTTAGTTAGCCACATTTTTTTTATCGTGGGTTGTGTTGACTTGGGCGTGGGTTGCGTCCCACGACCTATCCGACCGGCACTACATTAACTACCCGTAAACCCTACGCGATACAAATCATCACACGAGCCTCCTTTCAGACCATCGTGTCGCCGCCTTCGTCTTTCCCATCCCGGCTTGCGGCGTGCACCATAGATCAAGACAGTAGGCCTCCGAAACCCCGCCTATTGTGAACCTATACGGATGAGGGGCCATCAAGTTTTTTGGGAACGCTCAAGTGCGACTACTGATATCCACGATGTCGTCCGACAACAAGTTCCTGAACGACGACTTCTTCCCGGACGTCATCGACATATTCGGCAACCTCAACATGTACGACAACGTTGCGCTACCTCAACATGTACGACAACGTTGCGCTACCGCTGCGGCTACTGCTGCTGCACCATACGTAATCCTAAAACTTTCTCTTTCAGATTCCACTAGAGTTCTATGTTCTAACATTTGGTGTAGATATGATAGATTTATCTTATTTACATATAATATGATCGTCTACTTTGTTAATATGCATGATTAATTTTTATACTATTTGTATGTTATATTTTATCGGATTAAATTATATATATTATTGCTTATATTTTTAATCCCACTATGACTGGTCTAAGAACCGGTCCATTGCCAAAGGCCTTAGACATATCGCAGTGTGAAATTGGTTCTTTGCTTGCACTTTGTTCCACACCAAAATACTCAAAGGGAGAGCTTCTCTGTCCCCTGAAAAACGCAAAAGACACAGAGTGCTCAACAAGCAGATACTGGTAAAATTCAACTTGGGAGACCGTGAGATCCATATCCTGCCGCTGGTAAAATTCAACTTGGGAGACCGTGAGATCCATATCCTCCCGCATCAAAGTGTAACCTGTACAAGATCTTTCTTCCTATTATCATATTATATCCAACAACCTTACACTCATCTCCTACTCCAGTATAAAATCAGCAACCTTGTCTCTCCCTTTCACATCACCCAACACATAGATACATATATAGTAATGGCGTGAACGTTTAGTACTTATATACAAAGGGGTGGGAACCAACAAACCCTAAGAAAATAAAACTAGGAATCTGCCTCACTCACACCATTTACAGACACTAGATCTCTTTCTCTCTCATGGTTGTGTGTCTCAAAATTCAGCCACTCCAACCTCACGTTCAAGTTCTTACAGTAATGTATAGTCATAAACTTACAGTTACTCCCCTGGTAAGACGAGCGGCTCCGTCCGAATCTCACCATCCACTGAGATGATTGCCGTCAATCATGGAGCTTCTTTTCTTTCTCCATCACAGGAAAATCATTCCACATTTCAGAGTTTCCACTGAATCTCCCACTACCCCTCTTTAACGAAAACTCTGCACATGAAGTCCCGAAACCTCTGCGAGTAGAGCTTCGGGTCCACCGCAGAGATCAAATCAGGGTCCGCCCGTAACGACTTGTAGGCGTGCTCTAGCTTCTTGCTGATGTCATAATCTCGGAGGATGTCGATTATCCCGAAATAGAGAATGACGTCATAGGCTTCCCTGTTCTTGCTTCGGCCCCCGCCACCGAAGAGAAATGAGTCAATCTTGCTACTGGATGTACGCTCTGCTCGAGCCGGTAATCGTGCACCCAGTCCAGCCAGTGGTTTCCTGAAGCCATTATAGAAGAACGCTTAAAGCCGAAATTGTAGTCAACAGTTTCGGAGTGTCCAGTTGGTATTACGTACGAGAAAACGATCGACATGGTAGAATTATTAAGGGATCATGCTCTCTCGGTATCACAGTTGGGGCAAACAGGCCAAATCACTATGTGAAAACTAGGAACGACAGCAATCAAGTTTGCACCATGGTGACAGCTCATATTTGATTAGAAAAAAGCGGATGGGGGACAAGTGTAACATCTTAAGCAGGCAAAAACAAAGTGTAGCACCTGTTAACAAGGCATGTGTTCCGTTAGAACTAATGTGTTTACAAAAGGTGGTATATTTAATAACTGAAGCTCTCATAGTGGAGTAGCAAACAACTGAAGTTCTGCGAACACTTCGGTAGTTAAAACTTCAAAGTGTTCCCATGGTAGGCTATTCGCATTTTCCTACTATAGAAGAACTTCGCTGATTTGTGGCAACAAATTTCATTTTCATGTCACTGTCATGATGTTTACAGGTATCTTGCCATTGACAAAAGCGGTTTGAAATCTTCAATTGATTAGATATTTATTGGCACTATTTATGAACATATGATTAGATTTAATTCGGGGTAAACAATAATCCTCATGGGACAAGAAGCTACAGATATGCATATGTGCAAACACTATGATGACATACCGATGATCAGGCGTTTTGTCCAAATCTTTAGCTGACAGGCATGGCTTAGGCATGCTGACACTGCCTTGACATGCCGACAACATGTTGGCTGAAAGCTCTGGGTAATATGATTGCTCATGTTAGGAAAAAATCCATAATGTTGTCAAAGTTTACTATTTAGTACTACCTCCGTTCCACAATATAAGCCTTTTTAGGAAGCTAAAACAGCTTGCTAAAAAGGCTTATAGGCTTATATTGTGGAACAGAGGGAGTATTTAGCAAAAGCATGTCCTTCAAGCAAGAGCAACTTACCGGGGGAAGTGGTAAAAGTAGATAAACCCATCTTTGACGCAGGGATATCATCACGAAAGTGAACACCAACCAATAAACTGTAGTCCATAATACCCTCTGATTCCAAAAACATGCAATCTCGCCTAAGTTGCCTAAGTAACAACAACATCATGCCAGACTTAGTGTTGTTGTTTCCTCTGAAGACAATATAGTTGTCCTAGCATCATCACCAGGAATCAGAAAACTTACTCATGAAGCTGCTTATGCCGAGACTGCTGCATCCGAAATACAAAGTCGAGATCCAAGTCTTTGAGTGTGGTTGCCTCGTCAATCTCTTGTTCGAACTTGTCCGATTGCCGACCATAGGAGGAGCCTTTCAGATCATAACGGCGATGGATCCGGTGGTCCGAGCAGAACAAATTACCCATAACGATAAACCGCACCTGCGAGAGAACATGTGTAAATTGCCATACACCAAGAAACGGTGAGAGGCACTAGGAGGCAACCAAGGTGTCATTGTTGTCTTGTGGCAAACATTACACACCTTCTGCCCACCATTTGGCTTCACGGAGTGTACACCGTAGAATCTTGTGATCAGTGAGCTCTTGTACCGCCTAATGTGTTTGTAGTAGCTTGGCAACATCCTAATTAACAGCTGCACACCCAGAAACTGATTTCTCAGCAAAAGTATGCAACATAAAATAGAGTACACCAATAATGATAAAACTACTCAAGAAACATGAATGCTAGTGTTACCTTCACTTCTGATTTCTTGACAGTCTTAATCATGAATCGCTCGTCTTGCGTGAGGTAGAAGAAGCTCCCGCTCTTTCCAGGAGAGGACAGCTCCCGCAAGGCATCGTCCCCACAGATTGCAAGCATGTAATCTGCTGGATCGACGGCAAACAACTTCCTCATGTGCCTGCCAGATCAAGAATCCATCATGACACAGGTAGAAACCACAAATCAGAGTCAGTTACAGAGCAGCCTGCCTCCAGCTCCAGTGACTGAACTGAGTGAAGTGAAGGTTTGACATTAGACAGGCCAACCACCTGAAGACCATGGGGCAGTAGTCCTTCCACCGGAACTCCGGGGACGGGTGCGGAGGCGTCAGCTTGGACCCCGCCGGTGGGAACCGTGTCCAGAACTTGTTGCTGGGATCGAAATCCGCCCGCTTGAGCTCCCGCATCGGCTTCGCCGCCGACTTCCCCACCTCGTGCCTGGGTACAAAAAAATTATCATCCAGTTCACAATCTACTTCCCGAAACTGTAAAATGTGTATACTTCTGGCCACTATCGGTACGTTCAATTCCACCACCACAATATTCAAAAATAATAATTTCACCACCACCATCACTACCTTATATACTGATGACGAGGTCTGTAATGGAAAATCAGGGACAGACAGTGTTCCCTTGTTTTAAAAAAAAAGTATGTACCTGATGCCGAGCTGCAGGTTGAGCATGAGGTGGTAGTTCTTGTGGCCCTTGGAGATGGTCTTCCCCGGCCGCCTCCATTGCCTGGAGCTGCACGGGTCCAGAGTAGTGCGCGGGGTGGCGGCGTCGTCCACAGGGGCCTCAACGACGTCGCAGGAGATGTCGCCGTCGGACTCTCGGATGCAGATCCGCGGCAAGGCGCGGCTAGCCTCCGCCGGCGACGAGCGGTTGCGCCCGGCAATGTCGACGTGGTGCTGCGGCGGCCCGCGGGGCCCGAGGTGGCGTGTGCTGTCCGGCGTGGCGAACGTGCCGGCGCCGCTGTCGTAGGCGGCCCAGACGTAGCCGTCCGACCTGGTGAAGGAGTGGCGTGTGTAGGCATCTCCGTCGGGGATGGCCACCCTGTCCTTGTGGCCCAAGTCCGGTGCAGCAGGACCGCCGGTCGCCGGCGCCACCCGCCTCATCGCGGCATTAATTAGAGAAGAGATTAAGGAAAACAAAGAGGAGGTCTTGAATCAATCACTCGGTGGGTTTAGCGAGGTTTGCGGTGCCTTGGGTGGCAAAGCAAAAGCAAAAGGGAAGTAATCGAGGAGGGCGGCGGCGGCGGTGTCTGTCAGAGACCGCGGTTGCGGTGTGCAGAGGCGTGTAGGGGTAAAAAAGGGGAAAGGAGATTGCAGCCTGCAGGAGGAGATACATATGAACGGAAGGGTACGCGGCGAGATTACCGAGCGAGCGAAGTTGGAATTTGTTCTGTTTGCAGACAATTAGTATAGGACCGATCGACCGTGATTCACTAGAAGGAGATGTTTTAGTTTTAGAAAAAGAATATACAGTATCTATATTCTTTTTAGTGTGTAGGTTCACTTCATACCTAAATAAATCTACACACTAAAATAGATTTAGATACACTTCTTTCACAAAGCTAAAACATCTTTTATTTTGAAACGGAGGGAGTATTTTAGAGCACAACGCTACTATGCACGCTAAGCTTACATGGGGCGAGAATCGAGCATCAACCCGCACTTAGATGGTTAGAAGAGCAGTCTAGCCCACTAGAGACCCACAATTTGGTGTCTCGTAAAAAGCGAAATATTCTTGGGCGGGAGGAGATGTTCCCCTCGATAACCAGTTGCATGTGGTGATTTCATCAATATCAAAGTTCGCCGGATGAGTCTCTCAGACTCAATCTTTCGGAGGTGCTCATAGGGTTAGGGTGTTCGTATGTACGCATTTGTGAGCGATGTAATAGGTTTCGAAAAAAGCTTATCGTGGGCGCATCCGTCCCGTGTCACGGGGAGCCATCTGGACGCACTGGGCACAAGACAAGTGTCACGCGAGCCAATCCTGGCAGTGATATATTGCCATCATTGCGTGCCTATTTGACTTTCTTTTTCCTCTTTTCAATTTATTTATTCCGTCCCGCCGCTCCAATTTTTTACCCCTCTCCAACAGCGCAACCACCTATGCCACGCCGCCATGCCGCCGAAGGTGCCGAAGACGAAGGGGATCAACAAGGGGCCAGATGAGACTTTCAATATCCCCACAAGAAGTTGGTGGTGAAGCTAAGCCGAAGGGGTGCCAGAGATGGAGTGGAACGGTATCTGCATGCGACGGAAGTTCGCCACCAATGAACGAAACGCTTGATGCCACAAGGAGAAGAAGAACGTCGTCGACGTAGCGGTGAACCTTGTGATTAGCCAACGATTCTGGGCAGGAAGCTGCAGCTGGGGAGCATGACATCGGCAAGTCATGCGGCTCCGACTCCACCCCGCGGGCCTGGGTCATCGTTGACGTCAGGATACTTCCAGGAAAGCGCAAGCACGGGCGCGATGCCGCTCTCGAGAGCAAGGTTCTCCCCGAGATTGTAGAGACTGAGTATGGCGGCTATGGAGTTTTGAATCCGAACCTTCTCTTTTCCCCGAGCATCAATGATCGCCGCCCAGAAAGCATCGACCTCAACAATGAATACATCGATTCGTCGGCGGCTCAACAGGCATGACAACACACTGCTCCCAATGATTTCTCTGACCGTAGATTGTTCCGTATTGCTAGCACGGACATCAACCAGGTGTTCGACGAAACATGAAGGGGTTCGCAGTAGAAATATAATTTTTTCTTAACTAGCGCAACACCATATGCAATGATATATCTAGGAGTAATGTTTTAACGGAGAGAGTTTCGGTAACATACCCTTGTAGACCGAAAGTTTTTAACATTTCTTGGGGAAAGTGGATGATGTAGTCGTACTCGTAGCCGACCTCAAGGTGATGAATCTCTTGGCCCGATAATCCAGGTGCCACTGGTGGCAGCACCTCCATCGTTTCGCACACGTTCGGTACACGACGACGACTTCCGATTCTCTGATCCAACCGAGAGTGTGGAAATAGATCTTCTGGATGGAATTCCCGCAGTACAATGGTGTGCTGCAACGAAGCAATCTCTTGCGTGTGCAGCCCTGACTTAGGCCTTCGATTGCGAGAGAGGAGAGAGATTCTCTAAGGAAATTGCCTTAGAGAATATATTAATTGTTGTGTTTATTTCCACCCATGGGACCCTCCTTATGTAGGGGAAA
Organism: Avena eriantha; assembly: GCA_910589775.1. Lineage (NCBI taxonomy): Eukaryota > Viridiplantae > Streptophyta > Magnoliopsida > Poales > Poaceae > Avena > Avena eriantha. The sequence continues at coordinate 481,474,950 of OU342741.1, read as the reverse complement.
AGGGGAGACCCTTTTCTCCTCAAGTCCTAGGGTGGGACTAAAGGAGAGGGAAGGGAGGAGGCACGACATGGAAGGATGGCCGGCCATGTGGGCCATGCGCGTAGCCCATGGGACGGCGGCTAGGTAGGCCCCACCCCGCGCCATGCCCTAGGCGGTGGAAACTTCCCATGGGGCGGCTTGCCTCTTAGGCCTTTCCCCTCCGGGGATTTGGACCATTAGGGAAGTTGCCCTTTTAATTTTAATTTTAAATATTTATTTAATATTAATTCAAATACTTAATATAGAATACATATTATTAAATTTCTTTTGACCCGAGACACCTTTCGGTTCACTCCGAACGACTTTGGATCCTCCTGGAACGATTTCGGTTCTCTCACATGAAACACTTCTAGCATTCTCATTTATATCTCTCTTCCTTCCGTGATTCCGTTTTAACCAAAACGATCTCCGAGTGTCATTATGCCCTTAAGTATGTTACACTATAGTTTGGGAACATCACAGACATGATCGAGGCACCTCTCATATCAATGATCATCAGAGGGACCGGGATGTCCATCATGAACTGTGTACATTCCACGATGTTTATTATCGTTTGAACCATAAACACCGAGTCCAATTCCCTTTGTTACTTCGATACTTGACTTGTTCGAGGTCTGATCATTGGTATCACGATACCTTATTAAATCTCGTTATCGACAAGTACCGCTTTACTCGTTCCCATGATATTCCATCCCGTGACCTAGTCACATGTTAAGCAACATTATGGATGCAATCTCACCGAGTGGATCCGGTGTATCTTACCATCACGTGGGAGAACAAATCTTGATCTCGATGCATACGCCTCAACACATCTCTCTGGAATACCAAATATACACCTTTATGATCACCCTGTTACGGTGTGATGGTTGATGCAATCTAAGCAGCCTCAGGTGATAATGATTAAATATGATCTCATGATCTAAGGAGTAGGTCACTTCGTTTCTAATTATTGCAACAATGAACTATGTGACTTGATCGTGTCACAATAATTATGTTGGTTAATGTCCATAACATCATTCACTAATGATATAACTTTATTGTCAATTGGCATAAATGCTCCATGATCAAGAAACCTTGATCATCAGTTGCCCAATGAACTAGTTGAATATAAGCTACTATGGGCCTTTAGTTTGTTTGCATACCACACATCTATCAATGTTTCTGATTGATACAGTTATAGCATGGTATAAAACAATTATGAACTAATGAGATATGATAATAAACACCCTTTTATTATTTGCTCTAGGGAATATCTCCTTCAGTCTTCCACTTGCACTAGAGTACAAATACTCTAGTTGCATTTGTTACTAATCATAAAATGATATCATATATGTGTTTTATAGATCATGCTTGCTTATGGAGAAACCTTTTTATCTTTGATCTGTATTACCAGATCTTTATGTTCTTTGCAAATCATTTAATGTCACCTAATTTGAAATTATCCTATTATCCCATAATATGTCGAAGTATATGTTTAGCAGCAGAGTGAGACATTTGTTTCCTTCTATCTACCATGATGTCTATTCAGTCAAGTGGACTTTCACTGTTGTCATGTATACATAGAAACACACTCAATAGAAGGTTGAAATTCCTAAGCCATAACAATTACACTTGCCACTTCAAAGTACCCACATACTTCTATATCAATGTAGATTTTAATTGATAGTGCATATCATGCAACTTCGATGCCTAACCATGCTTCTTACAACTTAAGGAAAAACTTAACTCTGGTTCATTGATTAACTCCGGAATCACTTTGAAACATGTTCTTATGCTAATGAAAAATTCCGGGTCACATTACATCAAGTATACAACATGGTTATATGGAAGAACCTATGACCAAGGCATAGGAGATGAAGATCATCTCTTTTATTTCTTTTACACTATTGTTGTCATACCGAGATTAACTCATGCTCCTACTAGTTTCACAAGTAAGAACCTATTTATTTGCTTTTCCCATCTTGAACTACTTCAGAATCTGAACTTAGGACATTATGAATTCCTTCAGAATCTAATCTAGGAAACATTTTGACTATAATGTTTATTAAACGAATCAATCTATCTCGATAGATTTAATGTTTAATACTTTGTTTAAACTCCATTCATAAAATATTTACTAACTTAAATACCAATCATATCATTCATTATATGTCTACCACATATCCAAGAATGTTGTCACACTCCCACTAAAATATGACATCCACACAAATGAGATCGGGATATTCTCTTAGCTCCCACTCAAGCTATTTAGATTCGTGCAAGCTATTTAGCTCCCACTCAATTTATCATAAACACATGTCCTCTCGATATTTAGGTAATCCCAAAATTTCTTTGATCATCTATCAAATCGAGAATTCCAGCTACGAGACATTAGCATCCATCTGATTTTACAAAACCTGCTTATTGTACCAATTACAACCTTTCTTCAATCTTGTCATTGAAAAACATGCTGTTTTTGACAACCTTACTAACAATTATCAAATTGCAGTAATTGCTGATATAAATCCAATAGACTTAAGCATCGCTACATATCGTAGTACATCTCATTGAATTGTAAAAACATACTTTGTGACAAATCAAGCTCTTAAGTCTTCCTTTGAGTTTTATTTCTTCCTTATAACTTTGAAGTTATTGAGAAGATCAAGTAAACATATTTACTTAATAAAATTAAGTAACATCTTACTTTTGCAATCTTAAATGTAACTTAATGCGGATTTTATGACTTTTAGTCATTTCTTGTACTTAGGTCCACCTCGCTTCTTCATAGTTCACAGGTATGTCATGTTCCATTAACATGACAAGCAAATCAACAATATAATTCTGCAAATGGCAGGATGTATTCTTGAATCCTAATTTATTTTGTAAAAGCATTAGCTAAAATGTTATGATCATAATCATCAGTTTCTCCTCTACTTGAAGAGTACAGCTTGCGGAACATATTCTGTTGTGCCACTCGACAGTTGAAGGTAAAGTCAAATACCTTGTTTGAGCTTTCACTTTCTTCCACTAACACCTTGTATGAGAAACCAATTTTCTCGAGGAAGCACGACGCTAGGCAACACAAGCTTTGCCTTATTTGGATTTAGTTTGGAAGATGTATTCATAGTTTTATTAGCATACACTACAAAGATTTACTTATCCACCACGACTTTGAATCATTAAAATCTCTAGAAACTCGAACATGTCATAACTCATATGGTGTTGTTTCCACGAATATTTAGATAGTTTCTTATTTCTAAAGTGAGTGTTTGTTGTTTTGATCTACAATCCTAATAATAATGATACACTAACAAGAGATGATTTACATACCATATGTATCTAATACCATATGATTATGATGTCTTATATATATCAATACACTTTGAAAACATCCAATCATCATAATTTGTGAAGACATCTTTCACAAGTCCTTAGACAAAAATTATAACTCAAATATGATGTCACTTCGATCATATCGCAGAGAGCTTCATATTCCTGTTAAATTTAATATCCATCTTCATTCTAAAAATATTTGAACAATTCAAATAGTTTCGGATTCATGTTTTATTTAGTAAATACACATATTTACTTACATTCATAGTGAAGTTTACAAAATAATGATATCCACTGTATTGCTGACTAACAATCATCATGCATGATATTCAACAATTCAATCCATAATCTGTTTTATCAAAACGCGGAGTTTTACTCATCTCACTTAGGGCATGGTTTGCATAAGTCAAAATATCAAGTATCTAAGGATTTCATGTTTCATCAAAATGAATCTAACAACATGACTTAAAGACTAGTGTCATTCAAAATGCTGTCATTATTAAGTTCGAGTATCTTTCGACATTTTCAATGTTTTATAAATTCTTTAAACTACTACCATTTAGATAAATATAAGAATAACTCATTCATAACCGTAATCTAACCATAAAAGAAATCATTTATAGGAATAAAATAACTAACTTGTATCTCATTTATATGAATAACCGTCTCGCAAGAAGCAAGACGCACTAATAAGGTTTACATACTTAATGATTACAAAAACTCTTATTCAAATCCATAAACTAATCCAAAAGATAGATGCGGAGGGAAAATGTCTTCGACCATCAACCAACTTGTTTTCCATCACGCCATTTCCACCTTGCCCTTCCAGCAAGCTCTCAAGCAGACGATCATGTTTTTATATAACATAAAAGTATCAATATATTTAGTAAACTACAATAAGTGTTTGTAAGGAAACATTTATATTTTTATATCAAATATATATGTTCTTCATCCATGACATCCCCCGATTGGTTCTACCTTCATTGTTATAAACTCATACACGAACTCATGAAAGGTGAACAGTTCCTCTCTCATGATGTAGTCTTTGACGACATCTTTGTACCTGGGAGGAAGCGAGCACACCACCCCATCCATCGTAAATTTGTCTGTCATCCAGTAATCCACATCGTATGCAAGGTGTTGGTGAAGGTCATACATGACCACTAAGTGGTTCTCTAAGAATGCATTTTCCTTCATCTTGGTTGAAATAAACTTGTCAAGCAGCTCATACTTCATAAGTATGACATGCGGTGCAAATAGCATCTTCAACGCTTCAGTCGTTTCATATGCATCAGTGTTGAAGAAACACAACCGCGACTCATTCTCTATAGAATAGAGCATGACGCATTGGACAACAATGGAGGTGTCATGTTGAGCATGAAAATCTTCATTCTTTTGCTCATTCGCAGACTCATAGGAACAATCTCCTAGTGGTTCTTGTATCACATGGAGCGGGTCGTTCAACTCGAGAGTATCCCTTAAGCGTTGGTACCAGACTATGAAGTTTAACCCATCTACCTTAAGTTAACACCACGCAAGAAAGAACCATGATCAAAAAACTCATTGGCCATGACCTACAAGGAAATTTGCAAAGAAATTTTAAACTAAGTTCATAATATGAGTTCAACTTATAATAAAATTATTTATTTGAGCTCCCACTAAAACTATCATCCCTAAGACGGTTTTAGTGATTACACAATCCCAATTCACTACACCACTCTCAATCATCACGGTCGATGATATAGTTTCAAAGGTGGACAACACACTATCGATCACATCATTCATGTGACTCATGTTCGATCTCTTGTGTTCCAAAGCTATGTCTATACATGCTAGGCTCGCCAATTTAACCTAAGTGTATTCACATTGCAACATGGCTTACACCCACCGTATGGGAACGTCGATATGTTTAACACCTGATCATCATGACGTGCTTCATAACGATGGACTTTCTTAGTGGTGCACACTCAGGGAGAACACTACTATTGGTATTAATTAAGGGATCATCTTATATGATGCTAATGTCGAGTATCTAATACTTGCACACAATAATATGCATAAAAGGATTAACATCACATGCATTTATAGTGATATGATATGGTCCTTCCTTCATGCACCATGATCTCCATCGAGCACTCCGGCATGATCTCCATCTAGCGCTCCAGCATGATCTCCATCTTGCCCCCAGTACTACACCAAGTCTTATGTTTTGTTTACACTTTGAGGCATTTTTATACATTTTCTGGAACTAACCTATTGACAAGATGCCCTAGTGCCAGTTGCCTATTTTCTACTGTTTTTGGTTTCAGAAAAGCTAGTAAATAAATATTCTCGGAATTGGACGAAACAAAAACTGAAGTTCCTATTTTACCAGAAGACTCACGGAGCCAGAAGACGAGATGGAGAGGGGCCACGAGGGGCCGACACCACCTGGTGGCGCGGGCTAGGCCAGGCCACGCCAGGGGGTGGTGTGGCTGCCTCGGTCTCTCCTTTCGCCTATACAATCACCCCGATGCAGAAACCCTAAAAACCAGATCAGAATTCCACGAAAAGTTCCGCAGCGCCGCCGCCACCGAAGAGGAGATTTGGGGACAGAAGTCTTTGTCCTGGCACCCTGCCAGGACAAGGAAGTGCCCCCGGAGCCATGTCCATCGACTCCACCGCCATCTCCATCGCCATTGCTGACTCCCATGATGAGGAGGAGTAATTCTCTCTCGAGGCTAAGGGGTCTACTGGTAGCTATGTGTTCATCTCTCTCTCTCTATGTGTGATCTTATGAGATCATGAGCTTTGTAACCTATAGATCTATTCTGCTACTCAAGTGCTTTAATTAATCTCTGCTTATCCCCACATGTGTGAAGTTGACAGTGTGCACACCGTGTGGCACTTAAGCTAAGGTTACAGAAATACTTATCATGAGTATAATTTGAGTTGGATGTCTCTATGCGATTGTGGTGTCTGTTGGAACCATCTAGCGCTCAAGGTGATATTGAGGGGTTATCTAGATGGGGAATGCGAACTTTAAGGTGTGTTGTTATAGCCCTACATCGTCCAACCGGAGAGTAGTTCAGGGTAGCATAATGAAGAGAAGATATTTATATGAGAGTGTCCACTAGTGAAAGTATGATCCCTAGGCCTTGTTCCTCAGCATTGAAACACAGTTTACAATCAGTCATGTTACATGTTTGCTCGCTTCCACTCTTATTTCAGATTGCAATTACCACTTATAATCATCCATATTACTTGTATTTCACTATCTCTTTGCCGAACTAGTGCACCTATACACCTGACAAGTGTATTGAGTGTGTTGGGGACACAAGAGACTTCTTGTATCTTGATTGCAGGGTTGCTTGAGAGGGATACCTTTGACCACTTCCTCCCTAAGTTCGATAAACCCTGGGTGATCCACTTAAGGGAAACTTGCTACTGTTCTACAAACCTCTGCACTTGAAGGCCCAACACTGTCTACAAGAATAGAAGAGTGCGTAGACATCAAGCTATTTTTTGGCGCCATTGTCGGGGAGGTAAGGTAAAAGGTATTCACATCATTTGGCTACTAAGCTTACTTCTAATAATGTTGCTGGTGTGTGAGTGCTCGAAGTTATTTCCTTTAGATTCTGCAATTATATCTTTTTGTTTCTTGTTTTTATTTTCACTAGTTAGGCTTAATGGAAAACGACAACAAAATTAGAGAGCTTTATAGTATTTATCTTGAGTTAGGGCATGAAGTGTTTGAAGAGAAAATTAAAAAACATATGGAACTTTATTTGCATGCTAATAGCAATGTTATTAGTATAAATTCTTTGAACACCATCACTGCTAATGCTATGGAAAATTCTAAGCTTGGGGAAGCTGGTTTTGATGAGCATGATATTTTTAGTCCGCCAAGCACGGAGGAGAAAATTTACTTTGATGATACTATGCCTCCGATATATGATGATTACAATGATGAGTATGATATTTTTAGTCCACCTACTATTGAGGAGAAAATTTATTATGATTACAATATGCCTCCTATATTTGATTATTATGGTGATGAGAATAATAATGATAGCTATTTCGTTGAATTTGCTCCCACTACGATTAATAAGAATGACTATGCTTATAGGGAGAGTAATAATTATTTTATGCATGTGGCTCATGATAAGAATGTTTTATGTGATATTTATATTGTTAATTTTATTCATGATGCTACTGAAATTTACTATGAGAGAGGGAAACATGGTTTTATGTATCTCAACAATATTAAGTTTCCCCTCTTTATGTTGAAATTTTTGAAGCTGCACTTGTTTTGCTTTCCTATGCTTATTGCTTTGTGCTTTCATAACTTGTTTATTTACAAGATTATTTTTCATAGTAAGTGGATTGGACTTAAATTTGTTCCATATTTGCTGCTTCATGCTCTCTTTTACTTCAGTTCATATTTATTATGTGAGCATCATCGAAATTAGCATGCCTATCTTAATGGCTATAAAAGAAAGAGCTTTTGGGAGACAATCCATTATATTTTTACTTTCAGTTTATTTTTGTTTTGTTGAGCCTTGGAAGTTATTGCCTCTGTAATAACCTCTCCTTATCCTTTTTGTTTGGTTTTTGTGCCAAGAATAACCTCTAATGAGAGGGAAGTAAGATATGGGGAAGTTGCTGTCCCGAAACAGATATCTCTGTGTCACTGTAAAACATTGTGAAAAATCTCAGTAGGTTGGATTGAGCTGTAATTTTCTGTGCTTATTCCCTAGGTTATTATCTAACTTTAGTTAGTTTAGAACTTTTCGATTTGAGCAACAGAAGGTCCTCGAAAAAATCGGTTTTTACCTGCTGGTCTGTTTTGACAGATTTCTGCCATTATTTGCATTTGTCTCTTAACCTCTTTCTCTTTGAGTTCTCTTTGATCACTTAATCTTTTAGAAGGAATTGCTACAGTATCTTGTGTTTTAGTAGGAGTTTAACTTGTGTTTAAACTAAACCCAAAGACTTATTATCTTGAATACACTAATGTTGCTAATGAAGATTGTGTGAAGTTTTGTATGAAGGAAATTTTCAAGTGTAGGGAAGAATAATGTGATGAGATGAAGTATGGACAAAAGCTCAAGCTTGGGGATTCCACCTGTGTCACCCCAAGATCTATTCAAGAAGTACAAGCGTCAAAGCTTGGGAATGCCCAAGGCATCCCCTTCTTCATCAATAATCTCAGGTCTTCTTTCAAGACACTTTATTTTTATTACCTTATGCACTATGTGTTGTTCTTGGAGTGTCTTTGTTTTTAGTTTTATTTTGCTTTCTTTGCCGCAATAAGTTGGTTGTATCCCAACACACTTCTTTTGGAGAGATACACACCCCGTTATTCATTGCCTAGAACACTCTAGTTTTCACTCTTATTGTTCTGTGAGTGTCCTTCCTTGCTAGCACTGCGTTTAGCTTTAGTTTTCTTATTCTTTTGTCTTAGATCTTTTTAGTTCTTATTTGTAGATGGGTGATACATGCTCTCTTGTCTTTATTTATTATTATCTTTGAGAGTTGTTTCAAATAAGTCGATTGGTGTTGAAAAAGAGTAGGAAGTTTCATGCTTATAGTGGTACAAAAGGAAGCTTGTTTTGACTGTGACTTATACTTTATCATGTCATGCTAGATGTTGAATTGACCATATGCTTAGTTATTATTGGTGTAGTATGACTTGTTTCAAACAATTGAGATTGCTTAATGTGCCTTGAAAGAATCATGCCTTGTTTTAGCATACAAAAGCATAATATTGTGGTATTCTCCTTTGATGCTTTATTTGGGTTGACTTGGCACATGCTTACACCATGTTAAGACTATGAACTAGTCACCATATCCACTATGATCATTTAGTTTTTGACTTGTAATATCACTTTATGCTTTAATTAATAATGTTTTGTCGTTTTGCATGATTATGGCCATTATTGCTCTCTTAATTGGTCGCTCCCAGTCTTTTGCTAGCCTCCACCTATACTGAGTATGAGTTCTACTCATGCATCCAACTCCCAAGAAACCAAGTTATTCCAAAGAGTCCACTATAAATTCCTATGCATGGTGTGTTACACCATTCCAAGTATATTCATGTTTTTAGCTACCTTCCAAATTAAACTTTTGTTATGTGAAAATTAGTGATTAAAGCTCTCACAAACTTGACGGCATACTTTATTTTCTTGCACTTAATAAACTTGAACCATTGTGTCCATCTACGTTACCTATAAGCTTGCATTTTATAAGTTGTGAGTTAGCAGAACCATGTTACCATGGGGAACGCTTTCAACATTGCACTTATTATTCAGTTGATATCATGTTCTTTTGTTTATGGATCCCGATGGTGTGAAATAAAAGGGGAGCTTGTAAGCTCATGGAGTTTGTATATGTGTTAGAGAAACGCCTAGGTGGCTAGCCTAAGCCATGCCTAATTATGGTGGAAACTTGCAGCATAACCATAGTGAGCATTCTGTGAAACATCCTCAATAAAAACCTATGCAAATAGCAAATAAAAAGATTGTTGAGATGCTCATTGTGTGTTGCCTTGTCATTTTGATATGGGAAAGCTCCCGTGTCATGGGGCAAGGGGTACCTCGTTGGCGGTTCTCCATGATACACATGTACTTACAATGACAAGACCTTACTTGTGACTAAAGTTGAGTATCATGAGGTTCGGTACTCGTAAGCAAGGGGCATGAGATTTCCAACTTATAACTTGTCAAGCATATCCTCATATTTGTGTCACTTTAACCTTAATCACCTCAAGATGCTTACGATAGGGGCAATGAGAGATAAAAGCTCATAAGTACCATAATTTTTGGAAGCTCTTTATGAAACTTGAAATCCCTACTTCCCTCTATGAAGGGCCTTTCTTTTTACTTTTACGTTGAGTCTCCATCTTCTATCTTTATGCACCAATTGAGAGAGTATAGTGGTCATTCTTAGTTTAATGTGCATTGTCCCAAAACTTGTTGATTGATTCATAACTTTGATATTGCTTGTTCTTAAATTATTTGTATCTAGTCACCCTTATGAACTTTGAAGGTGTCCTATGCATTTATGTTTTGCTATACCATGAGGGACAAGCTGAATACCACTCTTATTATGTTTTCTATGTCTGAAACAAACAAATGTATTTCAAGGCATTGTTATTCATGATCTTTTGTTTGTACCTTTTTATGTTGCAACTTAGTTGCTTTGTCTTATTGTTAGAACTGTACCTTTCATGTTTATGTTAGAGTATTATGATCCCAGCTATCAATGTTTTACAATACCTTGATCAAGATTGTGATGGTGCATGTCACCTCAAAAATTATTCTTTTTATCACTTACCTACTCGAGGACGAGTAGGAGTTAAGCTTGGGGATGCTTGATACGTCGTAAACGTATCTATAATTTTTGATGCTCCACGCTTGTTTTGTATCAACTATCTTATGTTTTGTTTACACTTTGAGGAATTTTTATACATTTTCTGGAACTAACCTATTGAAAAGATGCCGCAGTGCCAGTTGCCTATTTTTTGCTGTTTTTGGTTTCAGAAAAGCTAGTAAAGAAATATTCTCGGAATTGGACGAAACAAAAACCGAAGTTCCTATTTTACTAGAAGACTCACGGAGCCAGAAGACGAGATGGAGAGGGACCCACACCACCTGGTGGCGCGGGCTAGGCTAGGCCATGCTAGGGGGTGGTGTGGCTGCGATCTCTCCTTTCACCTATAAAAGCACCTTGATGCAGAAACCCTAAAAACCATATCAGAATTCCACGAAAAGTTCCATAGCGCCGCCGCCACCAAAGATGAGATTTGGGGGACAGAAGTCTCTGTCCCGGCACCCTACTGGGACAGGGAAGTGCCCCCAGAGCCATCTCCATCGACTCCACCGCCATCTCCATTGTTGTTGCGGGCTCGCATGATGAGGAGGGAGTAATTCTCTCTCGGGACTAAGGGCTCTATCGGTAGCTATGTGTTCATCTCTCTCTCTATGTGTGATCTTATGAGATCATGAGCTTTGTAATCTATAGATCTATTCTGCTACTCAAGTGCTTTAATTAATCTCTGCTTATCCCCACCTGTGTAAAGTTGACAGTGTGCACAGCATGTGGCACTTAGGCTAAGGTTACAGAAATACTTATCATGAGTATAATTTGAGTTGGATGTCTCTATGAGATTGTGGTGTTTTTTGGAACCATCTAGCGCTCAAGGTGATAGTGAGGGGTTATCTAGATGGGGAATGTGAACTTTAAGGTGTGATGTTATAACCCTACATTGTCCAACCGGAGAGTAGTTCAAGGTAGCATAATGAAGAGAAGATATTTATATGAGAGTGTCCACTAGTGAAAGTATGATCCCTAGGCCTTGTTTCTAAGCATTGAAACACCTTTTACAATCAGTCTTGTTACATGTTTGCTCGTTGCCACTCTTATTTGTGATTTCAATTACCACATTACCACTTATAATCATCCATATTACTTGTATTTCACTATCTCTTCACCGAACTAGTGCATCTATACACCTGAAAAGTGTATTGGGTGTGTTGGGGACACAAGAGACTTCTTGTATCTTGATTGCAGGGTTGCTTGATAGGGATACCTTTGACCACTTCCTCCCTAAGTTCGATAAACCTTGGGTGATCCACATAAGGGAAACTTGCTACTGTTCTACAAACCTCTACACTTGGAGGCCCAACACTGTCTACAAGAATAGAAGCGTGCATAGACATCAGTGGACAACACACTATCGATCACATTATTCATGTGACTCATTTCCGATCTCTTGTGTTCCAAGGCTATGTCTATACATGCTAGGCTCACCAATTTAACCTAAGTGTATTCGCATTGCAACATGGCTTACACCCACTGTATGGGAACGTCGATATGTCTAACACCCGATCATCATGACGTGCTTCATAACGATGGACTTTCTTAGTGGTGCACACTTAGGGAGAACACTACTATTGGTATTAATTAAGGGATCATCTTATATGATGCTAACGCCGAGTATCTAATACTAGCACACAATAAGATGCATAAAAGGATTAACATCACATGCATTTATAGTGATATGATATGGTCCTTTCTTCATGCACCATGATCTCCATCGAGCACTCCGGCATGATCTCCATCTAGTGCTCCGGCATGATCTCCATCTTGCCCACCAGTACTACACCAAGTCCTCGACGCCACCGGTTGGTCGTCCATCGATACAATGACTATTACTACAACTTGCCTCCTGCAAAATAAAGTTAGACGCCTCTACTTTATCTTTTGAAAGTTTTACATGGTTGTTAGGCTTTCGCAATAGAACCTTCTACCTACGAACTTTCAACCACAACATGGATGAAACATTTGTCTCAACTACACCCCTTTCAGGGCCCTCCATTACAAATGTCATATCAATTACTGAAAGAGACAAACACCCGCTAGACACTTATATGGTACAAGCCACATGTCGTGAGTGGAACCAGCCTCTCGTAAGATTACGGGTAAGGTCAGTATGGGCCACTTCATCAAAAAAGACCATGATATAAACAAGTACATGCGAGCGGGTAACAACTATAGGATCAATGCCCATATTCAACATATGTTCTAACCGTACAAGCAATACTACTCATAGGTCGGCTCTGATACCACGGAAGGGGTTCACAGCAGAAAACACATTTTTTTTCTTAACTAGCACAACACCATATGCTAGTATCTATCTAGGAGTTATGCTATAATGGAGAAAGTTTCAGTAACATACCCTTGTACACTAAAAGTGTTTAATGTTCTGTGAGGAACGTGGATGATGTAGTTGTACTCATATCCGACCTCAAGGTCATGCAGCTCTTTGCCTGGTAATCTAGGTGCCACAAGTGGCAGTACCTCCATGGTGTCGCACAGATCCGGTGCATGACGACAACCTCTAGTTCTCTGATCCAGTCGAGAGTGCGGAAGTGGATCTTCTGGCCGGAATCCCGCAGCACAATAACATGTTGTAGCGAAGCTATCTCTTGTGCATGCAACCCTGAATTGGGGCCACAGTTGGAAGAGAAGAGAGAGGTAGAGATTCTTTAAGTAAACTACCTTAGATAATATATTAATTGTTATGTTTATTTCCACCCATAGGACCCTCCTTATATAGGGGAAAAGGGGAGACCCTTTTCTCCTCAAGTCCCGGGGTGGGACTAAAGGAGAGGGAGGGGAGGAGGCATGCCATGGGAGGGCCGGTCGACTAGGTGGGCTCCATCCCGCGCCATGCCCTAGGCGACGACAACATATCTGCATGCGATGGCTTACCTCTTGGGCCTTTACCTCCAGGGATTTGGCCTATTAGGGAAGTTACCCTTTTAAATTTAATTTTAAATATTTATTTAATATTAATTCCAATAATTGATATAAAATACATATTACTAAATTCCTTTTGACCTGAAACACTTTTTGGTTCACTCTGAACAACTTCGGATCCTCCTGGAACAATTTAGGTTCTTTCACATGAAACACTTATGGCATTCTCATCTCTATCTATCTTCCTTCAGTGATTCCATTATAACCAAAATGATCTCCGAGCATCATCGTGCCATCAAGTGTGTTACCCTATGGATCGGGAGCATCACATACATGATCAAGATACCTCTCATATCAATGATCATCAGCGGGACTGAGATGTCCATCACGACCCCTGTGCATTCCATGATGTTTAATTTTGTTTGAACCATAAATGCCGAGTCCAATTCCCTTTGTTTCTTCGGTACCTGACTTGTTTGATGCCTGATCATCGGTATCACGGTATCTCCTTCAATATCATTACCAACAATTACTTCTTTACTCATTACCGTTATATTCCATCCCTGTGACCTAGTCACATGTTGCACAACATTATGGATGCAATCTCACCAAGTGGGCCCGTTGTATCTTTCCATCACGTGGGAGAACAAATCCCGATATCGATGCATACGCCTCAACTTATCCCTATGGAATTCCCAATATAAACCTTTATGATCATCCTATTATGGTGTGACGATTGATGCAATCTAAGCAGTATGATCTCACGGTCTAAGGAGTAGGTCACTTTGTTTATAATTATTACAATGATGGACTATATGACCTGATCGTGTCACAATACTTATGTTTGGTAATGTCCATCATAACATTCACTAATGATATGACTTCATTGTCAATTAGCATAAATGCTCCATGATCAGGAAACATTGATCATTAGTTTCCCAATGAACTAGTTAAATAGAGGCTACTAGGGAAATTTGTTTTATTTACATACCACACATGTATCAATGTTTTCGATTGATACAGTTATAGCATGGTAGAAAACTCTTATGAACTAATGAGTATGATAATAAACACCCTTTATTATATGCATCTAGGGCATATCTCCTTCAAAGCACAGGTATGTGATCAACGCCTTGGAGTTCTGTGTACAATAAGATGATCAATTTCATTTACCGACAGATTAGCAAACATGTTGTGTTTGTGTGTACATACCGATCAGAGCGCCGTCATGAACGGCATGATCAATAGCAACACCGACGACACCCAACATGCATTTGAAGATGGGAAAGAGCAGTATGAGGATGAGGATCATGAAGAGGAGGAAGACGATGGTGCAAAGGAGGATCCCGACAAGCTAAGGAGTGGGAACCGAGGCCCCTTGTGAAAAAACCTCAAGGGGAAGTGTTTGTGTGAGGCATGGGTTGCAATCTCTTTTGATCCCATTATTGGCAGTGATCAAACAAGAGGTGCATATTGGAATAGAATCAAGAACGAGTTTGATGAACGCAAGGCTCTCAGCGCTGAATACACCGTCATGTACATGAAGAGGTGCCGATGGGTAATATTGAACCGGTGGGGTTTCATTTAGCATGGTATCAATGAATTATGTGGATTCCTTGAGAACATGCACTAATGACCCGAGAGCGGCTCAACCGTCACCGACCAATCGGTGAAGGCACTTAACATGTTCAAAGAGCACAATAAGGATATGGATTTCAAGTACATGTATTTCTACACAAAGATCGCCGAGCACGAGAAATGGAAGTGCATGTGATGTCAACTCAAGAAGGGCATCAATTGCAACATCATTGATGTGGACACTCCAGTGGTAACAAGAAGACCAAGGCGGCCGTAACAGCAGCTGCAACATTAGACAGGGTGCAGATATCAATCAAGAAGTGCCTCACCGAGGTCTCGTCGAGCTCATTCTTATGGCTGCAAGTGAAGGGTTCCCAGCATAGAAAACAAAAAAATCCTACGATGGGAACTATACGCCAAGATCTATCTACTAGATACAAGCAACGGGTGGATATACATCCATGGAGAACTTACCCTCAAAGACAACAAAGTTTTGTTAACAAGTAGGAACTTGTGGATGATGTAGTCGTTCACTTTTCGATCTCAAGATCGTGTGGAAGTCCTAGCGCCGCAAACCAGCAGTGCATCCGCACTCGCACACATGTTTAGGCCACCAAACAACATCCGCCTCCTCGCTCTAGTGATGCAGCAGAAGCAGCAACTCCTTCTAGATGAAATGCCACCGGGAACATGTATGTCTCTAATCTGAAACCATGGGAGAATAATACTAGAGAGGGAGAGAGATCCTGCACGAGGAGGTGTAAGGAAGAAGGGTGAGAGGGTGGCCTTTTATAGGAGGAGGGGGTACCCCTCCCCATGGCCGACACCCCATGGGGGTGACCCCTCACCTCCCCCATTCATGCGGTGGTAACCCCCTCCACATAAATTTGTCCCTTAACATTACTCTTTAAAGTCTTTACTTTAAATGCATTAAATTTCTCCAAATTTAATGCTCTCTCATTTAATAAAACTATTTTATTAATTTTATTCAAATTTTTGTTAATTACTTTAATTAACAAACATTCACATAAAACCCCTACAACATTTCAATATTACATGCAGAACCAATTTCAGCAATTTCACCCGAAACAGTTTCGGTGTCTATTGAAATAATTCTAGGGCTTTGCAATTCATTCGTTTGAAACATATTTGCTCCAAATGGTGTTGGTGTCCCTTAAGTGTGTCACCCTGCGGTTCGTGAATAATGCAAACATGATCAAGACCCCTCTCAAATCAATAATCAGAAGCGGGACCTGGAGATCCATACTGACTCCTACACATTCTACGTTGACTTTTGTGATCATGAGAACCTTTAAAGTTAGTAACTAAATCCCTTTGTCTCGCGATATATTACATGTCCAAGATTCGATCATCGGTATCTCCATACCTAGTTTGAACTCATTATTGACATATACTCTTTTCTTGTTCCCGTGATATAACATTCTAGTGATCTCATCACTTCCTTGCAAGCTAACCAATGTGATATCACCGAGAGGGCCCAGAGAATATCTATCCGTCATCGGGATGGAAAAATCCCACTCTTGATCCATTAGCCTCTACATAACACTATCGTAGTACTAAACCCACCTTTATAATCACCCTTTCACGGTGTGACGTTTGATATTATCAAGATACTCTTCCAGTGTTAGTGATTAACATGATCTCATGATCTAAGGACTAGAATTACTTCGTTAGATGTTATAGCAATATAAACACAATGACTTTGATCGTAATGCTATACTTCGGATGAATGTTCATCACATCATTCCACTAATGTTGTGACCTTGTTATTAACAACATCCAATGTCCATGATCAGGAAACCTTGATCATCTTGTTAATCAACGAGCTAGTTTATAAGAGAGGCATAACTAGGAACTTTCCTTTTATTTATTAAACAAACATGTATTAACGTTTCCAAATTAATACAATTATAGCATGCAAAATAAACATCTATCATATACTTGGAATATGTATAATAACCACTTTATTATTGCCTCTAGGGCATATTCCCTTCAGTCTCCCACTTGCACTAGAGACAATAATCTAGTTACATGGTGATAAATCTAACACCCATGGAGTTCTGATGTTGATCATGTTTTGCTCTAGGGAGAGTTTTAGTCAACGGATCTGCTACATTGAGATCCGTATGTACTTTACAAATATTTATATCTCCATCCTTGACATTCTCACGGATGGAGTGAAACCGGCGCTTAATATGCTTGGAATTCTTGCGAGACCTTGGTTCCTTTGCGTTGGCTATGGCTCCATTGTTGTCACAATAGATCACCATTGGATCCAACACACTAGGAACCACACCCAGTTCGGTAATGAACTCCTTCATCCAAACTGCTTCTTGTGCTACTTCTGAAGCAGCAATATATTCCGCCTCCGTTGTTGACCTTGTTACCACGGATTGTTTGGAGCTCCTCCAACTAACTGCTACTCCGTTCATGAGAAATACGTATCCGGATTGCGACTTAGAGTCATCTGGATCAGTGTCAAAGCTAGTGTCGACATAACAATTAGCGACCAGCTCTTCTTCACCTCTGTATACAAGAAACATTTCCTTAGTTCTTCTCAAGTACTTAAGGATATTCTTGACCGCTATCCAGTGTTCCAAACCTGGATCAGATTGGTACCTACCAGTCAAACTAATAGCATGTGCCATATCCTGTCTTGTACAAAGCATGGCGTACATTATAGAGCCTATGGCTGAAGCATAGGGGATATTATCCATTATCTCTCTTTCTTCTGCCGTAGCCGGACTTTGAGTCTTACTCAATGTCTTGCCTTGCAATATAGGTAAGAACCCCTTCTTACTTTTGTCCATTTTAAACTTCTTTAAAATCTTATCTAGGTATGTACTATGCGATAGCCCTATTAGGCGTCTCGATCTATCTCTATAGATCTTTATGCCTAATATATATGACGCTTCACCAAGGTCCTTCATAGAAAATTTGTTGTTTAGATAACTTTTAACACTGTTTAAAAGATCTATATCATTTCCAATGAATAATATGTCATCCACATATAATATCAGAAATGCCACATTGCTCCCACTCACTTTCTTGTAAATACAAGCCTCTCCATAAGTTTGGACAAATCCAAACTCTTTGATCACCTCATCAAAGCGGAGATTCCAACTCCACGATGCTTGCTTCAGTCCATAGATGGACCGCTGAAGCTTGCACACCTTGTTAGCATCCTTAGGATTGACAAAACCCTTTGGTTGTATCATATGCAACTCTTCTTCAATATTACCATTGAGGAACGCAATTTTGACATCCATCTGCCATATTTTATAATCGAAATATGCAACAATTGCTAACATAATCCTAATTGACTTTACCATCGCCACAGGAGAGAATCTCTCATCATAGTCAACTCCTTGAATTTGTCAAAACCCTTTTGCGACAATTCGAGCTTTATAGACGGTTACATTACCATCAGCATCAGTTTTTCTTTTGAAAATCCATTTATTCTCAACGGCCTTTTGGTCATGAGGTAAGTCCACCAAGTTCCAAACCTGGCTTTCGTACATGGATTCCATCTTGGAATTCATGGCTTCTAGCCATTTGTTGGAATCCAGGATCATCATCGCTTCTTCATACGTCGCAGGGTCATCTATTTCATCAACCATGAAATTCACAATAGGATTCCCATGCAGTTCAGGAGCTGCACGTGTCCTGCTTGACCTGCGAGGTTTGGTAGTGTCCTCTTTCGGAGTTTCATGATCATTAACATTAGTTCCTTCTTCATTTGGTGAAGTCAACTCCGTAACGACTTCCGGTGCTGCGCCACTCACCATTTCATGAAGAGAAGGTTCAATAACCTCTTCGAGTTCTACCTTTCAACTACTCACACCTTTCACGAGAAACTCTTTCTCTAGAAAGGATCCATTCTTGGCAACGAAAACCTTTCCCTTGGATCTGTGATAGAAGGAATACCCAATTGTTTCTTTAGGGTATCCTATGAAGACACATTTTTCTGCTTTGGGTTCGAGTTTATCAGGCTGAAATTTATTCACATAAACATTGCATCCCCAAACTTTAAGAAATGACAGCTTAGGTTTGTTTCCAAACCATAATTCATACGGTGTCGTTTCAACAGATTTAGACGGTGCCCGATTCAAAGTGAATGTAGAGGTTTCTAGTGCATAACCCCAAAATGACAGTGGCAAGTCAGTCAAAGACATCATAGATCAAACGATATCCAATAGAGTACGATTACGACGTTCCGACACACCATTACATTGTGGTGTTCCGACAGGCGTGAGTTGTGAAACTATTCCACAATCTCTCATGTGTGCGCTAAACTCGTAACTAAGATACTCTCCTCCACGGTCGGACCGCAGAAATTTGATCTTTCTATTATGATGATTTTCCACTTCATTCTGAAATTCCTTGAACTTTTCAAAGGTTTCAGACTTATGTTTCATCAAATAGATATACCCGTATCTACTCAAATCATCCATGAAAGTAACAAAATAACGATATCCACCTCGCGCCGACACACTCATTGGACCACATATATTAGTATGTATGATTTCCAATAAATCTGTCGCCCGTTCCATTGAACCAGAAAATGGCGTTCTAGTCATCTTGCCCATAAGGCATAGCTCACATGTATCAAATGATTCAAAATCAAGTGATTCTAAGAGTCCATCGGAATGGAGTTTCTTCATGCGTTTAACGCCAATATGACCTAGACGGCAGTGCCACATATATGCAGATATATCATGATTAAGTTTAATCCTTTTAGCATCAACATTATGGATATGTGTATGAGTACTATTGAGATTCAAGAGAAATAAACCATTCATCACGGGTGCATGACCATAAAAGATATTATCCATATAAATCGAACAACCATTGTTTTCTGATTTAAACGAATAACCGCTTTGCAATAAACACGATCCGGATACAATGTTCATGCTCAGCGCAGGCACCAAATAACAATTATTTAAGTCTATCACTAATCCTGATGGCATATGGAGAGGCAGCGTTCCGATGGTGGTCACATCAACTCTTGATCCATTGCTGACACGCATCTGATACATTGCTAACGTATCCATAATTTTTGATGTTCCATGCTTGGTTTTATCTACTTTCTTATGTTTTGTCCATACTTTGGAGTAATTTCTATACACTTTCTTGGACTAACCTATTAACAAGAGCCACAGTGCCAGCTGTCTGTTTTTTGCTGTTTTTGGTTCCAGGAAAGTCAGAAAATGAATATTCTCGGATTTGGACGAGACAAAAGCCAAAGTCAATTTTTCACCGAGGGACACACGGAGCCAGAATACGAGACGGAGAGGGGCCAGAGGGCGGCCACACCACCTGGCCGCGCGGCTAGGCCTGGCCCGCACCAGGGGGTGCTCTGGCCAGCCCAGGCACCCCCTCGGCCTCCCCTTTCGCCTATAAGATGCCTGCGATACAGAAACCCTAAGGACCCGATCAAAATTCCACGAAAGAGTCTGTAGCCGCCGTCATCTCCATCCCTAGATCGGGAGGGATCTGAAGCTCTTCTCGACACCCTGTTGGAGGGGAGAATTCACCCTGTAGACCTTCTTCATCATCATGCAAGCCTCTGGTGTGATGCGTGAGTAGTTCATCTCTGGACTATGGGTCCATGTAGTAGCTAGATGGCTGGTTCTCCTCCTTTGTGCTATCATGTTTAGATCTTGTGAGCTCCGTTCATGATCAAGATCATCTATTTGTAATTCTGCATGTTGTGTTTGCGGGGATCCGATGGATATTGAGATGCTATTTTAGATTGATTATTGATTCTATCATGTCTTTGTTATTTGTGATCTTGCATGCTTTCTATTGTTAGTAGCTATCTTGGACAAGTAGATTCTAGCAACTCCAAGAGTTAGTATTTATGCTCGATAGTGGGTTCATGCCTCTAGTAATCTGGGGAAGTGACAGAAATCTCTAAGGTACTAGATGTGTTGTTGCTACTAGGGAGAAAACAAAAATCCTTTGTTTATAGAACAATACGTATTGTTTACTTTACACGCAATGCGTAATGCAATTATCCCTTGCTTGCCACTTAATACTAGAGGGGGTTCAGATGATAACCTGAAGGTGGATTATTAGTCATAGATGCAGTTGGATTACGGTCTATGTATAATGTTGTAATGCCCAATCAAGTCTCAAAGGAGTCAAGATGTTTATATATGCATATTGCTTTCTCGATGTTTGTCAATTGCCCCGCTGTAATTTGTTCACCCAACATGTCATCTATCTTAAGGAGAGCCACCACTAGTGAACTATGGACCTTGGTCCTTTCTTTTATCATCAATCTACAATCAACTGTTTACTGCTTTCTGTTTACTTTCTGCAAACTATTACTTTCTTCACTCGATACGTTTAATCCTTTGTTTTCAGCGAAACCGGTGAGATTCACAACCTCATCGCAAGTTGGGGGCAAAGTTCTCTGGTTGTGTTGTGCAGGTCTCCACGTTGCTGCTGGCACCGGTAGTGCGCCCTGCCAAAGTTCAGTTAGCAACACCTTTGGAGTGTTTCCTTTCTCCTACTGGATTGATAACCTTGGTTTCATAATTGAGGGAAAACTTGCTGTTGTGCTCATCATACCTTCCTCTTGGGGTTCCCCAATTGGCTTGATATATTTTGGGCTAAGCAACTGATTTTTTGGCGCTGTTGTCGGGGAGTCAAGGATATCTTCACAAGGGGAGTCCCTCATAACCAATCTCTTTACTTTGTTGTTTTTGTTTTGCTTAGTTTACTTTTTGCTTTGTTTGCTTGTTTCTTTACCAAAAACACAAAAAAATTAGTTTTACTAGTTTGCTTTCTTTATTAAAAATACAAAAAAATAGTTCCTACTATAGTTGTTATTTTCATTGGTCTGTTATTGTCTTGCTTTATCATGCTTTCTATCAATGGTTGGTTTCTTTGAAAATGAATCTTATTGGCAAGGTGGGTTCACGGAAGAACAAAAATATTATTATAAGGAACACCGCTTGTCACAAAAAGGGAAACACTTATGGGAAAAAATTGATAAATTGTATACCATTGCTATAAACGTGTGCTCTACTTATAATGTTACTTATTGATTTGATAAATCTTGTTGCTGTAGGAGGTATAAACACCTCCCTTTTCAATGTGAGTATAATGATAATGTTACCATATCTTCTTATGTTAAAGGGAATTATGACTTTTATGATGTGGAACAAATTGAAGAATTTATTGCTTGGAAGGGTGCATTTGAACTTGCTAGTTTGCTTGAAAATACTGATGATTCACCCTATAAATATGAAGTTTATGATATACTTAAATTTTGCTTTGATTATTACAAGGTAGAAAATGGCTATATTCTTGAATATCTTAATAGATGCTCTCCACCAATGGAAGAGACTAATGCCTTGCAGGAGCCTACTGAAGAAAAAATTGCTGAAACTGGAAGATCTTTGGATGAAAAAGAGGAGGAGAATGATGATCAAAAGGAGGAAGAATGGATGTACCCATCCCTACCTTCTAATGAGAGTAACTCTTTACCCCTTACATTATTTGATTGTCCCCCATGCTTACCAAAGGAGGACGAATGTCATGTTCCTGAGGATTCTTTTGAAAATGTTTACAATAAAGCTCTAGCGTTTGTAGATCATGAAAAGCATGCTTTATGTGATAGTTATATTGTTGAGTTTATTCATGAGGCTACTGAAAATTATTATGAGAGAGGAAAATATGGTTCTAAAAGTTTTCATGGTACTGAAACACCTCTCTATTTGCTAAAAGTTTTGAAGTTACTCTTGTTTTATCTTCCTATGCCTTTCACTTCGTTGTTTGTGAATTTATTTTCATACAAGATTCCTATGCATAGGAAGTGGGTTAGACTTAAATGTGTTTTGCTTTTTGCTTCTTGATGCTCTCTTTTACTTCAATTCATATTTCTTATGTGAGCATTATCGAAATTCTTATGCCTAACTTAAAGGCGTTAAAGAAAAGTACTTATTGGGACATAACCCAAAATTTTAGATGAGTCTTGGAAGTTATTACTTTTTATTTGCTTTTTGTGCCAAGAGTAACCTCTATTGAGAGAGAAGTAATGATTGGTAAAGTTGCTGTCCCGAAACAGATTTCTATGCTTCACCGTAAAAATTTGTGTAAAATCTCTGTATGTCCTTTTGAGGCCTGAATTTTTGTGCTTCTTCCCCAGGTTGTTATCTAACTTTCGTTAGTTCAACACTTTTCGATTTGAGCAACAGAAGGTCTTCGAAAAAATTTGTCTTTACCTGCTGGTCTGTTTTGACAGATTTCTGCCATTATTTGCATTTGCTTTTTGTTGGTTCCTTTTTGAGTTCTTTTGGGGAATTGAGATTTTAAGGGAAGTTCTACAGTATCTTGTGTTTAATGGAAGTTTTATTGGTGTTGGAATTGAACCCAAAGACCTATTATCTTGAGTGCTAATAAAGATTGTGTGAAGTTTTGTATGAAGCAAAATTTTTAGGTGTATGGAAGGAATGAGTAATGAGATGAAGGATGGACTAAAGCTCAAGCTTGGGGATGCCACGCATGTCACCCCAAGAAATATCCAAGAAGTACAAGCATCAAAGCTTGGGGATGCCCAAGGCATCCCCTTCTTCATCAATAAAAATCTCAGGTTCATTCCAAACACTTTATTTGTATTGTTTCATGCACAATTGTGTTGTTCTTGGACCGTCTTCTTTTTTGTTTTCATTTTGGTTTTTTGTTTGCTTGGTTTGCTTAGTTTTCTGAATAAATTGGTTGGACCCCCTCTTTCATGCATTGGTTTTCAAATAGTTTTGTTTAGATTGGAAAAGAGTAGGAAAGTTCATGCTTAACTGGTAAAGAGAGCTTGTTTTTGACTGTGGCCTATGTTTTGTCATGCCATGCTTGATATTGTTTTGGCTTTAGGGTTAGTATTCTTTGTTGTAGCATGACTTGTTATAAACAATTGAGATTGCTTAATGTGCCTTGGAGGAACCATGCGTTGTTTTAGCATGTTAAAGCTTAGTATTGTGGTATTCACCTTTGATGCTTTATTTGGGTTGACTTGGCACATGCTCACACCATGTTATGACTATCCCAAGTCACCATAAGCCTTTATGATCCTTTAGTTTTCAACTTGTAGTATCACTTTATGCTTTGATTAATGATGTTTTGTCGCTCTGCATGATTATGGCCATTATTGCTCTCTTAGTTGGTTGCTCCCAGTCTTTTGCTAGCCTCCGTAACCAAGTGTGAGTTCCACTCATGCATCCAACTCTTAAAACCAAGTTATTCCAAAGAGTCCACCATACCTACCTATTAGCATATGCTATTCCAAGTATATTCATGTTTTTTCTACCTTCCGAATTAAACTTGTTATGAGAAAACTAGTGATTAAAGCTCTCAAGAACTTGATGGCACACTTTACTTTCTTGCATTTAATAAACTTGAACCATTGCGTCCATCTTTGTTGCGTATATGCTTGCGCTTTATAAGTTGAAGTTAGCAAAACCATGTATCATGGGGAACCCTTTCAACATTGCATTTGTACTTTATACCCCGTTGATATCATGTTCTTTTGCTTATGGATCCTGGCGGTGTGAAATAAAAGGGGAACTTGTAAGATCATGGAGTTTGTATTTGTGTTAGATATTCACCTGGGCTTCTAGCCTAAGCCATGCCTAATCATGATGGAAACTTGCAGCATAACCATAATGATCACTCTATGAAGCATCCTCAATAAAAACCTATGCAAATAGCAAATAAAACGATCACTGAGATGCTCATTGTCTGCTTGGCTTGTCATTTTGATTATGGGATAGCTCATGTATCATGTGCAAGGGGTACCCTGTTGGCGGCTCTCTATTATACATATGTACTTACAATGACAAAAGCTTACTTATGACTAAAGTTGAGTAGCATGAGGTTCGGTCTTCGTAAGAAAGGGGCATGAGGTTTCAGCTTATAACTTGTCAAGCATATCCTCTTAGTTGTGTCACTTTAACCTTAATCACCTTCAAGATTCTTATGATAGGGGCAATGAGAGCTGAAAGCTAATAAGTACCATAATTTTTGGAAGCTCTTTATGAAACTTGAATCCCTACTTCCTTCTATGAAGGCCCATCTTTTACTTTTATGTTGAGTCGCCACCTTCTATCTTTATGCACCTACTTTGAGAGCATAATGGCCATTCTTAGTTCTATGTGCATTGTCCCAAGACTAATTGATTGATGCATACCTTTGATATTGCTAGTTTTAAACTATTTGTATCTAGTCACTCTTATGAACTTTGAAGGTGTCCTATGCATTTATGTTTGCTACTCTATGAGGAACAAGATGAATGGCACTATGCTATGTTTTGTTTATGTGAAACAAACAAACGTCTTGCAAAGCATTGTTATTCATGAATCTTTTGTTTGTACCTTTTCATGTTGCAACTTAGTTGCTTTGCCTTATTGTTAGAACTTTTTCTTTCATGTTATGATTGAAGTACTATGATCCCAGTTATCAATGTTTTACAAATACTTTGATCAAGTTTATGATGGTGCATATCACCTAAAACATTATTCTTTCTTTTTATCACTTACCTACTCGAGGACGAGCAGGAGTTAAGCTTGGGGATGTTGATACGTTGCTAACGTATCCATAATTTTTCTGTTCCATGCTTGGTTTATCTACTTTCTTATGTTTTGTCCACACTTTGGAGTACTTTCTATACACTTTCTTGGACTAACCTATTAACAAGAGCCACAGTGCCAGCTGCCTGTTTTCTGCTGTTTTTGGTTCTAGGAAAGTCAGAAAATGAATATTCTCGGAATTGGACGGGACAAAAGCCAAAGTCAGTTTTTCACCGAGGGACATATGGAGCCAGAATACGAGACGGAGAGGGGCCAGAGGGCGGCCACACCATTTGGCCGCGCGGCCATGCCTGACCCGCGCCAGGGGGTGGTGTGGCCAGCCTGGGCACCCCCTCGGCCTCCCCTTTCGCCTATAAGATGCCTCCGATACAAAAACCCTAAGGACCCGATCAAAACTCCACGAAAGAGTCTGTAGCCGCCGTCATCTCCATCCCTAGATCGGGAGGGATCTGAAGCTCTTCCCGGTACCCCGTCGGAGGGGAGAATTCACCCTGGAGGCCTTCTTCATCATCATGCAAGCCTCCGGTGTGATGCGTGAGTAGTTCATCTCTGGACTACGGGTCCATGTAGTATCTAGATGGCTGGTTCTCCTCCTTTGTGCTAACATGTTTAGATCTTGTGAGCTCCGTTCATGATCAAGATCATCGATTTGTAATTTTGCATGTTGTGTTTGCAGGGATCCGATGGATATTGAGATGCTATTTCAAATTGATTATTGATTCTATCATGTCTTTGTTATTTGTCATATTGCATGCTTTCCGTTGTTAGTAGCTATCTTGGCCAAGTAGATGCTAGCAACTCCAAGAGTTAGTATTTATGCTCGATAGTGGGTTCATGCCTCTAGTAATTTGGGGAAGTGACAGACATCTCTAAGGTACTAGATGTGCTGTTGCTACTAGGGAGAAAACAACAATCCTTTGTTCATGGAACAATCGTATTGTTTACTTTACACGCAATGTGTAATGCAATTATCTGTTGCTTGCAACTTAATACTGGAGGGGGTTCGGATGATAACCTGAAGGTGGATTATTAGTCATAGATGCAGTTGGATTACGGTCTATGTATCATGTTGTAATGCCCAATAAAGTCTCAAATGAGTCAAGATGTTTAGTATATGCATATTTCTTTCTCAATGTTTGTCAATTGCCCCGCTGTAATTTGTTCTCCCAACATGTCATCTATCTTAAGGAGAGTCACCACTAGTGAACTATGGACCCCGGTCCTTTCTTTTATCATTAATATACAATCAACTGTTTACTGCTTTCTGTTTACTTTCTGCAAACTATAACTTTCTTCACTCGATACGTTTAATCCTTTGTTTTCAGCAAAATTGGTGAGATTGACAACCTCATCGCAAGTTGGGGGCAAAGTTTTGTGGTTGTGTTGTGCAGGTCTCCACATTGCTGCTGGCACTGGTAGTGCGCCCTGCCAAAGTTCAGCTAGCAACACCTTTGGGGTGTTTCCTTGCTCATACTGGATTGATAACCTTGGTTTCATAACTGAGGTAAAACTTGCTATTGTGCTCATCATACCTTCCTCTTGGGGTTTCCCAACGGGCTCGATATATTTTGGGCTAAGCAACATTGTGACCTCATCCCTTGCTAGTTGTCGCTTGTTCTGCAGCCCCTATATTGAGTTACATATATTAGAAACTGATCCGGTATCAAATACTTAGGTGCTACTGCGAGTACTAGTCAAGTACACATCAATAACATGTATATCACATATACCTTTGTTTGCCTTGCCGGCCTTCTTGTCCGCCAAATACTTGGGGCAGTTGCGCTTCCAATGGCCAGTCCCGTGACAATAGAGGCACTCGGTATCAGACTTAGGGCCAGCCCGGGATTTCTTTTCAGGCGCAGCAACAGATTTGCCGCCCTTCTTTCCCTTCTATTTACCCTTCTTCTTTCTTGAAACCGGTGGTCCTATTGACCATTAACACTTGATGTTCTTTCCTAATCTCCACTTCTGTAGTCTTAAGCATTGACAGAAGCTCGGGAAGAGTCTTCTTCATGCCCTGCATGTTATAGTTCATCACGAAGCTCTTGTAGCAAGGTGGCAGAGATTGGAGAACACGATGTATGCCTAAGTCAATGGGAATCGTTATTCCCAAGGACACAAGCTGATTGGTGTACCCAGACATTTTGAGTACGTGCTCACTTACGGAGATGTTCTCTTCCATCATGCAGCTAAAGAACTTTTCTGAAGCATTATAACTCTCTACAGCAGCATGGGTATCAAAAATCATTTTCAATTCACCCATGATATCAAAGGCATTGACATTTTCGAAACGCTTTCGAAGTTCTGGCTCTAGCCCATATAGTATGCCACAATGAACTAAGTAGTGGTCCTCCTGACGAGTCACATAGACATTCTTTTCCTCGTCAGGGGCATCAAGAGCTGGTGGGGTGCCTAGAGGCGCTTCAAGCACATATTGCTTTTGTGTAGTAGAGAGGAGAATCCTCAAATTCATGGCCCAGTTGGTGAAGTTACTACCATTCGCAGCAAGTTTCTCTTTCTCCATGAACACATTGAAATTAAAAAGAGGTGGTGCCATCTACAATAGAATTTGTAAAGTTTATTTGGACTAAGTTTATGATAGATTGATTTCAACTAAACTTCCACTCAAAAACAACATCCCTCGTGTCTTTTTGGTGATTACATGAACCAAATTCACTACACCAAGTCCGATCATCACGTGAGTCGGTGTAGCTTCAAAGGCGAGCATCTATATGGGCATCATATCAACTATATGACTCATGCTTAACCTTTTGGTCCGTGTTCTGAGGCCATGTCTATACATGATAGGCTCGCCAAGTAAGAACCTTAGTACTCGCGTGTGTAAAACTGTCTTACACCCGTTGTATGAAAGCGCAGAGTCGAGTACACCCGATCATCACGTGATGTCTCGAAACACGATCCATAGAACGGTGCATACTTAAGGAAGAACACATTTTTATCTTGATATTTAAATGAGGGATCATCTTATAATGCTACTAAAACGCCAAACAATCAATATAAGATGCAAACATCATATGTGTAAAGTGAAATGATATGGTTCTTGCATTTGATCATTATCATATGCATCGCGGTATGATCTTTATCATTCCTTTGTGTGTAAGGCCAAGGTCTATGAAACTTACACGTTAGGTGTGTTGTAAGAGTAT
The DNA here is from genome assembly GCA_910589775.1 of Avena eriantha. Classification (NCBI taxonomy): domain Eukaryota; kingdom Viridiplantae; phylum Streptophyta; class Magnoliopsida; order Poales; family Poaceae; genus Avena; species Avena eriantha. Next base: position 481,445,996 of record OU342741.1, on the reverse strand, counting down.
CAACTATACATCAATTTACAACATTACCATATCATGACACAAGCCCAACAACGATCTAAACTAGATGCCTCTAATTTATCAATTGCAAGTTTTACGTGGCTTAGGGCTTTCGAAGATAGAACCGTTCTTACCTACGAACATGGAACCGCAACAATGATAACCAAATTATTAGCAACTCGTTGTAAATCATATATTGACTATAGTAGGAGAGACAGACACCCGCTAGACACTTATGCAAAACTAGTTGCATGTCAGTCGTGGAACCGGTCTCATGTGTGATGACATGTAAGGTTGGCCCGTGCCGCTTCATCCCACTATGCCACCAATATCCAAAGTACATATAAGAAGCAATAACATGATCATCACCACCGACATACTCTTATGTGCTCTACCCGTGCAAAGCACCTACGCATAGATCAGGCTCTGATACCACTGAAGGGTTCGCAGCATAGAAAACAAAAAATCCTACGATGGGAACTATACGCCAAGATCTATCTACTAGATACAAGCAACGGGTGGATATACATCCATGGAGAACTTACCCTCGAAGACAACAAAGTTTTGTTAACGAGTAGGAACTCGTGGATGATGTAGTCGTTCGCTTGTCGATCTCAAGATCGTGTGGAAGTCCTAGCACCGCAAACCAGCAGCGCATCCGCACTTGCACACACGTTCAGGCCACCGAACAACCTCCGCCTCCTCGCTCCAGTGATGCAGCGGAAGCATCAACTCCTTCTAGACGAAATGCCACCGGGAACATGTATCTCGCTAATCCGAGACCATGGGGGAATAATACTAGAGGGGGAGCGAGATCCTTCACAAGGAGGTGTAAGGAAAAAGGGTGAGAGGGGTGGCCTTTTATAGGAGGAGGGGGTACCCCTCCCCATGGCAGGCGCCCCATGGGGGTGACCCCTCACCTCCCCCATTCATGTGGTGGTAACCCCCTCCACATAAATTTGTCCCTTAACATTCCTCTTTAAAGTCTTTACTTTAAATGCATTAAATTTCTCCAAATTTAATGCTCTCTCATTTAATAAAACTCTTTTGTTAATTTTATTCAGAATTTTGTTAATTACTTTAATTAACAAACATTCACATAAAACCCCCTACAACATTTCAATATTACATGCAGAACCAATTTCAGCAATTTCACCCGAAACAATTTCGGTGTCTATTGAAATAATTCCAGCGCTTTGCAATCCATTCGTCTGAAACATATTTGCTCCAAATGGTGTTGGTGTCCCTTAAGTGTGCTACCCTATGGTTCGTGAATAATGCAGACATGATCAAGAACCCTCTCAAATCAATAATCAGAAGCGGGACCTGGAGATCCATACTGACTCCTACACATTCTATGATGACTTCTGTGATCGTGAGAACCTTTAACGTTAGTAACTAAATCCCTTTGTCTCGCGATATATTACATGTCCGAGGTTTGATCATCAGTATCTCCATACCTAGTTTGATCTTGTTATTGACATGTACTCTTTTCTCGTTCCGGTGATATAACATTCTAGTGATCTCATCACTTGCTTGCAAGCTACCCAATGTGATATCACCGAGATGCCCTAGAGAATATCTATCTGTCATCGGGATGAACAAATCCCATTCTTGATCCATGAGCCTCTACATAACACTTTCGTAGTACTAAACCCACCTTTATAATCACCCTTTCACGGTGTGACGTTTGATGTTATCAAGATACTCTTCCAGTGTTAGTGATTAACATGATCTCGTGGTCTAAGGACTAGAATTACTTTTTTAGATGTTATAGCAATATAAACACAATGACTTTGATCGTAATTTGCTATACTTCGGATGAATTTTCATCACATCATTCCACTATGTTGTGACCTTGTTATTAACAACATCCAATGTCCATGATCAGGAAACCTTGATCATCTTGTTAATCAACGAGCTAGTTTATAAGAGAGACATAACTAGGAACTTTCCTTTTGTTTATTAAACACACATGTATTAACGTTTCCAAATTAATACAATTATAGCATGCAAAATAAACATCTATCATATACTTGGAATATGTATAATAACAACTTTATTATTGCCTCTCAGGGCATATTCCCTTCAGCAAGAAGCATGCTCAAGGTGGGAGGATATCATGCAGAAGTAAGACATGAAGCTTGAGCTCAAGACATCGAGAGTGGTGGTGAAGAAGAGGAAGGCGGATTTAGCTCTCTTGATGGCTAGCATCAATGTACGATGACGAGGTGAGGTAGGCATATGACAATATCCTCAATGACATCCTACTAGAGATGGGCATCATGAATACGCCACCACTAGCATTGCCATTGAGAGTGGTGACACCACCACCATAAGAGACACCGACACAAACCACTATCGTGAGCGGCGACACCACCACCGCCGAGTAGTTATGGTTCTATGTATTTGGGTACCGTAATTTGTAGCCATACTTGGTTGCATTTTGGTGGCCGGGATTTTGATTGGCTGAGATATTAATTTATATTTTGATTTGAATTTTCCTAAAAATACACTCCAAAGGAGTGATCCGACACTATTACCAAATGTTGTTTAAAGCTCATGACTGGAGATGCTCTTAGCATTTCTCAGAGACAACTCCTCTAATGCACTTCAGAGTTATACCTACATTTAATGATTTTAGTGACATCCATGCATGGTACTTAGTATCTATTATTAAAGACAACCATGCATAGTTCGTTGCCACAAATAGTTCATGCAGATAATGATGGCTGACATACTCCCTCCATCCGCAAGTAAGTGTACTTCAAGGGCGTGTTTGGTTGGTCAGGCCCAAATTTCTCGTTTTTCCTACTTGGCTCGGCGGGTGCTGCATGGGGGGAGATTGGGCTTGGGCCAAGTTTGGCACTCCATTTGGTTGCCCATATCTAGTTTTCCTGCAATTTTGACAAGTTGTTTGGTTGGCAATAAAACTGATTTTCTCTCGTTTGATAAAAAACCTGCATGTTTGGTTGCTCATGCCAAAGTGATGCGCTCACCCCTTCTCACAGCTGGTGATGTTACCACATAATACCAAATAGGCAGAACACTGAAATAACAGTTTCAAACAAGCAGAAAATTAAACTAGTAGTACCAAATTACGACCCTAGCAACTAGCAAATGACAGTTCACCATAATATTACCTAGCTACTAGCAAATGACAGTTTAACACCAACATCAGGGGTTTTTCATGGAACACAAGGCCAACACTTAATCAACAAACCATCATCATCTTCTTCAGATCCTGTAGTTGCTTCTTGTCGCCCACATGTCGAGTGCCCACTATTGTCTCATTCTCTTCCGAGTAGCAGAATCGTTCTGTGCAACACCATGGCTACTGTCAGTGTCATTGTCATTAGGAACTACGTCTTCCTCGGCCGGGAAGTACTCATCAGCGCCGAATTGCACGATCCAGTTGTGCAAAATGCAACATGCAAGAACAAGCTTAACTTGGGTGGGGAAAGAGTGGAAATGCTTCTGATCAAGGATCTTAAACCGTGACTCTAAGGCTAGAGTGTCTAAGGTTGAAAAGTTCTTCCGGAGTCCTTGGGTAGTTCCTAGTAGAGAACTCATTGAGATGGTACCTTGTTGACCTGAAGGGTGGCGGAATTCTAGGCCGACAGGCATACCCGGCATCTGCAAGGTAGAATTTGCCGCCAGGGATCTAGAGGCCATCAGGTCTGCTAAGGCTGTGATACGTCCATTTTGCATCACTATTCTATATCATAATTTACTGTTATTCATTGATATATTTCATATTAAGAGATGATACTTATGTTATTTCATATGTTTTTGCATGGTTGATGACTTTTGGAGCATGGACCGCTGCAGTCAGGATTCTGATGGGAAAGGTGCTGTTTGGAGGAAAAATTCACGAAGATCAGAAAATCTGGGAAAATACATGGAAAATTCTATTTTTCCAGAAGACGAAGATTTCCAGAAGGGGAAGTGGAGATGGTCCACAGGGGGGGCCACACCACCCCCTGGCGCGGGTAGCCCTAGGCCGCGCCAGCAGGTGGTGTGGCCACCCTGGCCCACTCCAGGCTCTCCCCTCTGCCGTATATTATCCTCCCAAAACCCTAAGACTCGGGACAGACCACAGAAAGATTCCGCCGCCTCTACGGGGGCGGAAAACACCGAGAGAGAAAGATCTCTCCGGCAGATAGAATTCTATTGGGGGAATTCCTTCCCAGAGAGGGGACATCGTCGCCATCAACACCACCATCAAGCTGGACTTCATCGGGATCATCATCATCCTTACCACCATCATCTCCACCAGCACCATCATCACCACTCCATACCGTTGTAACAATTGGGTTGAATCTTGCATAGTTCATTAGGGGAAACTTTCCCGGTGTTGATTACTCCTTGTAGTTGATGCTATTGAATGAACCATTGAATTATCGTTTATGTTCATATTGTTACATATCATTATATCATCTCTGATCTTGATCCATATGATGTCTTGTGAGTAGTTCGTTTTGTTCCTGAGGACATGGGAGAAGTCATGTTGTTAGTAGTGGAATTGTGTTGAGAAAGATTCAATGGTTTGATATTTAAGTTGTGGTGTATTTCTTCTAGTGGTGTCATGTGAACGTCGACTACATGACACTTCACCTATATGGGCCTAGGGGAATGCATTGTGTATTTGGCTACTAATCGTACGGGTTGCCGGAGTGACAAAAACCTGAACCCCCGTTAGGAAACCTTTGCATAAGGGATGTCAGGGTCTTAAAGTTTAAAGTTGTGGTTAGGTTTGTTACCTTAAGTACTTTCTTGTACTTGCGGATGCTTGCAAGGGGTATAATCACAAGTATGTATTAGTCCTAGGAAGGTTGGTACATTAGCACAGGTTCACCCACACAACACTTAGCAAACTAAAGAAGATTAATCAACTACATGAAGCGAAAGCACTTGACGATATTCCCGTGTGTCCTCGAGAACGTTTGGTCATCTTAAGTAATACAACCGGCTTGTCCTTTGCTAAAGAAAGGATTGGGCCACTTGCTGCATTTATTCTTATTGTCTTTTATTTACTCGCATTTATTTATCTCCATTATCAAAAACCCCTAAAAATTCGTTTGCTAAGTATTTACAGAGAATTCCTGCTCCAAGCCATTCGCCAACACCTCCTGCTCCTCGTTGGGTTCGACACTCTTACTTATCGAAAATACTGCGATACACCCCCTATACCTGGTGGTCATCAAGACTATTTTCTGGTGCCGTTGCTAGGGAGTGAAGCGCTATTGGAGAGTGGAACTGGTGAAGGAAACTTCTACTGTGAGTATTGTTTATTTCTGTTAGTTGCTTTATTTCAATATGGAAAATTCACTGAGTTTCTTATTTCGTAGTGCTACTACCACTGCTAAAGTAGTAGATGAACCACCACCTACTGAGAATGATACTTTTAAAATACCTACAAGAATTATTGATCGTGTTATGGATACCTATTACGTTGGAGATGGAACTGTCCATCCCGGTGATCATTTGCTCTTTATACATGAATTATGCGGATTGTTTAAGTGTGTAGGTATTACAACAGATCAAGTCAAGAAGAAATTATTCTCATTATCACTGAAAGGAAGAGCTGAAGAATGGTATAAGCTGCTGAAGAATGGTCAAGCTCTTGAATGGGAGGAAATAGTACCTCTCTTTTAATCAAAATTTTATCCTCCTAGTGAGATTCATAAAGCTCGGAATCAAATATACAACTTTTGACCTCTTGATGGAGAGAGTACAACTCAAGCTTGGGGGAGATTGAAGTTATTAATGCTCAAATGTCCTATTCATGAGCTCCCTCACAAAATTATTATCAATAACTTTTATTCAAGGCTTTCTCTTCATGATAAGGATTTATTGGATGCCTCTTGTGCTGGATCATTCACTCGCATGGAAGAAGAAGCTAAATGGTATCTTCTAGACTGTATTCAAGACAATGATGAAGCATGGGAGAATGACAAAGGAAGGAAGGTAGGTATAAATTTTGATTATGAATGCATTGAATCTTTTATGGGAACTGATAACTTTCAAAATATTAAAAATGCTTATGGTCTAGACTCTCAAGCTATTGCAACTTATTTTAAGGCTTTTGCTTCCTATATTGAAGTTCCTAAAAAGAAGTGGAATAAGTATCATGAACCATATAAATATGTTGTGAAGTGTGTTCCTGCAAGAAATATTGAAGTTTATACTGCTAATCATGCTTTACCTGAACCTTACATTGAGAAAATACCTTTCACAATTAAGATAAAGGAACATTCTATGATAGCTAGCATGGTTAATGAAAGTACAAATAAAGCTGTTGAACCTGATAAATAAATGGATGATGAACCTATAATAGCAAGTGTGAAATATTTTGTCACTAAATATGTAGAAGAGGGACACACTATCCTTTGTAAGGATATCCCTAATATTGTTTCACAAAGTAGTGTTATGAGAGCTAGTGTCCCTGTGTTTTCTGTTAGGATAAGTGATCATTGCTACAATGGTTCTTGTGATAGTAATATCATTAAATTTATGCACGATACTGAAAGTTATTATGAGAGAGGGAAGATTGTTCTTATGCATCTCAATAATATCAAATTTCATCGTTTTATGCTGAAAGTTTTTATGTTGCACTTCTTTTGCCTTCCTATGCTAGTGGCCTCTGGTTTCAACAACTTGTTTGTTTACAAAATTCCCTTGCATAGGAAGTGGGTTAGACTTAAACATGTGTATTTTTGCTTCTTAATGCTCTCTTTCACATCAATTCATATTCTTATGTGAGCATCATTGAAATTATCATGCCCGTCTTAATGGCTATAAAGAAAGAGCTTTTTGGGAGACAACCCAATTTAGTTGTGCTTTCAGTTTATTTTTTGTTTCTTTGAGTCTTGGAAGTTATTACTTCAAGAATAACCTCTCCTTATCCTTTTTGTTTGGTTTTTGTGTCAAGATCAACCTATAATGAGAGATAAGTAAGATTTGGGAAAGTTGCTATCCCGAAACAGATTTTTGTGCTTCACCGTAAAAATTCGTGAGAGATCTCTGTACGTCGGATTGAGCTGTAATGTTTTGTGCTTCTGACCCAGGTTATTATTTAACTTTCGTTAGTTTTGCACTTTTTGATTTGAGCAGCAGAAGAGTTTAGTAAAAATTGATCTTTACCTGCTGGTCTGTTTTGACAGATTTTTGCCACTCTTGCATTTGCCTCTTAAATCGATTTCCTTTTTGAATTCTTTTTGGGTTTTCGGAAGGAGTTACTACAATAGCTTATGTTTTGATGGATTTCAGTTGAAATTGAACCTAAAAGGTTTATTACCTCGCTTATACTAATGTTTCTAATGAGAATTGTGTGATGTTTTGTGTGAAAGGAATTTCCAGGTTAGTGGAGAAAATGGTGTAATAAGAAAGTGAAAGGTTTCATGACTCAAGCAATAAGTGTATGAAGATGAAGATATTGATGTTATTCAAGCGGTAACTCCGAATGTTTTTATCAAAGACCAAATTCAGAGACCTGCAGAGTCCGTTTTCGAATAGGTAACAGTTCTGGTAAGGAAAGTTCCGCGAAAATTCTGTCAAATTATATTTTTGGAGTTTTTATCCAGCAAGGAAAGCAACAAAGCGAAATAGGGCTAGAAAGGGAGCGAGGGTGACTCACACCACCCCCTGGCGTGGGCCCCCTAGCCGCGCCAGCAGGTGGTGTGGCCACCTCGGACTCCGTCTCTGACCCGTTTTCTCCCAGTACCTTCCTTTTGTTGTAAAACTTTGTAATATATATTCCCCCGGATCCCCCGAGGATCGTATATCATGTTCTCGTCGTATTTTCGTTTCGATTTGTTTTTGCCAGGAACTGTTCTTAAAAGTTTAGAAGCACAATGGTCTCTGCCAAGGATAAGGGAAAGGAGCCTATGGAGTAAGATCTCCAAGACCCCGGGCAGGAGAAGGATATCAAGAGTGAAGATGAAGAGGAGGCAAAGAAAAGCCAGTATCCACACACTGGCACTGCCAGTGCAAGCATTGGAGTGTTGGCAAACCCTGCCAGGTTCAAAAGTACTGCACGGATGTCAACTGGAGGGAAGCCTCCGCGTCACTGTTTGGCTCCATGGTCACTTCCTCCACGCACCAAGAACCCCTTCCATACCCTTATCCATGAGCATCAATTCCAGAATATGCCCAAGGAGAAACTACCCTCCAATTGGGATATGCCTCGTTCTAACCATGTAGGAAAAGAAGACTTCAAGGAGGAAGAGTGGGGAAAGAATCGTAAGAGCTGGAATTCGCAACCCGACATGATCATGAGCCGCATTGAGAAAAACTCGGAGTTGATTCGTACTCTCACCTTCGAGATTGAGGACTTGGGAAAATTGATCAAAAATCTCATCGAGAGAACACCACCATCGAAGGAGTAACTCGTCATTAGGTTTTGGCATCCCCTTGGTTTGTTCCAAGCTTGGGTGAGTGCCGCGGTATCACATCACTATCTTCTATCTTTTTACCTTTTTAGTAGAGTCATATCATGAATAGAGAAGTTATCATGTAGGATGGTTTGCATTATGGAAGTGTCCCCCCTCTCGTTGTATATCTATGTATCCCTTGGTGTGAGTTGCTGTTATGGAATATTAATGAGAAGTTATATCATTTACTCTTTTGCATATCTTATATTAGTTTTCAATTTCTGTTATATGATTGATCTTGTTGTTAGTATTGGTATCACTTTGGGATCATTGAGTTAATTTAGTTGGTTTTGGCAAACCTAGCTCGGTCAGTAGCAGCACTATTTTTGAGAATTGAATGAAAAGATAAAAGGTACTCTAAAGAAATATAATTTCATCATCTTTCTTTCTTAATTTTCTCATAAGTTTAGTATTCTCTAGTTAATATCATTTGTGCTTCCAAGGAAGATTGCATGTTTGTTTTTATCACTTGTATGTTTGTTTGTTTCCTTCAATTCTTAGGCTTGCTACCCAGCCTTGCTAGCCAAAAACCTATACTGAGAGGGAATGCCTCTCGTACATCCAATCCTTAAACCAAAACCTATGCCATTTATGTCCACCATACCTACCTATTAGCACTATTGCTATTCCAAGTAAATCCATGTTTTTATTTACCTTCCGAACTAAACTTGTTATGTGAAAATTAGTGATTAAGGCTCTCACGAACTTGATGGCACACTTTACTTTTTTGCACTTAATAAACTTGAACCATTGTGCCCATCTATGTTGCGTATATGCTTGCGCTTTGTAAGTTGTAAATTAGCAGAACCATGTTGTCATGGGGAACGCTTTCAACATTGCACCGGTACTTTGTACCTAGTTGATATCATGTTCTTTTGTCTATGGATGTCGTCGGTGTGAAATGAAAGGGGAGCTTGTAAGTCCATGGAGTTATGTATATGTGTTAGAGAAACGCCTGGGCCGCTGGTCTAATCCATGCCTAATCATGGTGGAAACCTGCAGCGTAACCATAATGAGCATCTATGAAGAATTCTTCTTATAAAAATAGAGATAGAGATTGAGAAAAAGAGAAAAAGAAAAAAGGATGAGAAAAGAGGAAAGATAGAAAAAAGCACCATATTCCCATGGTACATAAGAAGATTGCTGAGATGCTCGTTGTCTGCTTGACTTGTCATTTTGATATGGGGATTCTTCCGTATCATCGGGCAAGGAGTACCCCATTGGCGGTTCTCTATGATACACATATACTTACTATGACAAGAACTTACCGGTAACTAAACTTAAGTAGCACGAGGAGCGACCCTCATATTCAAGGGACATGAGATTTTCAACTTACAACTTGTCAAGCATATCCTCATATTTGATCACTTTAACCTTAGTCACCTAAATATGCCTATGATAGGGCAATGAGAGCTGAAAGCTAATAAGTATCATAATTTTTGGAAGCTCTTTATGAAACTTGAAATCCCTGCTTCCCTCTATGAAGGGCCTTTCTTTTACTTTTTAGTTGAGTCAGTAAACCTATTCCCTTCTATCTCAGCAAGTATTTTGAGTTGTTGTGTTTCATTCATTCATATGATGATTTATTCAATCATGTTTCTTATGTTCCTTGCTTTGCACATTTGCTCTTATCTTAGTGAATACTACTTTGAAAGCTATCACTGAAAACCCTTTATGTGTGAACTCCTGCAAATTGTTAACTATTCTTCGACCAAGAGCTAAGTTTTCCATTACCAATTATGATTTACTTTATGTATCTTTATTGTGTTTCCTTTACTTATTGCAAGTTAAGTTATATAATAGTGAGTTGTCTTCTATTATGATTTGTGTATTGATGAATGTGACGCTTCTTGTCCGTATTCTTTTATTGACTCTTCACTCCATAAACCTGAGGTCATGTTTATAGAGCTTAGTTTTCGCTTGGGGACAAGCGACGTCTAAGCTTGGGGGGAGTTGATACGTCCATTTTGTATCACTATTCTATATCATAATTTACTGTTATTCATTGATATATTTTATATTAAGAGATGATACTTATGTTATTTCATCTGTTTTTGCATGGTTGATGACTTTTGGAGCATGGAGCGCTGCAGTCAGGATTCTGATGGAAAAGGTGCTGTTTGGAGGCAAAATTCGCGAAGATCAGGAAATCCGGGAAAATACATGGAAAATTCTATTTTTCCAGAAGACGAAGATTGCCAGAAGGGGAAGTGGAGATGGGCCACAGGGGGCCCACAACACCCCCTGGTGCGGGCAGCCCTAGGCCGCGCCAGCAGGTGGTGTGGCCACCCTGGCCCACTCCAGGCTCTCCCCTCTGCCGTATATTATCCTCCCAAAACCCTAAGACTCGAGGAGCGACCATAGAAAGATTCCGCCGCCTCTGCGGGGCGGAAAACACCGAGAGAGAAAGATCTCTCCGGCAGATAGAATTCTGCTGGGGGAATTCCTTCCTAGAGAGGGGACATCGTCGCCATCAACACCACCATCAAGCTGGACTTCATCGGGACCATCATCATCATCATCACCACCATCATCTCCACCAGCACCATCATCACCACTCCATACCGCTGTAACAATTGGGTTGAATCTTGCATAGTTCATTAGGGGAAACTTTCCCGGTGTTGATTACTCCTTGTAGTTGATGCTATTGAATGAACCATTGAATTATTGTTTATGTTCAGATTGTTACATATCATTATATCATCTCTGATCTTGATCCATATGATGTCTTGTGAGTAGTTCGATTCGTTCTTGAGGACATGGGAGAAGTCATGTTGTTAGTAGTTGAATTGTGTTGAGAAATATTCAATGGTTTGATATTTAAGTTGTGGTGTATTTCTTCTAGTGGTGTCATGTGAACGTCGACTACATGACACTTCACCTATATGGGCCTAGGGGAATGCATTGTGTATTTGGCTACTAATCGTAGGGGTTGCCGGAGTGACAGAACCTGAACCCTGGTTAGGAAACCTTTGCACAAGGGATGTTAGGGTCTTAGAGTTTAAAGTTGTGGTTAGGTTTCTACCTTAATTACTTTCTTGTACTTGCGGATGCTTGCAAGGGGTATAATCACAAGTATGTATTAGTCCTAGGAAGGTTGGTACATTAGCACAGGCTCACCCACACAATACTTAGCAAACTAAAGAAGATTAATCAACTACATGAAGCGAAAGCACTTGACGATATTCCCGTGTGGCCTCGAGAACGTTTGGTCATCTTAAGTAATACAACTGACTTGTCCTTTGCTAAAGAAAGGATTGGGCCACTTGCTGCATTTATTCTTATTGTCTTTTATTTAGTCGCACTTTAGTTATCTGCATTGTCAAAAACCCCTAAAAATCCGTTTGCTAAGTATTTACAGAGAATTCCTGCTCCAAGCCATTCGCCAATAACTTCTGCTCCTCGTTGGATTCGACACTCTTACTTATCAAAAATACTGCGATACACCCCCTATACTTGTGGGTTATCAGACTGTCAGCCAGAATCGTCGCATCGTGTGCAGATCCTTCCCACCCAGCAAACACATATGTGAACTTCATGTCGAAATCAACAACGGCAAACACATTCTGACTGGGGAAGTGCTTCCTTCCCCTATATGCATCCTACTCAGCTTTTGGCACTCTAGCCATGACATGAGTACCATCAATTGCTCCAATACAATCCTGGCGTTACAAGATTGTTAGCCGACAGTCTAATACACTTGTCGAACACAGAAAATGAGAGAGTTGCTCACCTTGAAAAAGGGGAACCATCGACCGTTGCCATGTATCTTCACGGGGATTTGTATAGATGGTGGCTTGATCATCTCATGTGTGAGTTCTCCAAAAACATATAACACCTGATGGAAATACCGGGAAATTGTCTCGATTGATCTCCTCCATGTGTTGTGAATCACTCAGGATCTCTGGTTATGGCCTAGAACATGAAGAAATATAGCCACATGTTCTTCAATACAATAGTTGATGCCGTCTTTGAGCAACCCCCTAGACCTGAATGTCTATACAATATGGTTAAATGGGGTTCTTCTCATCCTAAGCATGGTGATAGCCTCGACATCGTTGTTGTTGTTGTAGATGTAGTTCAGATTTGCCATCCTCTCTCTGTCGCGCTACATTAGGGATCCATATTTCACTGCCGGCCTGTTATTCCTACCAGCCGCTCTTCTGTAGATCAGGAACATCCATGCATGAATCATAGCAACTAGAGCAGCTGCCTGGATGATAACTTTCAATTGTTGGCCCTAAACGGAGTGGCATTGCTTAAGCACTGAGTATGTACTACCCCAATATCGAGCTAACTACGTAGGTAAGCAAGTTGTAGAGGAGGCAAGGCTGCGGTTCTTACCTTCATGCTGGCGGACGGTGAGGACCCACGGCAGGCGGAGAAGAAGACGAGGGAGAAGTCCGCGCCACAGATCTGCGAGCCAGCAGATGCCAGAGTCGGACATAAGATGCTAGCCGGTGCCGGAGTGTGCTTAGGAGCTGCTGCCGGAGATCTAAATCGCTGCCGCCGTCACAGCCGCACAAGGGGAAAATGGGGAGCGATTTGTCTTCCAGCGGGAGGTGCTAGGATAAGAGGGAGGCGAGCCTACTTTTCGCGCCATACGACGCTGTGAATCTTTTGGCTCCTGCCATCTCCTAGCGACCTCCCCGCGCACGCCGTTCCTCCCCTTGCGCTGGCCAGGGCCTGTCCCGGTGGAAACACTCTGATTTTGGCGTTCCTCCGGAGCCTAGATGAGACCTGCTTTAAGACTCGTGCGGGCCAAATCCCAGCCATGCTGCGAGACACCAAACGGTCTTATTTCTTCTTGCTGGATGCGAGAAGAGAGGATCCGATCTACCAAACACGCCCCAAGAGTTTGTCTGAAGTCAAATTTAATAAACATTGATCTATTTTATAGGAAGCATAGTAACATTTATGATACTAACTTAGTACCACTGGATCCATTTTCAAATGTACTCTCATAATATAACGATTTTATATAATACATGTTGGTACATTTATCTAAAAGATTGGTCAAATTTTAAAAAGTTTGAATTAGAAGAAAAGCTAGAAGTATACTTATTTGTGGAGCGAGTATATGGCAATTCATAACACCCCTGCTCAAATGTTAGACCCGTGCTTCACATACCTAGTATCTTGACTCTTGAAGATCTCACTAGCATCATTACCAAATAGATATTCTCGGAGAACCAATATGTGGTTGGAATGGTTAGGGCGACAGCGGTACCCTCAACCCACAAGAGTTTAAATCTAGGTTTAACACTTTAATGTCTCGTAAAGGCGGAATCTTCTTCAATTGGTGGTGACGTTTCCGTTGATAGCGAGGCGTGTTTGGTGATTTCGTCAATCTTAAGACCCACCGGATAAATCTTTTTTACTGGGTTTTGCAAAAATGATTGATAGTCTTCTTTTATTTGTTTATGTTGGGACCATTCTCGTTTTCTACATAACAACAAACAATCATGGGAAGGATCCGACCCTCTTTGGTCAACTTTCACGTTCGGACCATTCTTTGCTTCCAGACCGTATTTTACTTGTTTAATTATTGAATTCAGACTATTATTTTTTCTCAGCTCTGCTTTATAAATAAATACACAACGACCGAACAAGAAGAACCTCTTTACAAAGCAGATAAAAAATAAACAATAAAGTCCACGGACAACCTAAAACTACTGAAGTCACCGAAACAGAGCCAAGTAAACTCGGAGCTCCGCGACGATGCCCCCAAGAGGGTAACGACGCCTCACGTTGCCGTCGTCGAGACCAAGGTCAAGGGTTTTTACCCGGAGCCCTAGCACGAAGAAGGTAACCACAACGGCGTCCCCAAGAGGGCTACGACATCCACATGCATCGTCGCCATTGGCGCCGAAGTGCTGAGCTTTCGCCCAGAAAAACCTACGTATCACTCCCGAGAACTCGAGGCATCTCATGTCCCCGAGCTAGACCTCCGATACGCGATCCAGGAGCTGCCAAAGCTGAAGCACTACCAACCCCAGGATCCCCCACCGCTCGCTCCTCGCCATCCACATGACCAAAGAGATGGACCATCACCATCGCCACGTCGCTTGCCGTAGTGCACCTTCTGAATCCGCCACTCCAACATCCAAGGTCTCGCCCACGATGCGACAGACACCGCACCGGCAAGTCCACTGGAGTGGGCAATGGAGGTCTAGGATAGCTAGCTAGTACTCAGACAGCGGGGTTTCAACGAGCGGGCAATGAATTTAGACCATTATTGTAACTTGAACTATTATTATACCATTTTTTGTTAAAGTATAATGAATTTTTTATCTTCATGTTAAATTATATACAGTATCATATTGAGCTTATATGCATATCCATCCGAGGAATGGAGGGAAAATGTTTGCTTTTTGAGTATGAGTTTTTTAAGTGTCTGCTAGAGATGCTATAACAGTATTTCACTAGCCTCTCTATTAATACACATATTATCCCATTTAGTGGAACTTCTAGCCAAATATCCCATTTCGGAGGATTTAAACATGATTTTATTCCAGTTTAGCACTTTGCTATTTATTGTTAGATAGAACCGGCATGTTACGGCACAAGGAAGTTCCAGTACATGAAGAAATCACTAAAACAAAACCACTTTAGAAAAAGCAATTGGCCAAGCCCATTTATTCTAACATGAATAATGGAGACCAAAATCATGGCACAAGGAGAACTTACTCAACTCAATTAGCAAACTGTAATTTAAGATCAATTGCCTGCCTTCTGGGGCAGTCTTGCGATCGAAAATTTGAAATGAGAGGGCAGTTTTTTTCAGGGCATCAGGGAAACAAAATCACAAACTGTTAGAAAAGAACCAAGATTTTATTCTCGGGTTTTCTTAACCATTTGCAGCTGGACATTCTAGCTTTCTGCTAAAGAATGTATACCGTCTGTACAGATTTACAGGCTGTGACAAACAATTACAGAAAGAATGCAAGTTCCTACATGGACTATATATGTATATATCTATCTACGAGTGGGTAAGCACTTCCCTTTAAGTTTCTTTACAGAGGTGAGCCGTTTGTCTTGTTTGTCGTGGCAATAGAGCGGGTCTCCAATATGAACACGGGGATCATACCATCGTCTCGAATTTGTCAAGTTTC
This sequence comes from Avena eriantha, assembly GCA_910589775.1. NCBI lineage: Eukaryota > Viridiplantae > Streptophyta > Magnoliopsida > Poales > Poaceae > Avena > Avena eriantha. Next base: position 481,430,449 of record OU342741.1, on the reverse strand, counting down.
TTCACTCTTCTGAGAGATGCTACCAGTAATGCCAAGAAAACGCCTGCAAGTTCAGTTATGAGCAATAATTAGACCTACCAAGAAAGGACATGTGGAAAACACCAGTAGCTTAAATTCAGGTATGTTTATTAGATTGTGTCAATAATATGGAGAAAATTCGGTGAGTAAATTTTTCAGAAAACAAACAAGAAAAGCCTACCTGCACCGACGAAAGACCCATTTGCCACCAGTTGGTTTCCTTGACTACCCATGGTGACCCCAATATTCAAGAGAGTACCACTCATGGCTGTATACATGGTTGCCATCTGAAGTACATTAGCTTTACGGGCAGCTCGTTCGGACTGCAAATGTCATGAAGTTTCAGGTTGACCTCCCATTCAGACCAAAGCAACAAATAAGGTTTTCCAAGTATTAATAATACAACAACTGGCGTTTAGTGCATATCATTAGCTTCATAACTTATGATGGCAGTTGCCAGAAAGTTCAATTGGGAGAAATCATTAGCGAAAACATACCTCAAGTACTCTGACCCTGAGTTTCAGATCACCTGACTCTAGTTGCCCTACAAAATCCTCAATCCGTTGGATTCTATAGGGCATTGAGATGGTGGAATCACGGGCCTGTATATATGAAGATACAATAATGATATGTGAAATGACTATAAATGTATAAACAGGGGTAAGTGAAAAGATCATATCCATCATAGATTTATGTCCTTACATCATTTGCTTGCTTTCTTATCTCCTGGACTAGTTCAGGTCCACCTCGTTGTCTCGTTTTCAAGTCTAGTAGTTCCTGAAATTCAAATGGAATTAGAATGGCATGCATAAATACAAGTTCAAGAGATAAGAGTTTCTGCTGCTATGAGGAAAATGAAAGAGAACGGTATTAGAAGAAATAACAAGTCACACTCGAGCAAGCATATTAAACAGAGCAGTCTATCTTGTAAACAACTTGTATAGGCTGTAGAAAGTTGCAATCCCCTTTTGAAAACAATTAAGACAGCAGAAAAACATGAACCAAAATAAGAGGAAAAATAGTGGATGGAGGGATAATGACAAGATCGATAATAATCGTGACCTGTGCATATGGTGCAGCAACTTTGACAAATGAAAAATCAGGATCCAATATGTATCCAATGCCTGTGAAACATGATTATGCCAACACAATCATTGACCAACAAATAGTTAATATATAATAGATAGTAAATAGGTAAACTTTTGATGACATTAATTGCATAGTAAGAAAAGTAATATAGAAAATGTGATCATTTAGAGGCCTGGAGCAGGTCGTCAAGGTTTAAGCTTCATTTCACTCAGCTTGCCATTCCCTACAAACCTTCTGTTCTATGTTAATGTTCTCCCACAATATCAAACATTTAGAGCTGGGCAGTAAAAGTTAGAGAAACCACTGCAGGGCAAACTGCATGTGGTGGGTAAAGTTCAGCCCATACACAAATTCTACAAAAATCCGAAAATATCTGTATTCATGTTTCTTTAACCTGTAAAATTATGGCAAACACTATTTTTATTTGTATTATGCACAAAACAAATATCTAGTTACGGTCTGTTTTAGACAGCCATCCTTTTTTTCCTTTGCACAGGAGGCACAAGGACACATTTCACAAAAAAAAATCGAATTTTCTATTATCTAAAATACACATGCCTTTTAATTCCATCTAATCACCCTGGTGCACGCACTCCGAGATGCATAAGGTCCACCTGGACCACAAACGACAAAACAAAACATGCCACACCCCTTTGCAGCAGCTGCATGTATGTGATTTACTGTAAATAACCAATGACCTTCTGTTGATAAGATTCTTCAAAATGGAAATGGCATATGCTTTGCAACTTAGATCCATTACATCCTTTTTACAACAGATAGAGGTGCATTTTCCATTGTTTATAACATACAGTTAGCAGATCAGGCACATCTTGGAAGCTTATAATCAAAAACATACTAAGATATCTCTACCAAACCAAAGTCATGGTGTTTATAAAGATGCAGGAGAAATCAGAACTGATACTATTGAAAGCAATGCATCAGTGGATGTTGCAATAACTTCAGGAGATATGAGAATGGAGAACCTTCAAGAGTTGAGAATGCTCTTATGACGAACGTAAATGTGGAAGGAAAACGGAAAGGTTGATCTTGCGCAATTGCAAACAAGTCCTGAAAAGGTAAAATAAAGAAGGGTTAACTTCAACATCTTCATCTTACTTGTATACATTCAAACTGACTCTTGCAAAATTGTAAGGTCAGGCAACCTCTCCAATTGCAGCAAGGGTTTGCTGTTGATCTGGTGACTGGCTCAGCAGATTGTCCAAGAAAAACTGTACGGACCTTCTTACCTGCATATAAAAAAAGGAGGCGAAAATTATACGTTAAATGCCATTTCTTCAATGACTTTGCCGCCCAAGAAATAGCATATCCTACAAACCGGTGAGAGGTCTCCTGTTGGCTGAAGAGCTTCCAGATCAATTAGAGCTTTTATAACCTGTAAGATAAAGCAGACTGAGAGAAAGAAGAGATGAACTGACCAAGACATGGGCATCTTAAATTTCTCAAGAGCATGCAAGGTAAAATGTTAGGTAAAACTTGTGTGAAGACAGAAGGTACCTTGTTTGCATCCTTCTCGTAGACAGCATAGAACAAGCCAAGTAATCTATCTCGGGTGAATGATTTAATTTCACCCATCATTCCAAAATCATAATATATTAGAGAGCCATCCTTGTCAATAGCAAGGTTTCCGGGATGAGGATCAGCATGGAAGAAACCGGTCTTCAGTATCTGTGTTTTACATGGAATAAACCTCAGGCCTAAAGTAAATACACAGAAATAGAATTTTCAAAATATATGAAAGCAGGAGATTGAAGATTAAGCGAGTGAAAGCTCTGTCTTCTTAAGCAACTATTAAGACAAAGCAAGCAGCAAAGCACACAACTGTACATGATCCAGGAATATCATAGAAATCATCTAGCCATACAAGAACTTCCAGAAACTATAAGGACTCGGCACATTTTGATATGAGTAGATATGTGTGATCGTTGAACTAATGTTGGTTCTACAAGTGGATGGTGGATGGCACCAACGCTTTGAGGAGAGTACTTCAGCACACCAGACCCCCTGACAGTGCACCTAGTTGCTTAGCCTAAGATCTCTTTCTTTGTTTTACTTGGTTTTGTAGGTTATCTCTGTTTTGGTTTACCTTAGACTCTCATTTAAGCAAATAAAAAATCTGATAAGATCATCGGAACTCTCCTGAACCAGCCAGTTAATAACAATTCTTCAACTCAAAACAGCCCAGTTTCAAAACATGATCCCCACATTTTTTTACAACATTTAACGGGTAAAGGGACATGTACAAATCACTAACCTTACAATGAATTATCAAAATTCTCCTACCAAATTTCTAAGAGTGAATTTCCTGAAAGCACTTACATGGTATGGTAACAAATAATTTTTATAAATGGTATAAAAAATCACAAGCAACTAAAGTTAGCTTTCAACAAATATAACTAGCATACTAAGAATTTACCTGGATTAGGTAAGATTCTATTGAACGAGATGCAATCAGAGAACGACTATATCCCCGACTGTCTAGCACCGCCAAGTTGTTTATTTTAATACCTGCATAAATAAAAAAATAGATATGATTATAATACAATAGTTCAAGGTAAATTTTTTGTTCCGAGTTACAATTGGAAAGGCGGTCTAAATTAAAACTGAAAGGACAATCATCCTCTACTGTGTCTGATCTTTGGTGTATAGACGAAAAGGCAACAGAGAGATGAAAAATATGTTTGGCAGCAAAACTTGAACCACGAAGTAATCTCACAAACTTGACATGTACAAATATACATGATCATACTTGGCAAAGAGAACCGATAATGTGGATTTATTGATATACTACCTCCGTTGCTAAATATAAGATGTTTTAGTAGACTAAAATAGCCTACCAAAACATCTTTTATTTTGGAACAGAGTTAATAGTTATTAGAACCATTTTCGACAAAGCGGAGAGTTGAACATGTATAAACAGTAACTGGTATAGCCATAAAGGAAGTAACTGAAAGTGGATTAGAGTTTGTCTAAGCGTGTTCTGGATAACAAGGTAATATATACAAGAAAAGAAACTATGGTATCATAATTTATTTCATAAACTGGTAGTACTTCACAAATGGATAACCATTGTAAAAGTACAAATTCCCAAATAAAACAGAAGTTAATTCAGGCTAATTTCTACTATACGAATAATTAGCACGTACCAGGGGCGTACTCCAGTGTTAACACCTTTTCAGTAGTGTAATCCCACATGATATTCTACAGAAGCAGCATAATGACAAGTCATTTTAAACTTTGAAGCAAGAATTAAAAAAAACAGGGGTTTGCTCCAGTACTCCACTTTTATTAAAGTTTAAACACCTTTGTGTTGAATTGCTTATTGAGTGCAAGTAAAATCATGAATTATAATTTAAAAGGGTACGACATGGTATGTACAAGAGAAACATCTGGTCCTGACCAAACCTTTACTGTCTGTGCCACAGACCAATAATTACAATTTAAAAAGGGTACAGCAGGCTATGTCCAAGAGAACATCTAGTCCTGACTGATCAACTGCAACAAGCTGCATGCAGAATTGCAAGTCCGGCTGAGTGCAGGCAGGTGGCTTAAAGAGGATGTCTGTTGGAGGCAGAGGACAGAGCACCAGAATGATCACTGTACGGTACACACTCAAAGGATTCCCGATGTTTTTTTTGCCAATTCTTAATCTGATAAATTATTGTAAGTAAGGACTATATGTCTTGGGATATCTTCAGAGTGGAGTACTGAAACAAAACCCCAAAAGAACTACATTTCAGGACCAAGACACATACCGGCACACGAACCCACTTTATATTTCTGAAATCTCGACGAAATCTGTCTGCATTCTTTCCTTCATTGATGTAATCAATTTCTTCATACAAAATTCTGAAATCCATAAATCAGGGTGGTCAACTTTTCTTTGTAAAATCAATTTGAAGCAAAATATATGAAAGCTAGAAAATCTCAGATATCTGTCTTTGAACAGAACGGATGATCACTACTGTTATTGCAATGTATTCTGTTTTTCCTAATCAGAGACATTTTATGTATGACGTAGCAGTCATAATACAGCTGATCACCTTCTCTTACAAGTTAGCGAATGTCACTTTGTAAGGTACTACACTACTAGCACACCAAGTAGGTAATAAAAGTAAAAACTATGTGACACTCGCCTATGGTGATATTACCACTCTTTCTCAATCTATGAGTTACTTACAAGGATAAATGGCCATATGGACATGATGAAACTACAGACTGGCATTACCAACTCAACACCTATTGATTAGAGAAAAATACTGAGGTCACAATACGAGATGAAATGATAGAAAAATAGCCATCCTACTAAACCAGTAAAAATATGGCAAGAAGTACCAGGGATTGAACAAGGGACTGACATAGAAAAAAACTTTGTATCAATAGATGAATTCGATAAAGGATCATCACAAATAATACATAAACGTCCAATATATTCATGTATGCTTACTTGGAACATTCATCATAAATACCAATCCAGTCCCTTGAAGGACCTCCGAATTTTTCACTTCTCTGGAAATACTCAGCTACTAGCTTTAGATTCCCTAGAGGAAATCAAAGAATAAATTTTAAGATGATTAGCGCCAATAATAAATATATAAATAAGTTAATATACTACAGTTTGGATAAAGTATACACAGAAAAAACAATAGTATTATAATAATTTATGAACTTAAGCAAGAAAAGAGGAAAGAAAAACAAAATAACTTAATTTCACCTATTTCTTATGTATAAAAGACAAAGTACCCATCAAATTCAAGGGAAGTTTTCAACTAAATAGAAATAGAAATCACTATAGTTTTCCAGAATAAAGAACATATCACTTCAAGCACAATTTGTTATGTTTGTTAAGTAAGCAATAGTGTTCTATTTAAGAACACCAACAGCATATATGTCTCTTACTTAGGTCAATGTCAAAAAGTTTCCTGAGCCCTGGTCGCTGAACTTTCACTGCAACTCTCTCTCCATTATGAAGCACCGCACGATGTACCTGAAGAATGACATCATGGGAATTTGTAAGTACAGTCTGAAGAAAATGGGCATAAAGATCACCAGGTCAATATTAGACAGATATGGACCATTAATGTCAATGGCATAGTATCATCATTTTGTCGCAGTACAATATAAAGGCATCATATGGGAACTGGAACCAATTACAAGCAAACATTTGACATATAAAAAAGTGAACAATGTACAATAATTAAATAGTTTTCCTAACACGAAAGAAACACATATAAAATTATAAATCAGATATTCTTTTTGCACGTGTTATTTACTGTAGAGCAAAATACTCGAACAAAGAGAATATTATAAAGTGAAATCCTCAAGAAAATAATGACATATTACAACACTGTTTGAATAGGCACTGACTAGGAATAATATATATACTGAAAAATGTTGGAACTAAGCACCTGGCCAAGACTAGCAGCAGCTATCGGACGATCCTCAAATTCTTTGAACACAACATCAACTGAACAACCCATTTCCTTCTCTATAAAAGCCTTTGCCTTCTCAGGAGAAAATGCAGGTACTCTGTCCTGAAAAAACCAAAAGGTACATGGTGCATCTGTCTTATTTTCATACAGAAAATGTATATAGTCACTCATGATATGAATTTACAATAGTTCTCTATTAAAATCGTAATAAATTCATCAATAAGAATAAAAAATAAAGCAACCCATATAACGCGACCGTAAAACAGGAATAATCCTTTTTTCTATTTTACGAGAAAGAAATAATACTAGTTTAATAGAATACAAAACATACAGAGTGGATCCTTCACCAAAATTGGCTACGCAAGAATAAATACCTGCAACTTTGCAAGCTCATCAACGAATTCCTTTGGAAACAAATCAGATCTTGTGGATGATAGCTGTCCAAGCTTGATAAAAGTTGGGCCAAGCTGCAATACTTGCTCTCTTAACCATGAAGCAGTTTTTCTCCTACGGATTTTCTGAGATTTCAAAGGCCATTTTAGTCAACATGTGCAGTAAAACAAGAATACTTCTTTTTTGCAGTAAAACAAGGATAATTTCATAGAGCAATTAAAGTTGATGTGATCCAACATATATTTGACCCATTACTAGAGGAAAATGATCATGTGCTAACAATAGGACATTAATTCCACCTTCACATATGGCATTTCAAGGAAATAGTAGCTTCAGTATTTCCCCTTTCCCAACTTATAGAATTACTGATACAATTACTTGGTAATTTCATAAAAGTTGTACCTGATTTTCCTCTGAGAATCCACCTGCATAGGCCCATTTCGCATTGTCGAATAAAATACGTATTCTAAGAGAAAGCACGAAAGACCAGATATCGATACTCCTCTGCACAGAGTTGTAATTAGCTTTTGCCCAACTAAATCCCTCGTCAGAGGGCAAAACCTTGAGCTCCTCTTCAAATGGATCATCTCTAGCACTCATTTGCTTCTGAGTCTTAACTAGAGCAGACATCTTGCTGCCATTTACCAGACTAGTCCCAGAAACAGAACCGTTGTTGACTGATTTGGTCCAACCGTTGACAGCGCCATTCGTAGAACCATTAATCACCGCCTTGGCCGAGCCATTGACAGCACCATTCGTAGAACCATTGATGACCGCCTTGGTCGAGCCATTGACAGCACCATTGAGAGAACCATTAACTGTATCTGTTCTTACACGGTCACCACCCCTGTTCCTCATCAATTCGGTTGTCGGGACCATCTTTCTCGATCGGCCATTGGTGCCATATTTCTCGGAGTCTGTGGACCGAGCTTCTGCTCGGAACATTGAAGATCTCTTGACCAAGGAAGAGTCATTTCCATACCTTGGTAGCTTCACACCAGATATAGATGCTGAAAAGCTAAGATCGGCCATCATCATCGCCATGGACAATCAAAATCAAGCCCCTGTTTGTATACCTTAACGTTAGCACCAATGGCACAGACAAATAAGGAACCACAATGACATGACTTTCTAACTGGGAAGTACAGGTCCAAAATGAATCTTCATTTTCCAACAAATTAAGTAAGGGATAGGTTACACAAGCTCCACGTGGTTACTTACCCGCTACACATTCAGTAAATGTTCTTAGGGAAAGAACGAACATCTACATAATGTCCAGAACGGATTGGCCAAGAAATTCATCGGTAGCATAAATAATGGGGGGAAGAACTACAGTATATCGTGGTTCCTGACCGTACTAATGGCCAATTCTCAAAATCAGGAATTTCATCCAACAATACTTCCTGAACATTACTTAAAAAAGGACTGCCTGAACATCTACCAAGAAGAGATTCGTAGAACTTGTTCCTTCATGACCTCAAAACTACCAAACAACACAAAACAATACCTTTACCGAATGAATTTCATCCAAGATGCTTCCAACCCCGGAATCACGAACAGATTCCAAAACGAAACTAAAAGAAGCAAGAAAGATTTGGCGGAACAGTAGAACTGAAATGAGTGGATGCGGGGGAGCGGGAGTTCCGGAAGCAAGGGTTACCTCTCTCTCACGTGGGCTTTTGATCTCTTCGGGCCAGGAGAAGAGAGGGGGGAGCCAGGGGGTGATGGATGCCGGGTGCCCGGTGACTTCTCTGATTCGCAATTGCTTCAGCTGGTTTGGCTGGAAGAGGACAGCACCCCCTGTCCGTCCGTCCAATGGAAGTGGAGAGGAAAATGAGGCGCACGAGGAGGGAGGATTTTTATACCTACTTTAACATACTGCCGGTGCCTGGTGATATTTTCAGATGTACCCCTATAGTTACCAGTTATTATACAGAGTCTTCATTAGTTAAGTCGTGTAAAATAGAAAAAGGAGTGAAATGGATTAAGATTCAAAAATTATTCCCAAACAATCATTCTGTTAAATCGGAAATTTTGGATATTCTTGAACTAATTTTTTTACTCGAAAACCATTTTCTAATAGAAGTATATAGATTATTTCACTTGTTTGTGTTCTTTTACCCTCACGATTAACTTGTGGGTTAGGAAAAAAATGTGCTTGTGGAATTATGTAGTAGTATTCCGAAGGTTAACCCTTGCTTTAGCTTTGTGAAGGGAGTGTATCTAGACCTCTTTTAATGTGTAGGTTCACTCTAAACCTAGATGAACCTATATACTAAAAGAGGTTTAAATACATTACTTTCACAAAGCTAAAGCATCTTATATTTTGAAATGGAGGGAGTACCAAACAGTCATGACTTAATTATTTTTTGTAGCAGTATTAGGTTTTCCACATTGCATCCAATTATTGTACACTGGTTGATCTAATGTGGTGGGTCCCTTCGATTTTGGACTCATGTATAACATGTAATATAACAATGTGTGCACAACAATGAACCTATATTTAACCACGTTTCTCTCAAGTCTCAACTAGGTCTAAGGCCAGGTCACGATTGCTAAGGCATTGCGGATGAAAGGACCTGCTAGATCTGAACCGTGGGCAACTTACGATGAAACAAAGAAAATCCTAAATTTCTTGCCAGAGTTTCGGGTTGCCCAGGTTAAAAGGAAGTGCAACAGATGCGCCGACGCTCTAGCCAGGCTAGCTAGATCGTGGGGGGAGCTGTTTCTGGAGAGATAGCCTACCCGGCCATGTTGGGGATTTTGTAAAACAGGATATGATCTCCTGTAACTCGTCCTTTGCTTAAAAACTAGGTCTAAGGCCAAGGTTGTTATAGAAATGGCCTGCAAAAAGAGGCAAAAAATGCCTATAACTTTCACCGAGGGGGTGAAAAGACTTCTATGTTTCACATAAAAAAGACAAGGAGTTATCACGTTAGGAAAGCTATCGTCTTTTTTCTCTACCAGACCCAGATCGTATACTAGCTTGGAAGCAAGCAGTGTGGCCAAGTGGAGGACGACACGGGACGAGCAAGTCCTAGCAACGATCGGAGGTTGAACGAGCGAGAGCGTGGCTGAAAGAAGATGGCACCGCACCGCACTGCACTCGAGAGATAGCGTGGGGCTGCGGAACTGCCGTCGCGCACAAGACGACGCGGCGAACGAGTGGCTCTGCCTGCCGCCACCGGTGTGGAGTCAGCAGCGCCGCGGGCCATTTCGTGGACGTGGGTACTCTAGTCCTGCTTTTTTTCCTTTTCCCAAAAAGTGGTGCACCTTTTTTTTAGTTACAAGCGCATCTTCAGTCAGAGTCCAAACTCCAGAGGATTCTCTCTGGGGAACGCCGGGAAGAAGAAGAAGAGGCCGCGTGCCCCGAAGGCCGTTGCCGTCTGGCTCGGCCAAATACAGGTCGTCAAGCGCATCGAGGCTATCCTGCACGACGAGACACGTTGCCACTAGTAGTATAAAGCGATACCGGTCAAAACCCTATGATAAGAGTGAATCACTACGTTGGCGGACATTTGTCGCTGATGAGAATTTCTATGGAAACAGAGTCAAAACTCATCACCAATAAACTACACTTTTGGCATCAGTATTTTGCCTATATCCGTTTCCACGGTGTTTTCTCGATAACCCGTTTAAGTTGAGATATAATTTTTTGCCTAGAGTGTACAATTTGTAGTGGTAGTAGAATGTTACACAACACAAACAGTGAAATAGAAGTAGATTTTAATTATTCATATCACAGACAATTGTTACAATATGACCAAGTGCAACAATATATCACTAGACCTACTCCAACATGTTATGCATGTATACCACTTGTTGGAGATATGCCCAATAGGCAATAATAAAAGTGATTATTATTATATCTTTGTGTTTATGATGAATGTTTACATCCCATACTATAATTGTATTATTAGAAAACACTAATACATGTGTGTTTTGTAAACATATAAGAGTCCCTAGTAAGCCTCTTGTTGAACTAGCTTGTTGATTAATTGATGATCATGGTTTCCTGATCATGGACATTAGGATGTGATTAATAACAAGGTTATGTCATTGGGAGAATGATGTGATGGACACACACCCATAGTAAGCGTAGCATAAGATCAAGTCATTAAGTTCGTATTGCTGTAAGCTTTCAAATACATAGTAACCTATTCCTTCGACCATGAGGTTATATTAATCACCATCACCGGATGGATACTTTGATGACATCAAACGCCGCTTCGTAACTGGGTGGTTATAAAAGTGTCATTGGGTATTCTAAAAGTATGTGTTGAAGCGCATGAACCAAGATTGGGATTTGTCCATCCATATGACGGATAGATATGCTCTGGGCCCTCTCGGTGGAATGTCATCTAGTTAGCTTGCAAGCATGTGACTAGGTCACAAGGGATGACATATCACGGAACGAGTAAAGAGTACTTGTCAGTAACGAGGTAGAACTAGGTATGGAGATACCGACGATCAAACCTCGGACAAGTATAGTGTCGCGAGACAAAGGGAATTAGTTTCGTATGTAAATGGTTCAATCGATCGCAAAGTCATCGTTGAGTATGTGGGAGCCATTATGGATCTCCAGGTCCCGCTGATGGTTATTGATAGGAGATGTGTCTCTATCATGTCTACATATTCACGAACCGTAGGGTGACACACTTAAGGTTCGAAGTTGTTTTAAGTAGATATGGAATATGCGTTGGAGACCGAATGTTGTTCGGAGTCTCGGATTGGATTCGGGACATCACGAGGAGATCCGGAATGGTCCGGAGAATAAGATTCATATATGGGAGATCATTTTATGAGTTAGGAAATGTTCCGGAGTGTTTGTATGAGGATTCTAGAAGGTTTTGGAATGTTCCAGAAGGTTCTAGAAAATATCTTGGAGTTTGCTTGAAAATAAAGATAGGGATCAAGGAGTCCTGGTGGGTCAAGATACAGATTCGTGGGGGAGGAGGACTCCTCCCCCCACCTCCAATCCGCCGGCCATAGAGAGGGAGGGGAGTCCTACAAGGACTCCCCCTCCCTAGGCGCCTCCCCTCTTTAAATAGAGGGGCAGGGGCGCCCCCTCCTCCCAAGCTCCCATAACACCCAATCTCTGCCGCCTCTCTCCTCCACCATCTTCTGCACAGGCATAGGCGAAGCCCTGCAGAATTCTCTACTCCACCACCACCACCACACCGTCGTGCTGCTGGGATTCCGTGGAGAAGATCTACTACCTCCGCTGCTCGCTGGAACGGGGAGAGGAAGGTCTACTTCGACTCCGCACGTGTGACCGACTGCGGAAGCGCTGCCGAAACGTCGCGCCGGAAGGATCGTCTACTTGACCAAGGGCGGAAGCGCTGCTGGAACGCGACGCCGGAAGGATCGTCCATACGATCTTGAGATCGGCAAGTGATCGACTACATCAACCACGAGATCTAATCTCGTTAACGCTTTCGGATCTACGAGGGTTAGTTCCTATCTATCTCGTTGCTCATGTCTAATAGATTAGATCTTGGCTTTTATCTAGATTGGATCTAGGTTTTGTTCGTTCTTGCGGTAGAAAATTTTGTTTTCCATGCTACGAACCCATCACCACTATGTCAAGTCTTAAACCAAATCAGAAGCCACATGCAATTTGGACTTGTCTCAGGGTGACACTTGTTTCTAGCATCGCTGGAATAAGGGGGCCATGCAATGATGCAACCAGTGAAGGTGGTTCTGACCCCCTCCCCCCCCCCCCCCAGTTTCTTTGGAAGCTTCATTTTATAGACTGTTGTCGAAATATGTCCCTGTTTTAAAAATATGATGTGGTGACTTTAGGATATTGGGTCTAGACAGTGCAAATGAATCAAGCAGCTAAATGATACATACACCAGTAGATTAATACCTTCAAGAGGCTGGAAGTTTTGATTTCTGGTCTTACTTCTTCTAGGAAGCAACAATTTTGTGTATTTAGCTCATTTAACAAGCTAACATGTTTGTGTCGACTAGTAGAAAACAGACATTTGGTCCAGGGGTATTAGCGCCGGTTTTGCTACAAAACCGGGACTAATGCCCCGGTCCAACGGCTAGAACTGGCCAGGGGGGTGGCAGACACTAGCCCCGGTTCGAACGGGACCTCGGGTCGTGTAACAAACTGGGGCTAAAGCTTGGACCTTTAGTCCGGCTTTCGCAGTCCCGGTTCGCAATCCGGTGCTAAAGGCCCTTACGAACCGGGGCAAATGGCCCGGTTTCTACTAGTTGTCTGCACCAACCTCTGCATAATAATTTTATTAGTAAGAATATGGCTAAACAAGATGCTATATTATTTAAATATAGTTATTGATGTCAGAAAAATTATGTAGGATAGGAGTAGGAGACTAGAAGACGCCTCTCCCTATTCCTTGTCCTCCGAGAACGATTTAGAGGCAAGAAATTATTTTCCTAGCAATAATTTATTGGACAGCTAATCCGTTTTTTATGTAGAGTCACCAAGGTACTATTACAACCAAAACAAAGGAAAGATTAACACACTCACAAAACCACATACAAGATAAGCATATATAGTTACAATAGAGTAATAAATAATTCCCAGATATAACCCTACTAGACTTATAATTAGTTGAATGTATAGGGTCTACGTACTCAATATAGTCCAATTAGATCAAATACTGGACACTAAACCTTAAACTGTATTAACATATATGGGGTGTATTTATCATCGGTAGTATCACAACTAAATTAAATCAAGTATGCTAAAACTAGTGTAACACGGTGGATATCTTACTAAACTAAATGCAGTGACAAGTCAACTAGGTTGCTGCATCACATGAGGCAATGTTTGTTGCTAGGAAGAAGTGGAAGCGGCGTTTAGACTACAACCCGCCTCGGAGAGGCACATGATGTGATGCATGCCGCTGGAAAGACGAGGATGCGGTGATGTAGGCCGCACATCGTGGAGGAGAGATGCAGGAGGCAATGCCTGTCGATGGGAAGACCCAGAGGCGGCGATAGCGACCTCTCAAAAGACATGAAGACGGTGATGTCGGCCGCTACGAGGAGACGCCGATCTAGTCGCCACACCATTTCCATATCTGGGAGAGTTCGGGAGGGAGTGAGGGTTAGGATTAGCACTCACTAAAATTGATAGCACCATCTACCACATCAGAAACGGACAATAGTACAAATCGTGTCCTTTGCATTTCCTTCTCTAGCAAGCTGGACCCACATAAATATTGTGGGATTTTTATCCCGTCTACTCCAATGGGAAAACAAAGTTATAACTAATACTACGAATATCAGCAAAAGGATAACTACTACTACGAGTACCACTTCTTGCACTCCTTCTTCCGTGTATCCTCGTCCTTCACACGTCTTAGCTTTTTGCTGGTCATCAGTGGCAGCTCGTCGTCCTTCGCTTGGAGCGGTGCTTCCTCCTTGTCGCCCGCCGCCAACGGAGGTACTTCCTCCTCGCCGCCCTCGACCTGCGGCGGTGCATCCTCCTCCTCCTCCTGCTGTGTCGTCTCCTCCTCGTCGGTCCACTCCTCGTCAGAGTCGCGCTCCTAATTCTCCTTGGGACCTTCCATGAATCAATTAGTTCTGGATCATCAGACCTAGAATCCGTCGAGAGTTCGTTCTCCGGTCTATCCACAGACCCATCACTCGAGTCGGCACTGTCGGATGGCAACGGAGTTAACTCCTGGGATTCCCAGCTCCGGGGCATCTTGCGAGAGAGACAAAGGTTGATTCGTGCAACGGCTATGGTGAATCAACGAGATAGAAGCAATCTTTACAAGCAGTAGCTAGGAAGACAGGCGGCGAGGTAAAATCGTCTGCATTTAACTAGTCCGGCTTCCACTTCTGAAGTTAATAGAAATATTGACGAATGACCTTTAACGTTTAGTTCACTTTATAAACAGGATTCCACATATGACCGTAGCCATAGAGTCCATATCAGAAACGGAGTAATAAGGAGAACTGTTTCCAATATATTTGGCAACAAACATCGATTTTGTCTATCACCGTTGGTTATAACCCCTGCCACGACCCATCTCTAGCGGCCACATTGGCCACGTACAATTGCGTTCAACTGTGGGCCGTATCGCTGCTGTTCCGATGGGGGTATCCTTAGCATCGTTCTGTAGTAGTGCACGGACGGCCGGACACAACGCGTTCGCGCCGCGGCGCGTCATGGACCATTCATGTCAGCACCACAAGGGATGGTCAAGCGTCATTTAATCCGTTCGCCTACCTCCGGTCAGCGCGTAATTGCAGCCTCAGCGACTCGCGCCGACGCGCGCGGGCATGCATCTTGTCGGCGCTGCGATGAGTGTGCCGATATGTGGCGTGCCAAGAAAGATCGCTGGAGTAAATGCGTGTGTAGTAAGTTCACCTGCCACCGACCATAACAGCGCGCACGCGCCATTCCTCCCCTCGCATTCTCCTCGCCTCTCTCTCCCAAACCCTGGCCTCTGCTGGTCGAGCACCACAACCACCGTGCAATGTCGAGTAGCAGAGGGCTCACCAGCGGCACTGCCGCGAACATCTACGGGCCGCACGACCTCACCGTCTATGTCCCTCCCTGGACCGACCAATGCTGGTATTACTCTCCTCTTTAGGCACTCTCCACCCTTTAGATAGCTTCTTACATCATTACAACAGAAACTGCAACGGATACCTGCATATTATTAATGTATGATTTTCATTCAGATGCTTAATTCGGGAAAAATAAGCTGGAACGTTCGACTACCATTAAAAAAGATTCGGAGTGGTCCATAGAAAAATGTATTGAAATTAGAGAGCCGAGTACTAATGGATCAATATAAATCACCTTCTATTTTGATTTCAGTTTTACAGTATCTTGGAGGCTTGTACATTGTTTGAGTAGTTTTGTGCACAGCTAACTTTCTTATACAAAACTTAAATATCTTTCTTTTATTATTTTCAGGACTACCACTCACGTCTCAGGATTTGATAGCATTGTTTCCGGCTGTTAGGTTGTAGTGCGGCTCTGTTACGCAATCTGGATCCAGCTACACTAGCAGCTACTCCTTTTGTCATTTACGTGATTCAGTTGGGTCAAGTTATATGTCAGAAAAGGACAGTATTGCCCAGTGACTGCTTTGATGGGTTTTTTTGCTTTTGCTGCCCAAAAAAAATTCTCTTGTGATGGCCTGCCTCTAGCTTTTCAGGTTTGTCTATGCAATCCTTCTAGCTTCCTTTCATGCATTGTCTTTGAATATGTTCACATATATGTTCTGAAGCTAAGAGCTCCTAATAATTGGCTTTCCTATTTGCATCTGCTATTTCAGTTGTGTGTGTTCTGCTCTAGATTGTATAGGCCAAGTGGTTGATGCATTTTCCTTATACAAATCGTGTCGATGTTTGCTCATCATATAATACATTAAGCAAATATAAGTAACTTTAGCTCTATGAGAAATAGTGAAAACAAAAATTTAGAGTAGTTTCCATTCTTATACTGAAACTATTTTCTTACTATAATCATATAGGTATCTAGATCTTTGAATATACTACATATATGTTCTGAAGCTAGGTGCTCATAGTAATTGGCTTTCCTCTTTGCATCCGCTAATTCAGTAAAAGCTTATTGTGTTGCCTCGAACCGCCTCTATCTTTCTACGCCACGTCGTAAGCGGCTTGTGTTTGGCGCACGTGCAAGGATCCCGTGGGATGGGGATGACCTCGGCACGCCAACCATGCTATTGGGCCACGCAGGATAACAGACTGCCCAAGATAAGGTGCTCGCGTACCTTCGGGTGATGATGATCTGGTTGGATAACAACGAACATCATTCTTTATTTCTAGCACTGGACAACCGAGAAAAACACAATAAAGTAACACTAAGAATTGGAGTGAAAAAAGAGAATACAAACTATTTTACAAGCTAACAACCGACGCTTTTTAGAATTATAGAAGAAAGAGTATTATATGGCATGTCTATTTTTGAAATTGTCCGCAACATCTCCTTCATGTCCTTCTCTTGACCCCTTGCATTGCTTTGGTCTCCTGTAGTAGATAAGCATGTAAGGTCTGACTATGAACATAATAGGTCGAGACGGCACAAAAAGTTCACTTCATTTAGTTCCTCACACACGACATAAGGCTGGTGTAATTGGTATTCTCTGATATTAATATATGCTCATTTCCAAAAAAACGTCATGAGTACTATACCCAACACCAGGTGGGAATAATCGTAATGACATAGTTATGTTTATCTGAT
The DNA here is from genome assembly GCA_910589775.1 of Avena eriantha. Classification (NCBI taxonomy): domain Eukaryota; kingdom Viridiplantae; phylum Streptophyta; class Magnoliopsida; order Poales; family Poaceae; genus Avena; species Avena eriantha. The sequence goes on along the minus strand of OU342741.1, from coordinate 481,413,295 downwards.
TAGTCATGATTAACCACCTGCACTTGCAAAAAATTGACTTGTATTGCTTTTTACAGTTTGAGGCTTCATGAACACTCACAAACATTGCATTAGTCTCATCAGATAACACAAAAATAGTGGTTGAGTACAGTGTTCTTCCCATCTTTGTTAAGCAACTAAGCTCCCCCAGTGAGAATGACCGCGAGCAGGCATGGGAACAATTCGGAGAAGAATAGTATTTCGTGTGAGATACTTCAATGCACAATACTTTAATGCATGGAATGTCCCTAGTGATTCTCTAAAGTGTTGTTCCCAAATGCTTGGAAGTGGTGGACTGTTACCATTGTTGCAGCACCTCAGTGAGCATGCCAGGCTCTTGATGTTCAGGAATAGGCACTTTCCAACTTCTTCCATGGGATGCCTAGGATGATTTGGTTCATCAACATGTGTTCGAGCAGGTCAAAACGACTCAACTCAGCATTGGAGCACCTCATCACCGATGCCTGCTTACCTGTCTATGGAACTGATGACAAGATTGAATCTGTTATCAGATCTGGTGTATAGTTGGAGCCAATTCTACCATAATTCCGGTACTTGTACCAATTGGTGCAACGATGTATATTTGGCGTGCTTACGGATTAGTAGAAAACCCTGTTATGCTAACAGGTTACTCCATTTCTGAGTTATTGATTCAAATTTGTTTTATTCCCGTGACTCTTCAATTTTTTTGCCTGCTGAAACATGACGCTACTGCGCGCTTTTTCTTACAAAAGATTATCTCGGTGATGCTTTGTTATGAGAAAAAAATACAAGTTGGCATCATTAAGGGGGTGTTTGTTTGGGCTTCTGACCACTTTTCCAGTGGAAAAAGCCAGAAAAAGAAACAAACGGACAACTGTGCGTTAGGCTTTTGCTAAAGTACTTCTCTGAAACAGGCATTCCGGGCAAAGCACGCCGGGGGCTGCTTCCCGCAGCTTCCCGCACCTACCAGCGAAACGTTTTCTTCTTTGGACATATGGTTCAGCCAAATTACATCAGAATGCCCCCCCGCTCAGCCTAACGTATCCCCAGGAAAAAAAACCACACGTACGAGTTCCTGTATCCACGCCGCAGCTCGAGAGGATAGGGTTCGACAAGGCCAGCGTCGTGTATCCGCGCCTCCAGCTCGACTCGTCCCCGCGGCCTCCCTCCTCCCCGCCGAAGGACCTCGTCCCCACGGCCTCCCTCCTCCCCACCGGGCTCCCTCTTCCCCGCGCCAAGACCTCCTCCTCGCCCAGTTTTCCGCCACCGTGAAGACCGCCTGTCCGACGCCAAGACCTCCTCCCCGCCGCCGCCAAGACCTCCTCCCCGCCGCCAAGACCATCGCCGCCTGATTCCTGGGCACATCCACGTCCCTGTCTGATTCCGTTCGGCTCCAAGACAGCCCATCCCCGGTCGATCTTCTTCAAGTACAGAGGTGAGCACACTTTCTGCTATCAATTTTCTTTCGGTGGGATGCGGTACTGCTAGCAAATTTCTTGATGTGGGATAATATAGTGCTATGAAATTTGATGTTGTTAGATGTTGAACTGCTATAAACATTCATACATGTATTTCTTGATGTGGTGATGCCTGCAAATTTGATGTCACTTGTGTTACTGATGTACAAATTGATGATGTTGTTGCTACTAATGTAAGGTTATTTGCTGCTACGTGTTGGTCTTGCTGAAATTATGTTGCTTGTTGTAGTATTGCTACATGTTGGTCTTGCTGAAATGTCGAAGATGGTTTGGGATCCATACCACACTAGAGTTTTCCGTGGCATTTGTATGGAGGAAGTGAATGGCAACAATAGGGATGGGGGTTGCTTGAGTAGAAAGGGGTATAAGAATCTTAGAGACAAATTTGCCCAGGAAACAGGGGAAAGATTAACGCAGAAACAATTCAAGAACAAATGGGATGCTTTAAAGAAGGATTATACTGGGTGGATGGAACTGCTAAATGCAACCGGGCTTGGTTGGGATCCTATAACAAAAACTATGGATGCAGATGATGATTGGTGGAAGAATCACCTAGCTGTAAGTTACCATTTTCTATACTTGCCTTTTCTTTGTATTTGTTATTTTTATCATCGGATTGATCTCTCTCTATTATGTTCTTATTTGCAGATTTGTCCTGACCATGCAAAATTTAGGAATGGGCCACCTCCCAACTTGGAACAACAGGATGTTATGTTTAGGAAGGCACATGTCACTGGAGAATCAGCTGCCATTGTAGGTCAGGAAGAAGTAAATGGAAATGAAGCTCCAATAATGCTTAATGATGATTCCTCGGCTTACAACAATGCAACAGCGAAACGCAAGCATGTAGAGAATGAAATAGGAACAGGGAAACGCAAGCATGTAGAGAAGGATTTTTTCTCAGCTTACAGCAATGCACTGAACACAATTGTATCAAGGCACACTGAAGGAAGTTCTAGCAGCAAGGATGATCATGTCCCAACTATGAAGGAGTTTTTAGGGATGGTTCGAGATTGTGGAGTGAGTGAAGGAACTGCTATCATGTACACTGCGGGAAAGCTAGCTATGAACAAGGATCATAGAGAGGTGTTCGCAGCATTTGCAACAACTAAGGGCAGGCTCGATTGGCTCCAGAGGACACATGATGAGATGAACAAGTAGATGTATAATTGCTTTGTTGTCATTGCAGAACTTGTATGTACTATGTAGCAGTTGGAGACTACTGGTTATTATTCCTTCTCTATTTATTTTGTTGAGACTATTTGTGATCATTGTAGAACTTGTCAACCATTATGATTGTTGTGTGAAACATTTGATGATTGTTGCGTGTCTCGTAATTATTTTGTGAAGCATTTGCTGATTGTTGCATGTCTAGTAATTACTTTGTGAAGCATTTGCTGATTTTGACATGTTCTAATTATTTTGTAGATGGATGGTGGTGGTGATGATCGAGAGTATGAACTAGAAAAGACATTGCAGTTGCTCAGAATGGTGCATGACCTTGCCATGTTGGGATACTATGGTAATCTCTATAGTCAGAAGTACTTGAATAAAGAACCTAGGAGGGTTCCGGAACAAACTGGGCTTGAATGGGTGAATGAACAACTTGGAAATAGGAAAAGATGCTACAAAATGTTTAGAATGTACCCTGATGTGTTTCATGCATTGCACAACCTTCTAGTTTCTAGCTATGGGTTAAAGTCAACTAGAGACATGCCATATGTTGAATGCCTAGCTATGTTTCTATGGATGGTTGGAGGACCACAGTCATTTAGCCAAGTTGAGAACCATTTTTGTCGTTCAACTGAAACAATTCATAGGAAGTTTCACATGGTTTTAGATTGCTTGTACAAGTTGGGTAAGGATAACATAAAGCCAGTAGATCGAGATTTCAAGGATGTGCATCCAAGACAACAAGATGCATGCTTTTGGCCTCATTTCAAAGATGTCATTGGCGCCATAGATGGCTCGCACATTCCAGTGGAAGTACCTGCAGAAGAGGCGGTTAACCATACAGGAAGGCATGGTTACACATCACAGAATATTCTAGCGATATGTGACTTTGATTTGAGATTCACCTTTGTTGTTGCTGGATGGCCTGGTTCGGCTCATGATACACGCATTCTACAACGCTCCATTGAGAAGTATCCGATAGAGTTCCCAACCCCTCCCGGTGGTAATATTCTATATCTTTGTCTACATGGTACACACATAGTTACAAATGCATTGTTGTTGATGTTTAATCTTTTTTCGTTCATGTGCAGATACATATTACCTTGTTGATTCTGGTTATCCAAATAGAAAAGGGTTCTTAGCTCCTTACAAGCAGAATACATACCACATACCCGATTTTCGTCGAGAAGGGAGACCAACAAATAGGGAAGAGATTTTCAATTATCTACATTCATCACTCCGGAATGCTATCAAGCGTGTCTTCGGTATTTTGAAAAACAAGTGGCGCATATTGAAGTATATTCCTTCTTACGGTCTGGTTACTCAGAAAAGAATTATTCTTGCTTGCATAGCGCTTCACAATTTTATTAGAGACTCCAACTTACGAGACAAGCAGTTTGATCGGTGTGATGCAGACGAGGACTACCTTCCCAAGGTCCAAAGGCAATCGGTAACATTAGTCGGTGATACTGCCCCGAGTGGACTACACACAGTAGACATGAACTCAACGCGTGATCGTATCGCTACTGCACTATACAATGCTAGAAGAAGATGATCGGTTTGATCGGTGTGGATGTATCTATGTTCATTATGCAGCTATCTTTATTTGTGTAACTCGGATATGTATTTTGGATAAACTAATATGTGACATATGGTATGTAATAATGACATATGCGTTTATACACTTCAATAGTGAAGTTTACGTGTTATATTAATTACAGGGACATTACAGACAATTTCTTAGTACACAACCATACAACCAGCCAAGTTGCCAAACAGTCAAACTCAGAGAAGTAGCTTTCCCTGCACAGCCAGCCACAGCCCAAACAAACAGGCCCTAAGTTGTTTTCTATTTGTGAATTGCACACTATGAACCTCTTTTGTGTTATGTATCTTTTCTTTGAATATGATGTTGGTTTCAACATTATAGGTGCTTTTGTTGTGCTCACGTTGCATATAATTATGATTGATCCCCCTCCCAAATGAGATATACCCTTTCCTTAAGATCATTTACCCACTTTAAATATAATCTCACATATTCATGTTGCAACATTTGAGCTGCTTCCAATAAAAAAGAAAACATGGAAGCAAATATTTGGAAAACCCTTCCATTCATTTTGTTTCAGAATAGTAAATTACAATAACATGCATAGATCGACAATAGGTTTTCTCATCTCTAATGGGAAAGGCTATTCCTTCTATTATCGATGTTCAATTTATAATGTCTTTATTGCTTCCAGCTAAAATTACCTACATTCATGAGTAATAAAACTTATGGCTAAAGTACCGTCTCGCTTTCGGCTTCGGCGCCAACGACGCACCGGGTCATCTGGTTAGCAGTAAAACATGCTAGCGCACACAACTGCATGCCAATTTAGAGAAACAGAACTAAGGAAGATATACTATGAGTTTCATGAAGATACTCTTATAGTATGATTAAATTTAGACAATTTCACACCTAATGAATACTACATAATTAGCATATACACTTCTAGGTACCTGGTGAATACAGCGTAGTTGGCTGTTGGCATATACACTTCTACGCATCTCTTCAGCGGAAGCTTTAGATCTTGCAGATAAGAACACATTTGTCTTATTTCCTGACAATACAATTGTACTTCAGTCACCCTTGATTCTTCAAAGCATTTCGTGTAACTTTTCGGTGATAATTCAAGTAAAATATGCTTCAACAATAGCATGAATGAAGCAAAGAGCAGCACAATTTGTGTTAGCTTTGCGACAATCAAATAATGAAGGATGAAAATGAAATCACAACAAGGGGAGACACAGATTTAACGTGGAAAACCCTCTCCAACAAAGAGAGGGGAAAAACCACGGACGCCAACCAGTAAATCTTCACTATAACGAGGAGTGTTTACACAACGCCGGGATTTCACGGATGCAACATATTCCAGCCTCTTGGCGACGGGTCTCACTCTGCTCCGTCAAAAGTTAGCCTCCTTAATAAAATTTGGATCATACTTCAACAATTTGAAAGACTGGGTTTGCATAAAAAGCTCACGTACATGACATAGTGCGACTGCAAAAGTAAGGGGGGTCGTAAGCGATAGCATACTCCAAACTAATTACCCTAACTCATACAGAGAGCTCATTTAAAAGCCTGTTGCTTCCAAATAAATGTAGATTGGTCGCTAAATTAATTGTAGTTCAGCTCCCTCTTCCTAGAAATAAACACAGTTGAAAACAGAATTACTAACAACAGTGAGTTTGTCTCCACATGACCCATAACATTTAGCTTTTTACAACAAAACTCAGTAAAATGATGGGAGTTGATCTCCATCTGCTCCTTAGTAAACCACACGGTAAGAAAACTTCGATACGAACTTAAATTTTTATTTTCCATTTATTCCCATGCGTGAGCTGCATACTTTCTCAAAACTATACATGTAAACATTTTTTGCAAGAATAGATGCAGGAGGGGAAGATGGAGCTCACCGGGCAGTAGATGGTTGGGGAGGTGACCGGCATCAGCATGCTGGAGAGATGGCCGGCGGCAAGAGTTCTCCGGGTCACACGTAAAACACATTTTAATGTGTTTAAAATATTAATTCTTGAGAATGTACATGTGTATATCTTTTAAATGTCTGAAATATTTTGTGATGTACAAAATATATATAGTTTCGCTGGCCAAAAAAAAATTAATAATATCATGAAAGTTATATTTTCACCAAATATTATGTTTTTCCACATGTCGTAAAAAGGTTTTTAGGTGAAACTTTATGTGCGTGCATAGAAATGTCGATGTACACCCGAGAGTATTCTAATTTTTTATATATATTTAAATGTGTTTTTACATAATAAGTACATCTCCAGTCCTATGAGTGAAGATGGATTTCCCAGAAGTGTGTCGGTATGGAAATATGTCCTCCTTTCCCTATCATACCTTTGGTCTTTCTGTTGGGAAAGATATCCTTTTCCTGCATTCTCTTTCTCATCAAATAAAAAGGGGCGTGAATATTATTTTTCTCAGACGCACGCAAAGCATCCTTCACTCGCACGGAAACATCCTCCTTTTCCCGCGCTCGCTCTGCCGGCCAGTGTCAGCTTCTGGAGTTGTTTCTACGGATCGTGAAGTCCGTGTCGCTCTGCGTGTACAACCACGTTCCCCGCCCATATCTTACCACTTTCCCAAAGCCTCTCTGAGCCTATTAAAACCCGTAACCTTACTCTTCCGCTGCTACCTTCCCTGCCAGTTCCCAAATTCGAATCGAGAGAGGGGAGGCCTGGTGGTTGGTGGTTGGTGGTTGTGGCAAGACCCAGGAGGAGCGGAGATGGCGGACTGGGGTCCGGTGGTGATCGCGACGGTGCTGTTCGTGCTGCTGACGCCGGGCCTGCTGTTCCAGCTGCCGGCGCAGGGGCGGGTCGTGGCCTTCGGCAGCATGCACACCAGCGGCCTCGCCATCCTCGTCCACGCCGTCATCTACTTCGCCCTCGTCACCATCTTCCTCATCGCCATCGGGGTGCACATCTACGCCGGCTAGCTGCAGCAAGCTGCTTCGCCGCAGCGCTGGCTGCCTCTGCATCTGCCGCGCGCAAATGCCTAAGAGCCCACGGCAGGCTAGCTACTCTGTGTCTGTCTCTTCTTAGGCCACTATAAGTATTTTCTGTTGTGTACGCTTCTGTTGCCTTAATTCTAGTTGGTCAGGGAGAGAAACAATCTACAGCCAGAACATGCTTTATCGTCTGTTCGGCTGGAAATTCATTTGAGATGGCATGCTCTCTTCGGTGTGAAATCCACCTCGAATGCTTCTTCTTGGTGTGATTCAATTTGACCTTGGTTTGGTGCCTAATACTACCCATACCAATTAAATACCTGATACTATACTGTATAAAAAGATGGAAGTAATCTGCCTTAAAGTTGAGTAATAGTTTCACCAAACCAAACTCGTTAGCGGGGATAGCTCAGTTGGGAGAGCGTCAGACTGAAGATCTGAAGGTCGGGTGTTCGATCCACCCTCACCGCATTGTCTAGTTTTGCTCTGTTCCAACTTGACATCGGTACACTCTTTTTTTCTCTTTTTTGCCCATGGAGTCCGAGACAGGCGCATGTACAGAGATACTGCTCAAAAGCGCGTACACTCCGAGTTCGAGTTCAACATGGATACGCATCGTGCGGATGAGCAGGGATCATCGGTTCATCATAAATGGATGCCCAGCCCTCCAGAGTCATGCACAAGGAATTCTCCTGATCTCCCTCTCGTCTTCGCCTTTGCTCGTCCCGACCTGTTAACTTTTGCGCCGCCGGGGAGAGAGGCATGGAGATCGGCGTGCTCAGCCTGAAGCGCAAGTCACTCGACGCCTCGACGGAGGTCTTCCCCGTCAGCCCGAAGCGCGTGAAGGAGGCCGTTCGGCAGCGCTTCCCACTACAGGAAACGGTGGAGGCGCCGACGGCCGGCTGCCGTCGGCACAGCCTAGCGTAGCGAAAATCCCGTCGGCGTAGCAGAACCCTCTCGGCACAATTTCTGCAGCGGGACCCACCTTGTCAGGCAACGGCCGTCTGCTAACGGCCAAGTCCTGAAGCTACGCCGACGGCCGATCTGTCGGCACAGGTCCCGCCTAGGACGTAGCCAGAGCCCGCCGCGTGTCCCCCTACGCCGACAGCCCGGCCGTCGGCATAGGCCCAGCCTAGGGAGCGACGATGCTCATCTGTGCCGACGGCCAGGCCGTCGGCACAGGCCCATCTGCTACGCCGAGCGCCTGGCCGTCGGCACAGCCTATGCCATATGGCACATAATAGGCTGGGTGGCAGCAAGCTATGCCGATGGCACATTTTTTTTTTTTCAATTTTAGATCCATTTTAGCACCAGCAAAATAATTTCAAAATTCACAAATAAAATATTGAAGCAATCAACATGACATTGCAATATCCATCATCATCTAAACAACAACACAATCATCCACAAAACATATTCGTTATTCAAACAACATCATCACAAGTGCATACACAAGATCAAGATCTAGCTCTAGCTCTAACCATGTCCATGATCATGGTCTCGAACTCGGTGTATGTGTCGGTATGTCAAGGAGCCCGAGGCTTCAAGTCCCGAGCTCAGGAGACGCACGTCGAGCCATCGGGGAAGTAGAACCACTAGCTGAACCACCAGGCGCCATGAGACAAAGTTGTGCGCCATCGTAGTACTGGGCAAGCTGGGGTTGAGGCTGCTGTCGGTCGGGCTTCTTCGTCTTCATCTTCTCCCACACGACTAGGTCGGTAATAGGGCTATCAACCTCCCCCTCCGTCTCCACCTGCATCGCCAAAGAAATGTTAATTATCTGTGTCAACTAATAACATGATAGGAAATAAATGCAGGTTGTTCCATGTATGTATATACCAAGTGCTTCTTGAAGAGACCATGGTTGCGGCTTCCCCTGTTGTGTGTTCCCATATTGCCGCGGTTTTTCTTATTCCGCTTGCTCACGACCTCGAAGTCATGGTCTTCCCCGATCCACCTACCAGCCAACACCTCAAAAGCGTCTTCTTTGTGTTCACACCACATTGGCATAACCTGAAACCACAACACTTATTTGAAGAACAGATAATGTAATGGGAACTTAGCATCTATGGAACTTCTCATTGATAATCTACTTACCGTCATGAAATCAGCCACCGTCATTTTTGGCTTCTGACCCTTGGCAATCTCATCCTTCCGTATCTTAAGGCCGTGCTCAGCTTGGAAGTGATTGATCAAAGTATTCTTGGTGTTGTACCATTGCTGCGTTGTCAACTTCCGACAAGCTGCAAGCAAAGTCTTCTCCGCCGCCACCTGATGCTCAGGTCTCACCCGATAGAATACCTTCAATCATGCAACCCAAAAGTCATGAGTTAGCACGATGGTGGGCAAATAATTATGAAAGTAATGAGTTAGCACGATGGTGAGCAAAAGTATGCCTTACCCAAAAGTTGCTAATCACAGCATCAGCAGCACTCCCGAAGCACGGGCAATCGGTGGAGGCCTCATAGTCCGCCCAAAACCAAGCTAGCTTCCTGTGGCCGTTGGGGACTGTAGTGTACAAGCCCGGCCAATACTTCCTAATCAAAGATCCAAGCAAGCTATTAGGGTGGTGGACCCCCTTAGGATGTGTCCAATTTCTGCACAATAAACAAACATTAGTACATGCCAAATTGTTATGACCAAAAGCATGAGTTAGCATGATGGTGAAAAAAAGAACGATGGTGATCAAATTAGTAAAGTCACTTACTATTTGCCATAGGGCTCAATTGTAGGTATCTCCTCCGGGCGAGGCTCGTTTGTAGGGACACGCGCCTCCCCACGAGTCGGCAACTTCTTCGGCGGCGCCTCACCCTCCGCCTCCTCATCCGACATCCCCTCCAACTCCTCGTCCGAATCTGACTGTGAAGCCACGGTGCCAGAAGCGGAGGGTAAGTCAGACAAACGAGCAACACGCCGCGGGGGAGACGAGTCTGGATCCTCTGAATCGAGTCTTGCACCTGCATTGAGAAAGAGTAAACAATTTAACTTGAAGACATAAAAAATATAGACATAATTCATAAACAATGGGGGAGATGAGTATGTACTCGAGGCTACACCTCCTCGTCCTCGTGCTGCACCTCCTCGTGCTCGTCCTCGTCCTCCTGTCGAGGGAAGTTCTCCCTGTGAGGGAGGTGGGTCCTCGGCTCTCAGGTAGCGCGGGTTGGGACAATGTACCCTTCCCCTTTGGGTAATCTTCTCTTGGTTCATCAACTTGAGAAGGGAGGCTGTTGATTCCTTGCTCCCCCGAGGCATTGGTCAATCACCTGCATTGAGAAAGACTAAACAATTAAGTATAAATAAAGACATAATGAAATTTAGAAGCATGTTGAGAAATAAATACTATGCATAAAGACATAAAAGACCCTCACCTATAATCATCACTATCATAAAGTACTTGGTTGTTCTCATTTTCACTATCAGTATCACTATCACATGAGTAGTAAGGCTGGTCGCACGGTGGAGGCTCATCAGTGTTGAAATTCGCCTGATGAAACTTGGTGAGCATATCAACGTCCTTTAAATCCACCACTGTCTCACCACGAGTTTGTGCATCATTCTCGAGGCCCTCATGACCCACTTGTATGTCAAAACCCCCGAAGTTCTCTTCCTCTTGATAGAAAACTCCCTCGTATGTTACAGGGTCAATGTTGACGTAATCGTCGGTGTTGGGCCTGGGTAGCTTACCATGTGGCGATACCTGGAAGACGACTTCCAACCCTGGAGTTCCTCTTTCTTGCATGGGTAGGGCAAATAATAAACTTGATTGGCTTGGTGAGCCACTATATACACATCGGCTCCGCTATAGGTGGTTGAAGGCCTAACTTCAACTAACCCAATGGAAGGGGTACTTCTTTGTCCATCGATGGGGTCGAACCAGTGGCATTTGAACACAACGAGCTTGAGTTTTATGTTTGTCTCGAACATCAGATGGTATATGCCCTCTAATATCCCGTAGTAATCAACTTCATCGGTTCCTCCGGTGAAGACCCCGGTATTTATAGTTTTTGCATTAGGCCGATTGTTCTGGTAAAACTCTGTATGGAAGCGGTACCCATTAACATCGTACTTCTGATACCTCATGACTCTACGGCTACAACCCTGTGAAACACATCGAATCTCATTCGTTATCTCAACGTTGCGATCAGCTCCCTACATGTCACGAATTGCAAGGTAAGATGGATATGTGTAATAATAGGTGAAAGGGCATGTATGCCCCCATGTGTGGTTTTGGTAATTAATGACAATCCCTATGGACTAATGTGCAAATTGAGTTTCACTTGTAGGTTTTTCCATTGGCATCGCTTCGACTATGTGTTGGTTTCAAGGATGAAAAAGAAGAAGCATCGTCCAAGGGCTTTGTGCCTATTGGAATCAAGTAGAAGAAGAAGAAGATCAAGTATGCCTTGAAGAAGAAGAAGATGGAGTTACTCATGGCTTTCTTCAAGACATCATCATCAAGATTTGAAGTGCAAGCTCAAGATGCGTCATCTCTAGAAGATCTCATTCTTGAAGCTTGCCATCCTCGGCAATCATGGAATGATGAAGACAAGTTCGAAGAAGAGGCTTCCCCCATGGAGTATGGGGGAGCATTTCTCAAGTCTTCATCAAACAAGAGCAAGCAAGAGCAATCAAGAAAGGTGTTCCATCTTAAAGGTGACAAGATCGTCTACATCACGCTCAAGTGGGATTCTCAAGGCAAAGGTATGATCTTGATAGGGTTTCTATTTTACCGGTCTCTTGTAGTGTTAGGAGACCGGGTTTAGGATCGGTAGCCGTACTATCAAGAGGGGCTCTCGAGTGGGTGACTTGTTCTTATCTTTCGGAGAGAGCTCAAACCTTTGCATTCATAGCATCATCTTTCTTGGTTGTTGTTTGGTTCTTGTACATGTGAGGATCTAGAGCTTGTGGTTATCTTCATAACATGCTCTAGTTCATCAAAAACAGATTTCCCATGCATATCTCATTGCGTTTTTGATCTTGCGGGTTTTCCGGCTCCACACCTTGGGAGGTATCTCACATATATATTCATGGTATTTTCTCCCTTGGTGATATCCAATATTTCGAACAAAATTTGTTGGATTCTACACGTCGTTATCTTTCCAACAAAATTGATTCCATCACGTTTGGAGTTCGGATGCAAAAGTTATGGCGTTTCTGGTTCTGAAGTTTCTGTGACCGGAAGTACCGGCCAGACGCCAGAAGTACCGCTCGGGCAGAAATGTCGCCGGTAGTACCGGTGTTAATACCGACCCAACTTCCGGTGAACCCATTTTTGGTTCAGTATGCTCTTTGCCTGGTCTGCGTTATTTGACGGAACTTCGGTCGGAATCTTGGGCGGTTGTACCGGCCCAGGCGGTAGTACCGGTGACCCACCGGTAGTACCGGCCGGCCTCGTTTTTGTGTTCGTTTGCACCGTATTTTTGGACCGTTGGCTGAGTGCCACCGGTAGTACCGGCCACCCACCGGTACTACCGGCCGTGCGCGAATCTGTGAGTAACGGGCAGATCGGGGAGCCCTTTAAAATGAGCTCCCCTTTCCCCTTCGGCCTTACCTCTGGTTCCTCTCGGTTTTTGGCTTTCTCTCTCCTCCATTGTTGACCTTGAAGAGCTTGCCCTCTCCCCTTCTCCCTCCTATGATTCTTGCATCTCTTTGAGGGATTTGAGAGAGGAGATCTAGATCTACAAGCCCCACCAAGCAAAATCCCTTCTTTGTGAAGGAATCCTTGGGATCTAGATCTTGGAGAGTTTTGTGTTCCCTTGTTCTTCCTCCCTTATTCCCCTAATAGCTTTTGTAGCTTTGGTGGAATTTGAGAGTGAAGGACTTGCCTCTTGCCTTTGGTGCATAGGTTTGAGTTCTCCTCGGAGATTCAGTGAGTTCAATCCCTTGGGATTGTTTCTCTTGGGTTCTTGGAACCCTTGACGGTTGTGTGGTTGGATAGTTGACCTTTTGTGGTCTTGTAGCCTTTTGTGGCCTTGTTGCCTTTTGTGGCTTTGTAGCCTTTGTGGCATTGTTCTTGGGGATCCAATTGAGTTGTGGAGGTTCCCCAAGCTTGTTGGCCTTTTGTGGCATTGTGGAGCCTTTGTGGCGTTTCTTGGGAGCCCTCCAATTGAGTTGTGGAGATTGCCCCAAGCCTTGTACGGGTTCGGTGACCGCCCTCAAGTGTCCCATAGTGGAACGTGAGTAGGCCTTTGTGGCGAGCTCATGGGAGAATACGGCGAGCCTTTTGTGGCGTCGGTGAGTTGCGTGGCTTCGCATCCTTGGTGGGGCCTTGTGTGGCGTTTGGTGAGCATCGAGCCACCACACCTCGAGGTGAGCCATTTGTGGCATTCGAAGTACATTGTGCCCCCGCACCTCTCCAACGGAGACATAGCTTCTTTGGAAGTGAACTTCGGGAAACAAATCATCGTCTCCGCGTCCATCGGTTATCTCTCAACCGAGCCCTTACTTATGCAATTTACATTGTGATAGCCTTCGTGCTTGAAGTATTATATCTTGCTATCACATTGTTGTTTATCTTGCTTAGCATAGGTTGTTGGTGCACTTAGTGAAACTAGTGGATATAGGTTTTGGCTTGATAAATTAAACGTTAAGTTTTATTCCGCATTTATTAGAGCCTAAACCGTAATTATTTTAAAAACGCCTATTCACCCCCCCTCTAGGCGACGTCCATTTCCCTTTCAATAGGGACAAGTCACGGACTACAAGGAAAGAGGGACAAGTTAGAAATTACTTTGGCCCTGAACCAAGCCACGAAATTTTTCTTTCCCGAGGCACCATCTTTTAGAAGAGTGTCCATCTCAGCAACACTAGGATCCCTCATTTCCGACCATCGTTCATCCTTGAATTGGCTAAAAGGAGAAAACGTGTGTTAGACCGAAACCGAGTTACTAGTTGGAATAAGTAATTTGTTTATCAGTTTACCTCATGAAACTGATAAGTTCATGATTCATGTTCATGAGAACATAGAACATTATGCCCTCCTTTTCGTTCGGCTTCAATAAGTACTCTTTTCCAGCACCGGACTTGCCACCGGGAGATTGAAAGAGTGGGATCTTGGGGTCTTCCTCCAACTCGTCGACATTGTACCGAGTGATCGGGTTATGCAGAGTGGGAACATCATCGGCATAGTACTTAGTCGTGATGTCTGCTATCTCCCCGATCAGAGTTGCCTCAGCTATGCATGCTTCAATCTTACTTTTGTTTCCACATTTCATCCGAATATACTTAAACTCTCTCTCAATACAGAACTGCCAACGAAACTTCACTGGTCCACCCAAGAGTACCTCGTTCGCGAGGTGCACAATGAGATGTGCCATCGGAGTAAAAAAAGCCTGGTGGAAAGATCGTCTCCAACTTGCATAGCAACTCAGGCACTAGTTCCTGCAGCCTCTCAATCAGCTCGGGAGATACCTGCTTAGCACAAAGAGTGCGAAAGAAATGGCTCAACTCCACGAGCACTCGCCATACATGATCAGGGAGATACCCTCGAACCATCACTGGCATCAGCCGCTCAATCCATATATGATAGTCATGACTCTTTAGCCCGGTGACTTTTCCTGTCGCAAGATTGACTCCCTTACTAATATTTGAACAATAACCATCAGGGAACATCACGACGTATTTGAGCCACCTGAATGCCTCCTTCTTTTGGTCACTATCAAGGCAGAAGATGGCATGCGACTTGAACCAATTTCTTCGATTGCGGTCAGGAGGCTGCATGTGTTGTTTCTTCCTATCACATAGCTTCTCAACATCGACCCTAGCCTTGACATTATCCTTTGACTTCCCAGGAATGTTGCAAATTGTGTGAAAGAGGGACTCTCCTACATTCTTTTCAGTGTGCATCACATCGATGTTATGGGGAAGTTCGAGGTCCTTGTAATACTCGAGCTTCGTTATGGCTGCCTCGTGAATCCAGTTGTGTGTTTTACCATATCCCTCAAATTGTGGGCCAGGAATCTCAGTACGCTTAAGAGCAAGTAGCTCGGCTTTAACAGCTGCACCATCAAACGTTGGTATTGCTTTTTCTTCATTCACAACTATGCCCTTCGTGAAGTTCTTTTTGTCTCGTCTGAATCGGTGCCCTCTTTTGAGGAAAGGTCGATGTTTGTCAAAGGCGACATACTTGCCACCTATGGTTAGCCAAAAGAACTCAAGTTTGAGCATGCAAACTGGGCAAGGCCACTTATCGGATGTACACCATCCGCAAAATAGGGCGTAGCCGGGCATGTCGTGCATGGAATACTGGTACCAAACTCTCATGAGGAAGTTTGTCTTAGATGCTCGGTCATATGTCAATGTCCCGTGGTGCCAAGAGTGGTTCAAATCATCAATAAGCAGCTGCATGTAGACACTCAAATTCTTCCCCGGGTATTCAGGCCCTGGAATGACAAGCGATAGGAATATGGTATTCCTCTGCATTAGAACTCCGGGAGGGAGATTGAGCGGAATAACAAACACGGGCCAACAGCTGTAAGAGGCGGTCGACATACCATATGGATTGAATCCATCGGTTGCTATCGCAATTCTGACATTCCGATCCTCACTTGCAAATGTCTCGTGTTTTGCATCGAAGTTCTTCCGTGCCTTACCATCAGATGGATGTCCCATCATTTCATGTCCATGCTCGTCATGGCATCTCTTCCCTATCTTGTGCCACTTCATCTGTGTGGCAGACTCAGTCATGTAAAGCCGCTGGATTCTTTTTATGAATGGGAGATAACGAAGAATCTTCACGGCGACATTTGTTTGTGTCATCTGACCATCACGCCCCTTTCTCTCATGATACCTAGAGGCCCCACACTTGCTGCAGTACTTGTCATCCTCAAACTGTTTCCAAAACAAAAGACAGCCTGCTGGACAACAATCTATCTTTACATAATCCATGGTGAGCGCTTTCATCATTTTCCGGCATTCGTACATGCTTTTAGGTAGACAATGCCCTTCGGGCAACATGTTACCATACGTAAACAAATTACGTTCAAAGCTTGCTCGGGTGGTGGCGTACTGGGACTTGTCGGCTAGTATTTGCGAGATGGCATCAAGCTGAGACACTTTCGCACCCGGATATAGAGGCCTCTTAGCCGAGGCCATCATATCATAGAAGGCCTTCGCGGTTGCCTCCGGTTCCTCCGGTTGACCTGGTTCCTCTGGTTCCTCCGGTTCTGGCGGTTCCTCACGTGGAGGTGGCGAATCTGGCATGTCGGCATCACGAAGATCCTCTAGCAAGTTTCTAATCCCATCATTCTCAATGCCATCGATCCGCTGTCGCATCACCTCGGCTCCATCACATTCGTACTGAGAAAAGTCGACTGAAGGCTCGTACTCAAGCATATACCCATACTGCCATATGTGTTTACTCATATCATCCTTTGTCTGACGACGAAGCCTCATGCAATGAGCATAAGGACACCTTGCACGAACTACCTTTGAACCACACGCTAACTCCTTCACCAGAAAATTGGTCTTCCATACCCACTCCTCTGTTCTTTCAAGCGCATTAGTACGGCCACTGTACATCCAACCATTACCAGCCATCCTCTGTTCATCGGGAGCCACAATACAAATATAACATTTCATTTTAATTAATGACATCAAACTAAATACACAAATCTTGCGTTGTTATTCCATGCATACACCTAACATGTCTAATAAGAAAAGATATGTCCTAATCCCACCCGAAGATGTGTAGATTGGATACATTCTCCACGGTCTACCCCGAACTAGGACAAAATTTTGGCAGCACCTCCCCGCTGTTCTCCCGATACACGTCTCGACAAAAATGCCGAGAGGAATGTGCATCCGGAGAACAACGTGGGGGTGCCGCCGAAATCTTGCCTCGGTTCGGAGTAGACCGTGGAGAACATATCCAATCTACACATCCTCCGGCTGTCCAAAAAACATGGACAATCCAAAAGAGTTACCGTTTTAAATATGCGATCGAATGCATATTTCTTGCCTCGGTTCGGGGTAGACCGTGGAGAACATATCCAATCTACACATCCTCCGGCTGTCCAAAAAATGTGCACATCCAAAAGAGTTACAATTTTAAATATGCGATCGAATGCATATTTATTAGTGTAACCCTTTCGAACGGGAGACGCCTAGGTTTCGCGACTGACTTGGTGATCTAGACACAAAAATAAAACCTAGGTATATTACAAGATGGGCGCAAGATTTATACCCTCGAAGCGTGAGCGAATAGTCGAGGAAGGTCGAGTAGCAGAACGGCGACCTCTCCGATGGCAACCTCCGGGACGGCGTCAGGATCTGATTTGCAGGGTGGTGACGACCTCCAGGACGGCAACCTCTCCGACGGGGCCTAGTGTCCACCTCAAAGTCTGCAGATTGCAAACACAAATAAATTAACCTATTTAGCTCACATAATTTATCTAAACTACCTTTTTTCGATAAACGGGTCACAAAGACCGTCGGCACAAGGAGGAACCCTAGAAACCTAGAAACCCTAGAAACCTCAAGATCTGGCCTAGAAACCTCAAGATCTGGCCGCTCAGATCTGAAGCACTGCAGTTCCTACTGGGCAAAAAGCCCACTACCGGCAAAACGCCAAGCAACCTAAAACCTACTGCTACTACCTAAAATTATCTAAACTACCTAATATACTAACCGAACTACCTAAAATTATCATATATACTAAACTACCTTAACTACCTAATATACTAAACTACCATATATACTAAAACTATCATATATACTAACTTAACTACCAAAATAGAGAACAAAAAAGACTAGAGGATTTACCTTGGTGGCGCGGAGCTCGCAGCAGAAGAGGTTCCCGGTGGCGGTCGCACGAGCAGAGGAGGCCCGCGAGCAGAGGAGGGCCTCGCGAGCAGAAGAGGCCCGCGAGCAGAGCGCCGGCGGGGCGCACGATGCTGCCAGCGGGGCGCACGATGCTGCCGGAGAGGTGCAGAGGGAGGTCGGGGCCACAGGAGAGGGAGCCCGCGAGGCTGGGTCGGGCTCCGCGGGCGTAGGGGCGGCGACGGCCGGGGCAGCTCCGCGGGGGCAGGTGAGGCAGGGCGGCGGTGGCCGGGGGAGCTCCGCGGGGGCAGGTGAGGCAGGGGCGGGCAGCGGCCGGGGGAGCTCCGCGGGGGCAGGTGAGGCAGGGGGCGGCGGCGGCCGGGGGAGCTCCGCGGGGGCAGGTGAGGCAGGGGCGACGACGGCTCGGCAGCGGCGGCGGCGGTTCGGCAGCGGCGGCGGCGGAGCGGGTCAAACCCTGGCTGTGCGTGAGCAGTGTGCGTGCGGAGTGTGAGCAGTGTGCGTGCGAGAGCGACTGACGCGGGGGGATAAGTTGGAACCCTGGTTGTGCCGACGGCCAAACCGTTGGCATAGTCCAACCAATTTTTCACCGATCTGTGCCGACGGCCTGGCCGTCGGCATAGACCACATATTTTTTTTCTATTTTTATTTCTTTTATTATATCATTAAGGTTTTCCAGTTTCATTTTTATTTTCTCATGTTTAATATATTTAATTTTATTTTTTCCTCCTTTTTCCATTTCCTTTCTATAATATATATTCCTCCGTTGCGATGGTCCTTATCTGAAGAAACCCTAGTCTGAGGGACCCGAAGATCTACCCCTTTAACCCGCGGGCCCTATCGCCTAGGGTTTCGCTGCGGGTATACCTAGGGGCTAGCATGTGCTATAAGGTCCCAACAAAAAAGTGCGTTGTCTGAACCTCGTACAAAGAAAGCTACAGGGGTAGACCCACGTGCGATAACACTTAGTAGATTCCTGGACGTGTAGCGGTAATAGTCCTGCTGCGGGTATACCGGGGGGATAGCATGTGCTATAAGGTCCCAACCTTTGTTTTCCATGTAGATATGACCTAAACAAAGCTAAACCAACAAAAAGCGCGTTGTCTGAACCTCGTACTAAGAAAGCTATAGGGGTAGACCCGCGGGCCCCACCGACTAGGGTTTCGCTGGAAAAGGACCGCCGGAGCTCCGGAATCCCACTAGAACTTGCACGTGGACCTAGTATATGTGTCCAAGTGTGGTGGAAGGTCCATGGATGTAATGTCTAGATCCCCGGTCTGACCTTCTTCACATGCGTGCGATAACACTTAGTAGATTCCTAGACGTGTAGGGGTAATAGTCCTGCTGCGGGTATACCGGGGGGCTAGCATGTGCTATAAGGTCCCAACCTTTGTTTTCCATGTAGATATGATCTAAACCAAGCTAAACCAACAAAAAAGCGCGTTGTATGAACCTCGTACTAAGAAAGCTATAGGGGTAGACCCGCGGGCGATAACACTTAGTAGATTCCTGGACGTGTAGGGGTAACAGTCCTGCTGCGGGTATACCAGGGGGCTAGCATGTGCTATAAGGTCCCAACCTTTGTTTTCCATGTAGATATGACCTAAACAAAGCTAAACCAACAAAAAAGCGCGTTGTCTGAACCTCGTACAAAGAAAGCTACAGGGGTAGACCCGCGGGCCCCACCGACTAGGGTTTCGCTGGAAAAGGACCGCCGGAGCTCCGGAATCCCACTGGAACTAGCACGTGGACCTAGTATATGTGTCCAAGTGTGGTGGAAGGTCCATGGATGTAATGTCTAGATCCCCGGTCTGACCTTCTTCACATGCGTGCGATAACACTTAGTAGATTCCTTGACGTGTAGGGGTAACAGTCCCGTTGCGGGTATACCGGGGGGCTAGCATGTGCTATAAGGTCCCAACCTTTGTTTTCCATGTATATATGACCTAAACAAAGCTAAACCAACAAAAAAGCGCGTTGTCCGAACCTCGTACTAAGAAAGCTACAGGGGTAGACCCGCGGGCCGCACCGACTAGGGTTTCGCTGGAAAAGGACCGCCGGAGCTCCGGAATCGCACTGGAACTTGCACGTGGACCTAGTATATGTATCCAAGTGTGGTGGAAGGTCCATGGATGCAATGTCTAGATCCCCGGTCTGACCTTCTTCACATGCGTGCGATAACACTTAGTAGATTCCTGGACGTGTAGGGGTAGAAGTCCCGCTGCGGGTATACCGGGTGCCTAGCATGTGCTATAAGGTCCCAACCTTTGTTTTCCATGTAGATATGACCCAAACAAAGCTAAACCAACAAAAAGCGCGTTGTATGAACCTCGTACTAAGAAAGCTACATGGGTAGACCCGCGTGCGATAACACTTAGTAGATTCCTGGACGTGTAGGGGTAATAGTCCCGCTGCGGGTATACCGGGGGCATAGCATGTGCTATTAGGTCCCAACCTTTGTTTTCCATGTAGATATGACCTAAACAAAGCTAAACCAACAAAAAAGCTCGTTGTCTGAACCTCGTACTAAGAAAGCTACAGGGGTAGACCCGCGGGCCCCACCGACTAGGGTTTCGCTGGAAAATGACCGCTAGAGCTCCGGAATCCGACTGGAACTTGTACGTGGACCTAGTATATGTGTCCAAGTGTGGTGGAAGGTCCATGGATATAATGTCTAGATCCCCGGTCTGACCTTCTTCACATGCGTGCGATAACACTTAGTAGATTCCTGGACATGTAGGGGTAACGGTCCCGCTGCGGGTATACCGGGGCTAGCATGTGCTATAAGGTCCCAACCTTTGTTTTCCATGTAGATATGACCTAAAAAAAGCTAAACCAACAAAAAAGCGCGTTGTTTGAACCTCGTACTAAGAAAGCTACAGGGGTAGACCCGCGTGCGATAACACTTAGTAGATTCATGGACGTGTAGGGGTAATAGTCCCGCTACGGGTATACCGGGGGGATAGCATGTGCTATAAGGTCCCAACCTTTGTTTTCCATGTAGATATGACCTAAACAAAGCTAAACCAACAAAAAAGCGCGTTGTCTGAACCTCGTACTAAGAAGGCTACAGGGGTAGACCCGCGGGCCCCACCGACTAGGGTTTCGCTGGAAAAGGACCGCCGGAGCTCCGGAATCCCACTAGAACTGGCACGTGGACCTAATATATGTGTCCAAGTGTGGTGGAAGGTCCATGGATGTAATGTATAGATCCCCGGTCTGACCTTCTTCACATGCATGCGACAACACTTAGTAGATTCCTGGACGTGTAGGGGTAACAGTCCCGCTGCGGGTATACCGGGGGGCTCGCATGTGCTATAAAGTCCCAACCTTTGTTTTCCATGTAGATATGAGCTAAACAAAGGTAAACCAACTAAAAAGCGCGTTGTATGAACCTCGTACTAAGAAAGTTACAGGGGTAGACCCGCGGGCCCCACCGACTAGGGTTTCACTGGAAAAGGACCGCCGGAGCTCCGGAATCCCACTGGAACTTGCACGTGGACCTAGTATATGTGTCCAAGTGTGGTGGAAGGTCCATGGATGAAATTTCTAGATCCCCGGTCTGACCTTCTTCACATGCGTGCGATAACACTTAGTAGATTCCTTGACGTGTAGGGGTAACAGTCCCGCTGCGGGTATAACGGGTGGCTAGCATGTGCTATAAGGTCCCAACCTTTGTTTTCCATGTAGATACGATCTAAACAAAGCTAAACCAAGAAAAAAGCGCGTTGTCTAAACCTCGTACCAAGAAAGCTACACGGGTAGACCCGCGTGCGATAACACTTAGTAGATTCCTGGACGTGTAGGGGTAATAGTCCCGCTCCGGATATACCGGGGGGATAGCATGTGATATAAGGTCCCAACCTTTGTTTTCCATGTAGATATGACCTAAACAAAGCTAAACCAACAAAAAAGCGCGTTGTCTGAACCTCGTACTAAGAAAGCTACAGGGGTAGACCCGCGGGCCCCACCGACTAGGGTTTCGCTGGAAAAGGAGCGCCGGAGCTCCGGAATCCCACTAGAACTGGCACGTGGACCTAATATATGTGTCCAAGTGTGGTGGAAGGTCCATGGATGTAATGTCTAGATCCCCGGTCTGACCTTCTTCACATGCGTGCGATAACACTTAGTAGATTCCTGGACATGTAGGGGTAATAGTCCCGCTGCGGGTATACCGGGGGGCTAGCATGTGCTATAAGGTCCCAACCTTTGTTTTCCATGTAGATATGACCAAAACAAAGCTAAACCAACAAAAAAGCGCGTTGTCTGAACCTCGTACAAAGAAAGCTACAGGGGTAGACCCGCGGGCCCCACCGACTAGGGTTTCGCTGGAAAAGGACCGCCGGAGCTCCGGAATCCCACTGGAACTAGCACGTGGACCAAGTATATGTGTCCAAGTGTGGTGGAAGGTCCATGGATGTAATGTCTAGATCCCCGGTCTGACCTTCTTCACATGCGTGCGATAACACTTAGTAGATTCCTTGACGTGTAGGGGTAACAGTCCCGTTGCGGGTATACCGGGGGGCTAGCATGTGCTATAAGGTCCCAACCTTTGTTTTCCATGTAGATACGATCTAAACAAAGCTAAACCAAGAAAAAAAGCGCGTTGTCTAAACCTCGTACCAAGAAAGCTACACGGGTAGACCCGCGTGCGATAACACTTAGTAGATTCCTGGACGTGTAGGGGTAATAGTCCCGCTCCGGATATACCGGGGGGATAGCATGTGATATAAGGTCCCAACCTTTGTTTTCCATGTAGATATGACCTAAACAAAGCTAAACCAACAAAAAAGCGCGTTGTCTGAACCTCGTACTAAGAAAGCTACAGGGGTAGACCCGCGGGCCCCACCGACTAGGGTTTCGCTGGAAAAGGAGCGCCGGAGCTCCGGAATCCCACTAGAACTGGCACGTGGACCTAATATATGTGTCCAAGTGTGGTGGAAGGTCCATGGATGTAATGTCTAGATCCCCGGTCTGACCTTCTTCACATGCGTGCGATAACACTTAGTAGATTCCTGGACATGTAGGGGTAATAGTCCCGCTGCGGGTATACCGGGGGGCTAGCATGTGCTATAAGGTCCCAACCTTTGTTTTCCATGTAGATATGACCAAAACAAAGCTAAACCAACAAAAAAGCGCGTTGTCTGAACCTCGTACAAAGAAAGCTACAGGGGTAGACCCGCGGGCCCCACCGACTAGGGTTTCGCTGGAAAAGGACCGCCGGAGCTCCGGAATCCCACTGGAACTAGCACGTGGACCAAGTATATGTGTCCAAGTGTGGTGGAAGGTCCATGGATGTAATGTCTAGATCCCCGGTCTGACCTTCTTCACATGCGTGCGATAACACTTAGTAGATTCCTTGACGTGTAGGGGTAACAGTCCCGTTGCGGGTATACCGGGGGGCAAGCATGTGCTATAAGGTCCCAACCTTTGTTTTCCATGTAGATATGACCTAAACAAAGCTAAACCAACAAAAAAGTGCGTTGTCTGAACCTCGTACTAAGAAAGCTACACGGGTAGACCCGCGGGCCCCACCGACTAGGGTTTCGATGGAAAAGGACCGCCGGAGCTCCGGAATCCCACTGGAACTTGCACGTGGACCTAGTATATGTGTCCAAGTGTGGTGGAAGGTCCATGGATGCAATGTCTAGATCCCCGGTCTGACCTTCTTCACATGCGTGCGATAACACTTAGTAGATTCCTGGACGTGTAGGGGTAGAAGTCCCGCTGCGGGTATACCGGGTGGCTAGCATGTGCTATAAGGTCCGAACCTTTGTTTTCCATGTAGATATGACCTAAACAAAGCTAAACCAATAAAAAAGCGCGTTGTCTGAACCTCGTACTAAGAAAGCTACATGGGTAGACCCGCGTGCGATAACACTTAGTAGATTCCTGGACGTGTAGGGGTAATAGTCCCGTTGCGGGTATACCGGGGGCATAGCATGTGCTATTAGGTCCCAACCTTTGTTTTCCATGTAGATATGACCTAAACAAAGCTAAACCAACAAAAAAGCTCGTTGTCTAAACCTCGTACTAAGAAAGCTACAGGGGTAGACCCGCGGGCCCCCACCGACTAGGGTTTCGCTGGAAAAGGACCGCCGGAGCTCCGGAATCCCACTAGAACTGGCACGTGGACCTAATATATGTGTCCAAGTGTTGTGGAAGGTCCATGGATGTAATGTCTAGATCCCCGGTCTGACCTTCTTCACATGCGTGCGATAACACTTAGTAGATTCCTGGACGTGTAGGGGTAACAGTCCCGCTGCGGGTATACCGGGGGGCTAGCATGTGCTACAAGGTCCCAAGCTTTATTTTCCATGTAGATATGACCTAAACAAAGGTAAATCAATAAAAAAGTGCGTTGCCTGAACCTCGTACTAAGAAAGCTACAGGGGTAGACCCGCGGGCCCCACCGACTAGGGTTTCACTTGAAAAGGACCGCCGGAGCTCCGGAATCCCACTGGAACTAGCACGTGGACCAAGTATATGTGTCCAAGTGTGGTGGAAGGTCCATGGATGTAATGACTAGATCCCCGGTCTGACCTTCTTCACATGCGTGCGATAACACTTAGTAGATTCCTTGACGTGTAGGGGTAACAGTCCCGTTGCGGGTATACCGGGGGGCTAGCATGTGCTATAAGGTCCCAACCTTTGTTTTCCATGCAGATATGACCTAAACAAAGCTAAACCAACAAAAAAGCGCGTTGTATGAACCTCGTACTAAGAAAGCTACAGGGGTAGACCCGCGGGCCCCACCGACTAGGGTTTCGATGGAAAAGGACCGTCGGAGCTCCGGAATCCCACTGGAACTTGCACGTGGACCTAGTATATGTATCCAAGTGTGGTGGAAGGTCCATGGATGCAATGTCTAGATCCCCGGTCTGACCTTCTTCACATGCGTGCGATAACACTTAGTAGATTCCTGGACGTGTAGGGGTAGAAGTCCCGCTGCGGGTATACCGGGTGGCTAGCATGTGCTATAAGGTCCGAACCTTTGTTTTCCATGTAGATATGACCTAAACAAAGCTAAACCAATAAAAAAGCGCGTTGTCTGAACCTCGTACTAAGAAAGCTACATGGGTAGACCCGCGTGCGATAACACTTAGTAGATTCCTCGACGTGTAGGGGTAATAGTCCCGTTGCGGGTATACCGGGGGCATAGCATGTGCTATTAGGTCCCAACCTTTGTTTTCCATGTAGATATGACCTAAACAAAGCTAAACCAACAAAAAAGCTCGTTGTCTGAACCTCGTACTAAGAAAGCTACAGGGGTAGACCCGCGGGCCCCACTGACTAGGGTTTCACTGGAAAAGGACCGCCGGAGCTACGGAATCCCACTGGAACTGGCACGTGGACCTAATATATGTGTCCGAGTGTGGTGGAAGGTCCATGGATGTAATGTCTAGATCCCCGGTCTGACCTTCTTCACATGCGTGCGATAACACTTAGTAGATTCCTGGACGTGTAGGGGTAATAGTCCCGCTGCGGGTATACCGGGGGGCTAGCATGTGCTATAAGGTCCCAACCTTTGTTTTCCATGTAGATATGACCTAAACAAAGCTAAACCAACAAAAAAGCGCCTTGTCTGAACCTCGTACTAAGAAAGCTACAGGGGTAGACCCGCGGGCCCCACCGACTAGGGTTTCGCTGGAAAAGGACCGTCGGAGCTCCGGAATCCCACTAGAACTGGCACGTGGACCTACTATATATGTCCAAGTGTGGTGGAAGGTCCATGGATGTAATGTCTAGATCCCCGATCTGACCTTCTTCACATGCGTGCGATAACACTTAGTAGATTCCTGGACATGTAGGGGTAACAGTCCCGCTGCGGGTATACCGGGGGGCTAGCATGTGCTATAAGGTCCCAACCTTTGTTTTCCATGTAGATATGACCTAAACAAAGCTAAACCAACAAAAAAGCGTCTTGTTTGAACCTCGTACTAAGAAAGCTACAGGGGTAGACCCGCGGGCCCCACCGACTAGGGTTTCGCTGGAAAAGGACCGCCGAAGCGCCGGAATCCCACTAGAACTTGCACGTGGACCTAGTATATGTGTCCAAGTGTGGTGTAAGGTCCATGGATGTAATGTCTAGATCCCCGGTCTGACCTTCTTCACATGCGTGCGATAACACTTAGTAGATTCCTGGACGTGTAGGGGTATAGTCCCGCTGCGGGTATATCGGGGGATCGCATGTGCTATAAGGTCCAACCGTTGTTTTCCATGTAGATATGACCTAAACAAGCTAAACCAACAAAAAAGCGCGTTGTTTGAACCTCGTACTAAGAAAGCTACAGGGGTAGACCACCGGGGCCCCACCGACTAGGGTTTCGCTGGAAAAGGACCGCCGGAGCTCCGGGAATCCCACTGGAACTTGCACGTGGACCTAGTATATGTGTCCAAGTGTGGTGGAAGGTCCATGGATGTAATGTCTAGATCCCTGGTCTGACCTTCTTCACATGCGTGCGATAACACTTAGTAGATTCCTGGACATTTAGGGGTAACAGTCCCGCTGCGGGTATACCGGGGGCTAGCATGTGCTATAAGGTCCCAACCTTTGTTTTCCATGTAGATATGACCTAAACAAAGCTAAACCAACAAAAAAGCGCGTTGTTTGAACCTCGTACCAAGAAAGCTACAGGGGTAGACCCGCGTGCGATAACACTTAGTAGATTCCTGGACGTATAGGGGTAATAGTCCCGCTACGGGTATACCGGGGGGATAGCAGTGCTAAAAGGTCCCCAACCTTGTTTTCCATGTAGATATGACCTAAACAAAGCTAAACCAACAAAAAAGCGCGTTGTCTGATACCTCGTACTAAGAAAGCTACAGGGGTAGACCCGCGGGCCCCACCGACTAGGGTTTCACTAGAAAAGGGACCGCCGGAGGTCAGGAATCCCACTGGAACTTGCACGTGGACCTAGTATATGTGTCCAAGTGTGGTGGAAGGTCCATAGATGCAATGTCTAGATCCTCGGTCTGACCTTCTTCACATGCGTGCGATAACACTTAGTAGATTCCTGGACATGTAGGGGTAACAGTCCCGCTGCGGGTATAACCGGGGGGGGGCTAGCATGTGCTATAAGGTCCCCAAGCTTTTCTTTTCCATGTAGATATGACCTAAACAAAGCTAACCAACAAAAAAGTGCGTTGCCTGACCTCGTACTAAGAAAGCTACAGGGGTAGACCCGCGGGCCCCAAACACGACCTAGTGTTTCACTGGAAAAGGACCGCCGGAGCTCCGTGAAATCCCACTGGAACTTGCAACGTGGACCTAGTATATAAAAAATTGTGTCCAAGTGTGGGTGGAAGGTCCATAAGATGCAATGTCGCGATCCCGGTCCTGACCTTCTTCACATGCGTAGCGATAACACTTAGTAGATTCCTGGACATGTAGGGGTAATAGTCCCGCTGTGGGTATACCAGGGGGGGCTAGCATGTGCTAATAAGGTCCAACCTTGTTTTCCATGTAGATATGACATACACAAAGCTAAAACAACCAAAAAAGCGCGTTGTTGAAACCTCGTACTAAGAAAGCTACAGGGTAGACCCCCGCGGGCCCCAACCGACTAGGGTTTCACTGGAAAAGGACCGCCGGAGCTCGGAATCCACTGGAACTTGCACGTGGACCTAGTATATGTGTCCAAGTGTGGTGGAAGGTCCATGGATGTAATGTCTAGATCCCCGGTCTGACCTTTTCACATGCGTGCGATAACACGTAGTAGATTCCTGGACATGTAGGGGTAACAACCCGCTGCGGGTATACCGGGGGCTAGCATGTGCTATAAGGTCCCAACCTTTGTTTTCCATGTAGATATGACCTAAAAAAAGGTAAACCAACAAAAAAGCGCTTTGTTTGAACCTCGTACTAAGAAAGCTACAGGGGTAGACCCGCGTGCGATAACACTTAGTAGATTCCTGGACGTGTAGGGGTAATAGTCCCGCTACGGGATTACCGGGGGATAGCATGTGCTATAAGGTCCCAACCTTGTTTTCCATGTAGATATGACCTAAACAAAGCTAAACCAACAAAAAAGCGCGTTGTTTGAACCTCGTACCAAGAAAGCTACAGGGGTAGACCCGCG